>JASPKZ010007231.1:0-739934 GCA_030220185.1 Diploptera punctata
TTCTGCCTCTCTCGTCTCTCTCTCTTCTGCCTCTCTCTCTCTCTGGCCTCTCTCTCTCTCTGCCTCTCTCTCTTTGCCTCTCTCGCCTCTCTCTCTGCCCTCTCTGCCTCTCTCCTTGCCTCTCTTGTGCCTCTCTCTCTCTCTCCTCTGCCTCTCTCTCTCTCTCTCTCTCTGGCTCTCTCTCTCTGCCTCTCCCTCTCTCTCTTTGCCTCTCTCTCTCTCTGCCTCTCTCTCTCTCTGCCTCTCTCTGCCTCAATTTAACGTCTCCTTTTTTAGGCAATTTTTATGTCAATATTAATAGAATTCTTATCAAATTCCGTTGAGGTAATAAGATAAAAATTAAAATATATACCTGTTGGTAGGTGCCCTCGTCCTCAACTGTGTTAAAATATTGTGTTTAAAATATTATTTGGAGACCTTTCGGAAATTAACTGTCATCATCAATAGGATGAGAGTCTGCTACTAGTTGTTATTGTTTACGACGTTGTAGACTTGAAGTGCCGTGAATAGCAACTATCTTGTTTTTAACGATCTCGTATAATGGGTTGAACGACTGGGGTGAGTTCTCATTGAGTAGTGAGGTGTTTATTTCCTTTATAATTTCAAGGTCTTCCAATATATTTATCTTTGCTGGTAAATTTTCTTTGTGAACCTTCGTTAGAGTGTTTTCTATTGTGTCCATTCGGTGACCAACGTCAATGATATGTTGGGCACAGCTTGATTTACCACCCACGTACATAAAATCTTTGAGGTGGTCCTTGTATATTGTGTTAAAAATTTTTATTTGCCCTGCCTATATAAATTTGTACATGTCTCATACTTCCTGGGCCTTATAGGAAACCTACATCTTAATACAAAAATACATGCAGGGTCTTCCCGGATGAATGATCAGATCAGTATCCAGACTACCTCCGAGACAACACAAACTTTTAAGACAAGACCCAGCATTCACTAATACATCCATAGTTTGTTAGCCTTTATTTAACGATGGTCTTTAACAACAAATCCATTAGCGTTGCAAATCAAATATGGGTCTGAAAGGGCCGACAAATTTTGCTTAAAGCCCTCATGGCCTTAACTCCACCAGGCTAAATAAATCTCTTCTATAGTTGAATGCAGGCTTTCACGGCCGGTAATCATGATGTTGAGTGATTCCGGGTTCTGTGGCCGTGGTCCATAGTTGGTGTTGATACCAGACGTTTCGCCCTCAACTGCGGAGGGCATCTTCAGTGGCGAGTGCTTCTAGGCGTGTTTCCTGGTCGGAAGCTCTACTTAGAGTGAACGCTGCGGGTGTTGTATTGATACTAGTGGTGGGAGCAGGGTGAGCGGGCGTGGCTCTTGCTGATTGGCTAATGGTCGTCTCCTTGTTGTCCCTAGTGTTGATGCATTTATTTTCTAGTGTACGGTACCAGGCCTTAGACAGTTTAATACCTTCCTCTTTTCTGTTAATATTTTCCTTATGCTTGTGTATTTCTATAGCCTCTCGATATAATCTAGGGAAATAATAGGAAGTTGTGGCTAAAACTTGTGTATCATCGAATAGAATCTGGTGTCCATTCATAATGGCATGTTCTGCTACAGCCGATTTATCCATTTCTCCTTGTCTGCAGTTTCTTTTGTGTTCTGATAAACGGGTGGCTATACTTCTTTTTGTGGTCCCTATGTATGGTTTACCACACGAACAAGGAAGTCGATATACGCCGCAAGTGGAGAGAGGAGGGGAGGGGGGATCCTCGGCCACCTCTCTCCACTTGCGGCGTATATCGACTTCCTTGTTCGTGTGGTAAACCATACATAGGGACCACAAAAAGAAGTATAGCCACCCGTTTATCAGAACACAAAAGAAACTGCAGACAAGGAGAAATGGATAAATCGGCTGTAGCAGAACATGCCATTATGAATGGACACCAGATTCTATTCGATGATACACAAGTTTTAGCCACAACTTCCTATTATTTCCCTAGATTATATCGAGAGGCTATAGAAATACACAAGCATAAGGAAAATATTAACAGAAAAGAGGAAGGTATTAAACTGTCTAAGGCCTGGTACCGTACACTAGAAAATAAATGCATCAACACTAGGGACAACAAGGAGACGACCATTAGCCAATCAGCAAGAGCCACGCCCGCTCACCCTGCTCCCACCACTAGTATCAATACAACACCCGCAGCGTTCACTCTAAGTAGAGCTTCCGACCAGGAAACACGCCTAGAAGCACTCGCCACTGAAGATGCCCTCCGCAGTTGAGGGCGAAACGTCTGGTATCAACACCAACTATGGACCACGGCCACAGAACCCGGAATCACTCAACATCAAATCTCTTCTATTCTAAAAAAAATGCGTTTTTGCATTATTTAATAAAAATAGACTTAGGATTTGTTAATATATTTACCTAATGCCTTGTATAAAAAGCATAGATTAATTCATTGTAGTTTACTACTTTCTTTGTATTTTTTCTTTTCTTTTTATGTATAGTAGATTCGAGCTGTTATTCCTTTTTTTATTCATTGTATCATTAATTTAATTTTAATTGTATTTAGTTTCATTGTAATATTAGACATTATTTTCATTATTATTCAATATGACTGATAATTAATTGTTCAATATGACTACTATTGTATTTTTTTTATTCATATGTAACATATGTTTGTCCTGTTTAATATGACTATTATTATAATTTTTTTTGTATTCATATGTAACATATGTTTGTCCTGTTTAATATGACTATTATTATAATTTTTATTGTATTCATATGTAACATATGTTTGTCCTGTTTAATATGACTATTATTATAATTTTTTTGTATTCATATGTAACATATGTTTGTCCTGTTTAGTATGACTATTATTATAATTTTTTTTGTATTCATATGTAACATATGTTTGTCCTGTTTAATATGACTATTATTGTATTTTTTTTGTATTCATATGTAACATATGTTTGTTCTGGTGAGTGTAAGAGAAGGCCACATGGCCTTAACTCCACCAGGCTAAATAAATCTATTCTATTCTATAAATAAATCTATTCTATTCTTTTTTTATCAGACTTGAGTTTATTTTACGTAACGTAACTCTAAGCCACCGGGACCCATGGTTGTAGTTACCTTCCGAAGAAATCCATGTCAGACACTTTTACGCTCTGATCTGGTGGTCCCTAATTCATCAGGATATATACATTCATAGTAAGAAATGAAATAAATAATACATTTATAGTCCACCGCTGTGGTCTTGAGGTCGCGTGCTGCCTTGTCACGCAGCGGGCCCGGGTTTGATCTCCGGACGGAACAAGTTTTCTACGTGAGATTTATTCGGGATTTTTCCTCACCTGTGAGACAAATGTCTGGAAACTTTAAGCCCAAACGGTCCCCGAACACCATTTGGCCATCATTATCATCAATATCATATTCGCCTAATTAGCTTAAGTTTAGTTTAAGACCTCGCCTGGCGCGCCATTACTATCATCATCAACTCTCATATAATCGGGGCAGCGTAACACCACCTTCCAGGCGCCTCAACCTCAGAAGTGGGTTATAAGTACGCTATGCCAGGAGAGATCACCAGAAATGTCGAAATGACAACCTGGAGCATTTGAAAAAAAAATATATAGTAAATAGAGCGAATATATATATTTTTTGCAAATGCCTCAGGTTGTCTTTCGATATTCCTGGTGTTCTGTCCTGGCATGGTGTACTTGTAAACCACTTCTGAGGTTGGGGTGCCTGGAAGGCGGGGTTACGTTGTCCCGATGATATGATGCGTCATGATGATGAAAGTGGTGCGCCAGGAGAGTCCCTAATCCTAAGCTTAATCTAAGATGAATATGAATGATGATGATTGCGATGGCCATGTGATTTCGGGGGCCGTTTTAGCCTTAAAGTTTCCCTGACATTTGTCTTACAGGTGAGGAAACACCCCGATAAAAACCTCATCCAGAAAAACTGTCCGGACCGGGGATCGAACCCGGGCCCGCTGCGTGACAAGGCAGCACGGTACCTCGAGTTCACAGCGGTGAACAGCGAATATAATATGATATAATGAACAGTATATTTTTGGCAACTATTTTTTCCAAAAATAATATTAATAATATGGGCAAACTGAATGCTAAGAGGATAAAACTAAGAAACTCACTGGCTCTATCGAACACTTAGGTTCGTGGTCACGCGGAAATAAACTCTCCATATATTCCTATCCTCAGCTAATGTTTTCCAAATATCCTCTGTATAATCTACTTCCCTCAAATCATAGTTAATATTATTCTCCCACTTCATTCTTGTTCTACCAACTGGGCGTTTTCCCTCTGATTTTCCTACAAGTAGCTTCCATGCAGTTCTTTCATTCCCCATTCGTGGCACATGTCCTGCCCGTCGCAGTCGATACTTACTGTTCTTATTATATGTGGCTTCCTATAAAGATCAGGTAGCTCAGTGTTATGTAGTCTTCTCCATTCACCTGTATGTTCATCTCTCTTTGGTCCAAAAATTTTCCTAAGAACTTTATTCTCAAATATTCGAATCTTCTTTCCTCCCTTAAAGTAAGAGTCCATGTTTCGCATGCATATAATATAACTGGGCGAATAACAGTTTTATATATTTTCAATTTAACATTTTTTGAAAGCAGTTGGGACGACAAGAGTCCCTGTAATGCATAATAGCACCCATTTTCAGAATTGAGCCTATGTTTAATTTCTTTGTGCATCTCATTCCTATTTGTAATTATTGTTCCTAGGTATTTGAATTCAGCCACTTCTTCAAAATGTCCTATGCTAAGAGGATAATATGGATTAAATAATAAATCAAGTGGATCAACAATAAATAATGATAATAACCAGTAAAAAAAGTAAAACCGTATATTAATTTAATATGATTTGAACCCGGGAATTTCAAAATCAGGAGCAAGTATGGTAACTATTATCACAAGGTTCGAACCGTACATTAAAATTTTTATCACTTCATATAATTTATTATAAATCAAACTAATTAATAACAATAATAATAATAATAATAATCAGCATCAAGGATTAGAACTCTTGTTAGATTGGTCTGTCCATGTTCCCACATTCCTTCGTCCTAGTAGACTGTAGGGAAGTATCGGTTTCGGGATTTTATTGTTATCCATTCTATTGATGTGGTCCATACATTCGTCTGTGTATTGTTCAATCCTATTTAGTAGCTTGAATATATTTAGTTCTGTTCGTTAATAATAATAATAATAATAATAATAATAATAATAATAATAATATAATAATAATAATAATAATAATATTATTATTATTGTTATCATTGTTATTATTATTATTATTATTATTATTATTATTATTATTATTATTATTATTATTATTATTATTATTATTATTATTATTATTATTATTATTATTATTATTATTATTATTATTATTATTTAAACTAAATCATAAGGCCTTCACTTCCACTCGACCAGTGAAGAACTTTATAAACATAAAATTATATTATTTCATAACATAAAATAAATAATATTGTAAAAATGTAACTAAAATTTAAAAAGCCAATATTATTACAGAAGCGAGAAATCAAAAACCGTCAATTAATCCACTAAAAGGCAAATTACAAAAGAAAGAGTTTTAAATTTATTTTAAAGGAAGTTAATTTCGGTGGTAAGGAGTTCCGTAGTTTATCCGTAAATGCGTTATATGAATTATAATAATGGGAGTTTCTGTATTGTTGGATGTCAAGTAGCAAGTTCTGGTGTCATCGTGTACTCAAAAAGAAATGATCAGAAAATATTAGCTCAATATAGATATGTAAGTAGGAGAGCTTATATTTCCGCTATCATGAACTCCTGGTTGGATAGTTAGTTAGCTTGATTGGCTATTTTTAGTTTGAAGACATATTTCACGTCTTCTCACATGATGCCACCTCAGAAAATCAATCGATTAAATCAATTGCAAATAGCACAACTGATCATAAAACCAAGAAAAATTAAATTTATGCAGCAAATATATTATTTTATAAAGTTAGAATACAATGTGTAATTTCTAAGTATATGCTTGGGTAAATTACTTTTATTCAACAACTCTAAAGTTAGTGGTAATTAATTCAGAATGTTAGAGTAAAATTAATATCCTACCAAGGGGTAAAACGCGGTAATATTTGATAAAATGATCCAGAAAAATATGGCACTTTTTTTGGGTGGCAAAATGTGAGTTTAGACCTCAGAGTTAACGAAGTTGTGCAGATTGTCTAGGTAACTTAATAATTATATTATTTGGGAAACTTAAACCAATAGTATTATTGTAAGGTTGCGGGGCATCAGTCATGACTGAGCAAATATAATTCAAGGGAATGTAAAGATAATTTAAACAAGATTTAACTCATAGAGTTAAATCGATGGAGAATTCGCAGTCATCGGAAGTTAGAAAACTCTAATAGAAATTGAAGTTAGACGACTCGGTGTGTAGGTCACTAAATGAGAACAAAACGATAATGAGAAGGTGTTTATGGGTGAGGAAGAAGGGATAGAGGCCGGACAGGATTCGGATGGTTGAACTATATTGAAAAATATCTACCGGGTTTGTGAATAAAAAAGATAAAAGAGAGAGGTAAAAGGGCTGTTATTCTGAAGGAAAGACCAGCTGACTACAAGCGCTGTGTGCCAAAGAAGAAAAAGAATATTAATTGGGAAACAAATCTATGAAGTGAATACGTATGACACACACGTATGTTAATAACTCTTATTATTTTCTAGTAGTTTTTTTTTGTCTCGTCCGCTGCTTTACTTCGTAGGATAGCAAATTACTTATGGTTTCCATTATTTTAACTACTAATATGGGAACTGTCTCTTGGATCATCTTTAAATTTTCACAATGCATTCTTTATGTGTGGACTGTCAAGAGATGTATCTACTCCTAACACATAGCATACTGAAGGACGCTGCATTCAATATTAATAAAGTGTAAAAAACCTAAATTTGTTGAAAATTGAAAAGTATATTTTAATACACACACATACCACTTCACAAATATTTCACAAAATGGCGCCGCACAACATATTTCATAACGGTTGCTTGAAGTGTGCTATAAACGTTATTGGATGCACATTGGGAGATAGCAGCAATAGCATGACCAACATTAAGATTACAAGTCCACCGCAGGTAGCGTGCTGTCTTGTCACGCAGCGGGCCCGGGTTCGATCCCCGGTCGGGACAGTTTCCTGGGTGAGGTTTTTCCTCACCTGTAAGACAACCCGAACATCATATGCCATCGCAATTATCATCATTCATATTCATCTTAGATTAAGCTTAGGATTAAGGACTCTCCTGGCGCACCACTAGCATCATCATCATCATCATCATCCATCACATCATCGGGGCAACGTAATCCCGCCTTCTAGGTACGCCAATGCCAGGAGAGAACACCTGAAATGTCCAAAAAGGACAACCTGGGGCACTAAAAAAACATTAACATTACAATATATTTAAATTATACAACAATCGCAAACAAATGTGGGTACCAAAATACACATATGCCTGTCTAAACAAATACAAGTTATTAAGAAATAAATGCACATAATTGAGTCTTAAAAGACTCAACACTTTGTGTGTTGAAACAAATACCCGTGTAATATAATGTTCATGTCAGACAGTTGATGTAGTTTCATTACATGTCGAATTCAATTTCAGCTCCCTCTAGTAAGGACAAACTGTTACTAGAACACAACTAAGAAGTTTTAAAAGGCTAGGGAGTACTTGTCCGATCCGATTGAGGGTCTTTCCACCTTTCAGCGGTTGCCCTTTTACCAGCCGGCTGCTGGCCCTTCACATCCACATGTGTCAATCACAGAGGTAGATGATCAACAGCCAGTGTAGGGGTGACATGTGGCTAGCATGTCGAGTCCCCCAGCCGTTATAGCTGGTTCCTCAACCTGGAGCCGCTACTTATTGAAGCTACCCAATTGCCTCACGATGGTGGGTGGGCACCGGTCCCATACTGGCCGAAATACCATGAGAAAATCTCTTCCCCCATGGAGACTCGAACCAGCGCAAGTCCCGTAGCTCTGCGCCAAGGCTTCCTACCTTAACCGCTCGGCTACGGCGCGGGACTTTAGGGAGTACTTCTACAGAAGGTAAAACACAGCAGCACTTGGAGGATTTAAACTTTTCCCTCATTAGACTGACTTGCTTACCTATGAGTTAGAAGTAATTTCATGTTCTGCTCCTGTGTATTCCATTGCGTTTATATCTGTGGTGGGAGTAGACACACACTTTGTAGTTCCTTTGGTAAATTCTAGACATTGCGGTAGGCCTATGTGTGTTTACATGGTATTCCAAATTCCAATTCTTCATTATCTCGGGACCTGAGACATATAAGAAAACTAAGTTTTCCAATCCTAAATTAATTAATCGCGCGCAATGTTTCTGATATTAAATGCAGTGCACTAAACCCGTTAATCAAAAAAATACAATAAAATTATATTTATAAAATACGTAGTAAGTGAATTAGCATGTATTTACGCACTGACCTCATTTCATAATTGATACCACCGGAGAAGAGGACAGGTAATGACCTACCTAGAAAATATCAATATAACTAGACCATTCAAATTTATTTTCTAGCAAAAGATTGTAAGCTTTCACTTGTTACAAAATAAAACTGTGACTGTATAACTTTTAGAAGAATGTTATGAGAAGGAAAACGGTGAAATAAAAAGCCCTTCTTATACAGAAGTATAACTGGGGAAAAATCAATTGTACTCATTCATTATATAATACACTTCTTTTCCGCGTAAACGGATCAATTTCAATTCCACATTTAAAAAGTATCAATATTTAATGACGTCACTATTAATTTCGTGCTTATTTGTCTTCATAAGATCAGGCTTACCAACATTAAAATACGAATTTCTAATATTCTGTTTTATAAATTATGAACAATCATTTAACGTAAATCATGTGAAATTGCAAAAAAAAAAAAAAAAAAAAGTAAAATGCATTCATACTCTCATACGTAAGTGATAATTCGTATATATTTATGTTTATGTAAGTTAATATACAAGTACGAACACTTAGTATAAGAAAATTATATTTAAGTGAGGGTAATACTTAATTATTAATCAAAATTAAAGTCAGAAGTAACACTATAATTATAAATGAGTTGAAGAAAATGTTTTTATACCTCTCCTCATAAAGTTCAGTGTTTCAAAGTTCATTTCACCTTCATCCTGGAGTTTGACTGAAAATTAAGATAAAAATGACCTTTGTAATCGGTATCGTGAAAGCACGGAACTTTATGAAGTGAGATATAAAAACATTTTCTCCAACTGATTTATACTTACTTACTCACTGGCACTATCGAACCCGTAGGTTCATGGCCGCGCGGACATAAGCTCTCCATACATCCCTATCCTGAGCCAATGCTTTCCAATCAATCCCTGTATAATCTACTTCCCTCAAATCATAGTTAATGTTGTTCTCCCACCTCATTCTTGGTCTACCAACTGGGCGTTTTCCTTCGGGATTTCCTACAAGAAGTTTCCATGCACGTCTTTCATTCCCCATACGCGCAACATGTCCTGCCCATCGCAGTCTACGAGACTTAACTGTTCTTATTATATCTGGCTTCCTATAAAGACCATGTAGTTCATTGTTATGAAGTCTTCTCCATTCCCCTGTCTGTTCATCTCTCTTTGGTCCAAAAATTTTCCTAAGAACTTTATTCTCAAATACTCGTAATCTCCTTTCCTCCCTTAAAGTAAGAGTCCATGTTTCGCACCCATATAATATAACTGGTAGAATAATAGTTTTATATATTTTCAGCTTAACGTTTTTTGAAAGGAGTTGGGACATCAAAAGTCTCTGCAATGCATAATAGCATGCATTTCCAGAATTGAGCCTATGTTTAATTTCTTTGTGCATCTCATTCCTATTTGTGATTATTGTTCCTAGGTATTTGAATTCAGCCACTTCCTCAAAATTTCCCTCATTTGTCCTTAGCTGTCCATTTCCATTATATACTGAATTTCTACGTGTGACCATATATTTAGTTTTACTGATATTTACTTCCAGTCCCAATTTCTTAGTGTTACTCAATAGTGTGTGCGTGTTGGCCTTTAGTATCTCCTCGCTATCGGCCAGTAGTACTACATCATCAGCATAAACTAACAGCTTATTAATACCATTTAGTTGTAAGCCTTCCTCATTCTCTAAAGATTTAATGGCATGCTCTAGTACAAAATTAAATAGTAGAGGAGATAGTGCATCATACACTAAATTATTAGTTGAAACATGTGTAGTTGCTATAGTGAGTGCCACGATTAAAAACGTATGAAGGCGAACTATTATAAAGCTGTTTATTCAGGGAAGAACCTCTTTAATCAATTTCATAGAAATCCATTAAAGCGATTGTTTCCTGAAGAAGCAGATTCAACATACCTCGCATTCATATGCATTTAGCTATGGAAATCACCATGGTTACTTTTGATGAGGACTGAAAATTAGTAATGAAACGGTATGATAGTAGTGAATTATTAAAATCCTACGCGTAAAATCGTACTCATTACAAAAAAAAAGTATTGGTCTTATTCAAAATATATTCACAAAAATATTAAGAAAAGTTCATACAAGATGAATCCATTCACAAGTTTAATAATTTGTAGTACTTTCAGTTCTTGACTCGGACCGGAAGGACAGACTGCTCTGAGCTCCGGCGACCTCAAATAATAATTTGAAGCAACTCTTGAATTCGTTTTTAACTATTATTTCTTTCCATTCAGCGAGCCTTTTGCAATTTATTGTTTTCGTTAAGTTACTTACTTCTACACACATTCTTACT
This sequence comes from Diploptera punctata, assembly GCA_030220185.1. NCBI lineage: Eukaryota > Metazoa > Arthropoda > Insecta > Blattodea > Blaberidae > Diploptera > Diploptera punctata. The sequence continues at coordinate 10,804 of JASPKZ010007231.1, forward strand.
GAATAAAATTAAAATATTTTCATTAAAAAAATATGCTATAATACAATTAAAAAATATATATATACATATATTAAATAGTTTATCTAATTTAATTTCCCCTTGAGTCCAAAATGGAAATATGACAAATACAATTTTATTTTTTGAATTTAATGAATTTTCGAGTGCAAATTAATATTTAGAACCCAAAATTTATTCTTGGTCTTTAAGCGAGACCAAAAACTGACTTGTTTATAATTTTTCTTTTTTTGCACGAGACATAAATTAACAAAATTGTTTACATTTTTAAAAGAAAAAAATGGGCAAATAAAATGGGAGTTGAGTGTTTATCGTTTATGATGCTGTATGTTTATAATAGGTTTTTAAATTAATACAGAGCTACAACCAAACATATGCTATAAATATAATACAAAACCAGTCTCAGAAATCTTGATTTGTTTATAGAATGCGGAAATAAATTTACCTCTTGTGTTCAATATAGGAAACAAAGGAAGTGAAAAAAGATAAATGAGATCTACTACGTCCGTCGCCGTGGCGTATTCGGTAGAGTCCCTACCTTCCACTCCGGCGACCCGGATTTCATTCGCGACGTGGTAGGGGATTTTAAATCTCCACCTTGGGCCTGGGTGCGTGTCCTGTCACATATGTCTATATGTGAGAATAAAAAAAAAGTTAACAAAAAGGTAAAAACAGAAGAAGGTAAAACAAGAAGGAAAAACAGTATAAACGAAAAAAGAGAAAAAACTATTGTCCTCGATTTAGAACTTTTTTTCTTTCGAAATTGCATCTTGAATAAATGAACCAATAAACCATATTTTATATTCTTCACGTTTCTCTTCTACTAAAAAAAAATGTCTAGACTGACAACAACATAGATTATTCATAACTCGCTGGCACTATCGCAAGCGAGGACATAAGCTCTCTGTACATCTCTATCTTGAGTTAATGTTTTATAATCATCCCCTATATAATCTGCTTACCTCAAATCATTGTTAATGTTATTTCTCATCTCATGCTTCGTATTACAAAATACAAAATGAAGTTACCATGTAATTGAATTACTACATTTTACGGTCATGTTTATTTATATTAGCTACATCTGCTATTGCTTAAGTGACCGACTGATTTAAGCCGAACTGTAATGGGACACGCGCTAGCTCGAGTTTCAAGGGAAATTAAATTCTCGGTAATGCAGGCAGTCCCGCGCCGTAGCCGAGCGGTTAAGGTAGGAAGCCTTGGCGCTGGGCTACGGGACTTGCGCTGGTTCGAGTCTCCATGGGGGAAGAAATTTTCTCATGGTATTTCGGCCAGTATGGGACCGGTGCCCACCCAGCATCGTGAGGCAATTGGGTAGCTACAATAAGTAGCGGCTCCAGGTTGAGGAACCAGCTATAACGGCTGGGGGACTCGACATGCTAACCACATGTCACCCCTACACTGGCTGTTGATCATCTACCTCTGTGATTGACACATGTGGATGTGAAGGGCCAGCAGCCGGCTGGTGAAAGGGCGACCGCTGAAAAGTGGAAAGACCCTCAATCGGTAATGCAGGCGGGTGATGTCAACTGTGGAATCGCATGCTGTTAGACACTACAGTAACTCCTGCCATTCAACTTCTCTCAAAAAACGTTAAACTAAAAATATATGCAGGGTGAGTCTAAATTCCCTTTAAAGAGTTTAAGAACTTGTAATAAGGACCAAGACAATTAAGTTTAGCATAGGAACTCGTGTCCGGAAACGTACCAATTTTCCGCTACACGTAAAATCACCACACACACTTTTTTCGGCGCCATTCACTAGGATAGTCTTGACTAGGGTTGTCTATACGTCATTTCCCGCTCACTTGATATTCCATGTCCACTACAAGTTTGTTTACGTGCTCTTAAGTTGAGTTTGTGACCCGCCCAGAGACTTTTCATCTGTACAGTAATCCTTCAAGACAGTACACAACAGAATTCAAGGTGTACGTACTTCATTGGTACTGTGTTGCTGTTATTCATGGCACACACATTTGCAGAATACGCAGACAATATGTTATTTTATGGCGAAGCTCTGTGCAATGGCAGGTCCGATTGCTTAGCCTGCACGTTCTCCCGACTTGACTCCGCTAGACTACTACCTGTGGGGTCACAAGAAAACTTTAATTTCCTATATCCCTGTAGAATCCGAGGAAGACGTACTAGCACGAGTTATGGTTGCCGCGGATGTCAGAGAACCAGGGATTGGTGATCGTGTGTACGAGAACTTGGTACTGAGGTACCGCTTCTGTATTGAAGTCGGTGGTCGTCACAACGAGTTCTTCTTGTAAGTGGCTACAGACGACAGGCGCAGGAGTCGGAGAGAGCAACGTGTATTGTAGTGGTGTTTTGTGTGTAACGGAAAGATTGTTCATTTTCGGACATGGGTTCCTATGTTAAATTGAATTGTCTTGATCCCTCTATAAGTCCTGAAACTCTATATGGGAAATTTAGACTCACCCTCTATACAACTGTCATTCTTCCAGTTATATTTTATGGATACCAAAAATTGTCTCTTACTTTAAGGGAAGAGAAAAGAAATCTTGAAGTTATTACGAAAAATTTTGGAGCCTACATAAACGAATAGAGAAGTGAATGGAGTAGACCAGATAATAGTGAGTTACATTATGTTTATGGGAAACTGGATGTAATAAGAATTGTTAGGTCTGCATGGGTAGGATATGCGGTACGAATGGGAGAGGAGCATGAAAACTTCTCGTAATGAAACCAGAGGGAAATCGCTCAGAATGTAAGACAAACATTACATGGAAGAATAACGTTAACCATTATTTGAGGGAGATGAGTTATTATGAGTATATAGGGAATTATTGGAAAACATTAGCTCAGCAAAGTAATGTTTCGTTTTGATAGTGCCGTTGAGTTAGTTATGTAGGGCCGGTACACGCTCAGCATCTTGATGAATTTTGCGAACTTCGATAAGTAACGGCTCCAGGGAAAAAGTATATCTTTATGGATCTTGCTATCTTCGAAAAGTAACTGCTCCAGGGAAAAAGTGTATTTTGATGAATTTTGCTATCTTCGATAAGTAACGGCTCCAGGGAAAAAGTATATCTTCATGGATCTTGCTATCTTTGATAAGTAACGGCTCCAGGGAAAAAGTATATCTTGATGAATTTTGCTATCTTCGATAAGTAACAGCTCCAGGGAAAAAGTATATTTTGATGAATTTTGCTATCTTCGATAAGTAACGGCTCCAGGGAAAAAGTATATCTTCATGGATCTTGCTATCTTCGATAAGTAACGGCTCCAGGGAAAAAAGTATATCTTGATGAATTTTTCTAGCTTCAATAAGTAACGGCTCCAGGAAAAAAGTAAATCTTGATGAATTTTGCTAGCTTCGATAAGTAACGGCTCCAGGGAAAAAGTATATCTTGATGAATTTTGCTATGTTCGATAAGTAACGGCTCCAGGGAAAAATTATATTTTGATGAATTTTGATATCTTCGATAAGTAACGGCTCCAGGGAAAAAGTATATTTTGATGAATTTTGCTATCTTCGATAAGTAACGGCTCCAGGGAAAAAGTATATCTTCATGGATCTTGCTATCTTCGATAAGTAACGGCTCCAGGGAAAAAGTATATCTTCATGGATCTTGCTATCTTCGATAAGTAACGGCTCCAGGGAAAAAGTATATTGTGATGAATTTTGCTATCTTCGATAAGTAACGGCTCCAGGGAAAAAGTATATCTTGATGAATTTTGCTAGTTTCAATAAGTAACGGCTCCAGGGAAAAAAGTATACCTTGATGAATTTTTCTAGCTTCAATAAGTAACGGCTCCAGGAAAAAAGTAAATCTTGATGAATTTTGCTAGCTTCGATAAGTAACGGCCCCAGGGAAAAAGTATATATTGATGAATTTTGCTATCTTCGATAAGTAACGGCTCCAGGGAAAAGGTATATTTTGATGAATTTTGCTACCTTCGATAAGTAACGGCTCCAGGGAAAAAGTATATTTTGATGAATTTTGCTATCTTCGATAAGTAACGGCTCCAGGGAAAAGTATATCTTCATGGATCTTGCTATCTTCGATAAGTAACGGCTCCAGGGAAAAAAGTATATCTTGATGAATTTTGCTAGCTTCAATAAGTAACGGCTCCAGGGAAAAAGTATATATTGATGAATTTTGCTAGCTTCGATAAGTAACGGCTCCAGGGAAATGGTATACCTTGATGAATTATGCTAGCTTCGATAAGTAACGGCTCTAGGAAAAAATTAAAATGACTGGGAACCCTAACATGCTGACCCGTCATCCCGGATCGTTCTCCTCTGTGATTGGCACTTCTGGATTTGAGGCTAGCAGCTGTTTGGTAAGTAAAGGCGTAATGGAGTTATAGCCTAATATCCTCTGAGGTTATATGGAATATGTGATCTTGGAATTCAAAGGAAATCACATAACCAATGTCCTGTCACACTAGGTGGTGTTGGGGAGTTCTTCCGCTTCGAAAGTTAAAGGTACTTGTCCATGATTTTTCTGGTGGAAACTCGTGAGCCTAACTTCATCAAATGGAAAGTTAAGACTGCATGACGGCCGCGTTTACCTCCAGAATACAGAATATGAATGTTTAGCTTATTTTACTGTCAAACCAAATGGACAATAGAGGAAGATTAAGAACCAGGTGCGAAGACGACAAAAAATAACAAAACTTCTGGAGAACGGCTTTGGACAGTTAAGGCTAAAAATAGCGAGGAATGGCATATATTTCTGAGGAAGGCCAAGGCTCTTAATCGATTGTTGAGCCATTGATGATGATGACTTATATTCGTTAGGTTAAGTCGATACAACGGCCAACGTGCCGCCAGATTAGACCAGTTAAAAATCTCTTGGCCCATCGGGGATCGAATTCACAACTTTCCGTCCTCAAGCGTACCAGAGATGTTTTTAACCAAATATGGTACGTATGACCATAGGTAAAATTACCCCACAATAAGCCTTAGGAGACCTCGGGTAATAGGAAGTAAAGTGCTCACCTTCCTAGACAACGGGTAAGAGATTGCCAGGTTCTCAGTCCTGGGCCATAATAAAATATTTCCTACAAATATTTTTTCGAGGAGTTGTTCACAGCTTCGTGTTTAATCACTTAGTAGAAACAAGAAAAAATAAATTAACGACAGAAATTAGGATCTTTCTTCAAAACTGAACATGTCCATTTGATTAAATGTTTCACTAGAAGACAAAAAATTAATCATCATATCTCCAAATTTTAAATTGTTTTGATGTAAACATCGCTGATTTCAATGAGGTATGTTGTAATTAGTTAAAAGTGAATATCCATCTGAGAGATCTGTCATAATCAATTAATAACTAGAGTTTTTAAATTTTTGGCATGTTCGGTAAAAAATCTTCAAATAAACAAACAATTAAATGTATAATTAAATCGATCGAATTGCTAAACTTAAATATGATGAGCCATATATTTTAAATGCGACCAGCTTCGTAGTCTTATGGTCAGAGCTTCCGACTACAGTTCGTGAGATCTAGGTTCGATTTCCAGTCAAACCACAAGCATTTTTCTTTGAAAGGGAATTACTCCTGTGGTCATCCAAGATCTGAAATTTAGGTTTATTTTAAGTTCAAGGTCTCTTCTGGTGCTTCCATATCATTTATCACCCATAATATCACCCGGTAACGTAATTCCGTCTTCTAGGTGACCGCGCCTCAGCCTCTGAAGTGGGTTACAATTTCGCCAATGCCAAGATAAAATGCCAGAAATGTCGTAAGAAAAACTGGTGGCATTGAACAAAAAAAATATCTGAACTGTATTGATGTTAGTTTTGTACATGTTTGAGATTCAGGGCATGTGGGAAGAAGGCAGAAATATTCAATAATGAAGCATTAAATACGTAATGAGGTTGTCTACTATAGTTCGCGTGTACTGACTTCGCTCACATTCTAAGGTTGACACAAAATGGGGGGCATGCGAACATGAAGGTCGCCAATGTAATAAGCTATGCTGGAAATTAAATCCACAAACCAAGTAGTAACTTCAAACATTCCATGAACATTATTGGCACGGTACTTTAAGAATGGACTTCAACAATTTGAAGTTGTTTGGAATCTTCATAATTAAAAATAGAAGATCCTATTTAAATTAATTTTATGTGAAAAAAGAAATTTCCTTACATACTGGTCATAGTAGATTAGTCAAGTTTTGTCTCTAATTAAAACACTTGCTTTGCTACTCGGAGCACAAACTATCAACATTATAGGTCCATAAACAGAACATTTCGGACTACAAAAACATAATTTCTAATCAGATTATCTTTTGTGTCTTCTATTTTTGTTTTGAATTTATAAATCATCATGTTTTAAAATTCTTAGTTGATACTGTGCGAATAAATGCGAACCAGTATGGATGGTCTAAGGGTTAAATTCCTCGTCTCTGTTCCTGGGTTCAAATCCGGCCGGGGTCGATACATTTTAACTAATAAACTATCTGACTGGCACTATAAAATACATAGGTTCATGGCCGCACCTCCATAAGCTTTCCATAATCCCTATCCTGAGCTAATATTTTCCAATCATTCCCTGTGTAATCTACTTCCTTCAAATCGTGGTTAATATTATACTCCTACCTCATTCTTGGTCTACCAACTGGACGTTTTCCTACAACTGGTGCAAAATCTTGTTTTATAAGTCATGTAAAAGGGTTAATCAAGGGGGACTTCACTTCCCCCAAATCCCCAGCCTCTTCAAAATAACCCACACCATGTACTAAATACTTCATAAAAATAAATTTAGTAAAAATGGTGAACGAAGTAGCCACATTGAAATACACTCCGAAATCTCAATGGTATGCAAACAATATTTGAAAATCGTTCATCTGAAACGTTCAACTGTCCTTGTGAATAGCCATATTTTACTACTGCGCGAATCCGCTATAAATGTACCCACATAAAATGAACTATTTAACGAAACTAATAAACAAAAGATCTGTTCACCCTATGTTCTATAATAATAATAATAATAATAATAATAATAATAATAATAATAATAATAATAATAATAATACTTTATTTATTCTGGCAGAGTTAAGGCCATAAGGCCCTCTCTTCCACTCAACCAGTATAGTATATAACCGAAATTTAATTTTGTTTTCCTCTATCATTATCCATGTTTCAAACACTCAATTCAAAACTAGTATAAATTATCTAACGTATAAAAACGAATGTTTGTTTGTTTGTTCGTATTTTATGCGCTGCCATACCGTTCATCCGATTGTGATGGGGCTTTTTGCAAATGTTTAGGAGATTACCGGGGTGAACATAGGCTATAAGAGAGTTGTGATACTCAACTCCTACATCTTTAAAAATCGCACTTTGTAGTTAAAACGTGAAAAAAATATTTTGGTCGCTTAAATGACCTGGCCTGACCTGACCTGGCCTGTAATATATTGACCTATACTGACCCAACCTGATCGAACATGACTTATACTAACCGGCCATTATCGAACCAAATGTAACCCAACACAATCTAACCTAACAAAACCTTAGCGAACGCAACTGAACCTAACCTAACATAACCTGAACCTAACCAGAACTAACATGAATCTAACCTTAACCTAACCTAAACCTGACCTTAACCAAATCTGTACCTAACCTTAACCTAACCTGCACCTAAACTTGACCTAACCAAAACCTAACTTCAACCTACCCTGGACCTAACCTGAAACAAAACTTAACCTAACCTCGACCTAAATTAAAACTAACCTGAACCTAACCTCACCTAACCTGAACCTAACCGTAACAAAGCCTGAATCAAACCTGAACCTAATTTGACCAAACCTAACCTTACCTTAACTCGAACCTAACCTGAACCTAACTTGACCTAACCTGAACATAGCCTGAACATAGCCCGAACATAGCCCGAACATAGCCCGAACATAGCCTGAACATAACCTTAACATAACCTAAACATAACCTGGAACTAACCTTACATAACCTGAACCTAATCTGACTTAACCTGACTAAACCTGACTTAACCTGAACCTAACCTGAACCTAACTTGAACCTAAACTGACCTAACCTGAACCTAACCTTAACCTAACCTGCATCTAACTTGAAACTATCCAGATACTAACCTAAAACAAAACTTAACCTAACCTCAATCGAAACTGAAACTAACCTGTACATAATCAGACCTAGCCTGAACCTAACCTTGCCTAACCTCAACCTAATTTAAATCCAACCTGACCAAATCTGAACCTAACATTACCCTTACATAAACCTAACCATAATCTAACCTGACCTTACCTGAACCTAACCTCAACCTAACTTGAAACTAAAGATAACCAAACTTGAAACTAACTATACATAACCTGAACCTAACTTCACTTAAAACTGACCTAACCTGCTCCTAACATTAACCTAACCTTAACCTAATCTTAAATTAACCTAAACCTAACCTTAACCTAACTTGACTGAACCTTATCTTAACCTTAACCTAACCTGCACCTAACCTTAACCGAACTTAAACCTAACTTGAAACTATCCTGAACCTAATCTGAAACAAAACTTACCAAAACTTAACCTAACCTCAACCTAAATTGAAATTAACCTGATTCTAACCTGACCGTACCTTAACCTGGACTGAACTTAACCTGACCTAACCTCAATCTAATTTGAATCTAACCTGAATTAACCTTACCCTAACCTGTACCTTACCTTCATCTAACCTAACCTAAACTAAACCTAACCTGACCTAACCTTAACCTAACCTCAAACTATCCTGAAACTAACCTGAAACAGAACTTAAAACTAAATTGAAATTAACTTGAACCTGACCTAACCTCAACCTAATTTGAATCTAACCTGAACCTAACCTGACTAAACCTGAACCTAACCTTACCCTAACCTGAACCTAACCTTACCCTAACCTGAACCTAACCTTACCCTAACCTGAACCTAACCTTACCCTAACCTGAACCTAACCTTTACCCTAAACTGAACCTAACCTTACCCTAACATGAAACTAAACTTACCCTAACCTTACCCTAACCTGAAACAAACCTTACCCTAACCTGAACATAACCTTACCCTAACCTGAACATAACCTTACCCTAACCTGAACCTAACATTACCCTAACCTGAACCTAACTACCCTAACCTGAACCTAACCTTACCCTAACCTGAACCTAACCTTACCCTAACCTGAACCTAACCTTACCCTAACCTGAACCTAACCTTACCCTAACCTTACCCTAACCTGAACCTAACCTTACCCTAACCTGAACCTAACCTTACCCTAACCTGAACCTAACCTTACCCTAACCTGAACCTAACCTTACCCTAACCTGAACCTAACCTTACCTTAACCTGAAACTAACCTTACCCTAACCTGAACCTAACCTTACCCTAACCTGAACCTAACCTTACCCTAACCTGAACCTAACCTTACCCTAACCTTACCCTAACCTGAACCTAACCTTACCCTAACGTGAACCTAACCTTACCCTAACCTGAACCTAACCTTACCCTAACCTGAACCTAACCTGAACCTAACCTTACCCTAACCTGAACCTAACCTAACCCTAACCTGAACCTAACCTTACCCTAACCTGAACCTAACCTTACCCTAACCTGAACCTAACCTTACCCTAACCTGAACCTAACCTTACCCTAACCTGAACCTAACCTGAACTTAACCTTACCCTAACCTTACCCTGATCTTACCCTAACCTTACCCTAACCTTAACTTAACCTAACTTGAACCTAACTTTGAACCTAACTTTGAACCTAACTTTGGACCTAACTTGGATCTAACTTAGACCTAACTTGGTCCTAACCTGAACCTGAATCGAACCCGAATCGAAACTAACCTGACCTTACCTGAACCTAACTAGACTTAAACTTAAACTAACCTGAATCAACCTTAACCTTAACCTTACTTCAACCCAAATTGAACCTAACCTGAACTACCTGAATGTAACCGAACCTAAAACGATCCTAAACTGAACCTATACTGAACTTACACTGAACGTACACTTAAGCTACTTACTTACTTACTTACTGGCACTATCGAACCCGTAGGTTCATGGCCGCGCGGACATAAGCGCTCCATACATCCCTATCCTGATCTAATGTTTTCCAAGCATTCCTTGTATAATCTACTCGTACTGCCCTCAATTCAAAACTACACTGAACATAAACTAAACCTAACCCGAACCTAAACCTAACCCAACTGTGCCTAACCGAGTCTAACCTAACCTAACGTGAATCCAAACTCGAAACTAAAACCCGAACCGAAGACAAGAAAACCAAAACCCGAAACTAAACTGAAAAAAAAACTGTGAAATCAAAACTGAAACCAAAACTTAATTCGAATTGAACTCTAACCCGGACCCAAACTGAAGCCGAACTCAAAATGAACTCGAACCCAAACTGAATCTAAATCCGAACCAGAACCCAAACCCTGACTCAAAGACGGACCTAAACCGGATATAAAACTATCCTAACCCGGGCCTAACCCTGACATAACCTAACCGATCCGAACGTAACTAAACCTAACTAACCTATCCTAACCGAACCCAACTGAAACTAACATAACCAAACCTAACCTAACTGAACCTAACCTAACTTAACCGAGCCTGACCTGACCTAACCTAACCCAGGATCATAGTCTAAAAAGTCCAATCGATCCGACCAAACTACCCCTAAACTGATTAAATTACCTCTATAACGACCAAATTACCAATAGCTAAAATACTTCTATAAAGACCAAAATTACCAGTAAACCTATTAAACTATTTCTAAAACTACCCATCAAGCTACCTCAAAAACGATAAAATTACCCCAAAACCGACGAATCTACCTCTAAAACGATCGAATTATCCTAAACTTGGCAATTTACCTCTAACCCGACCCAACGGCTAAACTGATATTAACTATATAATTTTTATTTTCTGTTTACTTATTTAACTAAACATAAAAACACATTTAATTCATTTAGGTGTAGCAGCGCACGCCGGATATTGGCAAGTGACATAATTTTATTTTGATTTAGAAGCATTATACTCACTCCAAATAAATCTCGCTAGTCTTAAAAGATGAGCCCATTCCCTGATTAAGATTATTTAAATAATTAATAAATTGTCAGAATAAGTGAAAACAATTGTTTAATCCCAATATTTACTTACAATACTAACTTGAATTTGCTTTTGCTAAAAATTTATTTCCATGACTTCAGTAACGCAATAAACGTCGCATCACATAGACGATATTTTATTGTTGAACCAAAAATTTCATTTTTGGGATTATCTTGAATCTTTAAATGTATTAAGCGTTGTGTTCTTTAATATTAACCAATCTCTGGAACAAGGAAAAATTATTCACAAATAAAACTCTTGTAACACAATAAAATAAAACAGATATTTTCATATTATTGTGAAATCAGATTTAAGTCTATATTATCATGTAGTAAATTTATTTTGTATATTTTTGAATACATTTTACGGAAGAAACAGAGATTAATAATTCAACAAACCACGTAGATCTCATAATTACGACAACTGTTTGAACATAAGCAAATATAGAAAATGACAAATACCGGTAACATACGTAGTAGCTACACACAAAATATCAAGTGAAAAAGAATTAGCAATTTCACATCACCCTTATACTTACAAGTGTTAAAATTACCTTTAAACGAAGAAAATTACAATGAGGAATTGGATTACATAAACTATTAGACATTCAAGAACGGATACTATGAAGAAATAATTAATAAAGTAATAATAAAACATAAACGAAAGTTCAATATAGGCCTAAATATAACGAAACTGGATAATAAATAAACTTCTTAACTTTGACATGTGCAGGAATTTAATATAATATAACTGCCAAAAGCCATCAAAAACACGATAAAATATAAAGATTGGATACCTGACCAATAATACAGGGTGTTCCATTCAAACCCCCACATTTTAATTAATCATAAGTAACAAAGTATGCGGAATTATGAAATGAGGCCGGTAATAAACGAAACAGAAACTCAAAGAATTTTCATTGTCTCACACACTAAAACACTATTAGTAGCACGAACAATATCAAGTCTGTATTCGACTTCATGCCACGTTCTGTTCAACATGTCCATTGGTACTGTTGCAATCGTGTCAAGGATATGGGTTCGTAAATCATGAAGATCTTGTACTGGAGTCACACGGTCTTTTACATACCCCCAGAGGAAGAAGTCCAGTGGAGTGATATCTGGAGAACGTGGTTTTATGTCATTATTGTCCAACATGCGACAGATGAAATAACTGCAACAATGAAAACAAAAATTCTTTGAGTTTCTCTTTCTTTTAATACCAATCTCATTTCATAATTCCGCATACTTTGAGAGTTATGATTAATTAAATTGTGGGAGGTTTGAATGGGACACGGTGTATATTAAATATTCAATATAAATAGAAGTCATCAACATATATGAAAACAAAAGAGTAAACAAACGTGCAACAGTTATGATAAATTTCATATTAATAGAAACACCAGGAATTTAATACAAGATTCAGCGAACATGTTAAAATATTTTAAATACAACGAGGAAAATTAAAGTTGTGTAAGACTATTGTGGGAACAGATTACAATATACAACATATTATAGATAATACAGAAAGATAATAATATTGTAAGGGGTAGTGAGATGAATATAACCTCTCCTGCCCAATTCTCATCCTCACCTTCACGTGGTACAATCCGTTTTCACAAACGAGGCTCTGAGGACCGAGTCACGGCGGTGTGACTGTTCCGTCGGGTACTGAGTAAATGCGGTATCCTAATGTCTGTCCAGGGACTAAAAGGTAGCAGCCCTACCACTGGACTACTTAGCGTCGAGCCCCAATAACCCGTCCTAAGTAACCTCAACTTTACTTGCAAGTCTCAACACGAAGAAATCCAGAAGGACGACCCACAGCAAAGTCTTAGAAGAATTACAAATGGAACCTTTAGAAAACAAAATTTCTGATTATAAGTCAAGATGGATGCAACATGTTCATCGAACGTAAGATCTCAGGATACTCAAACAAATGTTAAGCTATCACCCTGCAGGAAGAATAAGACCAGGACGTCCACTCAAAAGACGTTTGGATGGTGTTTCTCTTGAAGCGGAAACAGGTCAACAAATGGCCTAAATTCGTGAATGTACAATGATGATTATGATGATAACTATAGAATAAACATCCTGGAAGAGATTAAAATTTTAAATAAATCAAGAACGAAAACGCACCCAATGACCTTAACCCTCTGTACAGAATAATAACCGAAAACTAACAGACAATCACAGTCGAAAGATCTACAACGAAAATGTTTAACTAAAGTTTAACATAGTTGAGGACAACAGAGAGATCAGTATATTTTATATATTTCAGAATTATTTATGGTAAATCTTTTAAATTATTCCTTTAGCTATTGTATGATTTACTGGTACTTCTTGCACAGTTGAAACTAATCGAACTCATTTTGATTTTGCTGAAGGTGAATCAGAATTTGTACCTTGTTTTAGTATTGAACGCAGAACATTTCTTTTATAATTTCAACCTTTTATATGGCAACCTGAACTGTGGTTTAAAATTAAGTTAAAAGTATTGAATTTTGATCATCCATCCATCCATCAGTTTTGTACATTTATCTTGTACAGAGGAACTTCAAAGTAATGTTGTGAACCAAACGACTGAAGTAAACTCTCAGAATCGAGCAAACTTTTTTGCAAAATTAAAATACTAAATAAAATCCATAGAAACGATATTGATCCATAGAAACACAACATTCATTTTTATCAAATTGTTGTTAAGATGATAATGTTAATTTAAAACAATAATGTGTGTTTTTTCTCTCGCAGTTTTAAAGGTAAATGCTGGATGGGAATTCCATTACTAAGATCCACTTCATCGTGAATCATTATTTTAAAATTCGTTAATTGTCAATATCAGTTGTTTTTACACAGCATTATTTCTACATTTAAATGGATTTAAATATAATATTTTATCACGAGTGGCTTCCAATTTATTTTGATAATTTGGAAATCAAGAGTCTCATTTGTAGGACTATTTAACGAATAAAATTAAGCTGTTTACTCACAAATCATTACTTAAATATAGTTATTTTAAAATATTTATATATTTAATGTAAACGGCGATGTTTGAAAAACAAATGAGAAACGATTCTTAGGTTTCATTTGTTCATCACTGCAACAAGATCATATTATTTATTGCCAAAGGATCGCAATATTGTAAGAATGCACCCCAGTGGAGGAAATATGAAACACATCAAACTGTTTATAACCAACATTATAGGTTATTAATTAATTTCTGATGTCCTATGATGTAAATTTATATTTTTCTGGAACGTAAATTCTTGGGAAATAATACGTTTAAGAAAGTTTAAAACAGTGGTTTCTTTTTACTGTAGTATAATCAATTACTACGAATGTTTTTCTATTATATCCCGCAAGCAGTATCTGTTTACATTCGTGCACTATATATACAATCTGGTAGCTGTATTTCTTAGAGAGTCAGTCACTGCAAAATAATGCTCTGGCCTATTCAGAATGTTAAAAAAGACGGAGCTTTCTTTAATATGATAAACTTATTTGATAAATTCCAGGTGAAACACGACTGTGATTGGTTGTAAATCAAAATTCATTGAAACGCGATTGGCCATTGACTCCCATTTGGGGCATGAGTTAAATAGTCATAAGTGATGCCACAAGTGTTTTTCCAACTTATCTAGAGCATTTGGAAATCAAGAGTCGCATTTGTTAGGACTATTATACGAATAAAATTAAGCTGTTTACTCACAAATCATTACTTAAATATAGTTATTTAAAAATATTTATATATTGAATGTAAACGGCGATGTTTGGAAACAAATGAGAAACTTTTATTATGCTTCATTCGTCCATCATTGCAACCAGATCATATTATTTATTGCCAAAGGGTCGCAATATTGTAAGAATGCACCCTAGTGGAGAAAAAATGAAACACATCAAACTGTTTATAACCAACTTTATAGCTTATTAATTAATTTGTGATGTCCTATGATGTAAAAATTTCAATTATGTTTTTTTTGAAAAGTGCAAACTGTGGTTTCTGTTTTTGTTTTTTTGTTTTTTGTGGTATAATCAATTGCTACAATTGATTTTGTATTATATACCGCAAGCAGTATCTGTATAAATTCGTGCCCTGTACCCACTAAATCTGGGAGCCACTTGCATTCTAGGATTCTTACATCTTAATATATAAATTATTCCTTAGAGAGTCAGTCACTGCAAAATAATGCTCAGCCCTATTAAGAATGTTAAAAAGGTGAAGCTCGATTATAATATGATAGAATTAAACTGATAAAATCGAGGTGAAAAACGATTGTGATTGGTTGTAAATCAAAATTCATTGAAATGTGATTGGTCATTGGCTCCCATTTGGGGCATGAGTTAAAGAGTCAAAGAAAACAAAGTTAAAACTTTACTAATCCCTTATAAAGCATATTGTTATTTATGAAGCTGAAACAAGGACAATCAAAGCCTTCGATGAATAGCAGCATTTTCAGGCCTGGAAAGAAAAATAATACGTAGAATTCGACTGATATAAATTTCTAAATAAATCAATAAAGAAAGGTTGAATGTAAAATACAGTGGGAAAAATTCTAAAACTAAATTAAAAAATAGACTCAGAAAAAATTAAAAAATGATAACCTTATCACCGCAGGCTCACTCCGCTACTCTGGATGTGAAATATAGTCCACGCTATACAATTTCCAGCACGCTATGCTAAGTTACCAGGTCTGCTTATCACAAACGTGAGTGTCGTTATTTTTTTGGGAAGGTCAAATCTTACCCTCGTCCAGAAAGGTCAAGTTTACGTGATGGTTTTATTGTAAGAACCACCGGCATACTCTTAGTAGTAAGGCGACATGGGCATTTTATGAGGTTGGATTGTTAAATATGCAGAAGGCACTCTAAAAACAATAAATTACACTAGAAATATATAAAACAGCCACTTACAGTATGGTACAAAATGTATTTAAACCTTAGAACGTGAAAATGTGACGAAGGATAATGAACTGATTATTCTAGGACAGAAATATATCGGATCAGAAAATTCACGTTTTTTCAGCTAATGGGATTACAAATTTGGTCATATCTATTATTATTATTATTATTATTATTATTATTATTATTATTATTATTATTATTATTATTATTATTATTATTATTATTATTATTATTATTATTATTATTATTATTATTATTATTCTTTACCTTGTCGTGGTGGAGTGGCTTGCGTGCTTAAATGATCCTGAGAGCTATGCCGGCGGTAGCATTGCTGCCGATAGGGTTCCCCATGCCGGACTGGTCGAAGGTGATAAGCCGGATGAAAAAAGTACCTTGGGCGAAAGAGTGACGATCTTTCACCGTAAAAATACAACCGTCAAGAAATGCGGACATGGGTTCATCTGGGGTAAAATTTTCCGGAGGTCAAATAGTCCCCCATTCGGTTCTCCGGGCGGGGACTACTTCAGGGAACCCATGCCAAAGGCTCAAACATAGGGACATGTTCCTAGGAACATGGAATGTTAGGACTTTATACAATAGCGGGGCACTAGAGATAATAACGCGGGAATTAGATAAATCGCCCTTGGATATAGTTGCTTTACAGGAAGTTATTTATTTTTTTTATTTATTTAGCCTGGTGGAGTTAAGGCCACGTGGCCTTCTCTTCCACTCACCAGAACAAGCATATGTTACATATGAATACAAAAAAAAATACAATAATAGTCATTTAAAACAGGACAAACATATGTTACACATGAATACAAAAAAATTACAATAGTAGTCATATTAGACAGGACAAACATGTTAAATATGAATACAAAAAAAGTTACAATAATAGTTATTGAACAATTCATTATCTGTCATATTGAATAATAATGAAATTAATGTCTAATAATAGAATGAAACTAAATACAATTAAAATTAAATTAATGATACAATGAATAAAAAAGGAATAACAGCTCGAATCTACTATGCATAAAAAGAAGAGAAAAAAAAACACTACTATGAATTAATCTACGCTTTTTATACAAGGCATTAGGTAAATATATTAACAAATCCTAAGTCTATTTTTATTAAATAATGCAAAAACGCATTATTAATTCTTAAAAAGTATTATTAGTGAGTTGTTTCTGTTAGTGATTTTATTTTCAATTTATTTCTGAAAGATGGTAAAGTTTGGCAGTCTCTGACATAGGGTGGAAGTGAATTCCATGTTCTAGCAAGAGAAACTGTAAAAGATTCGAATAATAGGTAGTATGATGAGGAGGGATATAAAGGACACTGTGATCAAGGGATCGGGTATCTAAGTTATGTGTATCAGAGAGTTTAGTGAAGCGGTGTGATAAATAATAAGGTAAAGATGTTGTAATATGTTATAGAGTAGGCATAGGGAATGGATGGTTCTACGATCTTGAAGACGAAGCCATGACAATTGTTCCAGGGATGGTGTAACGTGATCAAATCTACGTATACCACAAATAAAACGTATGCAAGAATTGTGAACACGTTGAAGTCTTTGGGTAAGAACAGTATTTAGGTCAGTAAAAAGAGTATCACAATAATCAAAATGGGGCATTGCGAGTGTTTCTACTAGCATTTTCTTAGAGAAAACGGTAAACAATTTCTTATACGATTTAATGAGTGTATTATTGAGAAGATAGTTTTGCAAATGTTATTTATTTGTTTATTCCAAATTAAATGTTTATCCATAAACACTCCTAGATTTTTTACTGTCTCACTATAAGGGATCTGAACCCCATTAAGTGACACATGTAATACTGCATTTGTGTTAATTGAGGATAATAGTCTCTGATGGCCCATAATGATTGCTTGTGTCTTTCTAGGATTTAATTCAAGTCCATATTTCTCTGTCCACGCCGTTAGCGAGTCAAGGTCCTCGTTAATTTTGGTTACCGCGTCATTTAAAGAATATTTGTCTGAGTGAAGGTAGATCTGCATGTCGTCCGCAAATAAATGATGTTTGCAATGTTTTAGGGAGTCAGAAATGTCGTTTATATAGATTGAAAAAAGCAATGGGCCGAGCACCGAGCCCTGTGGAACTCCAGCTTTACGGTAGGTCCAAGAAGAGCGTAATGTAGAATTTCCTACAACATATTGCTGGCGCTCACGAAGGTAGGAGTTGAACCATTGCGTGACACTGTCAGAAAGTGAGAGGTTTTTTAGTTTAAGCAACAATAAGTCCAAGTCTACCGTGTCAAATGCTTTACTAAAGTCAAGTAGTGTAAGAATAGTAAGTTTTCGATTATCAGATGCTTCGCGTATGTCTTCACATATATTTAGTAGAGCAATATTTGTATTGTGTCCTGTCCTAAAGCCTGATTGGTATTGATCTAAAAGGTCGTGTTCAGTTAGGTAGTCAGTCAGTTATTTGTGGACTAATCGTTCCAAAGCTTTTGAAAGGGTAGGTAAAATACTAATGGGTCGAAAATCGTTAGGAGTTAAGGGAGTTTTTACTTTCGGGAGTGGGCGTACAATTGCTTGCTTCCATAATGTGGGATATATAGAGGTTTGTAGTGAGGAGTTGAAAACATGAGTTATGGTAGGTAGTATAACGTCGATTATTTTGTTAAGTAGAGTGATATTTATACGGACAGTACCTTCTGCTTTTGTTTTTATTCGTTTGAGAGCTTTCTTTATGTCATTTTCTGTAAGATATGAAAAATGGAAATGTTCTCTGTCTGGTGGATTTGTCAATAGTAGTTCACTTGTTGTATGTGTTTTGTCTTTAGGAGTAAAGAATGTGCTTGTAAAATGGTTATTAAGTGTGTTCAGAGAAACAGGTAGTTTTTCTACCTGTGTGTCTTTCCTTCCTACACCCATTTTATTCAGATTTTTCCAAATATCTGGGTTATTGTTATTAGGTTCAGTAAGGCTGTATAGATGTCTAAGTTTGGCGTTTCTAATAGTTTGTGTAGTCTTGTTTCGTAACCGTTTATAGTGATTAAGATTTATATCAGTTTTGTCGACTCTATATTTCCGATATGCTGCGTCTCTTTCAGTCATCAAGTCACGAATGTTACCAGACATCCAGGGAGCAGGGTGTCGTTTCACTAGTTTAGTTTTCAGTGGAGCGTGTCTGTCATATAGTTGTAATATAAGGTTATTTAATGCCTCAACTTTTTCGTCAACAGAATGCAACGTCCATATAGTATGCCAGGGTAATTTTATAGCGTCTTCAAGTAGAGCTGCATTGTTTATATGTTTAGGTCTCTATATGTGATAGTCTTACGAGCTAGTTTAGGGCACTGCAGTGAATATGCTAAGAATATAATATCATGTGCTGATATTCCGGGAGCTGACAGTTGCCCGTGGGTTAGTACTCTGTCTGGATTATTAGTAGCAATTAAGTCAAGTAAAGTCGCAGAATGATTGGTGTGATGTGTAGGCTGTAAGGGAAGGATAGTCATATCACAAACTTGGAACGCGGACATAAGCTGTTGTGTATGTCTGTTGTCAGTGTCTAGTATATTTATATTAAAGTCACCCATGACGATAACGTGTTCATATTGTATACGTGCGTTTTGTAGAGCGGATTCTATTTCTGCTATTTTTTTCATTTTAGGGGGTTGGTACACTACACAAAGAAGGCATTTTTTGAAGCTTGCGTATATTTCTATAAACATAATTTCAGGAGATGTCTCGTTATTAGAAAAGTATACAGACTTAGGGCAAAGGTCTGTCCTAACGAAGACACCAACACCGCCCCCCCCTCGACTATGTACACGATCATGTCTAAGAAAAGTATAAAACATCCATGTCAATTAAACTAGAATTAATGGAGGGAGTGAGCCATGTTTCTGATACGAGAATAGCATGAATATTGGAAGAAGAAAAAATCATACTAATTTCGTCTGTATGTGCAGTTAAGCTCTGTGCGTTCAAGTGAACCAAATGCAGGGAAGACGGGAAGGGGGAGAATGCTGTTTCCAGAACCTGTCTTGCATTATTGTTGTTTGGAAGGGGTTTGAGAAGGGTAGTGTCCTCTAACCTGTCAGAGACCGCCAAATGAATAGCATTATTTGAATGGAAAATTTTAAAAATATTTTAACTAGAATTATAAGAAAAGAACAAGTCACTAATATCTTATTCAAATATTGAATTAATAAATAAAGTAAAATTTCTAAATACAATACTAATAATTAATGTGAAATTTCTAAATATAATTTTAATAATTTATATAAAAGTGCTAAATTGGGGATATGGTATCACTGGGCGTGTTTGCACTAGGTAGATTTACATATCAGAGGCCCGGGTGATGATGCGTTTGGTATCTCCATTTTTCACATGTATTGCGCCATCAATTGTCCACACATTTGTGACGCCAAATTTTGTGATGCAGTCCTTTAACAATTTATATCTAATTTGGGTGAGATCTTCTCTTACTGTGATCCCACTGCCTTTCAATTGTTTTTTATTTTCGAAGACCTCCCTTCTCTTTCTATAACTGATGAACTTAACAATAACAGGCCGTGGTCGATCCGACTTTTTCCCAACCCTGTGGCCAGGAGAAGGTAGTCAGGAATCAGGAACCTTTGCATTATACTATGGGGGTGCAGAAAGACCTGCATTTGGAACGGGTTTTTTAGTCAGAAGGAGGATCTTATCCGCTATCCGAGATATTAAGTTTGTTAGTGATAGGATATCATACATAATTCTAAAGGGTAAACGACATGATTTTATAATTGTAAATGTACATGCCCCCACAGAAGATAAAGATGACAAGATCAAGGATGAGTTCTATGAAGAATTAGAATGCTTATTTGATAGCCTTTCACGATATCATATGAAAATTGTCTTAGGAGATTTTAATGCAAAAGTGGGGCGGGAAGATATATTCAAACTAACAATAGGCAAATTCAGTCTTCATGAAGATAGTAACGACAACGGGGTTAGATTAGTCACATTTGCCACATCAAAAAATCTCATTTTTAAGAGCACAACGTTTCAGCATAAGGATATTCATAAATACACCTGGACGTCTCCAGATGGAGAAACTCGGAACCAGATAGATCATGTATTAGTGGATAAACGCTGGCACAGTAGCATCATTGATGTTAGATCAGTTAGACGGACAGACTGCAATTCGGATCATCATCTGGTCAGAGTGAAAATCAGACAACGGCTATCGCTTATGAGAGGAACAAACGCTAAAGATTATTCTGTAAAATATGAATTAAAAAACTTGAAAAATGATGAAATGCGGCAAGAATACCAAATCAAAATTGCTAATAGATTTGAAGTACTGGAATCTTCAGATGGCAATGTGGCAAACGAAGAAGAAACTAATATAAATAAAGAATGGGAGGCTATAAGAGATACTATTAAATTGTCAGCATCAGAAAGCATTGGTTGTTTAAAAAAGAGGCAAAACAAGAAATGGTTTGATGAGGAATGTGCCGACATTGTAAAGAAAAGAAAGCTAGTAAAAATGAAATGGTTACACGAGCCAAATGAGGTAAATTTAGAGCAATTGGGTGGTGTTAGACGGAAAACCACCAAGTTACTAAAGAGTAAAAAGAGAGAATATTTGAGAGAGAAGATTAATTATCTTGAAATAAACGCAAAAAATATGAACATTAGAGAATTATATCAGGGAATTATTATAGAGAAGAAAGGGTTTCAGGCTAGAACAAACATAATTCGGAATGAATATGGGGATATGATTGCAGATCTAGGAGTATATTAAATAGATGGAAAAGTTACTTTAATCAGCTATTAAATGTACATACAGAACAAGACATTGAGGAGGATAAGTTACAGACAGCAGAAATGCTAGTCGCAGAGCCAAGTGCATTAGAGGTTGAAATGGCAATTGAAAAATTGAAGATGTATAAAGCATCAGGTTCAGATGATATCCCAGCAGAACTGATAAAATCAGGGGGAGAAAAATTGATGGACAAGATACGCTGCTTGCTTAGTATGATTTGGGAAAAAGAAGCTCTTCCAGATGAATGGAAGGAATCACTTATCTTACCAATTTATAAGAAAGGAGATAAAACTGATTGCAACAACTACAGGGGCATCTCATTACTTTCAACTTCGTACAAAATTCTAACAGATATATTAGTAAGCAGACTTACTCCCTATATTGATGACATTCTAGGAGATCATCAATGTGCATTTAGAAGAAACAGGTCTACAACAGATCAGATTTTTAGTATAAGACAGATTTTAGAAAAGAAATGGGAATATAATGGTACTGTACATCAACTATATATAGACTTCATAAAAGCATATGATTCAATTAAGAGGGAGAAGTTATATAGTATCCTGCTGGAGTTTGGAATTCCTAAAAAGTTAGTTATACGAATGTGTCTAAATGGCAAAAAGAGTAGAGTGCGTGTAGGCAAACAGTTTTCGGAGCCTTTTGAAACCGGGAATGGGTTGAAGCAAGGAGATGCACTATCTCCTCTACTATTTAATTTTGTACTAGAGCATGCCATTAAATCTTTAGAGAGTGAGGAAGGCTTACAACTGAATGGTATTAATAAGCTGTTAGTTTATGCTGATGATGTGGTACTACTGGCCGATAGCGAGGAGATACTAAAGGCCAACACGCACACACTATTGAGTAACACTAAGAAATTAGGACTGGAAGTAAATATCACTAAAACTAAATATATGGTCACACGTAGAAATTCAGTATATAATGGAAATGGACAGCTAAGGACAAATGAGGGAAATTTTGAGGAAGTGGCTGAATTCAAATACCTAGGAACAATAATCACAAATAGGAATGAGATGCACAAAGAAATTAAACATAGGCTCAATTCTGGAAATGCATGCTATTATGCATTGCAGAGACTTTTGATGTCCCAACTCCTTTCAAAAAACGTTAAGCTGAAAATATATAAAACTATTATTTTAGCAGTTACATAATATGGGTGTGAAACATGGACTCTTACTTTAAGGGAGGAAAGGAGATTACGAGTATTTGAGAATAAAGTTCTTAGGAAAATTTTTGGACCAAAGAGAGATGAAGAGACAGGTGAATGGATAAGACTACATAACAATGAAGTACATGGTCTTTATAGGAAGCCAGATATAATAAGAACTGTTAAGTCTCGTAGACTGCGATGGGCAGGACATGTTGCGCGTATGGGGAATGAAAAACGTGCATGGAAACTTCTAGGAAAGCCAGAAGGAAAACGCCCAGTTGGTAGACCAAGAATGAGGTGGGAGAACAACATTAACTATGATTTGAGGGAAGTAGATTATACAGGGAATGATTGGAAAGCATTGGCTCAGGATAGGGATGTATGGAGAGCTTATGTCCGCGCGGCCATGAACCTACGGGTTCGATAGTGCCAGTGAGTAAGTATTATTATTATTATTATTATTATTATTATTATATTATTAACTTCCTAACTAACTCACTGGCACTATCAAACCCGTTGGTTCATGGCCGCGCGGACATAAGCTCTCCATACATCCCTATCCTGAGCTAAAGTTTTCCAATCACTCCCTGTATAATTACTTGGTTCTTAAATGATCCCGAGAGCTATGCCAGTAGTAGCATTGCTGCCGATAGTTATCCATGCTGGACTGGTCGAAGGTGATAAGACAGACAAAAAAAGTACCTTTATCGAAAGAGTGACGATCATTCACTGTAAAAATACAACCGTCAAGAAACGCGGACATGGGTTACACTGGGGTATTTTTTTATTATTTTAGGAATATTCCACAATAGTGTTTCCTCTTCAACCCAAAGTGATTTGTCGCCAGAGGTTCCTGTCTAAAGCATCTTCTTCCCTCAAATCTCTAGCTTCCATACTTCTCTTCACTCCATCTATCCATCGTTCTTTAGGCCTCCCTCTTCCACTTCTTCCATTAGCTTTCCAATTAAGGATCTTCTTTTATATTCTCTCTTCTTTCATCCTTATGAGGTGCCCGCGCCATTTCAAACTTGTTCTTCTATTTTTTATATTTCTTTTAAATTTTCCGGAGGTAAATATTATTATTATTGTTATTATTATTATTGTTATTACTATTATTATTGTTATTACTATTATTATTGTTATTATTATTATTATTATTATTACTATTATTATTATTATTACTATTATTATTACTATTATTATTATTATTACTATTATTATTATTACTATTATTATTGATATTATTATTTTGTTATTATTATTCTGTTCCCAGTTTTAATTTCTTCCTGTATAAGCAGACTTTAACTTCCAATCCTCTTCCTTTCCTGGCATTAATCTTCCAACTATATTTAGATCGTCCCAATCTCTTTCTCTCTGGGTTATCCATGGTAAAATCTTTTTTGTCCATCTTGTGTTGTCCATCCTAACTTGTGTATCCATATTGCTTTAACTGTCCCTTCTGTATTCAATTAATGGTGTGCTCATCTCCTCCCATAGCTTTTATTATTTTTGTGCGTTGTATTTTATCGAATCTCGTTTATCTACATCTTCTTAAAAAATATCTTGCTTGCCAGAAGTTTCTACTTTAATATCTGTTTTGCTTCAGCTCCACATGTTTTAACACATTGGTCAATACTTCTGTATATATGAATTATTGTACTTTTCTTATATTTTTCCTTCCAAGACAGAGTTTAAAACATCTTATTAAAGACAGTTTTTATTTATTCTGTGTGTAAGTTCCTCATCCTTACTGATTTACTGGCACTATCGAACCCGTAGGTTCATGGTCGCGCGGACATAAGCTCTCCATATATCCCTATCCTGAGCTAATGCTTTCCAATCATTCCCTGTATAATGTACTTCCCCCAAATCATAGTTAATGATATTCTCCCAACTCTTTCTTGGTCTACCAACTTGGCGTATTCCCTCTGGTTTTCCTACAAGAAGCTTCCATGCACGTCTTTCATTCCCCATTCGTGCCACATGTCTTGCCCATCACAATCTACGAGACTTAGCTGTTCTCATTATATCTTGCTTCCTATAGAGACCATGTAGTTCATTGTTATGTAGTCTTCTCCATTCACCTGTCTGTTCATCTCTCTTTGGTCCAGAATTTTTCCTAAGTACTTTATTCTCAAATACTTGTAATCTCCTTTCCTCCCTTAAAGTAAGAGTCCATGCTTCTGATCCATATAACATAACTGGTAGAATAATAGTTTTATATATGTTCAGTTTAACGTTTTTTGAAAGGAGTTGGGACATCAAAATGTTTAGTCGGAAGGAGGATCCTGTCCGCTATCTAAGATATTAAGTTTGTCAGTGATAGAATATCACGCATCCTTACTGACTTCTTTATTAAATATAACACTAGTCTGTTAGTGGAATCTGTAGAGAAGCTGTTGGAAATAAGCCGTCTATGCAGAAAGCGGGTATTAATACACAGCCAATGAGTCCGCGGAAGGAAGTGCAGGAGGGAGAACAAATCACATGACATTACTCATTTCACTCTTGAGCTTCAAGCTAGTAATACATCTAATCTGAAAGCTTGCTAATTTTTCTACACATTCCACGGACATATTATAAATATTTGCATTGTCATTCACTATTACCAGATCTACACTATTTTGAATACATAATGAATACGGTATAAGTGGAATATGAGAGGAACATATCCATGTCGCAACCAAATAATATTGTGACACTTCGATTGTCAGTTTCGTTATGTGCATCTCAAATAATGTGTTTTTTTATAAAGTTGGAGGTCGAAAAAATCAAAATAAATTTTTATAAATGGTAGTAATGGCATATATGTTCATTTCCCATTATTAAAATCCACAAATATGATCAAAAAGAAAATACTGTAGTACTAAAACTATTAGCACATGAACGAAAATAAAAATATATATACACATTTGAAACTAATAGTAATGACGGAAGGTGAACCCTGGATATTATCAGAAGAAGATACATTGAAATTGAATGTAAGCCTTTGTAGTAGGAAAGAATATGTAACCACTACATGGCAATAAAACTTAGAGAATAGAAATCAATCTTCAAATATAATAACCATGTAAAGACTTGAATGTGTTTGCAAATGTTACAAGGGGAGAATTAGAAAATGTATCGCGGTTACGTAGTTGCCTCGAATACAGCGGATCACTTTACATCACAGATCGGTATAAGTTTCCCATTCAGATTTTTCGGACGTTTTCTTCACTTAAAAAGGCAAAATAATCTCGAGAAATTTTAAAGCTCAAATAAAAGTAAAAGGTAAATTGATCCCATTGCAGGCCATAGGAGACCCTTGGGGTAGTAGGAGGATGATAAAGCTCCCACTTTTTCTAGACAATCGGCACTTGATGTCAGCCAGGTAGTCAGCCCTGCGTGATGGCTGCCATTGCCCCCCGAACAAGCGTCTGGTACTCATTTACGTTAGAGGCTAAGTCAGTCCCAGGGCTATGGTGTCATCAGAAGTTTTGGGTCAGTTTAAAAATCCTGACCCCACCGGGACTCGAACCCTCGACTGCCTTAACCACTGCGCTACGGCGTGCCCCTTAAAGTCCAAATGGTCTCCGAATATCATTTGGCAATCATAATCATTATTTCGAATTTGTTTAGTATGATTGTGAGAGTGAGTGGTATGTCTTGTCTAAAGTTTCGTACTGTCTCGGAGGTGGCCCTGCATGGAGATGATCCCTCATTTGGAGAGCAATTCCACGTCCGTTCCTAGTTAAAGAAGAATGTAAGAGTGTGTGATCTAAAATTTAAAAATCCTCTCCCGACAGGCAGGTGGTGTACTGTAAGGCCCGGATGCCATGGGACTCGTAAAAGCGCCTAAAATGAAGATATTACGTAAATGTAGAATAAGAAAGGAAGATAATCACAATTTGACAGATAGTGTGTTGAGGACACATAATAATAGTAATAATAATAATAATAATTTAATTAATTAATTACATAGAAATAAAACTTAGTTTTATTTGATTTTCATATTTATTAAGATATATTCAGTGACAGCTGTTTCAGTACACTGTACCTTCTTCGGGCATGTTAACAATTTTATTTATATACAGATTTTTAATGTTTACACATCTCTCTGCGCCTAAAGTTTTATTTTCCTTCTCCACTCGTCTCTCTCCATCCACTCCATGTCCTCCAGTCCTCTTCTTCTCATTCCAGTTCTTATTTGTTGCATCCACGAGTTTCGAGGTCTTCCTTTCCTTCTTCTTACAGGTGGATACCATCCCAATGTTTTCCTGGGTAACCTTCCTTCTTAAATTCGTCGTACGTGCCCATAACAATTTAATTGCTTATATTTCATATAATCTACTATTGAATATCTACGTAATATTCATTTTTTTCTCGTATGACAGTATTTCTTATTTTTCCTAATTTTGAACATCTTGCTGCTCTCCTCAAGAAATCAATTTCCATCGACAAAAGTTTTCGTTCTAAGTTTTTGTTGAACTTCCAAACTTCAGCTCAATATGTGACAGTACTTCTCACTAGTGAATTATATATGTGTAACTTATTTTTTCCATAACACTCTAATCATCATTGCTGTTATTGCTCTACCTTTATTCATTTTGTTCTTAATATCGCTTTCTTGTTTATCCTCTTTACTTTTACTCCCAGATACCAATAATAATAATAATAATAATTTATTTAAAACGAACTGAATAACATACAGTTATCCCTGTAGAAAAAATAAAATCAAAAACATTTAGATATCTTAATGCTGGCAAGAGTTGAAATCATGAGCCGTCTCTTCCATCAACCAGTGAAAAATTTAAATAGATCTACAGACAAAACGTAACAAATATGATCATAAAACTTACAATTATCAGTAAAAATGTATACAAATTAAACTAAAATTAAAATGAATTACGTCAATACAGAAGTAAAAAACAAATTAGAATCATCAATTAATCCGTGGAATTCCAATTACAAGAGAAAGAAATTATATTTTTAGAAAACTAATGTCCAGTAGAATCCTAATTTCTTGGGTGACAAAGTGAGATGTGAAGGAGGTTCTGGTGCGATCGTGTACTCAAATTGTGACTGGAGGATAAGAAATGGAAGCGAAAAGATAAGTAGCTTGGGGTAGAATATATGTATAATTCTGAATAGCAGAATACTGAGAATGGATTTTTGAACGATTATGGAGATAGCATAGTTTACGGAAAACTGAAGAAGTGTGGTCATATTTGCGAATAATAAAAATATATATGATATTAGACGTTTTCGGGCTATAAGTCCGTGGCCCATAACTGGTGTCTGTCCCAGACGTTTCTTCCTCGGCTATGGAGGGCATCTTCAGTGGCGAGTTCTTCTAGATGAATTTCCCTGGTCGGAAGCTCGGCGAGGTAAAAACGTCTGGGACAAATGCCAGTTATGGACCACGACCTTATAGCCCGAAATCTTCTAATATCATGATTTCCGGCCGTGAAAGACATACTACAATATATCTTATTCATATGTCATGTATACGTTGCAATTTATTTGCTGGTTCATCGTTAATATGTCAGTAAGATATGCAACATCACGAAAGTTTGTACTAGAATTCTTCTGAGATCAATCTGAAGAAACTTTTTAATCCATTAAAATAATACATGATTGAAAATACATTTTTGATATTTGCTTTATCTGGATGATCTAACTAAGGTCTGGTCTACAGCTAACGTTTTGTCGTCGGTTTTGCATGATCAAATAAGACTGACACAAAAGATCGTGTGGCTACACTACTCAAACTTGTACTCAGTCTTTGGGTCAGTCCGCCGTCTTGATTGTACACAAAGTTCCAACCCATCAGTCTTTTGCGAGTTTGTCAAACCTCATTCAGTTCATGCAAAACGTCCAATTTGCCGAACACACACAACGTTTTGTTTAACAAACTTGGCAAGACTGGCGACAAAACGTTAAGTTGTAGGCCAGGCCTTAGATTAGAGATAATAAAGAAACCCAAACTTTAAACAAATGGCAAATTATTGTTTTTAAGCATGATAGGCACATATTGGTATTCTTAATGGCATCCAGTGGTCTTGGATATCCAAGGATTAATCGATTGGTCTTCCCTACATTGTCTAAGTCCGACGTTTTTGCACCACTATGATATTTGTGTAAGATCAGTGATAAATGTGCCGATGTTTTAGTTGATTTCATTAGGTTTGAAGTTAATGTAAATATGAATATCGTCAGCATAAATGCGATTCTGTTGAATTGTTGTTAATACAAAAATAAATAGCGAATATAGTAATGGAGCTCGAACACTGCCTGTGGTTCATTTGATCTCACGAATCGCCAATACGTGAAATGATTTTAATCAAATACTTATTGTTGGCGATCTTTATCATAGAAGCTAAAACAATTTTCTGACAAGTATTTTTTTTTTTTACTCTGGCTAATAATATGTCAATGTCTACTGCATCGAAAGTTTCATTAAAATCGAGAATAACTAGTGCTGTAAGTTCTCTTTTGTCCACAGTTTCTCTAGTGTCCTCGAAAATGTCGAAATGTGCAGTATTTGTAAGGTGTCCCCTTTCTAAAATCTGACTGATATTTGTCAAGTAAGTCCTATGTTTAAAGAGATAAACAGTTGTGTATTTATTATGTTCATATGGTGCTTGGTCGTTGGTCTTGAGGTGTTGACGGTAGTTTGGTTTTAGGTACCGGTAATTCCGAATCACTCCCGTCTTCAACAGTTTAGGGTAGGTCCAAGTCACGATAGAAGCATTGGAATATATGAGTCAAAGTCGGTGTGAATACATTTATTGTGGTTTCGTAACCGTGATATGAAGGTAGTTAACATATTTTATGGACTATAAGACGCTACGGACTATAAGACTCACCATAACGTTTCAGCATTTCTAAAAAAAAAATACCACTTTTACCATTTTTATTAATAGATAGCAAAGTCAGACTAAAAAAAATCTTCGTTTATAAAACCGTTCTGATCTTTAAAATCCCTGAAAATCGTCATCTGAACTTTCTTCTTCTTCTTCCTTCTCCTCTTCTTCGTCGTCATCGTTGTCCTCTGCACATATAAGACGGTCTTCACTGCCATCGAGAGCGTTACTTACGCCGCACTTATTGAAAGATTTAATAATAATGTCTTCTCTCACTCTAGACCACGACTTTTTATCCACTGACACACTTGTTTGATTGTATGCCGTTTTAAAGCTCCTTTCGGCGTGAATTCATGTTGGGTTTCATCCATCGTCCATTTGTTCAAGTTCACTGTCATCGTATACACCAATGACGCATCATAGGCTAGACAGTGTTCTGGGGTTATAATGGCGGAAGGGAGCGAGACAGTGTTAGCCAGCTTGTGAATCCTCGCAACTCATGTTCGTCGCATCGGTGCACTGCCTCTGCCAGTTGAATCCATTGTTGCCAAATAGAGATAGGTTTCCCGCGGCATCGAATGTATGGCCATTTTTAAAACTGGCGGGAATTTTAAATTAAACACGGGGCATTTTTATATTAATTTCGAGTGTAAGACGCAACTAAATTTGGAGGTAATTTTTCGAAGAAAAAAGTGTATCTTATAGTCCATAAAATACAGTGTTATTGTCTACACAATCGGCTATGAATTTAATACGTAACATCGCCTATTTAACATCCTCCGGTGTAATGTAAGATAAGTCCATCAAGCGGGATCTGCGTAAACTAAGTGATTTTCTCAGTAAGTCGACTTTATGGACACATTTTGCAGGTTTAAGGAATATATATTTATCTTGTTAAATTGGAGAAACTCAATTTCTGTTGCCAGTTTCTTTAAAAATGTTGGACTGCAGTAAATCCAAATCATACAAAACCATAAGTTGTTACTATATGCATATTGTTATATAATTTGTCACCAATTTAAACAATTGGCCTATTTGTGGATTCATTTTTTCATTACTTTATTAAAAATATTAAATTAAAATAATGTATCTTATAGAATACAATACCAATTTAAAGGTTGATCAAACTGTATGGTAGACATTGCAACGAAAGAAACATGGCGATTGCTAGAGACAATTTTAATTTTGGTTTTCAGGTAAACCCTCACTTCAAACGGATGAATTTCGCTTGATTTTCACAGAATATCTTCCTCGGTTTATTTTAATAACGTGTATTGAGTTTCGTTGTGAAATATTAAAAATTGCGACCGCTAGAGCTATATTTAAATTTTCCTTTCGGTAAACTCCTATACCTGATGATCCGATTTTGCAGGTTAACGAACTCGTTCTACTTTCATAATTAATTGCTATATGCCACTTTGGTTTTGATTAAACAAAAATATGTTGCCACCAGAGCGTCAACGGACACACACACACACACACCACACACACATGTGTGTATATATATATATATATATTAGTCATGGTCTTTTCGGTGTCTGGTACATAGGATCAGTGAAGAAGATCTGTAAAAAAATTAAAAAATGTTTTCATGACAAAAATCTCAATAGTTTCATTATTTCGGAATTCTCTAAAAGAAGAATTTATCTCATATGGAGAGGAAATTCTCATTAGTTGATGTATTATCAAAGAGTGGTTAGAACTTTGGAATCAAAGGGTGGGTGGAGGATAAAGCCTGGAAAATGAAAGTAAAATCCCGATAGTGTTGAAGAATATTTATAAATGATGTTGAAAAGACAGAGAACGAAATTTTGAAAAAAAGAAGAATGGCATTTAGGCACCTTTCGTAATAATGATCTAATCAAGCAATAATAAACCTTTAAATTTTCGATACAAAATTTTCTCATGTCAGTTAATTAAATGTTCCGGACCGCAAGGAAAATACATTCATGTAAAACTGTAAGTTACTATATACATTACTGCATAATTTGACATAAATATAAGTAATTTTTACTCGTTTGTTTTTCTTCTTCTAAACCCTTGTTTCCCTTAACGAGATTTAGGCGCTCTCCCCCTACATGGAAGAAATTGAACCCTACTAATTTAGTTACACTTACTTTCGTATAGATGTCATTGGAGTGGCCCGTGGTCAGCGTTTCGCCTCATAGTGACGTCTAGGAAACAAAGGTAATAGTAGGACGGGAAATTTCGGTAAATTTTGTTTACATGTCTTTTATTCGGGCTTAAGGATGTTTTACGAGTCTGAAAATCTTCAGACTTGGAATCCACGGCTTAAAGTTCCTCCCGGGGGTCTTGCTTCTTGGATTTTTTCATCCTAAAAATCCATCGAATCCGGCCGAGTTTGAACCCGCGACCCTTGGGACCAGAGGCAAGGGACATAACTGCTAGTCCAATTATGAATCTAAAAACAATATTAAATAAATGAAATCAATGTATCCAATAGGATATGTTTTTAATTTAATCCGACCAGGAACATCAGCTGCTAACGTAATTGAAGATAATAATTTATTACACTGGTCAAAAGTAGTTTTGTTGCCCTTGATATAAGATTAATTTTGGATATATTTTTGCTCACAATTCATGAAACTATCAATTATTTTGGAAGATTTGCTCTGTTTTTTTTAATCTTTATTTTGATTTTACACTACAAAAAATCGGAAAATACGAAAGAATATTACTTACTTACTCACTGGCACTATCGAACCCGTAGGTTCATGGCCGCACGGACATAAGCTCTCCATATATCCCTATCCTGAGCTAATGCTTTCCAATCATTCCCTGTATAATCTACTTCCCTCAAATCATAGTTAATGTTATTCTCCCACCTCATTCTGGGCGTTTTCCCTCTGGCTTTCCTACAAGAAGCTTCCATGCAAGTCTCCCATTCCCCATACGTGCAACATGTCCTACCCATCGCAGTCTACGAGACTTAACTGTTCTTATTATATCTGGCTTCCTATAAAGACCATGTAGTTCATTGATATGAAAGAATATAACATATATATTTATAATGGCAATTGTTTTTTGAGAAAATAGTATGCACTGACGTAAATAGAAAGAAAAATATCGAAAACCCATGTTATACTTCAGTAAACTGCCTTTTATAAGATTTTCTTCTATATTTTTTTAGGGGACAATCTCTTTTTAAAGACCAGCAGTAATCTGTCATCATGTGACGGTCCCATCTACTATGATATCTTTACTCCATTACGTTTAGATCCTAGTGAAAGTGCACTCCCTCTGTTCGTCGCTATAATTTCCTAAATTATCCGGAAATCTATCCAGGTGACTGTGGAGAAAGTGTAACTTTATTCTCATATTTGCTCCCAGAATCTTGAAGCTTATCAACATGTTTGGCACAATTTCTTTATAATTTGGTGTTTTATAGTTATCTAGTAAATTTTCCACTACGAATACAAAACCCTTGCAAGCTTCACTTTCGGGAACAGTCATAACTTAGATAAAATTTGCATCTTTCATCAATTGCCGAATTTGAGGACCATCAAATATTCCGCCTTTTAACCTTTACATACTGAACTTAGGAAATGTTCTACAAATGTATTTGAAACATTTTCCTTCCTTGTCCAACGCTTTGACGAATTGTTTTATCATATCCAGTTGCACGTCGTGAGTACTTTAATTTTGTCAATAATTGAGATCACGGCCGATGTGTGGAGTGAGGGATCACGTGATATTTGTATACGCGAAAAAAATGCGCACAAATCAAATCATGACTGGAAACATAAATGTTATTAGTAACAAGCCGTTTACTGTTTAAGATATAAGATACGCAAAAATCATAAAAACTAGAGCACATTCAGCACTTTCATGAATATATTCGTAAACTGTGCACTTGAAAACATAGAAATTCGCTGAGATATCCAGGGCAACAAAACAAATATTTTTTAGAGGTGTTTTATTTACGCTCTCAGAAAAAACTAAACTATCATTATCAGTATCGAACAAAGAAACTTTTCTGGAACATAGAGACAGAAAAGAAACAAGAAAATAAGCTCAAATATCTTGAAATAGACGTGAATATATAATCAATACACATAAAAAATAAAGAACTAATCAATCTGGACTACCTACTTTTTAAACTTTTTCCCAAGATGTCAAACAAGAAAATATTTAACATGATACTTCGTAAAAGTCAATCGATTTTTGAGTTGAAGAATTCATGACATGACCTATCAGGTCATTGTTTATCTCTTCGTGACATTATGATCACAATTTATAAAATTTATTGTAACCCATTTCTCGCACGAAATAAAGTATAAAAAATGAAAGTATATGTGATATTAACAATTTAAAAAAAAGATTTCTCAGTCAATCTGTATTTCTTTATTTATGTTTATTAATCAATTAATAAGTCAATTTATTTATACAAGACATGTAATGTTTATCTTTCTTTTTACACAACTGCAAAAGCAAACATGCTACGTCCAGTTATGTTGATGAAAATAAATAATAGTTTTAAAAAACTAAAAAAATACACTTTATTAGAAAACCTAACTCAAAACTGAAAAATAATTTTAATTTCCAACACACTTGGGATAAAATTAAAGTGGTCAACAAAAAAATCATCTCAACACATTTAGAATAAAACTATAGTTATCAACAAAAATAATAATTTTACCATCAAAAGCGTCATCAATTAATATATTTGATAATATACAGATATTGGTAAAAGTAAAGCCTCTAAGAAGAAAATGTAAAAACTATAAAAAGCACCCCACGCTTTGATGGTAATTTTTTTTGTAGATAACTATAGTTTTATTCTAAATGTGTTGGGCATGAATTTTTGTTGACCACTTTAATTTATCTCAAGCGTGTTGGAAATTAAAATTATTTTTCATTTTTTAGTTCGGTTTTCGAATAAAGCGTGTTGTTTTAGTTGTTTTAAAACTATTGTTTATTTTTTAATTTTCAGTTTTAATATTTTACAGAATAAGATAAAAATGTAAATATATTTAAATTCGATACTATTGTAGTATGAGCTAAAAGTAATACTCTTCTAAAAAAATCCTCCGGGCCGGATTTGAACCAGCGACCTATGGATTACTGAAATTATATACCACTACAGTCTACCGCTCTACCAACTGAGCTCTTATAACGATTGACTAAAAAGTTGATAAGTCCGCAACCTATTTTTTTTTCTGGTGATTCTGGCCGGGATTTTAGAAAAAAATTATGAACATATTGTATTGTCATTGGTCCTTTACAAGTATACAAAGTTTCAAGTCGATCCAATGATTTTAGTGGGTGAAAATCGTGTTGAAAGATTCCGTTTCATACCCAAACACTTTCTTGATTTTCTGATTATTCTGGCCAGGATTTTTGAAAAAAAATGAAATTATTGTATTGTCATTGGTCCTTTACAAGTATACAAAGTTTCGAGTCGATCCAATGATTTTAAGTGGATGAAAATCGCCTTGAAAGATTCCGTTACATAGATAGATACAGGTCAAGCTAATATAAAGTGTGTAAAAAGCTCATTTTCTTTAGTGTTTAGATTTGATTACTTACAAATTGCTCAATTACTAATGATTATGAAGAAACTATTTTGTGTAGCATGGTAAATTTTGTGGGCTGTGGACAGGGATGATTGGAAAACATTAGCTCAGGATAGAAATGTATGGAGAGCTTATGCCCGCGCCGCCATGAATTTCGATTATGCTAGTGAGTTAAAAATTCAAGATTAAACGCACAATGGACCAGAAGGACAAATGATGGTACAATAAGGTTTGTAGAAAGAAGAAGAAGTGTGTCGAAAATAGTCTCTTAAAGTTTAGAAAAGAAAGCACAGATGAAAACAGAAAAATGTATGGGCAGCAGAGAAAGGAATACAAAGAATCATTAAGTGAAACAAAACTAGAATGGCAAAATAAGAAATCTGTGGAAATGAAAATCGCGAATGAAAGTGGGAACATCACGGACATGTGGAATGCGATAAGAGAGCTCAAAGTAAAGACCATAAATCGGACAAGAATATCGCCCGGGGAATGGAAAAACTACTTTGATAGGGTGCTGGGAGGTGAGGGGTTAAGATATAATCAAGGAAATATAGTGGAGATTCCCGACGCAAATACATACCATTACTAGATCAGGATATTTCGAAAAATGAAGTGATTTCTTCCATTAAAAGTTTAAAGAACGGTAAAGCACCTGAAATTGACAGATTACCAGGAGAATTTTTGAAAAATATCATATCATCAAATAAATTATTAGAAGTTTTGAAAACTGCGTTCAACAACTATTTAATGGAGGAAATTATCCGGAAGCCTGGCGAGAGGTGTAATCCAACCGCTATACAAAGGGAAAGGTGGGTCTCATAAACCAAGAAAATTATAGGAGAATTTGCCTCTTGTCAGTGTTTGGAAAAATCTATTGTAAATTACTCTACGAACGGATGAGACAATGGGCTAAAGTGAACAATAGGATTTCAGAATATCAGGCAGGTTTTAAAGAAGGGTACTCCACAGTAGACAACGTATTCGTTCTGAGAACATTAATTGATGATAATCTGAAAAACAAGAGGGGTAAATTATTTTGTGCATTCGTTGATTTTAAGATGACATTCGATACTGTGGACCGAAGTGCACTGTAGGAAAAATTAAATCGGAAAGGATTGTCACATTAAATAATAGACCTATATGCTTTTATGTAAATTTATAAATATGTTAAATTTTGTATAAAAGTAGACCAAGTGCACATCACAGAGAGCAGTCAAACCAATCGGGGAGTGAGACAAGGTTGAATTCTGTCACCAATGCTATTTAATTTATTCGTTGACGATATAGCAGCCATAATATTAGAAGGAGACATTGAGGCTCCGCAGATAAGAAATTGTAAAATTCCAGTCCTGTTGTATGCAGATGATTTAATTATGTGTTCCAGAACAATCAAGGGATTGCAAAGAGGTCTTGACCTACTGGAAATATACTGTAGGAATTGGGGATTGACTAAATATTAGTAAGACAAAAACAATGACGTTCAAGAATGGGACGGTTTATGGTAGAGCAGAGGAATGGAAATACAGAGATCAAGCACTTCAAAACGTGAAACATTTTGAATACCTTGGTACGACGTTGAAAATGAACGGAAAGTGGAGGAAACATATTGATATAGCATTATTCAAAGGGAGGGGACAACTTAATAGTATTCTCAGTATTCTGGGTAGAGTGCCTGGTATTCCAGTTAGTACGTTAGAACAAATGTATGGAGCTATGGTGAGGCCAGTAATGCACTATGGTAGTGAGATTTTGGGATTTCAAAGAATGGAAATACTAAATAAGGTATATACGCATTTTCTAAAATATATTACAGGACTTAGTAAGGCCGTTTGTAACAGTGGAATTTTATATGAATTTGGGTCATTTCAGGACGACATAAACTGCAAAATTGGTGTACTCAAGTACTGGTTGCGGCTAATCCTAGGTGAACAAACAATGCTCAGAGCAATGTGTTACGACCACCAAATTAGGAACGCAAATAGGAAATTCTGGGCAGACGAGGTTAGGAGAGAACTCCAAAAGATTGGGATGGCTTGGGTATAGGAAAAAGGGACTGAAAATCGGAAGAATGTGTGGAGAAAAATAAGGAGGAGGTAGGCCTACTTAGATATAAACCGACAAAATATTTTGGCCGAATGTGCGGGAAAACGATCACTGTTTTTACAAGGAGGCCTAAAACAAGTTTGGGGAAAATAATCTTATATACTTAATCTAGGATTTAAAGAGAGATCAGGGCTTGCTTGGTTCAGGATAGGGGCATGGATATTTTTAAAAATTAGCGACGATCACGATATGCGAATATGTCCAATGTGCGGGATCTTTGAAGACGAGATACATATATTAGGAAAATGTAACGATTTGGAATTTTGGAGGCGTCAGTTATTACCGGAAATATTTCTAAATTCAAATCGTGGAAGATTGGCGTGCTACGAGTTATTGGTAAGCCCAGAAAATTGGATAAACGTGGGTAGATTTCTGGACAAAATGCGGAAAATAAGAACAACACTCGTTCATGAATAAATAAATATGTTAACAAATTGCAATACCATTAATTCTTAATAATTCTACATAACTAAGTTAATGTATAATGTAATTGTATTGTTATCTAATTGTAATATTATTGTTTTCCTTTTTTTTTTGTTTTAAGTATATTATTACCAAACATCAACTTATTGTAACGGACTGTCAACAGCACGTACGGCTTACTGCCCGTGCGATCCATATTTGTAAATAACATTGTATGTATCTTACTTTTAGACTAATAAAGTCCTTATGTATGTATATGCAGTTAGTGGATTTTCATGTAATATTATCATGTAATTTGGGGAATAACTAAATGCCATTATTGTTACAATTCCAAATATGAAATAGGCTATTGTTATTAAGTTATTATTATTATTATTATTATTATTATTATTATTATTATTATTATTATTATCATCATTAGCTATTTGGTCTTGGGGTAATGTTGTTACCTCGTACGCAGCGGACCCGAATTCCATTCCCGGTCGGGACAAGTTTTCTAGATGAGGTTTTTCTAGAGGGTTTTCCTCCCCTGTAAATTAAATTTCAAAAACTTTAAGGGCCAAATAGTGCCCGAACACCATTTGCCCTCATAATAGTTTTATGGTATTCGCTTTGTTTAGTATGAATATGCGAGTGAATTGTATCTCTTGTCTTAAATGTTCGCGCTGTCTTCGAGGTGGCCCCGCATTGAGGTGATACCTCATTCGGGTAGGCCTTCATGTCTTTATATGGAGATAAAATAATATAAGTAATCGAAAGTTTAAATATCCTCTCCCAACAGGACCGCGCGACATCCGGCATGTAAAAGTACCTAAAATGACAGATTAAACTAAGAATAAGAAATAATAATCTTCTTCTTCTTTGCCACGATTTAGGCTTTTTGTTAGCATGTTCTGGCTGCTTATTGCTGTTCTTTCAATATTTTCTTTGGTCTTCCCAAACTTCTTCTTCCTCTTGCTGAATAGTTATATGCCGCTTTTTTATTCTGTTCTCAGTCATCCGTGCCAAGCGTTAGTTCCATTTTGCACTGTATTTCCTTATTGTTGTGTTTAATTCCTCTACTTTTAGTTGCTGTCTTATTTCTGCGTTGTGTATTTTGTCTGTTCTTTGATATCCTGCTATTGGTCTGAGAAATTTCATTTCAGCAGCTTGTATTCTGGCAGATTGTTGTGTTGTCACTGCCCATGTTTCTGATCCGTAAGTAATAATAGGAACTGCCATTGTCTTGTATAATTTCATTATAAAGTATTTTCTGGTTTTATTTTTCAAAGTTATTTTTAGTGTTCCTGTTATATAATTAAACTTATTATTATTATTATCTCCTCCCTGTGGATTATCACCTTGGGGTGGAAGGGAGGCTTAGTACCAATAACCCAGACGATCATAACCGGGAAGTTTTGGCTTGCGGTTAGATAAGAGGAGAGGGAACTAAGAATAATCCGCAACGTGGGAGCAACGACCACACTGGAAGCTGCAAACATGGAAGACCACAACGGCAGACACGGCGGAGATAGAAATATCGGAACGGCGAAAATGGCGGAAGTGGCAACCCAAATCTCTGGGGATGAAATAAGAG
This sequence comes from Diploptera punctata, assembly GCA_030220185.1. NCBI lineage: Eukaryota > Metazoa > Arthropoda > Insecta > Blattodea > Blaberidae > Diploptera > Diploptera punctata. The sequence continues at coordinate 50,265 of JASPKZ010007231.1, forward strand.
GCCCAGCTCGGGGAAACAAGAGTGAATTCCTCAACAGCAGAAGGCGGAAGAGGCAACCCTCCTTGTGGGGATAAAACACAAGGAAGCAAGTCCAAAGGCTTAAAGGAGGCAGCCCCTCCAAAGGACTAACCCTGCAGTACGTTAGTAGCGTACTCAGGAGACACTTCAAAATACTTACAAGCTCCAAAGAGATAGCCGCACTGTTCAACCGATAACGACAAACGCAAAGCATAAGGATAAACGTTTTGGAATTCAAGACCAAATTAAAGTAGCAACATGGAATGTCAGAGGAATACATAATAAAGAAACCGAACTGGAATGAGAATTAAAAGAAAGATGCAGTGATAACAGAATCAAAAAAAGAAACAAAGAGGAAATCAAGATCTAAGTAATTATATAATGTTTTATAGTGGACTTGAAATAACAGAAAGAGCTCAAGCAGGAGTAGCAATATTAGTAAGCACAAGATTAAGAAAAACAAAACAACATACGATTGGATAAATCAGAGAATAATGAAAATAAGATGCAAAATACCAAAAGTAAATCTTACTGTAATAGGAATCTACGCATCAGAGGAAGGCTGAAACGAAGAAACAACAGAATTTTACCAACAACTACAAAAGATAATAGATCAAAATACAAAAACGATTACTTAATCTTAGCAGGATATGCAAATGCACGTATAGGGGAAAAAACCAATTACAAATGTAACGGGAAACTATGGAGAAGAAACGCTAAATTATAATGGGAAAACGTTATTAAATTTCGCTTGCTTTAAATAATTGAGAATAACGAACAATTACTTCAGACATAAGGAGATACATAAATATACGAGAAGTGAGAGAGGATCATGCTCTATAATAGATTGCATCATGGTTAATCAAAAAAATGAAAAATCTAGTCAGAGACACAAGAGTCTTCAAAGGAAGCGATATCCATAGTGACCATTACCTATTGATTAGTAAAATAGATATACAAAAGAAATGGTATAGAAATTGAAATAAAGAATTAAAGAAGAAGGAAGAAAACAAACAAGAAATGTATAAAATAAAATTGTTAGAAGAAGAAGCGATACAAGATTTATACAAAAGAAGGCTAAAAGATTATACAAATGCGGAAGAGCCAAAAAAGGAAATTGAAGAAGAATGGAATAGTATAAAAAGACTCATACATAAAATAGCAAAATAAGTATTAGGATCAAACAAAGTAGGAGGAAGAAGCAAAGGACTAAAAAAATGGGATCCCGAAATCCAGAAATTGGTAAGAGATAAAAAAGAGGCCTACTTAAAATGCTTAAACAACAAGAATGGTCAAAACAGAATAGAATATAATAGAACAAGAGCATTAGTAAAAATATATATACCAGAAAATTAAATAGGGAACATTGGGATAGATTCATAGCAGAAATGGAACACTATTTACACGGAAGACAAGACAAAGTATATAAATGTATAAGAAGCCTTAATTCTGAACTAAAGAAAAAACAAATCTGCTAACTATACAAGGTATAGAATTAGAAAATTATTATAAAGAATTGTGGACGGACAAACAAAATAAAGAAGAAATAACACTCATAGAAATAAACGAACAATATGCAGAAGTAGATGAACTAGAGGTGCAAGAAATCATAGAAATATTAAAGAAATGAAAAAATAATAAATCATGCGGGATAGAAAATATAAACATAGAATTTTCAAGAAAGATTATTAAAATTCTATAACAAGTGCTGTAAACAAAATACAATACCAGAAGAATGGAAAATTGGAAAAATAATCTCAATATTTAAAAAAGGCGACAAAATAAAGCCAGAAAACTATAGAGGAATAAGCTTACTATGTGCACCATACAACATATATGCAAAAATTATCAACCAAAGATTAACAACTATAGTAGACGCAATAATATCAGAAGAGCAGACAGGTTTTAGGAAAGGAAGAAGCTGCACAGACAACACATTCACTTTAAAACAAATAATAGAGAATTCAACTTAGGGACCCACATCCTCTTTATAGATTATAAGAAGGCCTTTGATGTCTACACCAAACCTATGGAACATATTAAGTGAAAAAGGAATTCCACCACACTTGATAGCAGTAATTAAGAAAATGTATGAGAAAACAAAAAAAATAAAAATAAATCAAAGTGAACCAATATATATGACAGGAGTTATACTAGGTTGTCCACTATCAACCCCTCTTTTTAACATTTACTTTGACGACATGATGAGATCATGTAAGCAAATGACGACTGGGGGAATTAACTTAGGAAATATAGTAATAAAAACAGTAGCTTTTGCAGATGACCAGATTTTAATAGCAAAAACAGAGGACGAACTACAAAGAATGCTATATAAACTAAACTAATATATGAAAATAATACAACATGGAAATATCATCAGACAAATAAAAAACAATGGCCTTCAAGGGCGCTCATCCAGTTCGGACAAAGATAATATTAGAAAATAAACCAGTAGAGCAAATGGCAAGATATAACTTCCTAGGTTGCGACATATCATACACAGCGGAAACAGATATAAATAACAAACTAAATAAGTTTAATTATATAACAGGAACACCAAAAAGAACTTTGAAAAATAAAGCCAGGAAAGACTCTATAATGAAATTATACAAGACAATGGCAGTGCCATATTATTACTTATGGATCCGAAACATGGACAGTGACAACACAACAATCTGCCAGAATACAAGCTGCTGAAATGAGAATCCTCAGTACAATAGCAGGATACCAAAGAACAGACAAAAAACGTAAGACAGAAATAAGACAACAACTTAAAGTAGAGGAATTAAACACAAAATAGAGAAATACAGAACAAACTGGAAAGAATACTTGGCAAGGATGACTGAGACTAGAATACCAAAAGCAGCATACAGCTATTCACCACGAGGAAGAAGAAGTTTGGGAAGACCGAAGGAAAGATGGAAAGAACAGCAATTTGGAGCCGGAACAGGCTAGTAATAAGCCTAAACCGTGATGAGGAAGAAGAAGAAGATTATTATTACTATTATTGTTATGGTAATACTTCGAGGAGAAGGATACTCCATCGCGTAAGTGGTTAGTCACTCACCTTCCACATCTGGGTCTCGTCGCATTCCCTATATATATATATATATATATATACAGGGTGTTGCAATAAAATACCGACAACGGAGGTGAGGTGGTCACATCAAGTTTTCAAAATATCCATCACCTCCCGTCTCATTGCAGAGCGTACATCGACGGTGTAGTGATTGGCGCACACGTTCCAATATGCTTGACCTCGTTTGAATTATTTGTATAGCAGCGTGGATTCGGGCTATAAGATCCATAGGTGACTCAACTGGTGTCTAATAGTGTTTCATGTCGCTCCACAAAAAGTAGTCAAGAAGGTTAATATCAGGTGGCCTCGGAGGCCATGGAACTGTCCCCCTCTGCCAAATCCATCGACCTGGATACGTGGTATCCAAATTTCTCCTCACATTGGCACGGAAGTGAGCTGTAGCTCCGTTGTGTTGCAGCCACATTCCTTTGCGAAGCCACGCATCATAGGTTCCAGACCTGTGAGGTGTGGTCAAGTAATGAGTCTTCAAATCCTTCGAACTATCACAGATTCTTGAGACATAATTAACTAGTCATAGTGTGAAAACGCATCATTTTCGGACATCGGTATCTTACTAAAAAAGGATCAGCATATCTCAAGATACTACCACACCTCCGTTGCTGTTGTTAGTGATTTTTACAACACCCTGTGTGTGTGTGTATGTGTGTGTGTGTGTGTGTGTGTGTGTGTGTGTGTGTGTGTTGTGTGTGTGTGTGTGTGTGTGTATATGAACTTTTTTGTGTCTAGTAGGTAGAGTCCATGAATATTTAGGGATAGAAACATGTTTTCATATGCAGAACTTTAATAGATTTGGGAATTCTCCAAACACGGTGAATGTAAATGAATGTGCCAACGTGAGCCCTGTATGGTGTCGATTAATATCAACAGTTAGTGAAAAGTTAATTTTTTTCCTGAAATAACAGTCGTCCTCAATAAATTAAAATTCGTTAAAATTGTGACGGCCTTTCCTCAGCAGCTGAAGATGGAACAAGAAGTTCTGAAGGTCCTTCCCTATTTTAATTGTTTTGAGGACGACTGTTATTTCAGGTACTAATTTTCAAATTTTAACTTTTTTCATAACAACCTCAACGGTGATTCAGGATGAATTTTAAAAGTATTGACAATTAGTGAATGGAATTGTTAAAAATCGCATGTAATATTCATACGTATGGTTTTCGTTTATTGGTAGCATTGCCAACATGTCCCAGGATCGTTATTTATTATTAAAGCTTGAAATGTTGAATAATCTCTGTGAATTATCTCTCTTAAAATTGTGGCACGTGATATTTAGGAAACTAAACATAGTCAAATCGATTTTTAACGGAGCATTAAAAATGTAACAAGGCAATGAAGGAAAAAACAATATGCTTACTGTTCAAAGCGGATGACACAGCTTAAATTCAAATGTTGTACGAGACCCTATAATCATTCACTTTCTGTCCCTGAAACACTTACGTACGTACCCCTCTTTATTGACAATAAAAATTATTTATCACAGCCTATTACTTACCACTAACGGTACTGTCAAACCCGGAGGTTCATTTTCCAAGCGGGCATAAAGCTTTCCATGCGTCCCTATCCAGTTATTCTCCGTATAATTCACTTCCCTATATCGTGGTTAATATTATTCTGTAATCTCATCCTCGGTCCACGTGTTAGGCACTTTCCTTCTGACTTTCCTAGAAGAAGTTTCCGTACACCTCGTTCATCCCCCATTCGTATTACAAAGTCTTGTCTATCGTAGCCTATAAGACTTAAGTCTCGTATAAACTGCGATGGACAGGACGCGTTAACATTACATTTATTATTTTTTATTTTATTTTGGGTTTATTGAATATATTGGGTCTAGGAACTTTGAGGTACTGTCTTTCTGTTTATATTTATGAATTAATGAAATGTAGGGCCTACTTATTCTTTTTTCTATGTCCATAAAACCCCACGTGGGACGAGGTGCTCTCTTGCGGGAGTTACTTAACCAAGCATAATTTAGTTACGCTTATCAAATAGAAATCAATAATACAATTAACTACCTGGACCTAACAATAACAAAAAACCTGAACAAGAAAAAGCTCGAAATAAATATTTATCAAAAGCTTACATGCAATATGCTTACTATCAAGACTTCCTTACTAGAAGAAATAGCACATTCAATAGTCTTATAGGATGCTGAAACTTCCTTTAAACAAAGCAAAATGAAATATATTGAAGTAAATTAAAAAAAAATCGTAAATATATTTTTAAAAATTGCAAAAAATAACGGCTAAATGAACAAATTATAGATAAACTCGTAAAAAAGAAACAAAAGAAAAAACTACACACTTAACGTAACAAAACTCGAAAAAGAATCTGATAATAAAAAAAGACCTGGATATAACGCTTACATATATAGGAAATGAAATAATGAAATTAGCTGAAAATCTGAAAAAGGACTAGACAAAAACATGAACATAGCATTAAAGACTGAAAATAAATAAAATAAAATAATATACAACGGCATAGAAGAAAACGATAGCTACATTTAACAATAAAGAAGTTTACAAAGTTGAGGAAATGGACCTATAAGATAATCATTTTATATTATAATTTTAATTTTGTAATAAATGAGTTTACAAATTGACGTGTAAAGATTATAATAAATTTTACATAATTAGAATCAACAGAAGTTCAACATAAAATTTAAAGTGCATTTTAAATATTTCGTGCAGGCAAAAGAAAATCTAGTTACGCCAAACACGTCATCAACGCCAGCCACCGCATGAATACAGTAGAAAACACTATAATTCACAGAGAAATAAATCCAACAAAGATAAACATACTAGAGGAACTTGAAATGTTGAAAGAAATAACGATTTAATTTTAAATTAGAACAACCAACTCATACAATCCTCTATACGATATTACAATATGACAGTAACTACCGATGACGCCGGAAGGTGGCTGATGTCAAAAGCATCGCAAACCAACAACAGTTAGTAGCGCATTTCATTCTTCTGATGATGGAAGCCTGTTTTCAAAAGGCCTGCAGTTCTTAATGTTTGTTTTTTAATTTAACTTAGTTGAGCAGGTATTTATTTTAATATTTAATTTTGTAATATTATTTCACTTCTTGTATTGTTTTCGTCAAATTTATGGAGCTTTTATTTCTTATTTGACCTCATTTCAATGTTCATATATGAGCTCTTTATTGCTCTGCTTAAATTTTCTGGTAGAAAAACTTCAGGATAGTTTTCTCTTATCGATGGTGTCAAATTCTTTTTCGTAATCTATTAAAGTAATAAATGTGAGCATGTTAAACTCACGATGTTAATCATAAGTAATGCCACCAGTGATTTCCAAATTATCGATAAATCCACGACTCACGAAGTGAGGAGTCAATTTATCTAGATAATTTGGAAATCAAGAGTGGCATTTGTTAGGACTATTTAACGAATAAAATAAAGCTGTTTACTCACAAATCATTATTTAACTATAGTTATTTTAAAATATTTATATATTTAATGTAAACGGCGATGTTTAAAAACAAATGAGAAACGAATGGTACGCTTCATTTGCTTATTTTGTTCATCACTGCAATCAGGTCATATTATTTATTGCCAAAGGATCGCAATATTGTAAGAATGCACCCTATTGGAGAAATGTATAACAAAGATTATAGGTATTAATTAATTTCTGATGCCCTATGATGTAAATATGTCAATTATATTTTTCTGCAACGTCCTTTCCTGGAAAATAATTCGTTTAAGAAAATGCAAACAGTGGTTTATTTCTCTTTTTTTCTTTGTGGTATAATCATTTACTAATATGATAAACTTCGGTTGATAAATTCGAGGCAAAACACGACTGATTGGTTGTAAAACAAAATTCATTGAAACGTGATTGGTCATTGACTCCCATTTGGGGCATGAGTTAAATAGTCTCTATAAATTGCAATGTTGAATATAGGCTATACCGTCTGTACAGGATATATTGCCCCTAAATCTTCTCTACTCTTCCAAAGAGAATTGATTCCGTGGTTGTATTTAAATGCTGTTAATTCAAGATTTTAGTATAAATATTGCAACTTGAGTTTATAATAATAATAATAATAATAATAATAATAATAAATACTGATATATAATAATAATGTACGTTTACAAAGTTGTAAAGAACACTTCTTACTGTTAAAACAGTATGCCACAACAGAACAAACCTAACATTAACCCCAAAACGAGCTATTTATTTTCATAGTTATTCCTAAGAAATACAATTTACACAAAACACATAACCTATAATAATCATAATATTTGTTTTGCAGAAATGTAATGAATTATTCAGTGTTGGAAAGTGCATCTTATTTTGGAGAGATTTTTATAAAAAATTAGGGAAACTTGAAAAATAACCTGATATTATTATATTAAAGTTAAAAAGCTACAGCCTGCCGAAATGATTTTTTAAGAACAGTAAAGTAGTAGCCTTTTAGATAAAATTTGCAATGAAAAAATAAGGGAAGAGCTAAAATTATTTGAAAAAGAAATATAATCTATAGAAATGAATAGAAATAGCAAATTGTTAGTAATTCGGAAGAGAGGATACCAAGAAGAGTGTTGTATTATAGGCTTAAGGGAAGAAGACATCCGGGAGGATCAATAAAATGATGTTCAGATATGATTTGAAGTAGGAACAGGCAATATTGCCTAATCCCTGGAGTGTAGAAAAATAAGTATAAACTGTATTATTTGGTTTAATATATCCATTCAGAGTAAACTGAATTAAAATAAATGTAATTTCCATGCGACAGTTTATTTTTGTCCAATATCACCAGGTTATCTTCACGACATTTCTGCCTGGCATTTAATGAATTTAATGAATTTACCCGTTTCGGAGGTTGGGGTATCTGGAAAGCGGAGTTAAGTTACCCTATGTTATGATAGGTAATAAGTGATAAATGAAACACCAGAAGAGTTTTAAACCTAAACCAAATCTAAATTTCAGACCATGGTCAACCACAGGAGTAATTCCATTTAAGAACATTTTCCTGTCATTTTACCGGGAATCGAACCCCTGACACCATGAACTTAATCACAAGCTCTGTCCATATGACCATGAGGTATGGCAAAGGCCAAAACATAAAACATTATATTTTTTAAATAATATTTATCAGAGGACGTAGGTCTATGTACAAATAGTACCTACATGTAGGCCTATAAGAAATATAAGTTTCACTTTTTTGGCACAGAATGTACATAGAAATTTAATATCCAATTGGTCAGCAAATGCAGTATTGCCCTATATTATGCACTTTAAGCCATTCCAATCTTAAATTGCGATTTATATTCAAATGTATGAGTAAACGTATCTTATATTTTACATATGGTTTTAATTCACTCGAAACCATACATTTTAGCAATGTAAAAATATGGCTCTTAATTTGATGGCCCAAGTTATGAAACCAACGTATTCTCAAATTTCAATCATTCGTACATTAATTTAATCGAACATCATAGTGGATTCAGAATAGAAAAGAAACACGTCTTTTGTAGAGATGGAACAATTCCTTTGTACACACGATATCAGCACATGGTTAATGCGACTATTGTATAAGAAGTCACAGGGAAGGAGGTTAGAATATTTTTCTGTATTGTCTGGTTACAGCAACAGTTTAGAATAACCACTTTCATTAGTTATATTTCACTCCAAATGTTCCGAACAGTCAGTGCGTAACTTTTATATTCCACCCAAGTATACTTTATAAGTCTGAATCCTGCTCTTGTTTGCATCTAACCGCTGTTCAGAGTCACCTCTGAAGCTTACGTAGATGGAAGGGGAAGTTTCGTCTCTAATCATTTGCTTCTCCTCACATAATATTGATAATATTAAAACAATAATAAATACTGTCTTTATTTTAAAATCTTCTTAGTTGTCAATTTCACAAAAACAAAATACGTCTTTATGGCCCAAACAGATGGCTCACAATGAAAAATTATGCATTCAGTTAGCAGGAGGAAAATTCAGAGTTGGCTTACATGCATTTGGTGCTATTACCGTACCTCCTTGGTAAAAATCAGAACCTTCCCAAATTACAAAGTCTCCCCAAAATGGGTACTTTTTTTATAATTATGTTACTCGTACTAAAATAAGAAAAACACAGGAAAGGTGTTGCCACAAAACGGGTTGCAGAACGGAGAATCCAGAACCTAATTTAACCTAAAACTGTCAGTTAATAGGCGGTCTACCAAAGAGTAATACGAGTACAGTAAACCACAATCGTCTTAGAGATATGGTAGGCTAGCTTTATTATGTTAGGCCTATTTAATTCCTGTGCAATTTTTAAGATATAGGGTTACTCTTGTTGCAGAGGTAAGATTAATACGAGAGATAAAATTATAACTTTTAAAGATCAAATGTAATATATATATATATATATATATATATATATATATATATATATATATAAACTCATTAGCTTAACATTTCCCTTTTTACGCTACGCATACAGGGCCTTGCAATGACAATACCTTTAAGAAGAATATTTTAAACTCTGAATAACACATTTTTTTTAACACACAAGAACATGGAGAGGTTTCCATAGATGAATTTTCAATTCGATGCCAGGGCCATTTCCAAGATAACACTAACATTTAAAACAACGCACCACTTACTCTTACATTCATGCCAAACCATGATTATGAACTCTATATGTGTTCTGGGATAATTTGGGCCTTACATTTTTCCGACATTTGTCTTGCACATAACAAAAAACCGAGAAAATAACGTCTCATCCAGGCGCCATGTACCCAAATCCATAAACATGGTTAAATGCAATTATAACATCCCCACTAAAAATATCACAATATATAAATTAATATTTTAAAAATTCATTAAATATATGCACACAATAAGTATTTAAAAATGTGTGTATCAATAAACGTGAAGCATGACAGGTCTAATATTAGTAGCCCTGCCGGGAGAATATCTCCTACAACTTGTAAATAGTTCCTAAATAATAAAATATTAGACAAAATAAATTTAATTCAATTCAAACATTGTCATGTAAATTACTAATTTCACAATTATTATCGCTAATACCTTCCTCCGATGGTATCTTTACCTTGTAATGTGGAGTGACTTGTGTGTTTTTAAGCACACCCCGAGAGCTATACCGACAACAGTAGTAGCCTATTACTCCCGAAATGGTTACCAATGCCAGATAAAAAGAATGCTTTGGTCAAAAGAATGACGATCTTTCATCATAAAAATCCAACTTTCAAAAACTCGGACATGGATTCCTGTAGGGTTAAATTTTTCGCAGGTAAAATAGTACCCCATTCGGATCTCCGGCCGGAGATTACTTCAGGAAATCCATGGAACATTGAATGCTAGGACATTATATAGCAGTGGGCACGGGAATTAGATAATATCCTTTGGATATAATCGCTCTATAGGAAGTTAGATGGCCAAGAGAAGGTAGTCAGAAATCAGGAAGCACTACATTATGGGGGTGCAGAAACCAGAAATCGGAACGGGTTTTCATCCGAAGGAGGATCCTCTCAGATATGAGAAGGCAGATGTAACTAGAACATTTAAGTTTCGTAGACTGCAATGTGTAAGACATGTGGCACGAATTGGGAATTAAAGGGAAATTTGGAAACTCCTTGGAGGAAAGCCAAAAGGAAAGCGCCCAGTAGGTAGGCTGAGAATAACATTAATCATGACTTGCGGGAGGTAAATTATACAGGAAATGATTGAAAAATTTAACTCAGGATAGGAATGTATGCAGAGTTTATGTGCGCACAGCCATGAACCTAAGGGTTCGATAGTACTAATGAGTTGGTTTATAAATAATCTGGTTCAAATGGAATAGCAGCAGAACTGATAAAATCAGGGTGAGATACGTAAATTTATGAACAAAATTCAGCGGTTGCCTAGAATTATTTGGGAAAAAATCTTCCAAATCAATGGAAAAAATAAATTATCTTATCAATTTATAAGAAAGGAGAAAAAATTAATTGAAGCAACTACAGGGACATTCAACTTCGTACAAAATTCTAACAAAAATATTGGTATTTGAAATTTCTCCCTATATTGACGATGTAATAGAGTATTATCATGTGGATTTAAAAGAATAGGTTATAATATATCAACATTTTAGTATATTGACAGATTTTAGAAATCAAATTCGAGAGACCAAACAATCAAATGAAATGGAGAATACATTCTATTTGACTTAGCTAGTGGCAGAGACAATGTTTTCATACACTGTTAGTTCGTGACTAAACCGGCAGAGTAGATAGTTTAAAACTGCAATATTAATTTTCAAATAACAGCAGAGAGGGTAAATGTATCTATTTATTTTCACATTCATACGGAATAAAACAAACGAGCTTATTATAAACGAAGGGAGCATTTTATTTCCCGAACGAACACTTGATCGGGTTTTTCTTCCTAGTGTACCTCTGACGTTAGAAAGATGTACACTGCATAATGTGCAAGCGTAGTACAATACTGGTAATTTAGTAACAGACTTGCACATGCTACTTATGTTCCATTATTATCATCATCATCATCATCATCATCAACAATCACGGATTAAGCCCATGGGGCTTGTTCCGGTCTCATAGATTCTCATTCAAAAGTTGGATCCATCTCTTCTTCGGTCTACCAACATTCCTGCGTCCTTTTGGTTTGTAATTAAGTATAATTTTGGGAATGCGATCATCTTTCATTCTTTGAACATGTTCTTTCCATTTTTTTTTTTTAGATTCTTTTATTCTATCTAAGAGTATAAAGATATTTATCTCATTTCTAATATCTTCACTTCTTCTCTTATCTAGAAGTTTGCAACCAGCCACACTTCTCAGAAATCTCATTTCAGCTGCTTCTATGATCTTCTCTTCTCTTTTAGTTAAAACCCAAAATTCACTACCCTACAATAGTAAGGGGACTGTCACTGCTTTATAAAATTTTAGTTTTGTTTCTTTTCTTGTGCTTTTAAATATCCTTTTGATTGTTCCACATATATAATTAAATTTATTAAGTTTGTTAAATAGATCTTCATTTTTAAAATAGGAGATTTCATAACCCAGGTATTTAAAATGGTTCACTTGTTCAATGGGTTTCTCCTCCAGAATTATTTTAGCTCTTACGGTATCTGATCCCTTAAAAGCTAGGATTTTCATTTTACTTATTGATATTTTGAAATTATATTTCTGTATAATGTTATTTAACTGAAAGAGCGATTTCTGTAGACCATCTTCTTAACTAGATATTAGAACATGGTCGTCTGCAAAAAGTAAGGTACGTATCTAACATTTTATTTCTTATTTTGAAATGTGAGTCCAATTTTATCTGCCAATTATATATGATATCGTCAATATAAATATTAAAAAGGGAGAATGAAAGTGGACATCCCTGTCTTACACCTCTATTTATTGTTGCTGTTATATTGTTTTTATTTTTGCCTCCAGTTTCTATTGTTATTTTATTTTTTACATATAGACTTTTTATTGCAGTTATTAGGTGCTGAGGTACTCCATTCTCTTTCATTATATTCCACAATTTATTTCTGTTAACTTTATCAAATGCCTTTTCAAGATCTATAAATGTCATAAAAGTTGGTAGATTATATTCTCTATGTTTCTCAATTATTTGATTGATAGTGAAAATGCAATCGGAACAGGATCTGCCTTTCCTGAATTCATTCTGGGCTTCTAGAATAATACTTTCCATAATTACATTTCAACGATATTTCAATATAGTTGCATACATTTTATAACAGGTATCCAAGATATTTATGCCTCTGTAATTTTCACAATCACGACGATCTCCTTTTTTATAAATATGATATATTTTGGCCGTCTTCCATTCTTCTGGGATATGACCAGTCTTCCAGCATATATTCAATAAATCTAAGATACGTTGTTTTAGTTGAATAGAGCCATATTTTATTAGTTCATTATTAATATTATCAATGGCAGGAGTTTTTTTTTTGTTTTTACAATGATTGATGGCAGTTATTAATTTTTCGAAATAAATTGGATCTATATTTTCGTCAATTAATGTTAAGTTTATTTCCTCATCATCTGATTGTTCTGTCCATAGACGTTTGAAATAAGATATCCATTTATCCTCAGAAATTATGTTCAATTTGAGTTGATCTTTTTCCTGATTATTAATGTGTTTTAGAATCTTGTAGGCTTTATCTTGTCATCCATGTAAATCATGTTCCAGGTCACTAATATATTTCTCCCATGAACTCCTTTTAATTTTTCTAATTTATCTTCGAGCAAGAGCATTTCTTTTTTGTACTCAATCAGGTTTTCATCTGTTCTCATATTCAAGTATGTATCTTTTTTTTCCTTAACCAGTTTTGCTATTTCATCGTTCCAAATTTTTAATCTTTTATTATTATATATTTTATTTCTAGTTCCAAGTGATTCTGAAGCAGCCTGTATTATATTATCTTTTAATTCTTCCCATTCTGTATTAATATTTCTACTTACAGCTTTTTTGTTTTATATGTAGATCTAGTCATTGTTGATATAAATTTCTAATAGATTCATCTTGTAGTAGGTGCACTTTAAAAGTTTCTTCATTTGTTTTGTTTGCCGTTTTAATTTTACTTCTTTTCCACTTTGCTGGTATTGCTAATTTAGTAATTAGAAGGTAATGGTCAGAACCAATATCACATCCTCTAAATACTCTTGTATCAAGCACTAACTTATAACATTTTTCATTGACTATAGTGTAGTCTATTATGCTTCTTTGTCCTCTTGCTGACCAAGTGTATTTATGTATATCTCGATGTGGAAAAAAGGTGTTTGTAAGTCTTAAATTATTATAATTTGTAAAATCTATTAGAAGTCTTCCATTTTTATTTTGGGTTGTTTCTCCATGTTTCCCCATTATATTTTTAATAGGTTTATTGCCTATTCTGGCATTATAATCTCCAGCTATTATTAAATAGTCATTTGGATTAACTTTATTAATTTGCTTCTGTAGATTTTCATAAAAGTCTTCTAATTTACCTTCCCCTGGATTATAAACACCTATTATCGTTAGATAATTTCTCTCCGTTTTTAACCTTATTTTTATTATTCTTTCCATTATTATTATGTACCGAATTATACCTTTCATTGCTCCGCGAAATAAGCTTCCAACGTCAGAGTCCGAAGTTCAGCCTTCCAGGAAATTGTAAACGATAGCTTTCCAAAAGTGTTCGGGAACCAGAATGCTCCATCTAATTATACAAATATGTACAAAGTCATTGAAGTGTAATAATTTCCTGCAATATTTAGAAAAATGTGGTTTTCACTTTCTGTCGTAAAGAGTGGACAAAAAGCTATAAATGAGATATAGTTTTGTATGATAGGAAAAAAAAATTATACCGCTTGATCTCTGGGTAACCTCATTGCCAAGAACGCAGCGAGGCTGTGTTCGATCCTCGGTCAGGAAGAGCTGCCTGGGTGAGGTTTTTTCAGAGTTATTCCTAATCTGTAAGACAAATGTTGGAAAACGGTAAGGCCCAAACAGTCTCCTAGCACCTTTGGTGATAATAGCGTATGTATATACGCCGGGACTTAGGTATTCCCCATCAGGAGTTTCTTGACCAAGCTAATTTAGTTACATTTATTTTCCTGCAGAGGTCAGCGAGTGATATGTGGTTAGCACATTGCCTCGATGAGATATCTAGTAGGCAACCAAGGTATTACTTGGATGGAAGGGTCATTGAAATTGTGCTCGGATGCTCTAATTTTGGTTTCACGCTATTTTACGAGAGAGAAAGTCTTCATACTCAAGAAGAACGGCTTAAAATCCCTCCCGGAGAACTTGTTCCTTAGATTTTTCTACCCTAAAAATCTATCGACCCCGGTCAGGTTTGACCCCGCGAATCTCGAGACTAGAGGCAAGGGACATAGACACTAAACCACTAGAGCCGTTAGTCATCATATTCACCTGACATATTCGCCTCGTATAGAATGAATGTATGAGTGAATGGAGAGTCTTGTCTTAAATGTTTGTATCGTTTCGGAGGTGGCCCTGTAATTGAGCTGATCACTCATCTGGGGAGGCCCTCCATATTCTTGTTTTGTCAAAAGAGTATTGTGTGATCCAGTGTTTAAAAATCCTCCTGACATGTCATATCCCCGTAAGCCCCGGGAGGATTTCTGTACGTAAAAGTACATATAAAGGGAGAGGTTAAACTAAGGAAAATAAAAAAAACAAGAAAATAATTTTATAAAATGTACTGGCTGTATAACAGAACTGAAGACGACATCAGAGCGGCTGTTTGTAACAGATATGCTACGTCGAGTTTGGAAGGAGTTGGAAAATCGCTTGGACATCCACCGTGCAGCCCAGGAGTCTAGCAGCGATCTAACTGAGAGGTAACTTGTGGTTACAACCGCTGTTATTCACGCTGTCACTTCTGCACGGTCTACTGACACTAACAACTGTCCTAATATTATTTCATAATGGCAACCATGATTACACTCTTTTATATATTTCCTACATCTGATACGAGTTTATATTCTTTCTTGAGATGTAATAGAACATACAAACAGGGGCACTAAAACCATTCTATGAAAAAATAGTCAATCCAATTTCTTTAATTTTCGACTGATAAAACTGGTTTTATTAATATGACCTTGTAGACATTTTCCGATCAAAATCTAACTATTTAGAATATATCTATTGTTCGCGATTTTAGTACTTCCTTTTTTAAATATACACTCCGAACTTCATAACAAAGAATAGTTGACATTCCAGAAAGCTTATAGGAAAATAGGACTTGAAGAAGAAATAAATTATTAAAAATTACTTCTTTGTATAAGTTAATTCAGAATAATGGGTTTTGTATCAATCTTTACAATGAAATGTAAAACCCTCCTTACGTATGTTTGTATTAATGTTTTAAATATGCGTAGTTATACATTGTTATTATTAAATGTTAAGGATAGTGCTGATAAAACTTAAAATATGTTTTAATGACGATCTTCCAATGTTCGATTTAGACTAGATTGTTCCATATCTCCTGAAAAAAATCTCATTGAAATTACGTGCAGACTTAAAGTATTAGTTAATATAAAATGCTTAAAGTATAAATGTTATTAATAGCTTTAAAAATTATGGAACGCGGATGATCATCAACAGGACATTACGGAAATTTTAATTTTCATATATTAGACCCTAATCTTGAAGGTAGCACAGAAGCGATTAATTCGTTCATTTTGAGAATTTTCCTCGTCAATGAGTGATTTTTCCCACCAATCATAGTAATTAACATGAGTATTAAAAAAGTACATAAATGGCTACGGACTATCAGTTTGTGACAAGCGATTAATCTTATCTATATATTGTATCCATAGCATTTTGTCTTACTCTTTATACAGTATTTTCTCAATACATTATTTATCTGTTACCTACATTGATATTTTTGATAATTTCTTTACAATAATATAAAAACTCTAAAGTATCCCTTCCTAAAATTTCACATTTAAAACTTTATAATAAAGAATCCAAAGTAAGACGTTAATGAGACACGAATATGTTAAACAATATAACCCTATTCACACTGCGAGGTGCAAAATGTTATTTATAATATTTGACGGATGAAAGAAAAGTCCAAATTGGACATTTTTAGGTATCAAAATGCATGTACATTGAGTTCATTCCCGCTAAGATGAGTACATTTTCCGCACCTAAACCAGCTACGTTGCCTTAGACCGCCCGTCCACAATGCGGGTCCATATTTTTCCATAAATGCAATGAAATTCCGTTATTTATTAATGTTTCGTAACCAAAATCTTCTAAATTACGCAAATTGGTTCCATAGCACAGACTCGCATTTGGAATATACCATAGCGGATTCAACTCTCATGATTAGACTATGTATTTAGACGATGGTATAAGGCGAATCCCGAATAAACTATGCCCTTAGTTATTTTATATGTACAAGGTGCTTCCTAACAGCGTGCCCATTAGTAGATAGAAGGCACCAGATTAAAATCTTGTGGAGTAAACAATATATATTTCAGGAGAGGTGTCAGGCGATCGCCGGACTGAAACCTCCTTTTCATTTATATTTTTAGGACGGAAAAATTCAAGGAGCAAGTCCTCCGGGAGGGACTTTAAGCCGTGGGTCCCGAGTCTGAATATTTTCAGGCTCGTAAAAAATCCTTAAGCCTGAATGAAAAGGCCTCTAAGCAAAATTTACCGAATGTTCCCGTCCTAGTACTACCTTGGTTTCCTAGATGTCAGTGTGAGGCGTAACGCTGACCACGGACCACTCAAAATGACATATATACGAAAACAAGTGTAAATAAATTAGTATAGTTCAAATTCTTCCCTGACGCGGGAGAGCGCCTAAATCTCTGTAAAGGGAAAACATAGGCTTACAATACAAAAAAAAACTTTACATCCACTTACCTCAACTCACTGGGTATTTCACGGATACTCTAAGTAAACATAACAAAATATATCGCTCCTGAACTTCAGTATTACTGTTATAACTAAAACGTCAGATTTCGTTTTTGTCCTTACTAAATTTTTTCTATGAGTAATCGATTTAGTTCATACGCTAAGCACTGAATATTAACCAACCCAATGTACAACCCGTGTCAATTTGAACCATTCAGTGTCGACTAAATTTGAAATATAGTCGAAATTAAATTCGGAAACTGTCGAAACTGACTCCAAAATGTTAATGATTCACAAGCCAGTCAGAACACGGTATCCCTTACAACCAAAACGTTGTTAACCTACACAATAAATTAAATGATATAGCATTATATAAAATGAGTAACTTATTTCCATGTTATTAATATTCTTTATTAATAATTTTCTTCAATAAATAGTTTATGATTTCATTTACTAGTCTTTTATAATACCACGTGAGTTTTCAACTCTTCGGTCAATTCACTCCCGTTGCCACGCTCCGGACGTGAATTAAATATGATAGTTCTTGCGGCATTGCTCTTGATAGGCTCGCCAAATAATTAACTTCGCGACTGAGTGGCGTATATTAGGACTTCCCATACTTCACAGTAGGCCTACATCATGTTTTTCAATGCACTCCACAGCCTGCTAACGCTTCATTCGTGTGGAAGTTAATTTTTTAAGACAAAGTTGGAAATAATCCGATTCAAAGCCTTGGATTGACACTGATTGCACTAAGCACTTTTTTAATGTAATAGTTTATTCTTTGAAATAATACACTTAAATACACAAAACATTTGCACTATTGTGGTAATCTATAAGAAGTCTTTAAATTCAAATTGATATTTCTAACAGCATAGTAGGTATTTGTGTTCGCTTCAAATTTATCACAGCAAAGACACAAGAAACTATTATAGTTTCATCTAGTCCTAAACACAAGCTTATACACTCATTATTAACAGAAATTAATTTCAACTGCTAATAAATTTGTTAGAATGAAAAATAAAATAGTGAAATCAGCAGAGAGAACCAAAATGCACTAAACTTGCAATACATAACCAACATGAACTGAGTTTAAAATGAAGCGATTCAAATTTATTAAAACGAATAATGAAATTTAAAGGTAAAGTGGTCCCACTACAGGCCTCGGGAGGCTCTTGGGGTAGAAGGAGGGTAAGGCTCCCACTTTTTGTGGACAATCGGCACTTGATGTCAGTCCTGCGTAACAGCCGCAAAACAAGCGTCTAGTACTCATTTCCGTTAGAGGCTGAGTCGAGACTCCAGAAGGTTTGGGTCAGTTTAAAAATCCTGACCCCAACGGGACACGACCCCTCGACCTTTCGGCTTGTAACGCAGTGCCTTAACCACTACGCTACGGCGTGCATAAGTATTAAATTTACTAAGGAAAGTGTTAAATTCAATAAAATAAACTGAATCCCTAAATGCCCAAACTGTCCCCTAAATCATATGGCCATCATCATCATCATCCTTCTCACCGGTGTGGAAAGCAACGGGAAGCTACCACACCTACAATTCCCTAGTAAAGCTGCAAGCATAGCATGAAAATGCTATGATTGCAGTGAAGGACCTGCCTTCGGGCAGAATTACTATTAAAAATCCCTAAATCAAGAAGTGCAATATTTGCAAAATGGTCTAATTTGAGAATTCAACAATTTAATCAAAATAGAATGCACAAAATGACAAGATGAAATCCTGGTAGATTAACAAACATATTTAAATTATTGTCTATATAAATTGGATAGTTGCAAATTGTTAAAGTACCAAAACCACTCGCTCATAATTGTAAACTAATATGTTTTAATTACACTCGGATGTTAGATTGTATTCCTTTTTTTCGTGATGTAGGTACAGGTTTTATAAAAATTATACCACCTGGTAGGGTTTCATTGTGTCGAAAATGCCCATTTTATCGATTTGCGCCTATTTTGCGTTTTAGTCTAAAATGTTCTTTATAAATGTTACTTTTCTTTAAATGCCTATTTTACGCATTAGTAATTATTTTGTGTTTTAAGTCCATAATTATGTTTTAAAATTAGATTGACATCTGCTATAATTCGTCTGAGTTCACCTTCGTCAGATCTTCGAATTTTGTCAGAGCATTTAAAGTATAAAAACTTTTTACATAGACATCAATAAATAGGTCCATCGCTATGGTCTCAGGATAGTGTCTCTGCCTTGTACGCAGCGGTTCGATCCCGGTCGGAACAAGTTCCTGGGTGATTTTTTTTAAACCGAGATTTTTCACTCTTGTCAGAAAATGCCAGGAACCGTTAAGGTACCAAGCGGTCACCGAACATCATCTGGCTATCATAAGCATCAATATCATATTCGCCAAGTTCAATACGAATGTGTGTGAATGGTGTATTTTGTATCTATGTTGTGTCTTCTCTTAAGAAGTCCTGATATTGAGCTAATCACTTATTCGGGAAGGCCCTCCATGCCCTTGTGAGGTCAAAAAATGATGTGTATGATCAACAGCATTCAACTACAAGCCAAGAGGTTCAAGGAATGTAGGAAGGCCAGTGAAAAGATGGACATAACAACTGTGAGGCGGAACAGGCAATTTGCCTAGCCCGTGAAGTGAAGAAGACGAAGAAGAAGAAGCTCACCATAGTTTAAAATCCCTCTCCCGACAGGTCGTGGCACTGTAAAGTCCGGGTGACGTGTGACATGTTAAAAGTACCAATAAGAAGAGAGGTTAAACTAAGTTAATGGAATGGAACAATGGATTGATTTACTGCCGTTAATTAAAAATGTAGAAAGTGACGTCTACAAAAGTTAATTTTTAAATTAAAAACAGTTTAAATAAATACAGCATGGAGATTTCATAGGAGAATACAAAATCTATAGTAAATAATTGTGAAAAGTATGTCGTCAGAGCAAACATATTTATAAATAATAATGTTCTGGAACAAGTTACAGATTTTGTGTATATAGGGATCTGTGTATATCTTTATTCAATAATTTAATCAATTAAATAAAAATAAAACTTAGTTTTTTTTTATTTTCATATTTATTAAGATATCCATCCATCCATAGTAATTCTGCCCGCAGGCAGGTCCTTCACTGCAATCATAGCATTTTCATGCTATGCTTTGCAGCTTTACTAGGGAATTGTAGGTGTGGTAGCTTCCCGTTGATTTCCACACCGGGGAAGAATGATAATGATATGCATGATGATGATGGCCATATGGTTTCGGGGACCGTTTGGGCCTTAAAGTTTTCCTGACATTTGTCTTATAGGTGAGGAAAAACCCCGATAAAAACCTCACCCAGAAAAACTGCCCCGACCGGGGATCGAACCCGGGCCCGATGCGTGACAAGGCAGCACGCTACCTCGCGACCACAGCGGTGGACTTATTAAGATATAATTAATTAAATTGATGTTCAGAAAAAATCATGAAATATAAAAGATTGAATAGAATGCTGCGACAAAACTTTCTGAAATAAATGAGGAAGGAAATTCAAATAACATTCCACAACATAATTTCAAGACCCTCCTCAATATATAATAGTGAATATTGGACATTATGCTTCTTCTTCTTCTTCTTCGGCTTTCCCCCATTTATAGGTTTGCCGTCTTCAGTTTCCATTTATCTCTATCATTCCAATCTCCCTCTTCCAAATTCCTATCATCCATTATAGTTCTGACGTAGGTTTTCCATTTCCATCTTGGCCTGCCACGTTTATTTCTTCCAGGGGTGACCATTGGAATATATTTTTTGGCCATCTTTCATTTTCCATTCTTCGTACATGGCCATATCATTTAAGCGTTCGATTTTCAATCCTCTTAACAACCGATGTGGTGACATTCATTTCTCTCCAAAAGAATTCATTTCTTATTTTATCCTGTCTTGTTTTTTGGAGGCTTCTTCTAAAATAATCAAATTCAACTGTTCTAATTATATTTTTTGTACTTCCGTCAAAGACCAAGTTTCAGTTCCATATGACAAAATATCCTGTATTATGCTCTTATAAATTTTCATTTTAGTTTCCTTTGTGATATTTTTGTTCCAAATTATTCCATGTAATGTTTTTGATGCGAAAGTAACGGTTATTCATATTTCACTCCAACAATTACTATACAGAATAAATAAATTTCAAAATGCTGTCATACTCTCTGATTCTAAGGCAGCAATATATGCAATAAATTCACACAAAATGAAGTCAATACAAATTAAAGAGTGCTACAAAATGATTCAACAACTTCAAAAACTACAGAAAAGAATTCAATTGCAATGGATACCTGCACATTGTGGAATTGCTGGAAATGACACTGCTGATTTTCTTGCCAAAAAAGGCTCCAATCTAATTCAGAATACTACTAAAAGCTTACCTTTCACATCCATAAAAAGAATAATTAAAACAAATATAAAACCAAACAAAACCAAGACGTATGTAATAAAGCCAAAGACAAAAAATGGAATATTTTAGTAAAGAAGCCAGATATTATTCCAGAAATTCCCACGTAAAACTACAGTAGCAAAATTTAGTCTGCTTACAGAACATGACTATTTGGCCAAACATTTATACAAAATAGGAATCTATACGAAACCAAATTGTCCTCTATGCAACAAAGACGAAGAAATGAACGAAGAACATCTACAAACCTGTGAAGTATTACCTGTTGCATCCACCATAGAGAAATATTGGAGAGCAAGGACGCTAATGGCTTCATTGCCAAGGCCCAGCATTTGAAAAACATGTTTTAGTTGCATTTTTTGCCATTGCAATTTTAGTCTGTACAGACATTATGCTGAAATGATAAAATTAGAATAAATTCTTTAGAAATGAGATGCATGAGATATCACACTGAAGGATCACGTTCAAAGTGAAGATCTGAGGAATCAATGGAAGATAGTAGAAATGACAGATTACATTCATAAATACCAACAACAATAGAGAAAACACATGTTTCAATGGATGCCAGCCCACCGTTTACCTTTTATAATTCTCAACTACAATCCACGTGTACACACAGATAAAGACAGTCCACACCTTTATCACGGACCAGATCCAAATATAGTCGCGGAACGGGATTTAACCCAATTTGCAATCGGGAGGAAAAAATGTAATAAATTAATTAATAGGATTACTCTTACATCCAGCTTGCTGTTAACGGTAATGATAATAAGTGGTATTACAATTTTTAAAGGCATGAAGTAGTATTTCAGAACCTAGTTTACAGTTTTTACCTGATATTTATCTACTAGTAAACAATCAGTGACGCTTTAGTTCGTAGCGTCCGTCGTCGTGGCGTAGTCGGTAGAGTCCCTACCTTCCACTCCGGCGACCCGGGTTCGATTCCCGGCGGGGTAGGGGATTTTTAATCTCCACCTTGGGTCTGGGTGTGTGTCTTGTCCGTGTGTCTATATGTGAGAATAACAAAAAGGTAAAAACAAAAAAGTAAAACTGTGGGGAAAAAAAGTAGTTACTAGGCAACAAAACCTATACTTTATATTCTAACAAAACATGCTATCAAAACATAAAATACAGATTCAATTAAATTAAAAATAATGATCAATGATAGTTATATTGCAGAATATAACAACAATGTTTGTTGATTTATCTCATCCCCCAGAGTCCACATTACCCTTTGTTTATAAATTTAATTAAATATAATAAATATACAACATATACTAAAACACTCTGAACTTAGATAAAATATTATAGACAATACGTTACCAAACCTCTGCTTTTGTAACTAGTCGTCTAATTGTTATTTAGTTACTAAATTTAATTTTGTAAAGTGTAGTCTACAATAGTCCATCAACGTTTAGAATATTTTAGTATATGTTGTATATTTAGTACATTTAATGAAATTTATTAATTGCGGAATCGATATGCTTAGAGAAAGAGTAATTTGGGCATTGGGAAAAAAGGGGGAAAAGACGATAAATCAACAAACAATGTTGTTATATTCTATCAATCATCATTAAAGTGTATTTTACGTTTTGATGAACCTGTATTTTATGTTTTGGTAGCGTGTTTTGTTAGAATATGAAGTATAGATTTTGTTGCCTAATAACTACGAACTAAAAGTCATTGATTGTTATAGCATAATAGTAGATAAAGCCTATTTAGATGGCTAAATTTACATTTTTAGAGCCTAAAAATTCGAGCCCTAATTATAATTCATAATGTTTAATTATAAACGTTCATTTCTGAAATAGTGGACTTGTCTAATGACAACAAATTGATATGCTCTCGTATCAGTCACGCTAGAAAGGCTACATATTCTAATCAAGACTTACAGCTGAATGTCAAACAGCTGACTCTTTTTCTATATACGATGTAATTACGGAAAACCATACTTCTATGTTTGCAGAACGATCAGCCTCATGCGCTAGTGGTCATGGTTTCTGACTACAGTTTAATGAGGTCCTGGGTTCGATTGTCAGAGAGACCATAGGCATTTTTCCTTAAAGGGAATTGTTCTTGTCATTGCCCATGGTCTAGAATTTAGGTTTAGGTTAAGGACTCTCCTGGCGCTTCATTACGTCATACCATCGGGGTAACGTAGCTCCGCCTTCCAGATGCCCCAACCTAAATGAGGGATTATAATTCAACCAATGCCAGGAGAGAAAGCCAAAAATGTCATAAAATACAACCTGGTGGCATTGGACAAAACATGTTTGCAGAAGAGAATATATTTATAAAGGAAATATTACGCTTTTAGCTATCTCCGAAGGAATGGCAACTGAAGTTGTGTCCATTAAAAAAGTAAGATTAAAAAAATGAAAATTTCATCGTTCCTATTAGGCATCACAAGTGATAATGAAATTATATAAATGTACAAACTTATCAATCACGTCTTCACATGGCAAACAAACTCGAGTAGTTGTGTACAGACCGACTGCTACGCTACTATGCCGGCTTTGAGTGAGTCACGTTGAAGCAAAGTGTTCCGCTCCAGCCTCCTGGACTTGCTACGACAGGGACGCATGGGGTGCGTGTACGTGTGCGTGTGCGTGTGCGTGCGTGTGTCGTCGGACCAATGGATCTGTGCCCGTTAAGCGCTACAGTCGTTCTTAGAAAAGTTAACGCCTGTACTCACACCTTTCCACGCACTTCCCTCCTGCCGCGTCAAAAGCGGCCAAGATAATTTTCCCAGTCGGGAAGTTGCCAAACTTTCCTCAAACAGTCACGTATCTTGAACATTGAATCACGTAATGTTAATTATATTACTTCTTCATATTTAAGTAGGTCTAATAGCGCACGTTGATTTTTATTATTTGCTTGATAATATTTATTTTACCCTCCGTGCTACATGTCCATGTTGAGTTGACAACACTGGACTGCGACTGCAAGTAACCTGTCCCTAAGAATTCTAAAATTTTGAGTAGTAGGAGGGGGCGAAACAAGAGAGAGAGATAAGAATGCAGGGAGGGAAATGATTTACCCAGGCAGAAACAAATTAGTGTTCAGTTCGCATATCTTACAGAGCACAGATCCGTTGGTCAGACAACATATATATCCATCCATAGTAATTCTGCCCGAGGACAGGTCTTTCACTGCAATCATAGCATTTTCATGCTATGATTTGCAGCTTTACTAGGGAGTTATAAGTGTGGTAGCTTCCCGTTGCTTTCCACACCGGTGAAGGATAATGATGTGATGATGGCCGAATGATTTTCGGAGACTGTTAGGCCTAAGCATCCTGACATTTGTCTTATAGGTGAGGAAAAATCCCGAGGAAAAAAACCTCACCCAGGAGCCTGTCTCGACCGGAAATCGAACCCGGGTCCGCTGCATGGACAAGGCAGCACGCTACCTCGAGACCACAGCGGTGGTGTATATATATATATATACACTGCTCAAAACAATTAGAGGAACACTTGTAATGAATTGAATAAGTAATTGTTTTTTAAAGCTGTGATGCTGAAAGTTGGACAATATGTAAATTGAATTATTAATTTTATCATTGGATACAAATTTTAAAGATCCATGGCCTAAATACAGAGAAATTACCTCAAATAACAAATATAGAGATTTTTTTTTTATTTTGGAAGGCACTGGCCACTTCTAATTGGTAAGCTTCCTGATGTTTCTATAGTGACGAATGTTGATTAATGCCTTGTTTATTGAAGTCTCTGACAAAATGAGGCATTTAAATGAGTTTGAAGTGTATCATGCTCTACATCTTTTATGCCAAGGTCAATCTCTGCGACAAGTGGCTAGAGAGCTTGGGGTTTCTCCTTCCGTGGTGTCCAGGTTACACAACAGGCACAGAGAGACAGGTCAGTATTGTAGAAGACGTGGCCAGGACCGTAAATTTAAAACAAGCCCCCGGGATGACAGATACGTTGTTCTTTCTGCTCTTCGACAGCGTACAAAAACTGCAAAAGACCTGCAGAATGACCTTCATATGGCTTCCGGAATCCGGGTTTCAGACCAAACCATAAGGAACAGATTAAGGAAAGAGAATATTCGTCCAAGAAGGCCCGTTAAAAAACCACGCTTAACAAATAGGCATAAAGCAGCAAGACGTACGTATGCTGAAAACCATGGTGATTGGAACCTGAACCAGTGGGAGTCTGTGCTTTTCTCGGATGAATCCAAGTATCGTCTTATACGTTGTGATGGTCGATTGAGGGTGTGGGGATGGCCAGGAGAAAGATTTTCTGCAGAGGCTGTACTGGAAATTGATAGATTCGGAGGAGGTTCCATAATGGTGTGGGCCGTAGTTATGTACAACAATCGTACGGACCTTGTACTTATTCCCCAGCGACTGAATGCTGTCCGGTATATCAAGCACGTTCTGGAAGAGCATGTAGTACCTGCTGCCATTGGAGTAGGCCCTGGATTTCTGTTTATGCAGGATAATGGCAGGGCACATTCTGCGGCTGTCACCAGGGATTTCCTGAGGAGGAATGAAACTGAGGTAATGGAGTGGCCAGCGGTCAGCCCAGACCTCAACCCTATTGAACACTTGTGGGATCTTCTAGACAGGAAGGTCAGGAACCGACATCAAGCTCCACAAACTCTGCAGCAACTTGGAGATGCTCTGAAGGAGGAATGGGAGAATATCCCGCAAGAGGAAATCCAGAATCTTATTGGGAGCATGCCACGAAGGTGCCAAACTGTCATCGAATGTCGTGGAGGCCATACACGATACTAACTCTATATAACGAGTGTTTAACTTTGAAAAATAAGCACAAGATACAATTGCTTACATAGCGGAATTATTTGAAAAGTTAATTGTCAGCGTTATTCATTTGTTTTTACTGACATGAGCAATAAATAAATAACCACAAATAATGTACTTTATTAATCTCATGTTTGTACCTTTATCCAATGAAAACATATTTGCATATTTCATAGTGTTCCTCTAATTGTTTTGAGCAGTGTATATATATATATATATATATATATATATATATATATATATTTGTTTGTTTATATTTTATGAGCTGCCAAATCGTTTATTCGATTGTGATGGGGCTTTTACAAAATGTTCAGGAGATTCACAGAATGAACATAGGCTATAAGAGAGTTGTGATACTCAACTCCAACACCCTTAAAAATCACGCTTTATAGTGAAAAACGTGAAAAAGTATATTTTGGACGCAATGGCTTACGCTGCCTAAATCAAAACAAATATACAAAATTAATATACACAGAATTGAACATCTAAAAGAAAAAAAAAACTACAACAAAGTCAGCATAAACATGTTTATCTTTTACGGAAAACTCACCATAACAATTTTTGTCTTTGAGTGATGCCAAAAAGATTGGGATAAGTAGGCCTAGATTCCTGGGCAAGCGTAGCAGCAAACGGCGGGTATTCTTTTACGGATAACTCACAATAATGATTTTTTCTCTCAGCTCATTTATGCCAAGAAGATCGGGATAAGTAGATTTCCGGGCAACGTCGGACAATCATCAGGGGTATCTAAAAATAATTAAAGTGATCCCACAACAGACCCGGAGGCCCTTGGGGTAGTAGGAGGTTAGGGCTCCCACTTTTTCTAGACATTCGGCACTTTATGTCAGCCGGGTTGTCAGCCCTGCGTGACGGCCGCCTTTACCCCCAGAACAAGCGCCTGGTACTCATTTACGTTAGAGGCTGAGTCGACCCCAGGGCCATAGTGCCGCCAGAGGGTTTGGGTCAGTTTAAAAATCCTGACCCCAACGGGACTTGAACCCTTGACCCTCTGGTTTATTTTTTCTCTTTTACTTAAACATAGAAACACATTAATTTTTACCTTTCAGCTCATTTATGCAAAGAAGATCGGGAAAAATAGATTCCCGGGCAATGCCGGGGTATCCGATAATAATTACGATATAAAATTTTCCTCTTACTTATTCAATTAAATATAAAAACACATTAATTTTCGTCTTTCAGCTTATTTATGCTAAGAAGAACGGGATAAGTAGATTACCGGGAAATATCCAGTAATCAGTACGGGGTATCTTAAAATAACTACGAAATAAATTGTACCCCAAATCTATTCAACTAGACATAAAAACACTTTAATTTTCGTCTTTCAGCTCATTTATGCCAAGATGAGCGGGATAAAGATTCCCGGGCAATGCCGAGTAAAGAGCACGGGGTATCGAGAAATAATTACGATATAAATTTTGCCATTACGATATAAATTTTGCCTTACACTTCTTCAACTAAACATAAAAGCATTAATTTTCGTCTTTCAGCTCATTTGTGCCAAGAAGATTGGGATAAGTAGATTCCCGGTAACCCGGGTAATCTGCTCGGGGTAACTAAAAATGTTTCCTTTTACTTGTTCAACTAAACATAAAATGCAATTTAATTGCCAAAATAAAATTTGAAAATTGTTGTAGAGGCTGTGTTTCCGCTACCTTACAATAAAGCTAGATACATACCATTTAATTTACAAAAAAAACATCTTTATACCACCAAAATAAAATCATAAACTCAACTTGGTGTGGAATTCTATTGGTTTATGCAGTTCCTGTGTGATTTTTTAATATTTTTTTCTCTAGTGTAAACAAATAAAACGTTGCATTTTTTAAAAATATTTTCTTATTTAAAAAATGAAAACTCTAAAATCAAAGTTGCTATTATCTCACAGGCTTACATTAATTGTAAAATCTAATAAAATATATTTTCAATTCGAAAATTAATAGGGGACTTCATTCCACCGATTTTCTTAATTATTTTATTTTGCAAGTATTGCCTTAAATACTGAATAATCATAGTAAGTAACAAATCTGCTGAAAATAGTGTTATTTTAGATAGCCTATACTACAGCTTCGTAAGCAAATGGCCGAAGAGCTACAGGATACGCGCTTGTTGTAGTTCCCACGGGGGAAGAAATGTTCTCATGGGATTTCGGCCAGTAGGCCTATGTTACCTGAGACCTCCCAGCATCACGAGGAATTTGATTACCAGGTTTAAAAAAACGGCTATAACGGCTGCGTGACTACATGCCACCATAGTACTGGCTGGATGATTGTCCACCTCTAAAATGACATATGAAAGGGATATATGGCATAATTGTGTGAGTCAATGCTTTTTTTTTACAAAAATGAGTAAAGTACACGATTATAAAGAAGAAATTTCATACTGTATTTAGGATACATAAAAAATTAATGTCATATATCTACATAATTATCAATCTAACAAGAGGTTGTGTTTTTCTGAAAAAATCACGGGGACAAAGTCGCGAGTGATTGAGTCTGATGAAAAACTCAACCTCGCGTTGGATTTGGAGTGACTATTTAGCGAATAATATAACATCAAAAGCTAAAAATAATTATAATGTTTAATATTTACCAAATGTGAGGTTATATATTCCGATCTTACTTCCGGCTGTATAGTTATAAATAGCATATATTTACTATTAAATCTCTTTGGGCTTGGGAAAAACCAATAACAGATGATTGTATGAGAAATAGCTATTAACAATAATGCAGATTCATTATACAATATTTAATACTTTTTTTGTAATTTTTTAAGTTGTTGAATCGATATCCTTATCAAATAAGTTAATTTGCGGAGGTATCTCTCATTACGAACAGGAAGAAGCAAAATTATCGGGCAGTGTGATAAATAATCAATGTTAAGCTAACTTGATGCTTTGTATAACTAACAAAACACTGTTTACCTCAAAATGAAGAAAAATAACTTGCTCCACTATGCCATAAACCCTTCTAAATGCTTATGGCTGTGAAAGCAGTAGCCGGATAGGCCAAGGGCCTTTTAGCCTATCGAACCATATTTATTTGTTTACCTGTAAGCATATTTTAAAATAGTGTGCTCACAGGGTAACGTTGTTGCTTCATACGCAGCGAGCCGGGTACTATCCCCGGTTGGGACGAGTTTCCTGGGCGAGGTTTTTTCGGAATTTTTCTTCACCTGTAAGACAAATTTCGGAAACTTTCAAGGCACAATTAGTGCCCAAACATCATGTGACCATCATAACCATCCATACCATATTCGCCTTGTTTAGTACGAATGGTGTGCCTTGTCTTAAATGCTCGTGTTATCTCTGAGGTGGCCCTATAATTGAGTTAATCACTCATCCAAGGAGTCCCTCCATATTCTTGTGTGTATGATCCAGAGTTATAAATCCTCTCCCAATATTCGGTTTCCTGTAAGACCTGGGTGCAGTGAGGTACAGCCTTTGAAAAA
Source organism: Diploptera punctata (assembly GCA_030220185.1). Classification (NCBI taxonomy): domain Eukaryota; kingdom Metazoa; phylum Arthropoda; class Insecta; order Blattodea; family Blaberidae; genus Diploptera; species Diploptera punctata. The sequence continues at coordinate 80,411 of JASPKZ010007231.1, forward strand.
AAAAATATGGCGGAACTCTTGATGATGGGAAGTTAGAGTTTTGAAGAGCGATTCACTCCAGTACATTGTTACATGTTCTGACTCATTTGAGTATAAAGCGGACGGCGTAAGTCTCTTCATGCAGTATTCGTATCGTTTGTTTCAGTGGAGCAGTCGACGACGCGGGCCCATGTTCGCTTCTGGTCAGGTATATTTTTTATTTTTTATTATTATTTAATAACGTCGTTAATTTTTATAATGCCTACATGTTACCAGGCTTTGTTATATAGCCTAAATAAATTTGTATATGTGTGTGTGTGTGTGTGTGTATATATATATATATATATATATATGGAAATATTCCCGGTCGGGACAGGCTCATGGGTGAGATATTTTCGGGCTTTTTCCTCACCTGTAAGATAAATGTCAGGAAGCTTAGGGTCCAACGGTCCCCGAAAATAATCCGGCCATCACTATTCTTATCATTATCATCATCATCCTTCACCGGTGTGGAAAAAAACAGGAAGCTACCACACCTACAGCTCCCTAGTAAATCTGCAAAGCATAGCATGAAAATGCTATGATTACAGTGAAACACCTGGCCCTCGGGGAGAAATACTACGGAATGGAATATATGGAAATAAATAAATTAAAGGGGAGAGAGAGAGAGAGAGAGAGAGAGAGAGAGAGAGAGAGAATGAATAACGATTGTAACGTCTCATTGCTTTGTTTACAAAACATATGGCATATTAAAATTATTTATTTCCATTACAAATACAAAATGCGTCTGATTAATTTAAATTAAGTTAATGTATAATTTCATTATACAAGTCCTGAAGTACTGCCTTATTTCAATTATTTTTTTCTTTTGTTTAATTTATTTTGCTTTGTTTCATTTTCAGTATTTACCGCCCTACTTATTTGCACGAAATTGTTTTCCATTGCACGACACACAACGAAGTAGAACAGATTTAGTTTCTCAAATAGTTGTATACTTGTGAACCAAATAGCTGATCTCTGATCATGCCCAGTGGCTGATCTCTGATCATGCCCAGTGGCTTCGTTCTGAGACTTGCAAATTATCTGTACGCCATCAATTATTTCAAAGGCTGTACATAAAAGTACATATGAGGAGAGGTTAAACTAAGGTCTGTATAGAGAGATATTTTAAAATATACCGTGCTTTGTGTATTTCTGTATGTATGATCTAACGAATTAATTTACTGGTTCTATCGAATACGAAGGTTCATGGCCGCCCTGACATAAGCTCCCCATACATCCCTATCCTGAGCTAATGTTTTCCACGCATCCCCTGTGTAATCTACTTCCCCCAAATCATGGTTAATGTTATTCTCCCGCCTCATTCTTGGTCTACAAACTGGTTTTCCTACAAAACGCTTCCATACACCTCTTTCATCCCCCATTCGTGCCACATGACCTTCCTATCGCAGTCTATGAGACTTAACTGTTCTTATCATATCTGGCTTCTTATACAAATAATATAGCTCACTGTTAAGTAGTCTTCTCCATTCACCTTTCTGTTCATCTCTCTTTGGTCCAAAAAATTTCCTAAGAAATGTATTCTTAAATATTCGTAATCTTCTTTCCTCCCTTAAAGTAGGAGTACATGTTCGCATCCGTATAAGCCTAATATAGCTGGGTGAATAACAGTTTTATATATTTTCAGTTTGTTTTTTTGAAAGAAGTTGGGACGACAAGATAATAGCATGCATTTCCAGAATTGCCCCTATGTTTAATTTCCTTGTGCATCTCATTTCTGTTTGTAATTATTGCTCCTAGGTGTTTGAATTCAGTCACTTCTTAAAAATCTCCCTCACTTGTCATTAGGTTATATTTCCATGTCATATATATGAACATATATTCAGTTTTACTGATGTTTAATTCCAGTCCCAATTGTATTTAATTAATGGTTAATTAATTACATTGGTTGTGATCACGTTCTGGATTATGTAATCTGACATTGAACTTAAGAACTATCCCATTCATTCCGTTAGCTTGTTAGTCTAATTGCAATTTTATAAAATATAAATACAGTTGAGTTTGTAAATGAGGAGAGTTTGACTATAATTTAGTGGACTACCTGGAATTCTTTATTTCATTATTCAGTTCATTGATTTAGATGTGTTCTGCTGACTTATATTTTCAAGCTTACATAATAGCTTCAATTGTATTTTCCGTCTTCAAGGTGAAAAGTATTTAAGCTTCTATCTTTATACTCCATACGTCCCCGCGTGGTGATTAGAGATTTTCTTAACCAAGCTAATTTAGTTACACATATTTATCTACAGATGTCACCTCAATGAAATATCTAGTAGGCAAGTAAGGTATTACTAGGATGGATAAATGTTGGTTAAATTTTGTACAGAAGCTTCTTTATTCAGGCTTGCGATTCTTTTAAGAATCTGAAAATCTTCAGACTCGGGATCCACGGATTAAAGTCCCTTCCGGAGGATTTGTCCCTTAGATTATTCAATCATAAAAATCGACCACGGCCGAGTTTGAATTCGCGACCATCGGAACTAGAGGTAAGGAACATAACCACTACCCATTGCGGTCGACATGTTTCTTTTGAATTAAAGAATTCTAGAATTTAAAATGTCCGTCACGCAGAAGCTGCATAAAACAAGGGAGTCGAAAGTATGATCCGATTTTGTCTGTTTATGGAATATACATTTCTGCTATTAATTGAATCGCTGTGTATCAGTTTTCGCTGAGAAGAAACAAAAATTGCTTTTCTTATTTAAATATTATACATTTTAAGCATTATTTCGAAAGAACAAAAATGGTTGTTATAGCATGATTTATCAATTTCGGAGTTCCGATAAACCCAATGGTCTAAATATCCTATTTCTTTGATTTTCGGTGTACATTTTTTTTCATTTTATTTCAATGTGGCATAATCTTACCGAATTTCGTTGCAGAAATAGATATTTGCGGCTTATGGAGCATTTTAAAATTTTCCTTCAGATCAACCTCCATTCCTGATGGTCTGATTTTGTGGTTATGGAACTCTGTCTTTTGTTAATTGATTTTTATATGTCGATTTGGTTTCTAAGGTACCCTTCCCACCACACACACACACCTTTTTTTTCGGAATGTATCTACAATACAGTGGTTTTCTGTCACCTTCAGTAAATTCACCTTCTCCTCTTGTAGTGGTCCTGAACATCCTCATCTGTGAGTTCACTCGTACTTCTTCTCACACTGTCTTTAGGTCTTCCCTTTCTTCTTCTCCTATCTAGTTTCCAGATCTTCTTATGAATTCTATCAGATGCCATCCTCTTGAGATGCCCATATCGTCTTAATTGTCTTTCTTCGATTGTCTGTAATATATTTCTTTCAATGAAAGAAATATATATTTGTTTATTTATTTATTTATTTGTTTATTTGTTTATTTATTTATTTATTTATTTTATTTATTTATTTAAGACATGTTTTGTATCTAGTAATTAGGATCGATTGAGATTTATAAAGTCAACGACAAAACCTCAACAGGTATATTCCTCGGAATTCGCTAAAATAATAAGATAACACAAAGTAACTCTATCATTTCAAGTTGATATTGCTATCCGATATAGATAGCTGAAGATAAAGTCTTCCTAATTGTTTATTCAAGTAGAACTATTTTTGGGAAGTAGTTAATTATGTTTGATCTGCATTCAAAAGTATTGGTTTATTAAATCGTCCATCGCTGTGGTCTCGGGGTAGAGTCGCTGCCTGATACGTAGCAGGCCCGAATTCGATCCCCCAATCGGGACAAGTTTCCTGATTGATGGTTTTTTTTCGGGGTTTTTCCTCGCCTGTAAGACAAATGTCAGGAAACTATAGCCTAAGGCCCTATTGCTACCCGAAATTCATCTTGCCATCAAAATGATCATTATCATATTCACAATGTTTAGTATGAATGTACGTGTGAATGATGTGTTTCGTGTTAATGTTGTGTTGCCTGACGTTGAACTGATCACTCATTCGGGAACATCCTCCAAGTCCGTGTGTTGTCAAAAGAGTTTGTGTGTGATCCAAGTTTAAATTTCCCCTCCCAACAGGATCGCGCCACTGTAAAGCCCGTGGCGTGTGTCATCTAAAAAAAAAAATACGTACAAGATGAGAGGTTAAACTAAGTTAATGAAATGGAATTTATTTATTAAATCTATCTCAATTCAATAATTAGGAGCAACACTACAGGTAGTTTCGTATTTCTCCATAACTCCATGACGAGATAGGGACAGAAGGCACTTGGCCGATCAGTCGTCAGTTGTGTCAAACACAAATGCGTGCGATCATCCAGCTACTAAAGGGGTGCTTGTAGTCAGAATGTCGGGTCTGCCAGTCAGTATAGTTCATTTTCTCAACCTGAAGCTGCTACTTATCAAAACTAACTCACTGGAATTATGAAAGCAGAGGTCATGTCTGCCACTCTGCGTGCAAAAATATAGAGACGAAATTGTTGAACAAGTATCACACCGCTGTGGTCTCGGGGTAGCGTGCTGCCTTGTCACGCAGCGGGCCCGGGTTTGATCCCCGGTCAGGACAGTTTTTCTGGGTGAGGTTTTTATCGGGATTTTTTCTCACCTGTAAGACAAATGTCAGGAAAACTCTAAGGCCCAAACGGTCCCCGAAATCATATGGCCATCGCAATCATCATCATTCATATTCATCTTAGGTTAAGCTTAGGATTAGGGACTCTCCTGGCGCACCATTATCATCATCATCATCATCATCACCCATCATATCATCGGGGCAACGTAACCCCGCCTTCCAGGGCGTCCCAACCTCAGAAGTGGGTTACAAGTACGCCATGCCAGGAGAGAAACCAGGAATGTCGAAAGACAAATCTGGGGATTTTTAAATATATATATATATATATATATATATATATATATATATATATTTAGTCCCGCGCCGTAGCCGAGCGGTTAAGGTAGGAAGCCTTGGCGCAGAGCTACGGGACTTGCGCTGGTTCGAGTCTCCATGGGGGAAGAAATTTTCTCATGGTATTTCGGCCAGTATGGGACCGGTGCCCACCCAGCATCGTGAGGCAATTGGGTAGCTGCAATAAGTAGCGGCTCCAGGTTGAGGAACCAGCTATAACGGCTGGGGGACTCGACATGCTAACCACATGTCACCCCTACACTGGCTGTTGATCATCTACCTCTGTGATTGACACATGTGGATGTGAAGGGCCAGCAGCCGGCTGGTAAAAGGGCAACCGCTGAAAAGTGGAAATACCCGGAATCGGAATCGGAAATATATATTTAGGATGTGATATCAGCTATGGATATGACAAATATATTGAACATAAAACTCGTCAGTTTCAAGCTATTTGTGGCACAATAATAAGAACATTGAATAATAAAGCCCATAAACAAACAAAATTATTTTTTTTAAACAATGGCAGGCCCTGCCTTTTGTAAGAGAGTGAATCTTGGATTATCACTACCAAACAAGAAAGTAAAATCCAAGCAGCCGAGATGAAATTTTTACGAAGAATGAAATTTTTAAGAAGAGTAAAAGGATGCACTAGAATGGACGAGGTAAGAAACGAGGATATCCGTGAAGAACTGCAGATCTACTCCATAAAAGAAAATATATTTAACAACAAGATCCAGTAGAAAGAACGTGTAGAAAGAATGGAAGAAAGTAGCTTTACACATAACATCTGACCATTATTTCCGGAAGGAAGAGAGAAGGATGTCGGACACGTCCTCGGAAGAGAGATGGTCCTTAAATCTATTAGTGAAGACGGAGAATAGGCAACTCTTGCCTAAACCCGGAAAGGAAGGAAGAATAAGGTTCTGTCTGCCTGCTCTGAACTGAACATGAGCCATCCACGCATTTCTATCCTGACATAATAGTTTACAATAATTTTATATATAATTCGCTTCCCTCAAATCACGGTTAATGCTATTATCCTACCTCTTTATTTGACTGCCTACTGAGAACTTTCTTTCTTGTTTTATCCAAGTTTCCTTGTCCCTCTTTAATTACCTATACGTGACACATATCTTGCCCATCGCAGTTCACGAGACTTAAAAGGGAGCTGCCAACCATTGCACGCCAAAACCTAACTTGAAATTTCTTCCAGAGAAGTGTTGTGATATACAATATATTCGGAGCTCTACCGGACCGCTCCGCGTCGGCCCTGGACTGGGCGAGCACCGGCGCGCCCTCCGTCAGTTCCACACGCACACGACCTGCAAGTCACCGGCACGGAGCACCATCCACCGTGTAAAACCACAAATTACTACTGCACCAGCCCACCCGCATCATAACAGATGTTGAAAGTGATGACTCCGAAGGCCAACACACTCCCCACATCTCCGGCGCACTCGCAAAATGTACTATAGCTGTTCTGACAGTGGCATCTTAAGTGGATTTTCCTGATTCCGTGCTTTTAATTTCAGTGCAATGGTAAACAACTTTCAGTGTCAATCTTGAACTTGAAGTGGCAACATGTGTATTAGACTCCACTCTTATATATTTCAATTAATTTAATTGCGATAAGTCATTGAAACTTTTCGCCAGCTTTGTTTCATGTAGAGTGTTCTATGCCAGGCGTGCACCTGTAAATGTTCCAACAGAATTGAATATCTCAAGAAAAAAAAATCCACAAAAATGTCCGAGTTAGCATTAAGTTATAGATGTAGGAAGTTGATTATGCCGACCGACATGAGCTTTTGCGAGTGAGCCGGAGTTGTTTTCGGGAATGTGGGGAGTGTGTTCGCCTTCAGGGTCATCACTTTCGACATCTGTTGTGATGCGGGTGGGCCTGGTGTGGTTTCGTGCAGTGGTAATTTGTAATTTGTGGTTTTGGAACGGTGGGTGGTGCCGATGACTTGCCGGTCGTGTATGTGTGGCTCTGGCGAAGGGCGCGCCGGTACTCACCCAGTCCAGGGCCGCCACTGAGCGGTCCGGCCGAGATCCGAACGCACTGTACAAAGGCCGAGTCCAAAAAAATCTTCCGTTTTTAACTGCAACTAATTAAAATCTAGCACTAAATCTCTCATTTAAACTGTAGAGAAGTAATACTAGTCCTGGAAAACCCTCACTACCCGCCGTCCGCGCCGCGTCCCGCCTCACTCCACTCTGTGCTTAACTTACGAAGGGATGTACATCTGCCATTGCTGGATGCTGGCTTCAATTTCCGTGCCTTGCACTTGAAAACGGCAGATATTTTTTTTAACACGGTCTTGGTACATCACGACGCTTCTCTGGAAAAAAAAATTCAAGGTAGGTTTCGGTATGCAATGGTTGATATTTCCCTTGTTAGGCCTAATTGTTATTATTACACCTCGTTTCCCAAAAAAATATGATGTATCTCACTGTTATGTAGTTTTCTACATTCATCTGTGTGTTCGTCTAAAAAATGATTAACATAGCTGCCTAATTTCCTCACGAGCACTGTCCTCGTATACTGACCAAAATTCATGTGAAATTTTCTTTCCCGATGAGGAGCGTGACGCGGCTCTGCCTTAGATCACTCGGCCACGATGCTGGACCGTATTACTTTATAATGCAATTATTTATTCCTTTATTAATGTTGTTTTAATCTGTGATAATCTTTTAAGTTAAGAAAGTTGGTTTCATAATACCTACTCGTATTAAATTAGCAAGCTACCGTTGGCTTAGTGGATTCAATTCTCGGATTGAATTATGTATTTTGATGAAGGGATAGAGCGAATACCGGATTTACGATGTCCTTAATTCTTGTATATTTGCAAGGGGTTTCTAAAGAGCAAATGTAGTCGTAATTGGTAGGTACTGAGTAAAAATCTTTTGGGGTATCAATCTGCTTTTAGCAGAGAGATCAGGCGAACACCGAACTAAAATTTCGTTTCCATCAAGTGTGAATATTTCTGTTATTCACATTAAATAATTAGGTAGTGTTTGATTTATGGACACTGAGTCAATAGTGTTCCAATTAAAATCATCAACCGAAAGAGTCGACAAATTTTGTTCAAATGCCTCTTCTTTCACTTTTAAAGTTATTTTACGAGGTATAAATCTACTATACATGACTTCCACAGCTTTATTTCTTTCTGAAGGAAGCCATGATCAGAATTTATACATAAAATAATCTATTGACGACCGAATGGATTTGAACCCGCGAATTACGGAACCAGAGACAAGCATAGTAACCACTAGTCCACCAGGACCTATTTTTTTTTACATCAAATGGTTGTATACTTATGACTCCTGTGCTGCTGCAGTGATACCACAAAGCTCTTTAAAATAATTAATAAAGATATTCGAAACAAAACTATAATCGTCATCCAGCGTAATAAATATATGCTATCAGCATGTCGACTCTCCCAGCCGTTATAGCTCAGAACTTCGTTATATCCTAGGAACACCACATTGATATGTTATTAAATCTAAGACTGATAACTTAATAATATTTCTAAATTAAGCTTTTAAAATAAACAAATATTAATATATTTTTATTAAATTGATGTACCGCTGTGGTCTCGAGGTAGCGTGCTGCCTTGTCACGCAGCGGGCCCGGGTTCGATCCCCGGTCGGGGCAGTTTTTCTGGGTGAGGTTTTTATCGGGGTTTTTCCTCACCTGTAAGACAAATGTCAGGAAAACTTTAAGGCCCAAACGGTCCCCGAAATCATATGGCCATCATCCTTACCATCCTGGTTGAGTGGTAGACAAGGCCTTAAGGCCTTAACTCTGCCAGGTAAAATAAAGCTATTATTATTATTATTATTATTTAATAGTATTATTATTATTATTATTATTATTATTATATTGTTACAACTGGCGTTGTTTCTCTGTTCCCAATTTCCATTTCCTTATGTCCGACAAGCCTTTTCTAATTCATTTCCATCCATGGCTTTCTAAATATCGTTTTTCGAACTGTGTTTAGGTCGTCCTAATCTTTTTCTACCTCGTACTGTCCATTACAATATCTTATTTGGCTATCTTGTGTTGTCCATTCTAACTAATATTTACTTATTAAATTAAAAATTACTGAAAAAACGCTTATCAATAAATTAGACTTACCAATTTCCCAGTAAAATGTTTATACCAAAAATTAGACCTTCGGATTATAATCTCTCTTATTCATTTTTCACAAATATATTGTATCTTAACTGAAAAAGTATATGTTCTTTATAACTTAGATATAACTTATATATATATATATATATATATAAAATTACTTTATAACTTATATATCAATTTCTTCTTCTTCTTCACGGTTTAGGTTTATTTACTAGCCTGTTCCAGCTCCAAATTGCTGTTCTTTCCATTTTTCCTTGGTCTTCCCAAACTTCTTCTTCCTCGTAGTGAATAGCTGTATGCTGCTTTTGGTATTCTATCCTCCGTTATCCTTGCCAAGTGTTCTTTCCAGTTTGTTCTGTATTTCACTATTGCTGTGTTTAATTCATCTACTTTTAGTTGTCTTATTTCTGTGTTATGTTTTTGTCTGTTCTTTGATATTCTGCTATTGGTCTGAGGAATCTCATTTCAGCAGCTTGTATTCTGGCAGACTGTTGTATTGTCACTGTCCATGTTTCGGATCTATAAGTAATAATAGGCACTGCCATTGTCTTGTATAATTTCATTATAGAGTCTTCCCTGGCTTTATTTTTCAAAGTTCTTTTTAGTGTTCCTGTTATATAATTAAACTTATTTAGTTTGTTATTTATATCTGTTTCCGCTGTGTATGATATTTCGTAACCTAGGAAGTTATATCTTGCCATTTGGTCTATTGGTTTATTTTCTAATATTATCTTTGTCCGAACTGGATGAGCGCCCTTGAAGGTCATTGTTTTTTATTTGTCTGATGATATTTCCATGTTGTATTTTTTTTCATATATTACTTTAGTTTATATAGCATTCTTTGTAGTTCATCCTCTATTTTTGCTATTAAAATCTGGTCATCTGCAAATATTACTATATTTCGTAAGTTAATTCCCCCAGTCGTCATTTGCTTACATGATCTTATCATGTCGTCAAAATAAATGTTAAAAAGAGTGGTTGATAGTGGACAACCTAGTATAACTCCTCCTGTTATATGTATTGGTTCACTTTGATTTATTTTTATTTTTGTTTTCTCATACATTTTCTTAATAACTGCTATCAAGTGTAGTGGAATTCCTTTTTCACTTAATATGTTCCATAATTTTGGTGTAGACATCAAAGGCCTTCTTATAATCTATAAAGTGGATGTGCGTCTCTAAGTTGAATTCTCTTCGCTTCTCTATTATATGTTTTAAAGTGAATACGTTGTCTGTGCAGCTTCTTCCTTTCCTAAAACCTGTGCTCTTCTGATATTATTGCGTCTACTATACTAGTTAATCTTTGGTTGATCATTTATGCATATATTTTATATGCTGCACATAGTAAGCTTATATCTCTATAGTTTTCTGGCTTTATTTTATCGCCTTTTTTAAATATTGAGATTATTTTTCCAATTTTCCATTCTTCTGGTATTGTATTTTGTTTCCAGCACTTGTTATAGAATTTTAATAATCTTTCTTGAAAATTCTTTGGGGCATTTTTATCAATTCTGTGTTTATATTGTCTATTCCGCATGCTTTATTATTTTTACATTTCTTTAACATTTCTATAATTTCTTGCATCTCTAATTCATCTACTTCTGCATATTGTTCGTTTATTTCTATGAGTATTATTTCTTCTTTATTTTGTTTGTCCGTCCACAGTTCTTTATAATAATTTTCTAATTCTATATCTTGTATAGTTAGATTTGTTTTGCTTTTACTTTAGAATTAAAGCTTCTTATAAATGTATATACTTTGTCTTGTTTTCCGTGTAAATTGTGTTTTCTGCTATGTATCTTTCCCAATGTTCTCTATTTAATCTTCTGGTATATTTTTTTTCCTAATGCTCTTGTTCTATTGTATTCTATTCTTTGGTCATTCGTGTTGTTTAAGTATTTTAAGTAGGTCTCCTTTTTATCTCTTACCAATTTCAGGATTTCGGGATCCCATTTTTTTAGTCCTTTGTTTCTTCCTCCTACTTTCTTTGTTCCTAATACTTTTCTGCTGTTTTATGTATGAGTCCTTTTATACTATTCTATTCTTCTTCAATTTCCTTTCTTGGCTCTTCCGCATTTGTATAATCTTCTAGCCTTCTTTTGTATAAATCTTGTTTGATTCTTGTTCTAACAAATTTATTTTATAAAATTCTTGTTTGTTTTCTTCCTTCTTCTTTAATTCTTTATTCCAATTTCTATACCATTTCTTTTGTATATCTATTTTACTAATCAATAGGTAATGTCACTATGCATATCGCTTCCTCTGAAGACTCTTGTGTCTCTGACTAGATTTTTCATTTTTTGATTAACCATAATATAATCTATTATAGAGCATGATCCTCTCTCACTTCTCGTATATTTATGTAGTTCCTTATGTCTGAAGTAATTATTCGTTATTCTCAATTGGTTAAAGCATGCGAAATTTAATAACGTTTTCCCATTATAATTTAGCGTTTCTTTTCCATTGTTTCCCGTTACATTTGTAATTGGTGTTTTCCCCATACGTGCATTTGCATCTCCTACTAAGATTAAGTAATCGTTTTTTGTTTTTTTTATCTATTATCTTCTGTAGTTGTTAGTGAAATTCTGTTGTTTCTTGGTTTCTGCCTTCCTCTGATACGTAGATTCCTATTAAAGTAAGATTTCCTTTTGGTATTTTGCATCTTATTTTCATTATTCTCTGATTTATCCATTCGTATGCAGTTATTGTTTTCCTTAATCTTGTGCTTACTAATATTGTTATTCCTGCTTGAGCTCTTTCTGTTATTTCTACTCCACTATAAAACATTATGTAGTTACTTAGATCTTGACTTCCTCTTTGTTTCTTTTTTGTTTCTGTTATCACTGCTATATATATACCTCTTTCTTTTAATTCTCTTTCCAGTTCGGTTGTTTATTATGTATTCCTCTGATATTCCATGTTGCTACTTTAATTTGGTCTTGAATTCCAAAACGTTTATCATTATGCTTTGCGTTTGTCGTTATCGATTGGACAGTCCGGCTATCTCTTTGGAGCTTGTAAGTATTGTGAAGTGTTCCCTGAGTACGCTACTATCGTTCTGCAGGGTTAGTCCTTTGGAGGGGCTGCCTCCTTAAAGCCTTTGGACTTGCTTCCTTGTGTTTTATTCCCACAATGAGGGTTGCCTCTTCCGCCTTCTGCCGTTGAGGACTTCACTCTTGTTTCCCCGAGCAGGGTATCTTATTTCATCCCCAGAGTTTGGGTTGCCACTTCCGCCATTTTCGCCGTTCCGATATTTCTATCTCCGCCGTGTCTACCGTTGTGGTCTTCAGTGTTTGCAGCTTCCAGTGTGGTCGTTGCTCCCACGTTGCGGATTATTCTTAGTTCCCTCTCCTCTTATCTAACCGCAAGCCAAGGCTTCCCGGTTGTAATCGTCTGGGTCATTGGTACTAAGCCTCCCTACCACGCCAAGGTAGGATATATCAATTTCAGTTACAAAACTTAAAAAAAAAACATTTTAACGACCTCAGATTTTTTATCACTGCCCCATCCAGTTTATCGTTTAAATTCTTTCAAAAGAAGAGAAAAAAATTAATTTTGTATGTACTCATGAAAACTTGCTTGTTGATAATCTTATGTTTATAAAAATAACACCTGTTTTAATGTTAATTAAATAAACAAGCCAGGAAAAAAAAACAAGTAGAACATAAAAGCTTTTAAGTGAAAAAGTAAACAACGAAAGCTTTTTAGCGTCATATTTCAAACTCTCCTTACGCCTCTTCTCACTTCAGAAAATCCTCAGAAGAAAGTTTTTTATTCTATCTTTAATAAAGAATTAATTATTTAAAATACCGTACATTTTTATATCCTATGGATTTAAACAAGCGAAAATCTATTTTTTTATCTTTGTCGTATAGTAATTTATTTTTTTTTCCATTTTCATTGTTCCATTATATTCCTTTTGTTCCTGAAAATAAACTATAAAAATCACTTTTGATATTTGTCACTTGCCTCGTCTTATTAAGAAAAAATATTTGCTGTTTTTTAAAAGAATAAAGAACACAAAACAAATTCAGAATGGATATTTAAATGTCTTGGTATTTATAAAACATCGTCACAAAACAAATACAAGAGACATTTTGGAAACAAAAGAAAGTCAATCAATAAATACGAGACATTGATCTGGGATGGTCTGTTTGCGTGAGAGACACAAACACGCACCACTACACACACGCTTATATTTCCAGTATAATACTCAATTTGCTAAGGATGTCTTGTCATTTTAGTAAAAGAACAACGGACCTATATTTTAATTAACGTCTGTCTGTATAATGCTGTACAATAGTTTTAACGCTTGAAGTTTTTAAGAGCACACTAATTGTATATTACTAGTTAATACCCGGCGTGCTCTGCTACACCTAAACAAATTAAATGTGTTTTTTATGTTCATTTAAATAAGTAGAAAAAATAGTTATAAATTTTATATCGTAATTATTTTAGATATGCCGTTCTGATTACCCTGCGTTGCCCTGCGTTTATTGTGAGTTATCCATAAAATATAGACATATATTGTCGCGGACTTTTTTTGTAGATTGTTTAAGATAATCAATTCTGTATACATTAATTTGTTATATTTATTATGGTCCAAAAAGATACTTGTTTAATTCACCGAAGATTTTTTTTAGCCCCGTCGCTATAGTACCTATGGTAAGTTATATACGTTAATTGTCCAAAAAAAATTCTCTAAATGATGGTAAAACTCCCCTTTCAGATCAGTCAAGTTTTTGAGTCCATAAAGGACAATCAGACTCTTATTCGTTCATATATATATATATATATGTATATATAGACCTATATTTGGACAAATATTGAACTCTTAAATCATTAGGTAATTTTTTATTCAATACAAACTTAATTTATTTTCCTTGTTCTAACTTTAGTATTACGTTCCACACGTCATGATTTAGAGGACACTGCTATGGGAAAATAAATTTAAACTAGGGCTGAGATACATAATTTCTGACCACACAAGGCCTTGGAAGGCCTCTCGGGTTGCTGATCTTCTTAATACCTTCGAAACAACACAAACATTTAAAACAAGACATACCATTTATCAATACATAATAAATAATGACGATGATTATGATGGCCAAATGGGGTTCGGGAACTATATTGGCCTTAACGTTTCCTAACTTGTCTTATAGATAAGGGAAAACCTCATCCAGTAAATGTGTTCCAATCAGGGATCGAACACGCGCTCCACAGCGGTGGACACAAGCTTACCGTAATTTAAAAATATAAAAATATACAGGGTTAATAAAATAGTACATTCGGATTTCAACGCGGTGATTTCTTGAAATAAACTGTTGACTAAAACATCTTTACCAAATTGCCGTAAAATGTGAATATAAAAACAGATATAAAAGAAACCATAACTGACAAAATATAATGTCACTATTAAACAAAATTACAGTAGTCTACACTCAAAACTTTCACTTTTTCATTTTACATTAAAAAGACAAAACTCTTCACTTTTATCTGAACTTCAAACATTTGAATCCAGTTTTTAGATTAATTTAATTTGCAGAATTTTGAGTCTCCAAGTCGTTCAAATTAAATACGACACTTCACAGCTTCCACTTCAAATAGACTTTTAAAATAAACACAATATTAAAATAATGTTACTTACAAAGTTAATAACTTTCGCTTTCATATTTTAAAGAGAAAAACTTGCGTGAAAGGGTGTTTGAAGCCAATAAAATAAACGTTTGAAATAAACAGTTATGGATTTATGAATGCGTTACAAACTATCAGGATAATCCATGTTACAAACTATCAGGATAATCCATGAACACGCAAAGGATTCATAATTTTTGTTGGGTCATCTTTCTATTTGGCATATTTTAGAAATGTAGACATAGCAGAAATTGTATTAGCGACTAAGCACTGTTTCTTTCACGGGTGACAGCCAAAATATTGTAATAAAACAGAAAATCTTCACAATAATATGAACGATAGAATATGGTTAACAATTAACTTCAGTGAGTTTCGTCGCCGTATCTTCTTTTATATCATTTTACATTTTCTAGCACAAACTTTATTTCTTTAACCACGTACGACAGTTTGGCCAACAATGTTACAGATTTCCCTTCGAGTAAACAGTAATTAAATACTAATCTTGGAGTATGAAAGTTTAGCTATGAATGACCTTGGAGGGTTGTGAAAATATGTCATATAGGTCGAGATAAGAGATATTTTATAAACATTATTATTATTTCAAAAGGCCTTTAGGACGACCACAACCACGATGGAAGGACGTCACCATACCCCGGACCTGTAGTGAATGAACACGCAACAAGCTGCCAGCTTTCATGCGTAGAGGAAGAGGAAGATTATTATTATTATTAGTATCATTATTATTAATTTTTACATTTCAAAAAGAAAAAGAAATACATTTTATAGTTTCGCAAAACTCTTTGGCTTAATTAGGAACAAAATGAGATGTTTGCTTCTGGTACTCCATGGGTTTCACACATAGAGAGAAAAGAATCCTGCAAGCTTTCGAAAATAAGATACTTAGAGAAATATTTAAGCTCATAAGGGATCAGAATAGAAAATGTAGGAAGCTTCATCACGAGAAATTCACAATTTATTTAGTTCTAATACTACTCTCTCAGGGTAACAGTAGCCTATAAAGTCTTTAAAATTTTATTGGAAAACTCTTAAGGAAAAGATCATTAAAAAAGCTTAGATGGGCGTATAATATTCCGAAAGACCTTAGAGAAATGAATGGGGATATTTGAATATATCGGGTATATGAAATGCAAATAGTTGTCAGTGGATAGGAAACAGAGGAGCGCCTTATTGAATTCGAGATTGATCATATGGGTTCCAAAATTATCGAGCTAGCTGTACACATGTTCACTGTATATACTATAGGCTTACTAATAACCAGCGGCTGGTGTTACGGTAAGAATAGGATCAATACATTCTGGACGAGAGTCTCGCAACCTGTCAAAATAACCTAATACAAACAGCTGAATAAATATATTAACGATAAGAAGAGGAAATGTAGCAAAATAACACGTAGAATGTACATCAAATCTTACATTTCGAGAAGAAAAATGAAAATAGATTCCTGACATACATGAAATTTTCCTTTACCTTCTTACTGTTCGTATATTTTTATAAAAAAAAACACATTTCCTATGCGCATTTGTACATTTCTAAAGGAAAATCTGTATGCTTATTAATGTTCAATTCTGAACGATTGTTTATTCCAGTCACGTATTCAACTATTAAGAGACTATGACCAAAATCTATAAATATCTTGTATATTTAAATGTGCTGGGGTTTTATGCAAATGTAAGTTAATTTAAATGAAGATGCATTGTAATATTTATTGCTGATATTAATATTGTGAGGTGGTTGCTTGTGTTCCGTTGCGGCGGACTTAACGATCACGCAAAGGCCAGGGGTTAGACTTATATCCTCATTCAAACCGCACTGGACTCTATATAGGCTAACAAGACAAAAACATGCAAAACTCCGTGACGTACAAACTGCGTAAACTAAGAAAAATCCTCAGCAACTTCAATTTATGGTCTCATTTTTAGAGTTTCCAGAATATATATGTATATCTATTTTGACTATTTAACTCATGCCCCAAATGGGAGTCAATGACCAATCACGTTTCAATGAATTTTGTTTTACAACCAAACACAGTCGTGTTTCTCATCGATATTTATCAAATTCTGTTTACCAAAATAAAAGGAAGCTCCGCCTTTTTAATATTCTGAACAGGTCAGAGCATCATTTTTCAGAGAGTGACTCTCCAACAAATACGTTGCATATGGTAAATAATGAACAGATTCCTTCGAACTACACATTTAATAATTGTTTGTTCAATAATTATGTTTTCAAATAATGAATTTACAGAGTTGTTTCCGAAAAAAATTAATAACCTATAAAGTTGGTTATAATATACAGTTTGATGTTTCATGTTTTCTCCAGTAGGGTGTATTCTTACAATATTGCGATCCTATTTTGCAATAAATAATATGATCTGGTTGCAGTGGATGAACAAATAGAAACTAACTAAACATTTCTCATTTGTTTTCAAACATCGCCATTTACATTAAATATCTAAATATTTTAAAATAACTATTTTTATATAATTATTTGTGAGTAAACAGCTTAATTTATTCGTTAAATAGTACTAACTAATGCCACTCTTGATTTCCAAATCCTCTAGATGAATTGGAAATTACTCGTGGCATTACTTATGTCTAGGCCCCGGATATTTATGATCTTAACATATTTTAAAAATGACCCATAACATTCCCTTAAATTTCTCTTAAAATAAAACTGTAAATAAATAACCTAACGAAATTATAAATTTCATAGTAATTAACTAATTAATAATTATTAATTTATTAATTAGAAATTATCTAAAACAAATAATGATTATTTATTGAGTAACTGTTCTAAAACAATTCATGTTCTTAGTAATAACATAAAATAATGTAAAAAATAATTATTATTACTAGGTCAATCTCATTTATATTAACACATTCAGTATCGTAAACCAGTTAAGGCGTTTAAAGAGACTATCGTGTATGCGGCCGTCGGTCAGTTAACTCGTTTTAGAGCGGGCACGAACAAACCGCGTTTATATTCGGCGCCTAAATATTGTGTTGGCTTATTATGTCTTGGAGATCATAGATGCCATGTAAATGTACATTTTCTATTCCTGTTTGACACGTTTAACCCTGGTGAATCCCCTTTTATTTTTAAAACAAACAACACATGGAATTCGTTCACCCAAACTTGACTCCAGGCTCCAATGCAGTCGTGTATGTTTCTCGTTATCGCGCTGTTATTTGTGCGTGAGTGAAACCATGGCGAAAGAAAGATATCTCACTGAAGAAGAATTAGTGAATATTTTGTATAATGATGATTCAGGTGATGAACTGATTCCTGAAATAGAAGATTCACAAAGTGAAAGTGAAGATGAACTTCCACTTCCTGAAATTGATACGCCGATACCGTGTGATGTCAATCACCCAAGTTATTTCACCATCTAATCCTACTAGGATATCTCCTTTAGGTATGTACAAAATTTGAATTTTCTAGGACTAAAAGTTTGTGAATAATGGTCCATTTTCTGAAGTGCCATGAAAAGGGTAGCTGGGGTATTTAAATGGCTGGCCTGTGGGTTTAAATGCCCTGCTCAGTGCCTGGTACTGAATGTGTTAAACTTACATGAAAAGTTATTAACTAAACATACCTTAGTTGCCATTCAATACACTATCGTAATGATCCCTAAGTTATCAAAAGTGAAGAATCGGCGGTTGTCAGCTAACACTGTTTTGTACTCGAAGAAACTTCTCTCTACTTCCACAGATGTAATGGGTGCGTATTTGAAAAACATTGTAACTGGCTATTAAATATTCGTCAAAAATATTTTGAATTCTTCCTCCTTCCAAGTATTAGGCTAAGGCCTGTTACGATCCTATAGAATATTTTCCCTCCAACGTTTCATAAGTTTGATCCTTCCGGGAAGTTCTCGTATAAGACTTGAAAGCATAATAATAGTCTCTTCGATTGGTTGCTGGCCAAAGGAAGGCAAGACCAGTGATGAGGCTGCCATCTTATAGCCTCTGGTCAGACTTTTCTGGAGAAGAAAAGAAAATAAAGGTAGAAAGAAATGGAAGAAAGGAAAGACTCCCTAGCCTTCGGATGCCCTAATAGCGTCGGGGTCGAAAAAAAAACAAGAGTTAACCAAGATAGGTTAGATAGTAAAGTTAAAGAGTGCAAAACACAAGTAAGTGGAAGAAATGTTTTGCTCAGCTTGGGCACCTTGTGGTCGCCATCCACATATCCCCTAGATGAAGACTCCTGAGGTATTTTGAATTCTTTACCTGTCAAAATATAGGTTATTAGACGTATTGTTTGAAACCCTTTATTTGTATCTAACACAAATTCCAATTTCTAACTGCTTCCCCAATCTCTCCATTTACATTGTTTATACAATTTTCAGCACTATTGATTAACTCTATTGACTTTTCCAATGAACATATTTATTGCATAATGCACTTAATTATTAATCTGCATTGTCTCTGACAACTCGTAAAAAAATGACATTTCATCAAAATCTAGGCCCTACTTGTGACAATGGAAGGAGTTGACTTGAAAATTCTGTCACATATAGTTGGAAACATGACAAACTTTGTCGCAGATTTATAAGTCACCCCGCTCCCTAATATTTAATATCGAAACGACAAAACAGTAGAGTGAACATTTCATCCTCTTCGGTCCTGAAGTGGAATTATGACAAAATTGTATTGTTGCATTTATTGGTTTTTTAGCACAAAGTAATATTAATTTTGGAAAGCAAACGTTCTTAGGCTCCAAATTTAGGATTTTTTTTATTTGAGCCCAAAACTGATTTGGAGAGTTGTAATCTTGTTCTATTAGATAAGCTATTAATATATATATATATATATATATATTCATTTTCTCTCTTTCTCTTACTATTAGTTTAACTTCTTCCTTATATGTACTTTTACGTGCCCCATGCCACTGGGACACAACCTGACGAGATGGCATTTCAAATTCTGCATCACATACTTACTTTTTTATCACACAAGGACATGGAGGGTCTTCTCGGATGAGTGATCAGCTCAATTCCAGGCCACTTCCGAGACAATACAAAACACTTAATACAAGACACATCATTCACTCACACATTCAAACGGAACAAGGCGGAAGTGATATGGATGATTGTGATGGGATGGTATTCGGGGACCACTTATACCTTAAAGTTTCCTGACATATTTGGCTTAGTGATGACAAAGATCCGAAAAAAAAAAAGCTTCCAGGAAACTTGTCCCAACTGAAGATCGAATCCGGGACCGCTGCTTACGAGACGAAGTAACCCCGAGGCCACAGTGATGGAAAATTATTCACATTTTCACAAATCAAAACGAAGGATAAATTTGATGGAGATTAAATGTTTATAATTTAAGATAGAGTAGTATATTTATATTACGTTCTTACGATTTATACCATGCTGATACTTAGAATTAACAGTTAGAAATAAGTAAATATACAAACCAATCACAATGATCTTTAGTTGATATAGAGTGAGAAAAAATCAACCTCATATGTAAATCAAAAGAACTGGAAATGGGTATATAAATCGTATAACCTCTGATATATATATATATATATATATATATATATATATATATATATATATATATATCTTTCATTTTAATAAAAACTCGACATTTTATCCTTTTGTTTAATATACCAATGACCGATGTTAACTCAATAGCCTTCCTCAATACAGCATTGACAGACTACAAGCGATCTTACAACAATGGCGAACAGTTGGCCTAAGTTTAGTTGAATGTGATTACAGGAGTTTAGTGCTTGATAAATAAAGATAATACAGTTTATTAGATTATGAAATGAGAAAAGTATCAGAGGATTGTGTCAGTTTTATTCTTTGTGAATAAAGAAATATTTACACGGATATTGTGTTTCGATCCCTTTTGCCTATCAGTCTATGCTTGTTGCATCCCCACGTGGGGATAAGGTGCTCCCTACTGGGAGTTTCTTAACAAGATAACTTAGTTGCGCTTATTTCCCTACATATGTCAGAGAGTGGATAGAAAAGGAAGATTACATTTTTCTCAGAGGCTCCAAATTATGATTGAGATTCTTTTACGAGTCCGAAAATCTAGTACTCGGGACCCATGGCTTAAAGTCCCTTCAAGAGGGCTTATCCCTTGGATTTTTCCATCCAAAAAAATAAAACTCCGATCGGGTTTGAACCCGCAACCCTCGGGATCAGAGGCAAGGAACTTAAACCCGACTGCCGAGGACGATTTTTTGTTTATTATTTCGTTAAAAACTTTATAATTGAACGAGTTGGCTGAAGCGGCACTCGCATTCAGGAGATTCCATGTGCCGACCAATCTAAGACTTTCAAGACAAATCCTGGGTTGGGATTTCATTACCAAAACGTGTTTCATGATTTATTCACCATTTCATAATATCAACAGTTTAATAAACAGGATGCTAACATTGCCATTCTACAACGATTACTACTACTACTACTCCTACTACTACTACTACTACTACTAAAACTAAAGAATTGAACTAGACTTAATGCATTCCAAAAAATAGTGGCCACATTGAACGATATATATATATATATATATATAACGATATATTCAACATATCGAAACTCGAAAATAATCTGATATTTAAAAGAACTGGATAACACATGTACAAGAAAAGAAACTTCAAGTTTAGCTAAGACTCTCAAAAAAATTGATATAAATATAAACATAGCCTACAAAACTGAAAATAAACAACATAATAAATAACAGCATAAATTAAAATAACTTCAATATTAAAGGAATTTATAAATTAACTATAGAGATTACAACAAATTTTACATAGAACCAGTAAAAATTTTAATATGTCAGATTTAAAGAACAATTTTTAAAAAATGATTAAATACGCAGAAGGAAAATCTAGTTAAGCTAAACATACAGTAAGTTTCACTCGACTTGCGGCCACTAGTGTGAATACTGCATGGACAGCGCGAGTTAATAACTCAATGCTTGCAGTCACTTTTCCCGCTATCAGCCGCAGGTCGAGTGAGACTCACTGTATAAATGAAGCCGGAGGTTGAGCCTGATACATTCCCAGTCCATTACCGTGGAGCCATGTCATTTGTTTAATTTGTAAAAAGAAAGATTTTTTTTTTGTGGTTCCATTCCAACCTCTTCAGTCTTGAAGTGAAATGATGACAAAATTTTAGTTATATGTTTAATGGATGACTATGAAGTAATATTAATTTTGAAATCAAAAGTTCTTGGGATCCAAATTTGGGTTTTTTATGTGAGTCCAAAACTGATCTGTACTCTTAGAACGATAATTTTACTGATACGTGAATTTTCAAGTATCAAAATGATTTGCATACTCTCAAAACAAATTGAGGACAAAATTTATTGAGTGTCAAAAGATTTATATTTATGTTTTACGATTTATACAGTGGTTTTAGCTAACTTTAACGGCTATAAGTGTAATTAAAATATGTGCATAACTTAGAGTTACGTAACATTACAATTAAATCAATCAGCAGTTTTGTTTTGATTACAGAGTGAAAAAAAATCTCTCTTGTATTATATAGGATACAACTTACTGAAGAAGTTAAAGGAAATGAAAAATAATTGGATACTCGCTGTAAAATGTATATTCCAATAGACTGGTGGTTTTACTTGTCTCTGCTTCCGAACTACGCGGATTCAAATCGGTTTGAAGTCTATGGGCTTTTTCAGGACATAAACATAGGCCTACAAGTTTGAGAGGAATATATGTCGAAAATGTTTGCACGTGATAGAACTCAAAGTCCAATATGAGGCCTGGATTTTTTCAAGGCATAAACATAGGCGTACAAGTTTACGATGATTGTGAAGTCATGGAATTTATGTCGACTATTTAACACATGCCCCAAATGTGAGTCAATTACCAATCGCATTTCAATGAATTTTGTTTTACAATCAATCACAGTCGTGTTTCACCTCGATATTTATCTATTTCTGTTTATCATATTAAAGAAAGCTCCTCCTTTTTAATATTCTGAACAGGTCACAGCATTATTTTGCAGTGAGTGACTCTCTAACAAATACGTTGAATATAGCAAATAATGAACAGATTCCTTCGAACTACACATTTGATAATTGTGTGTTCAATAATTGTGTTTTTAAATAATGATTTTACGAGTTGTTTCCGAAAAAAATTAATAACATATAAAGTTGCTTATAATATACAGTTTGATGTTTCATTTTTCCCCCCCACTAGGGTATATTCTTACAATATTGCGATCCTATTTGTCAATAAATAATATGATCTAGTTGCAGTGGATGAACAAACGAAACTAACAAAACATTTCCCACTTGTTTTCAAACATTGCCACTTGCATTAAATATATAAATATTTTAAAATAACTATATTTAAATAATGATTTGTGAGTAAACAGCATAATTTTATTCGTTAAATAGTCCTAACAAATGCCACTCTCGATTTCCAAATCGTCTGGGTAAATTAGAAATCACTCGTGGCATTACGTACGAAAATGTCTACACATGAAAGAACTTCAAGTCCGATATGTGGCCTGGATATTTTCAAGGCATAAACATAGACATACAAGTTTAGGAGGGTTGTAGAGCCACGGAATCTATGTCGAAAATTTGTTCAGATAAAAAAACCCAAGTCCGATATGGTGTCGGTCCTTTCACGCCCAAATTTGAGTTGTAACCCTAATGATTTGAGATATTAAAAAGTCATTGATATAAAAATATGCTACTAAGTTTCAGCTGCTGCTGATTTCAAACATAATACCTAATACAGTAGCGTTAATATTCGTAAACAAGAACACGCACTGTTTCGTAATTGTCATGTCATGAATAATTCAAATTAGCGCCTAGTTCTATGCACATAATCATAACAAAAGGCTCAGGACTAAAATATCCTTAATGCTTTGTTGAAATTCAATACTTTATCTCGCTTCCTTCACGAGAGACGGCCTAACCATACATATTCCTCTTCCGGCACTTTGTCATTTGTATTTCACTTCCTTGTTCTCTGAATACAACACGATACTAGAAATAACATAATGCTAAGTATATACTCACTCATTAGCAAAAGTCTAATGTCATATATTCAAATGTTTCCTTTTAAAACACCACTACATTATAAGCAAACTGTACGGAATTAAGTAACGAATTCAGAAGCTTCAAGAACTCAATCATTATACAAAAACGTTTGATTGATTCATGTACTTGTAATAAATCAACCATTCATAATGTAATAGTTCTATATAATTAATTCAAATCCAAAACTCCTTAGTAAGTATTTTTTTCATAGTCAACAAAACCAATATCATTTTATTGGTTAAACATTTAAGGCTCGCCCCCATATCATTAATTTCAATAAAAAGTTGGACTCATCTCATCTTCGTCTTATCTACATTTCTTCTACCTTCTGGCCTATAATCTAAAATAACTTTTGGTATTTTTTAATGTATGCAGACGATCTGGTAATTATACAGAAGTCAGATGATGATTTACAAAGTGCCATTTACATGTTGAATCAATTAGGATTCTATTATAATCTCAAAGTATCAACTTCTAAAACTAAAATTATGGCTTTTCAGGGCAAAGTGCCAGTCAGAGCAAAAATAGTAATCAATAATGAAATAATAGAACAGTTAGCACACGTTAACTATATTGGTTCAGATATAACATAGGCTATAGCTATGATTGGGATATACATAATAAATTAAACCGATATCAAATGATGTGTGGCACCATAAGAAGAACCCTCCGAAAGACTCGAAGAGGAACTCAGCTCAGGTTTTATAAAATGATGGTTGATCCTGTTCTTTTATATGGATCTGAATCTTGGGTACTTACAAAAAAAAGATATCTCACACATTCAAGCCCCTGAAATGAAATTTTTAAGATCCGTAAATGGATGTACACGCATGGATAGATTACACAATGAATCAATAAGAAATGGACTGGAGATATTTTCAATAGTCGATAAACTAGAAGAGCACAAATACCAATGGAAAGAACATTTAGGCAGAATGGGCAATACAAGATTGCCCAAAAAGATCAACACCTACAAACCACATGAAAAAAATCTTTGGGACGGCCAAGGAAACGATGGACTTGAGACTGGAACAGGTCGCATTGACCTAATCCTGGAAAGCAAGAAGAAGAAGAAGTTTTGGTATTCGGCCTCCTTTTTATTTGTGTATGCTGCCTACAATATTGTTCCTATATTGCTCTATTTTATTCATCAGTTTAAAAATATTTAAAATTCACTGTTGGTAACTTCTCTTTTCGTTTTATTAAAACCAATGCAACCGGTTACACTTTTTAAAACCCTCAATTCTGTTGCTTCCGGTTTCTCTTCATTTGGTTAAATTCCACAGCTCACAACCATACAGCAATATAGGGACAGCCATTACCTAGTAAAACTTTGATTTGTTTTCTCTTCTAATGTATTTTAATGATATGTTAATAGTACCACATATAAAGTTAAATTTATTAACACAACTTAAGAGAAAATTTCCTGCCTGAACCGGAATTTGAACCCAAGCTAAAGCTGGAGATGTGCTACTAAGACAATCCAGGAGCAGACACAAATTTCTATAAACTTTAAATCCACGTTTACCCATAGGCTAGTAGCAAGCTTCTGGTCACATTACAACACGGGTAACTTCTACTAACAAAACAATATGGTGGCATTTATTTCGTGCCACTTCAGCTAAGTTTATTAAAAATGTGGTCTTTGTTAAAATAAAAGATATCACGTCCTAACTAAGTAACTAACTAACTCACTGGCACTATCGGACCCGTAGGTTCATGGCCGCGCGGACATAAGCTCTCCATACATCCCTATCTTGAGTAATGTTTTCCAATCATTCCCTGTATAATCTAATTCCCTCAAATCATATTTAATGTTATTCTCCCATCTCATTCTTGGTCTACCAACTGGGCGTTTTCCCTCTGGTTTTCCTACAAAAAGCTTCCATGCACGTCTTTCATTCCCCCATTCGTGCCACATGTCCTGCACATCGCAGTCTACGAGACTTAACTGTTCTCATTATATCAGGCTTCCTATAAAGACCATGCAATTCATTGTTATGCAGTCTTCTTCATTCACCTGTCTGTTCATCTCTCTTTGGTCCAAAATTTTTCCTAAGAACTTTATTCTCAAATACTCGTAATCTCCTTTCCTCCCTTAAAGTAAGAGTCCATGTTTCGCACCCATATAATGTCGAATAATAGTTTTATGTGTTTTCAGTTTAACGTTTTTTGAAAGGAGTTGGGAAGTCAAGAGTTTCTGTAATGCATAATAGCACGTATTTCCAGAATTAAGCCTATGTTTAATTTCCTTCTGCATCTCATTCCTGCTTGTGATTATTGTTCGTAGGTATTTGAATTCAGACACTTCCTCAAAATGTTCCTCATTTGTCCTCATCCGAAGATATCACGTCCTAGGAAATTAAATGTATTCAGTTCTTCAGTATTTTTCCCATAAAAAATAAGGTATAGCCTATAGGTGATTAAACCGTTTATCTCGTAAAAATAATGTTATTTCTTATATTTTTATTGGATGTTTCTTTACTGTGTAATTGTATTTTCGTATACCAACATTTTAATCAATTTTAAAACTTGTTTTCTTCCACCATTGAGATTACGACATAAAAATATAAAAATATGAAACTCTACCTGACATTCCAATCGTCCTCAATAAAATTTAAGTTAAAGAACTTCTTAGTTAACACAGTGAAATAAAACCATTTCTTTTTTTCAAAACGTATAATACAAACAGATGATCAACTGAGCACGATAAACCGTAGGTACTTTCGATGAAGATTGTAAAAACTATAGAATAAGCATCGGGAAGAGATCAAAATTGTAAAAGCCGAAAACGAGAACTACCGCATGAGAGTACATTCAGTGACCTTAACCCTCTGTACTGAAAACAAATAGTACCTTGTTATTAAATGAAAATGGAACATGTTCCGAAAAATCTGCTGAGAACTTACTTAACTAAGTTTTGTTGAGGACAACTGAGATCTCGGTTACAAATTTATAATTTAAACTTCTTATAGAATCAACAATTTCTGAAAATGTGAATTAAAAATTAGTTACGAGTTTTAACGAATGTCAGGGTACTTCAAAGACTAATCCCTGAATCACTAAGATGCGAGGCGTGTTTTTAAAGTTTCGTAATAATCTCCTTTTTTAGCGAATTCTGAAGATTCATTTAACAAAATATTTTATATGAGAGAGAAAATACATACCGTATTTACACGTGCATAGGCCGCATGCCTGTATAAGCCGCATCCAAGTTTTGCGATAATAAATTGGAGGAAAAAATACTTGTCTTATATTTTCGCTAAGAAGCAGGGCAAAAGACACAAATAGGCCTACACCATTTTTAAATCTGGCAATGTTGTAACTTCCAAAGTTTTTTTTTTCTTTTGCCGGCTATGTAACGGTTCATTAGGGCTGCGGCTCAGTCATTAACATAAGGGTAAAAGGGACGGTCAGTTGGTAGGTACGGTACCATTGTCATTCCCGTTCATTGTGTAAACATGGGTCGGTGGAGAGAAGTTATACCTCCAAATGCAAGCTACAAGTGGTGCCCTATGTAGCAGAACACGAAAATAGGACAGCAGGAAGAAAGTTTGATGTGGATCCAAACAAAACGTGCACCTGAAAACACATCACAACGTCGACAATATTTCCACGGAGAGAAAGCAAAATATCCACAGTTAGAAAGAGTTCTCCTGGATTACGTACGGAAAACAAGGGCAGACGGACTTTCTGTATCCATCGAATTGATACAATTCGAAGGCCCTAAGATACCCAAGAATATGGAAATCCCGCGCAATGAATTTAAGGCATGTTACGGCTGGGCAAGGCGATTTATGACAAGTCACGATCCTGTAATTCGGCGGCGTACATCAATAGTGCAGAATCTTCCCGATATGTACGAGTGATCTAGTTATTTCATGTATAAGCCGCACCCTAATTTTGAAACTTAATTTAGGTAAAAAAAAAGTGCGGCCTATACACTCGTAAGTACGGTATAAATCATAGTATTGAGGAGAGATCAACACACAAAGACAAAATAATGAAATTTGAAAATCCTGGAGAAAAATAACTACAAATTTGGGCACGAAAAGAACCTTAAGTCTGAAAAATAGTGTCAGCCCTTCTACACCCAGATTTTAATTACAACCTAGGATGTTAAAGAATGCCGTTCGATAAACTAAACTGCTAAAAGTTATTAGAGTCGTGAACTTCACACATTGGAATACATACATCCAGGAAGTTGTAGCATTGTAAGGAAATGCCTGCATAAGACTAAAACAGTAACACTTTGTTATTTTCTTGGTGTAACCTGTCTCTTTTGTATGTTCAGGTGCCCCAAGCCTCCCAGGTTTCATAGGAACACAACCTGTCAGGAGAGGATTTTCAATTCTCGATCACTTTTTGATCACACATTTACACAGAGTGTTCAGTTAATGCCAGGACACATTCGTGACAATACAAATGTTTAAGAGAAAACAAAACTTTCATTAATACATTCATATTAAATAAGGCGAATATGATAAACTGATTTTGATAGTCAAATGTTGTTTGAGGACTATTTGCTACTTAACGTTTCCCATTGTTTATCTTGCAAGTGAAGGGGGAAAAAAAAAAAAAAATCCTTCATCCAGAAAACATGTTCCGACCGGGGATCTAATTCGGGGCCCACTGCGTCTAAAGGCAACGACGTTACCCCAAGACCACAGTGCAGCGGTGACCCTGTAGTATGATTGATGATTGATTTCAATTTATCGGTTTTCTTTTCTGATTTTCAAGTAATGACCCCGATTCACAAAACTGAACATCAAAACAAACATCAATATTAATAATAATAATAATAATAATAATTCCGTTAATAATAATAATAATAATAATAATAATAATTCCGTTAATAATAATAATAATAATTCCGTTAATAATAATAATAATAATAATTCCGTTAATAATAATAATAATAATAATAATAATTCCGTTAATAATAATAATAATAATAATAATATAATAAATAATAATAATAATAATAATTCCGTTAATAATAATAATTCCGTTATTAATAATAATAATAATTCCGTTAATAATAATAATAATAATTCCGTTAATAATAATAATAATAATAATAATTCCGTTAATAATAATAATTATTATTATCATTATCATTATTATTATTATTATTATCATCATTATCATCATCATCATTATCATATCATCATCATTATCATCATCATCATTATCATCATCATCATTATCATCATCATCATCATTATCATTATCATTATTATCATTATTATTATCATCATTATTATCATTATTATTATCATCATTATTATCATCATTATTATCATCATTATTATCATCATTATTATCATCATTATTATCATCATTATTATCATCATTATTATCATCATTATTATCATCATTATTATCATCATTATTATCATCATTATTATCATCATTATTATCATCATTATTATCATCATTATTATCATCATTATTATCATCATTATTATCATCATTATTATCATCATTATTATCATCATCATTATTATTATTATTATTATCTCGCGCCATAGCCGAGTGGCGCAGAACTACGGGATTTGAGCTGTTCGGATTCCGATGGAGAAGACATTTTCTCATGGAATTTTGGTCTGTATGGGACTGGTGTCCACCAAGCATGTGAAGAAGCATCCAGATTGAGAAAAACAGCTATAACGGGGGGACCCGACATGTTGACTACATGTCACCCCTACAATGGATGATCGTCTACCTTTGCGATTAACACATGTGGATGTGAGGCCAGCATCCCGTTGGTAGGCCAAGGGCCTTCTAAGCCTGTCACGCCGCGCTGTGGAGTTTTTATCATTCGCATTTGATGAACCATTTAAATATTCATTAAATGATAAATCAATATTCAGTAAGTCCATATACGTAATAAATCAAACTAAAATACTGATGTAGTAGCCAACAAAAAAATCATAAATGACTTCCACAACTGGAAACATAATCCATAAAAATAGACTTACACAAATCCCAAAATGAAATAGATGTATATTCATTTCCTTATAAAATATATAAATATGGCATTCTCCATCAATTTATCAATAATCTGCAATCGGTTAACAATAAGATTAGTCGTGAATACCGTTTCCTAGCAACCATGACGCAAGCATTTGTAATTTTAATTTCAATCCAACATCATATTTTATGAAGTAGATAACAAGTGGGCGGTTCTCTTTAAGGGTTTGGAATAGTATTAAAGATGGGGTTGACAGACAAAATTATAGGTAAGATTTCTTCTCTTGTGGAACAGAAAAATCTTGAAGTTAATCAGCACAAAGACAGTAAGAAGAGGAATGAATTATATTTATTATATATCGGTGCAAAAGTTCCAAAATGGTAAGTTAAATCATTGCAGTTATGTGGAAAATAAATTAAATTAAATTACATTCATAAGATTACAGCGCATGTTATGAACAGAGTTTTATCCTTCATTGTTAGAACTGTATGAAGTAAACCGGCCTTAAGCCTACAATGACCCAGAAAGCATTCCACTTCCCGCTTCCACTTACAGGTAAGGTATACCACGTTACCCTAGACAGTGGGATCGGTTCATAAATTGCGAAAACTATAGGGGTTTTCAAGTCTTAGAAAATAGTATTGCACTTATGGGAACGCTGTCGCCACTTGACGCCGCAGGTTGAGTTAAAGGGATGGAAATATATATTTCTCTTCTACTCCTAGCATAAGTACAAGAGCAACGTGATTTTATGGCACAATTATCTTCGTAGTGAAGATAAATCTAATCTACTAAATCTAATTCGTGATCATTCTAATGTGGTTACTAAAGAACAATTAACATTTGGAATTGTAATTACAGAAATGCCAGTAGCACCAGAACATTTTAAACCACACGTGATACATTAGTTGTTGTACGTGGCAAAATAAGTTTCGTTGAAAGGGGACAGTTCAATGGCATCTCCAATAATTTGAATTCACCCCTTAACTTTGTTAAATTATTATCTGATAAATATAATATGTTCCATTTTTTTTTCATAAATCGGGCACCAACTTTCTTTGAAATGTTACGAGCGAAAGTATTTAACTTAATTATTTATTTCAAATGAATTAACTAATAAATTAATCTCGCATAAAAGGGCATGTCTACTAGAAAGAATTGCTCCAGAAGAGCAATACTTTTTTCTAGACGTGAAAAATTCCATAGTTATGAAGACGAAGTTATTTTACAGTCAATCCCAATCTTTACGGTTTACCGGCACTGTTCGTGCACCAAAATTGTTCTGCAATCCCAAAATTAGAACACAGACCTACTTCTACAGGATGTAAATTATATGTGTTCAAAAATATTTTGAGATCAGAGCACAAATATTAAACAAAAAATAATACATTTTGTTTCCATTTAGTCAGGCTTAACCAGAAAAAAAGGAGGATTCTATGACACGAACTTAAATTCAAATAAAAAAACGGGAAAACACACAATTTATTGTTGCAGTATGTGAATAGACCTAATTATCTGAGTGAAATATATACGTCGATTTTTTCCCCCAAAAATATGTGATAAATGCCTTAAAATAAAGTGAGAAGTTGAGTTCAAAATAACCCTTAAGTCACCATATTTGCAATTTAAAATATGTATTATTATTTATAGTTATTGCTCAGACAGAACCTGTAGCCAACTTATCATTAAAACCCGCTAACAAACAAGTGAATGCCAAACTAATCTGATGTACTAACTCACCCTAACTTGCCCACTAATGTAAGTAGATTCTTGGAATAGAACCCCTTATATGCCAGCAAACATGCTGGTAATTGGCTCTAGCGGGAACATTTGTTATCACATTGACCAAGACGGCGCTAAAAGTCACTTGTTCTCCGATCGAATATTTCCTGGTGGAACAGTGACATAGAATAGCCAAAATGAAAGTTTTGTTTTAGTCTAATGTTTTTGGAAAGGAGGATAGATTGTTTTAATCTAATATTATGGTAACACAACTGCACTAATTTTGTTTATACTGCTTTTACGGTGCAGTCTTACACTGAGCGCAAGATAACTGATAGCTTCTGCTACGTCACAGGATGAGTGACCACAAAGTGAAGAGAATGTTATAGTTGGACCAACGGAACTGTGCCCCCGTAAGAAATGCGAACTAAACACTAATTACGTTTCTCCCTCGGTAAATTATTTCCCTACCTGTATTCTTGCCTGTCTCTATTTTCTATCTCTCTCTTTCTCCCCTCCCATTACTCACAGTTTTGAGCTTTCCTGCGGGATAGTATTTGCACCCACAGTCCAGCGTTGTCAACTCAGTATCAGTATGTTATGTTATATAGTATGTAAATTGTAAATTATTATCATTAGCTTAATTCATAAGCATAAATTAGAATTCCTGTATAGTACCAGTATGTTATATAATATGTAAATAAAATCGTAGCATGTAGTAACTTCGCCATAGCCGGTCCCTAGCCCGGATGAGAAAGAAGGAGGGCACATGATTGTGTATTCACACCTAAAATTTAATAATTTTGTTAGGACTTCAAGATTACGTTCCAAATCTAACCAAATAAGACAATGAGGTGAAGGAGAAATATTTGTGACGAAACATTTACCTTTAAAAACAACATATGTAAATTCCCTTCACGTAATTTCTATTTAACCAACAAATATCCACTATTATAATTATATCCATTAATCGTAGAAATCAATCAGTGTCATTAGACCTACTTAAATTAAATATGAAGACGTAATAATTAACCTTACATTATTCAAGAGCCTGACACCGGGGGAAGTTTGGCAACGTCCCTACTCGGTCAGTTACAGTGGCTTCTATTTGACGTAGTGGGAGGGGAGCGCGGTGGAATGGTGTGAGAACTGACGTGTAATTTTCAAAGAACGATGCCAGCGCTACAGGGGCGCAGATCCGTTGGTCCGACTACATATATCTAATCAAAAACATCCCCTTTCTCCTATTAAGCTATCCCACATGATTCTCCAGCAATGCTGCAGCACTGAACAAAGGACTGATGTTTGCAGGTTGGAGTGTAGCGATTATGAAACAGAATGAGAAACAAAATCGGAGGGCTGCTTCACGGTAAATTTTGTCCTTATTGGCGGATTCTTTAGTTTAAATATGATATGAATGCTTAAAGGGTCTAACCGTCAACCAAACTTTCAGACGTCCTGCGTTTAGTGTACTTCACAGCATTGCTTACCAAGCTAAGTGAGACAGTGGAGTTTCAAATACTAAAAATACTAAACATTTCGGCCGGGTGGAAGAAGAGTGTCTTTTTATTTACGCACTTTAACAGTACATAATTGGCATACATATTAATCAAATACTATATTTAACGTATTTCAATCTGGGAAAGTAATTATCATTTATTTATTTTCTTGTAAATATTAAAATAAAGTGGGACTATTTCCTGTCATGACCACGAAGGTTACAACAGTTCTTACTTCTAACCAGCGATAAACCACCGATTATCACACCGATGACCACAGACATACCACCGATGACCATAGATACACCACCGATGAACAGCGATAAAACACACATGACGACAATGTGCAAACCACATTGTGTACATTTAATCATATCTGTGGCTTCGACAAATTATGTCCGAATTTGCCTTTTACATATTTAACCGCGTAAAATAATAAAAAGGACATTCCCTGGAATTCACCTACGTTAGAGTAATTGATTTAGTTTCCATTAAATGTTTAGGTTTGGTTAGCTTTTAGTTTCCTTGCATTTTAAATCTGATTTAATAAGTAACATAAATGACCTCTTCATATGTTATTTTATGGAAAATTCAACATGTCTGACGGTTACAACGTAAAGTCATATTTCCACTAGTCATTTCATGATATGTTTCAACATTTTGACGATGGTAAAATCCCGCAGCTAAATGGTATCATTAACACTTCGTAATACTTTAAATTACATCAAAAATGGCATAAGTCGCGTAAGTAAAAAGCTGGTCTTGTACAACCCCACCTAATGAGCTACGTGATATTTGTGGGAAATCATGTGTATTAAGAATAATTAAGTCTCGTAGACAGGGTATGTGACACGAATGGGAATGAAAGTAGAGTACGGAAACTTCATGCAGGAAAATCAGAGGAAAAGCGCTCAGTTGGAGATCAAGAATAGAATTATTGTAAAATCACATTAGACATAATTTAAGGGAGGTGAATTATACAAGGAATAGCGGAAAATATTAGTTCAGGATATGGATGTATGAAGAGCTTATGTCCATGCGGTATGTTTGTCTATGTGCATGTATATATGCATGCACCACTTGGGGCCATGAGAAGGGATGGCATGTGAAAATAATTTGAAACTACAGAGTTTCAGCATAACTCTGAAACGTCTAGATCAATTACAATAAAATATACAACTTTCAATTTGGAAAATATACTGTGGGGGTAAGATGTTCTAGTGCCCCTAACGAAAATAAAGCTGTGAGAAGGGGTGAAAAATAAAACCGATTAGATAAATCAGTTAGTGTTCCAGCATTATAAGATTTTTACAATTTGATAATAAATAACTAAACAATATGAGACTAGTAAAACCTGACCGAGGTTGGTGTACAATCCATAGTTTTCGTGGACGCTAAGCTGATTGGTGACGGTACCGATAATAGTTAAGCCGTAGTTTGACCCATGTCATCTCTAAGGGTGAGGTGGTAAGAAGGAGTGAAAAATATAAAAAATGATTGATATTAGAATACGGTTCATAGTTTTAGTGGACATTAAGCTGATTGGTGTCAGTCCCATTGACAATTAAATGCAAATCAAAGCCGGTGTAGGATGTGGAGATGAAGTGAAAAATAAAATAACAAAGAGTAATATCGAATCTATAGTTTATAGGTAGCTAGAGTAATTAATGACAAGAAAATTGGGTCAAATAAATACCCGAGAAACATCGGTAATCAGCTGTAAGATAATAAATAAATCGAAAGACGTTCGGGTGGTGGAATAATGAATGAATGGATATGGATGGATGAACAGATTAATCACTATATAAAATGTATATAATTTTATAACTACATTGTAATTATTATACTTTTAATTCAATAAAATATTCCTCTCGACCCGGGAATGTGTGATACTCAAATTTAACTAAAAAGGATAAAGTAAAACCAATGAAAAGAAAGGTAATCCAATAATATACTTAGCCTTTGTAATTAAATTAAATGACATTAAGATATCTAACTCACTGGCAAAATCGAATCCGGATGCTAACGGCCGCGAGACATAAGCTCTCGATATATCCCAATTCTGCCTTAGTGCTTTCCAATCATCAACTGTATAATTCACCTTTTTCAGATCATATTTAATGTTATTGTCCTATCTCATTCCTGGCTTACCTACTGGGAATTTTTAAATTTCTGTGCCCCTCTTTCATTCTCATTCGTATCACATGTCCTTCTAATTGCAGTCCTCGAGACTTAACTGTTCTTATTATACTGGTTTCTATTAAGATCTTGTATATCCCTTTTATGAAGTTTTCTCCATTCACCTGTATGTTCGTCTCTCTCTGATCCAACATTTTTAAGCACTTTTTTCTAAAAAAAACTCAGTTTTTCCTAAGCACTTTTCAAGCCCTTATATTTTCTCCTTTCCTAAAGCAAAATAACTTGTTTCGCAACCATATAATTTGATTGAAAGATTCGACATTCAATATATTTTCAATTTTCGTGACAAGTTGGGATGACAAGAGTCCCTGCAATGAATAATAGCATGCGCACTGGATAAAACTCCTAATATGAAAAGAAAGCGAAAATTCTTACTACGTCTTTACTCTTAAGGAAAAGATTAATTCTTGAGGACATGGTTCAATGACTGCTTGACCCACTGAAGTACGCTGACCGAACAATCTGTTACATTAAGATTGTGAATGCGATATCATTAAATCCACATGCAATGCTTCACTACTGCCATAGACTTAAAAAAATATTTATAAGACAGAGTTAACCAAATAAACACTCAATTAAATGCTAAAAACTAAAGCTCGCGCCAATCCATAAGGCCCTAGAACAAAAAATTATATTCCTATACATTTTTATAATTATGAAATTAACCTTTTAAATATTTTTTTCCTCATTTTTATTGTGCGTAAATATAACATATTTTGCTTTACGATTGTAATTGAAGATTAACAATTGTAAAGAGTGAATCTATTTTTAATTTATTTCCCATTTACAGGAATATAAGTGAGAAATTAGGGGTAAATCTAATGCAAATCTGACTCTCCTTATTTCGCACATACACGAGATTTTCGTAAAAAATCTATTTACGTTTATTAGAGCATATCATCAGCGAAAATTAAATTAAAAGGGACTAATTAAAATATGCACTACCCATGAATAATGATCGGTAACATTTCTCAGGCGATTTGTTATTTTATCAAAAATCTTCCAATAAAATTATTGATTTCACGTCTCCTATGCACTGTCTGAAAATCAGGCCAATACTCATTTCATAATAATGTAATGCACAAATAAACGTTTTTACAAAAATATTTTTTCCGAGAAACCCGCACATTTGAAACCAAAGAGTGTAAGATATTTTGTGTATACTCATATTTATAAAAAATATTTAAAATCTGCGAACTTATATTATATCCACCCTGTATAATTATGCAATATGTAAGAACTGTTTATACATGTTTACAACCTTTTCATCCACACACTCAGACCAAACTTACATATATAGATGGTTTTCCATTATATCTTATATCAAGACAAGAATAAATGCTACATTCGCAAAATTTCAAATTAAGGATCTCTTGGTCCTAAGAGCCTCATATGTTACCAAAAATTGCATTATAAATGTTAAGCAAAATATAGCTTTAACGATGTTGAAACATTATTTCATAACATTTACCATATTCTTCTGATCTCTTGAAATGTTAGATTTTGTGATATAATTCAACATACCAAGTTCATTACATATAGTAATAGTATATTTGAGATGAATGCAATAAAGATCAGTCAGCGCTGAAATTGAGATTTTTCTCCTCTTTATTCGAATCCGGCAACTCAAAAACTCCAATCAAATGATTAGGACCGAAAGACCAGCCACTCGACCTACTTCTCGGAAGTATGGCCGGAATTCTTCAGCACCGGAGCGATGATAGACAGGAACTGGACAGAAGCAAATTTCCAGATGCGACACGTCATCACAAGACTAAGCGTGCATGGATTCCACCACCTAATGTATAGAGATAAAACATTCCATGACCTGAAGACGTCATGCATATGCGAAGAATGTGAGAACAAAAATGCGAAAGATATATCGAAACATGTACACAAAGAACAAAAACAATTTGTGATTACGCAAGACAAAGCTGAAGTGTTAGTGATTGTTAAAGTGCTGTGTTATCGCCTTAGCACATTTGTGCGCAATCCATTTATATAATACAATAAAATATACTTGTACATTACTTATAAGGTAATGAAACATTTTAAGACAAAGATTGCCCTATCGCATACACATTTATTTTCGTTTGAGTGGCATTTCACTATTCGTACGATCAGATATGCGCAATATCAACTACCGACGTACTCTACAATAACTCAATTACTTTACAAAATGAAATGTTGTTTACTGCTTCTCTCTTTCTACATGACAGAGCTCTCTTCATAGCCCGGTACGTATGCAGCTATATGATGCACCCCATCCCACCCCGTCGATCGCGTTCTCGTATAGTCTATACCAGTACAAATAAGCCCTCTACATAGTGGAACAGATTCCGCTCTCTGATTATAACTCGACGTGCGCAGTTACACCTAAATAAATTAAACGTGTTTTATGTTCAGTTGAATAAGTAAAAGGAAAAAATTATAAATTTGTACATAATTATTTTTAATTAAATTTAATATTTAAGTTTAATAATAAATTACTCAGCGTTATCCAGGAATCTACTTATCTCGGTCTTCATGGCATTAATGAGCTGAAAGACAAAAATGGTTATTGTGAATTATCCGTAGAAGATAGACATATGCTGTCGCGGACTTTTTGTAGAATATTTTGATATATTCAATTCCGTGTACATTAATTTGGTGTATTTGCTATGGTTTAGGCAGAGTTGGCCATTTAAGCTTCCAAAAAGCGAATATTTGTGCACCGATACAACTTTTTTTTAAGCTCCGACCTTATAGGACTTAGTGTAATATGTTATATATGTTAATTGTCCCAAACAATTCTCTAAATAAGTCAAACCCCCATTCAAACCATTCAAGTAGTTTTGGAGTCCATAAAGGACAGACAGACTCATTGACACTCATTTTTATATATAAACATATTAAGATTAACATAAATAAATTTAATCTAATGTGTGGCACTATTAAAAGAACCCTTAAAACACAAGAAAAGAAACAAAAATTAAATTTTATAAAGTAATGGCTGTTCCTGTATTGATGTATGGATCAGAATGTTGGACGATCACTAAAAGACAAGAACAAAGATTGGAAGCAGCTGAGATGCGATTTTTAAGAAATATAGCAGGATATACTCTGCTGGATAAGAAAAGAAATGAGGATATAAGAAAGGAACTAAATATTTTCAAACTTACAGAACGAATGATTAAATATAGGAACGACTGGAAAGAACATATTGATAGAATGCCAGAAGAAAGATTTCCAAAATGATTGCTAAATAATAAACCGCACGGAAGGAGAAATATTGGACGCCCACACAAAAGATGGTCTGAACAATCTTAACAATTCTAGCTTTCATGAAACCGGAACGAGCCAACAGGCTTAATCCCTGGATGATGATGATGATGATTAAGATTAAACTTTCTGACTAGTTTTTAAATTTTATTTTTTTAGATAACTTAAAATTGTAAACGTTTTCATTTTTAAGTTAATCTTAAAATCTGACCATAAAGGTTAACACCATCTAATCGTAAGCGTTTAGACACGGCTTCAATCGAATTATCTTTAGAATTCCTAAAGTAATAGTATGTTGTGCCTGCTTTATTTTAGTTACTTAAAATAACTTTCACTTCTTGATTTTTTTGTGTCTTAAAACATAGGAAACACGTTCGGTAGATAAAAATATCTACTACATTCTGTTTTTAGAAACTTGAAATCTATCAATATGAGCCAGGTTTCAGTCCGCGATCTTCGGATTCATTCGAAAAGCATTATCAATGGATTCTCAGGTCGGCTGCAAGTCATTTTCAGTGATGTTAAAGTTCTAAATTATTTCTATGGATGCACTTTATTTTTGTGTGCAGGTCCCGAGCTCCTTCTCGTCTAATGGAGCGATATGAGAAGCTGGGCAAATTAGGTGAAGGAAGTTATGGCATGGTTTTCAAATGCAGAAACAGGGATACGGGACAGATCGTAGCCATCAAGAAATTCGTTGAGTCTGAGGATGACCCTCTGATACGCAAGATCGCGCTACGGGAGATCCGCCTGCTCAAGGTAACTATAGTTTATTACTTTCTAACATGCAAACATTTCTATTTCAGGATCGGTCTACTTCATGTCTTTGTTCTCCACCACATAACATGATATTATTGCCTTTAACTTTACTTTCTTCTCTCAGGGTCAACCTCTTCAATCATGAAGTGCAATTGAATCATCAGGTTTAAGAAGGGAATGAAAATCAAAAATGTCAAAAATAACTTTTGTTCTCTTAAGTTCTCCAAACCCGTGCTGAATTCAACTGCCCATCGCAGTCTACGGAACTTGACTGTTCTTATTACATCTGATTCTCTATATATCACTGAGCTACACCATCTTTATAGGAAGCCAGATGTAATAAAGTTATGTTCGTAGACTGCGATATGTAGGACAATCTGGTCCAAATGAGGAATGAAAGTGGGACATACGAGTAGAAAATACTTGTAAGAAAACCAGAAGGAAAGCGCCCAATATGTAGATCAAGAATGAGGTGGGAGAATAATATTATCCATGATTTGAGGAGGTAAATTATACAGGGGGTGGTTGGAAAACATTAGTTCAGAATAGGGATGTATGGAGAGCTAATGTCCGCGCTGCCATGATCTTACGGGTTCGATAGTGCCAGTAAGTTGTTTTGTTATATCTTCCTCTAGGGAATGGTTTTGTTCCCTTCTTACCACCCACGTGTAGAGCGATGTTTAGAGATACTTTAGAGCACATAAATTAATTTCTATTTTTTTTTTTTCGTCTTCGTTCCATTCTTAAACCTGACGATTCAATTTTGACAAATAAAATTTTATTATTTTAATGTAATGAATTTTTTCAGCGCAAAGTAAAAGTTGTCTTAGGTTCCAAACTTGGGGGTCTGTATGTGAGACCATAACGGATTTGGAGAATTATAATTTTGTTTTTGTTCGACGAGTTATCTACTGTAGTAAAATTATTTATATTTAAAAAATGGCGATACATACATTTTATTTACTATAAATTATATTTCTATTGTCCACCGCAGTGGTCTCAAGAGAGGGTGCTGCCTTGTCACGCAGCGGGCCTGGGTTCGATTCCCGGTTGGGACAGGGTCCTGAGTGAGGTTTTTTTTCGGGATTTTTCCTTACCTGTAAGAAACAAATGTCGGGATGCTTAAGGCCCAACGGTCCCCGAAAATCATCCGGCCATCATAATCATCATCCTTATCATTATCATCATCGTTCACCGGTATGGACAGTAACGGGAAGCTACCACACCTGTGATTCCCTAGTAAAGCTGCAAAGCATAGCTTGAAAATGCTATGATTGCAGCGAAAGACCTGCCCTCGGGCAGAATTACAATGGATGGATATATATATATATATATATAATATATATATATATATATATATATAAGAAAAATAAATGTTTGTGTTAGGATTCCTCAGTAGCTCACATGGTTAGAGCGCTAAACGTACAAAGTTTAGAAACTCGGGTTCAAATCCAGACTCAGGCATTTATGTCATATTTACCTTTATTGCTAAATGTCAAAAATATAGTTATAACACACACACACACATATATATATATAATGTTTTGAAACTTGGTCCCTCCCATATTTAACACAGAATTCCACTTTTTTTATAAACTCCCATTAGCGCTCTAATCATAGTTCCCGAAACCCCTTACTTACTTACTTACTTACTTACTTACTTACTTACTTACTTACTTACTTACTTACTTACTCACTGGCACTATTGAACCCGTAGGTTTATGGCCGCGCGGACATAAGCTCTCCATACATTCCTATCCTGAGCTAATGCTTTCCAATCATTCCCTGTATAATCTACTTCCCTCAAATCACAGTTAATGTTATTCTATCACCTCGTCCTTGGTCTACCAACTGGGTGTTTTCCCTCTGGTTTTCCTACAAAAAGCTTCCATGCACTTCTTTCATTCCCCATATGTGCCACATGTCCTGCCCATTGCAATCTACGAGACTTATTCTTATTAAATCTGGCTTCCTATAAAGACCATGTAGTTTATTGGATAAAGTCCTAACATTCCATGTTCCTAGGAACATGCCCCTGTGTTTGAGCCTGTGGTAAGAGTTCCCTGAAGTAGTCCCCGCCCGGAGATCCGAATGGGGGACTATTTGACCTCCGGAAAATTTTGCCCCAGTGAAACCCATGTCCGCATTTCTTGACGGTAGTATTTTTACGGTGAAAGATCGTCACTCTTTCGTCCAAGGTACTTTTTTCGTCTGGCTTATCACCTTCGACCAGTCCGGCATGGGTAACCCTATCGGCAGCAATGCTACCGCCGCGCCGGCATAGCTCTCGGGATCATTTAAGCACGCAAGCCACTCAAGGTAAAGATACCATGGAGGGTCCCACAACC
Organism: Diploptera punctata; assembly: GCA_030220185.1. NCBI lineage: Eukaryota > Metazoa > Arthropoda > Insecta > Blattodea > Blaberidae > Diploptera > Diploptera punctata. The sequence continues at coordinate 121,881 of JASPKZ010007231.1, forward strand.
CCTAGTTGCCATAATTTCTGCCATAGAGCATTGTGTTCAACAGAATCAAAGGCTGTCTTAAAGTCTATGAATGTACAGTGTAACCTGCCTCGCTTGACACTCAAACATCTGCTAATTGCAGTTCTCAGGACAAAGAGATTTTCCATCGTCCTGAAGCCTTCTCTGAATCCGGCTTGGTATTGTGAAATTTTATTATTTTTATTTACCCAATTTTTTAGCCTGTTATAGAGCACTGTACAATAAATGTTCCCAAACATCGGCAGAAGCAAGGAGACACCGCGGTAATCGTCCGGATGTTAACTCCACCCTTACCCTTGTAAATAGGATGCAGTATTGATGTGGACCATTCATCTGAAAAGCTTCCTTTTTCAAAAATGTTGATAAAATACCTACTATGTAGCCTGTCCATTTATCAATTTTCAAGGCTTCTTTATAGAACTCGGCTGGTATACCGTCCAGACCAGGAGCTTTTCCACTTTTCATGGATCGAATCGCATCCCTCACTTCTCTTTTTGTTATCTCCGAGTCTAGCATTGGTACGTCATGACCAACTAATAACAGCCGCGGTCCCTTCCAGTTCCCTCTCCTGTAAACACACTTTCGAAATGATATACCATGTTTCTGGAGGAATCTGATTAATTCTTTTACGATATTTAATTTCCCTAATTATTTTCCAAATTTTGGTAACATCCCGTTCCTTCTTAGCCTGATTAATTCTCTCCAAGATTTTTCTTTTCTAAGTCTCCTTGATTCTAGTCGTTATCTCTCTATATCGTCTCCTCATCTCTATGTACACCCGCCGATTGAGGTCACCACCCTCCTTTCTGAACCTCGCTAAATCCCTCTCTGCCTATATTTTTCCTTCCCTACATGCATTATCATTTTTGTCCTGATTTTCCTCTAATCTGCATATTTTCCCCCCTTCCCTCATTTTTTCACCTCTTTCTCCACATCGCCTACTATCTCCGGCATCGAAGAATCTAATTTGTTAAGCAGTTCCTGTGCCTTATTCTCTCTCCAACAGAACCGCCTAACAGTTCTAGTGTCTCCCCACCTTCCCGTATTAAAGCTCCCCACTTCCCTTTCCTCTTCTTAAAATTCTAATTGGACTTCAATAGGTGAGTGATGCGATTCGATTCTATCCGCTACTTTAAAAGCTGCAATCCTAGAAATAAGATTCTGTAAGAAGAGCATATAATCCACGACACTTCCGTCATTACCGTTTATGAATGTAAGTTCCCCTTCCACATCTTCCCCATTGGGTATGTACTGTAGACATAGACTTATATTGATTGTTTTTATGCTTTTTTACGTAGAATGTAGGTGTGTAGCCATATATGTATTTCTTTATAGATTCGATTTTTTTTTATTCGTGGAACAAAAAAAAAAGGCAATAAATTCCATTACTACTTAATAATATGCTAAACGCGTTTTAACTAACGCCTAAAAGTCTGTAATAAGACTACACGTTAGACTGTAGAGATGAAGTAGTTGTCATGTCATAGCATATGATATCTTCTCTCTCTCTCCCTCTTCTAGTGAGCATATACGTGTAATATAGCTTAACACAACATCAATAGTGAGGAAGGTAGCATTAACAATATCTTATAACAACAAACATGGTTTACCAATAACTAAATAAGCACTACCGAACTTGGATGTTCATGGCGATGAGCTCTCCATATAACCTAAGCTAGTATTTTATAATTATTCCCTATATAATCCACCTCATTTAAATCATAGTTAATGTTATTCCCCATCTCATTCGTGGCCTACCTATTGTATTTCTCTTTGATTTCCTAGAAAACGTTTCCATGAACCTCTTGCAGTCCCCATTTGTGTCACGTGTCCTCCCCATCGCAGCTGAGACTTAATTGTTCTCATTACTTCCCAATTTCCCATGAAGATAATGTAGCTCGCTTACATTCCATTAAACCGTCTGTCTCTTTTTGGTCTAAAAAGTTTGCTAAGTACTTTATTTTCGAATATTAGTAATCTTGTCATCTACTTTAAAACAATAGGCCGTGATTCACATGCATACGATATAACTAGAAGCTTCGCCTATTTTTTTAAGGTTTTGGGACGATAGGAGTCCTTGTAATGCATAGTATAATTTCCAGACTTTAGCCTATGTTTTTTTTTTCTCCTATGCCTCATCACTGTTTGTAATTATTGTTCCTAGTTATTGGAATTCCGTCACTTCTTCAAAACTTTCCTCATTTGTTAAGAGTCTGTTCCCATTTGATAATGTATTTTTTCATGTACAGCTAATCACTAGTAGATAGATCATCGGTTGATTAATGTCTTTGACATCGTCCGATTCCTAATAGCCAATTTTGTCGGTCCATCCAATCTCCTGGTTGTAGATGTTTCTCTTTCATGTATAAATATATTCGCTGACTCCAAGAAGTTTTAGGTCTTCCTCTGCTTCATTTTTCCTCAGGTTTCCATTCCAAACACAGTTTGGGAGTCGATCCTCCTCCATTCGTTGGACATATCCTTACCATCTTAATTGCTGAGTTTTAATATAATCTAAAATCGTCTTCAATCTTCATTTTATCCCTTATAACTAAGTTATAATTATAACTATAATTTTTTTTCTCTTCTTGAAATTCTTGCTGCCCTTCGTATAAAATCCATTTCAGCTGCCAAAAGATACTTATTTGTTTTTCTTGTTAATGGCCAAAGTTCTGCTCCATAAGTAATTATGCTTTTACCAATTGTATGATATATGTTAATTTTATTTTTATTATATTTTTATCCCACAATGTTCCATTGAGGCAAGCAATTGCAAATTTTCCTTTATTATTTCTATTTCTTTATTTCCTCTTCATAACTTCCATTTTTATTTATTTTAATTCCTAAATATGTTATTTCACTGCAATGCTTTATTGTTTCTCCAGTCTCCAAAATTATATTTTGTTCTGGTTCACCACTTGATAAATATTTTGTTTCCTTGGTGTTCAAAATTAGTCCCCATTCATTATTTCTTCTATTAATTTTCTAGTCATATATTCTAAATCTTCATAATCGTATGTAATTAATAATTGACCATCTGCAAAATGTTAAGTTGTACAAAGGTTTGGAATAGGAATTCCCATGATTGAACATTTTCTCCTCCAATTCTTCAAAATGTCATGTACATATATTTTAAACAGAGTCGGCGATGGACAACAACCATGACATAGACCTTTATTTACTGTAAAACTATGTGATAATTTACTACCAATTTTAATTTTAGATATACATTTTGTATAGCATTAATTATTATAGTCTTAATCCCCATACGCCTTAAAGTAATCCTTAGATTTTCTATAGGGGCATTGTTGTATGCTTTCTCAAGATCTACAAATAGTAAGTGCAAAGGTTGTCATTTTCATTTCTATTACCTGAGTAATGCAAAATAAATTGTCGGTTGTGGAAAGACCTGCTCTAAATCCTGACTGTTCCTCTAGTAAATTCCATACCACTATAGTTTTTTTCCCCCCTAATAATATTTTAGTATACGTCCATAGAGTCTACTCATAGGTACTTGTTATTGTTACACCTCTACAATTTTCACTCTGGTCTTTTCTTCCTTTTTATGGATTGTCGAAATGTATCCCAGTTTCCATTCATCAGAAAATTTTCACCATTCATACATTTTCTAAATAATTTTCTCAATCATTCATATAAATGGCCAGATCAATGTTTTAATAGTTCCGCTGGTATTCCTCCTGGACCACTAGCTCTTTAATTTTTGAATGATTGAATATTCATTTTAATATTCTTTATGTCCAATTGTATATGTTCATCTTCATTTATTTCTGGAATGTTTTGAATGTTATCTAATGTAAATACCATGTTTTCTGATTGTATCCATCCATAGTAATTCTGCCCGAAGGTAGATCCTTTACTGCGATCATAGCATTTTCATGCTATGCTTGCAACTTTACTAGGGAATTGTAGATATAGTAGCTTCCCTTTGCTTTCCACACCGGTGAAGGATGATGATGAGGATGATGATGATGATGATGGCCATATGATTTCGGGGACCGTTTGGGCCTTAAAGTTTTCCTGACATTTGTCTTATAGGGGCCTTAAAGTTTTCCTGACATTTGTCTTATAGGTGAGAAAAAACCCCGAATAAAAACCTCACCCATAAAAACGGCCCCGACCGGGGATCGAACCCGGGCCTGCTGCGTGAGAAGGCAGCACGCTACCTCGAGACCACAGCGGTGGACTTCTGATAGTATAATATTTTAAAATAATTTTCTCATTTAATCGTAGGTATTGTTTGAACTTTTATTTCTCTTTTTTTTTTAATACTCCAAGATTCAGTACTTCGTTTTCCTCCTGTATATGTTTGAATTTTAAACAATTTTGTTCCCATTTATGATTTTTACCCTCCGTAATTTTCTTCCTAACTCTTGCTTAAGCTTCTTTATATTACATTTTGTCTTTCAGATCTTTGGTATTCAACCACATTAAATATATATATATTTTTTTTATTTATTTATTTTTTTTTTTTGCTATTTCTCTTGCTAAGTCTTCATTACAAAAATATTTGAATTTATTTACTTCTCTATTTGCTTCTCCTAAAGCTTCTTTTGCCGCCTGATGAATACTTTTTATTATATACTCGTAGTTGTATTCTTCCTGAGTATTGTCAAATGCAGAGATTAGTAACTGATCATCTAACCTTTTCTTATACATAAATGATGTTGTCTCATTCTCCAAACTGTCCAAGTTATATAGAGTTGTTAAGTCATGAAAACTGTCCTCTTAATTTTTAGTTTTATTTAGTCTGTCATTTTTAGTTCGGAATGGAAATATTATTTTTGCACTCAGTAAATAATGATCACTTCCGCATCATAATCCTCTACATGTCCTTGCATCCTGGGTTTTAAAAATTGAATGCTTCTTAATTATTACAAAATTATTACCGATCGTAGATTAAGAGTATATTGGTGCCAAGTATACTTACGAATATCTCTATGTTGGTAACACCCATTTAGGATTTTAAGAGAATATTATTCACAAAATCTTATCAACCTTCTACCATTGTCATTTTTCTCCAGTTCTTCATATGGTCCAACTACATTATTATCTATCTCTGTGCCGATTCTGCTGTTAAAATCTCCAGCTATTTATATTATCTAATAGAGATAATTACTAGTATTATCATAAGTAATGCCACGAGTGATTTCCAAATTATTGATAAATTCACTGTGGCGTTTATTAACCACGCTAACTACCGCCATTTGTGGCGTTTTTATAAAAACCACGCAGACAACCGCCATTAATCCGGGATCGGGTTTTGTTACTGCTGCCTCTATTAACGTGGATCTGCTTTCCTGTAAGGTTATCAATCACGAAGTTGCTTGCCTTGGGCCCATAGAAGGCAGCAATCGATTCATCTTTCTCTCTCAGATATATTGACATAAATAAATAATGATTCTTAAATACATAGAGTGAGTGAAAAGGATAATAATTGTATTTCAAGAAAGCTAAACAGCAAAATAGCAAGGGAGCTGGAAATAATCTCCTACGTGAGTGAATTTCCGTTTAGGATTGAAAACAACAACGTGCACATCAATCAGACAGCACATGAATTGTATAAAAGATGACTTTTAATAGAAACAAGTTGTCTGAATTAAAAACAAATTAACAAAGACATTTGGATCATTCAATATAACAAAAATATAAACAAATAAATAACGATATTCTTTACAATAGAAAAAACCACACCATACCTCACGCAACACTCATGCTAGCGTCCGAACCAGGGGCCACTTCTTCCCTGGTCTGCCGGACCAACTAAACCACGCCGCTTCTCGGCTTCAGACGAGCTTGTCCATTAGAGCTTCAATCGCATCGCGAACTAGATGCTGATTCAAACTTTGAATCTACTCAAAGAACTGAATGATGAATGCTTGAATGATTGAATGATAACGTTCTGCCAGTGCACCACGTATATGAAGGTTCCGAGGTAGAGGGGAGATGCGCCGTAGACATTGCGCAGCGGGAAGGGTAAAGAGTAGAGAGAGGGGGTAAATACAAGGAGAAAGGGATATTGGCATAGTTCATAAATATTCCAGTCTAGGGAGGAGAACGACGTTACAATAAAGAGCCGAAAAACACACTTTCGGTTCATCACGACTCACGAAGTGAGGAGTGAATTTATCTAGAGAATTTCGAAACCAAGAGTGGCATTTATTAGGTCTATTTAACGAATGAAATTAAGATCTTTACTAAAAAAATATTATTTGAATATAGTTACCGGTGTTTTAAAATATTTATATAGTTAATGTAAACGGCGATGTTTGAAAACAAATTAGAAATGTGAGGTTATGTATATTCACTGCAACTCGATCATATTATTTATTGCCAAATAGGATCGCAATATTGTAAGAATGCATTCTAGTGGAGAAATAATGAAACACATCAAACTATTATAATCAACATTACAGGTTAATCATTTATATTTTGAATAAAAAACTCAGTAAAATCACTGAATCTATTCATTATTTGCTATATTCAATGTATTTGTTGGAGAAAAATAATGGTCTAACCTGTTCAGAATATTAAAAAAGGAGGAGCTTTCTTTATCACAAAAGCAGGAGCTGATAAAGAGAAATCGATAAAGAGCGAGGTGAAACACGACTGTCATTGGTGTAAAACAGAATTCATTGAAACGTGAATGGTCATTGACTACCATTTGCGACATGAGTTAAACAGTCAATATAATTAACACGAAAAGAGTTTGTCGGTTTATTTCACAGTAGCAATAAACGATTTTATGTTGTTAATAATAAATTCAACTTATGAGCTAGAAAATTACAAATATAAAATGCACTAATGATGGGAATATTTAATTGCTACCATCTGAGAAACAAAGGTATATTAGACTATAACAACTGAGAGACTCTATGTCTGTTTATTTGGAAAGTAAAAGAAGTCTGAAAACAATGCACATTGATCTGCGAATGGTCATTGTGACGCGTGTTAACATGTGTTAAATCGATGCTGGGCTGAGCCATGCAAGGCTACCTGGTATAAATAAGTCGTTGGTTGCTATGTGGCCGGTTCAATACATGACCACTAGGGACACAGTAAATCCGCAATTCATCTTCTTAAATTACCTGGCATTCTAAAAACTCTCAACGAATTTCTATAATATTCAAGAATGCACGATCTTAGTACCGGTATAACAAAATATTTTGAGATATAGAAAGTTGATAATGCTGGAAATTTACAATAAGTAAAATTTATGGAATTTTGGATGACATTTAGGTTTTAAGTTTAAAATGAAAATCGTGAGCCCTTGTGGTCTCCAATATAGACTACTAAGATACCCTCAAATCAGTTTGTGTCATCCAAAAATCTTGATACACTAAATATTTTTCTGTTATAACAAAATCACATAGATACAGACAAAAATTTACAATTCAACGTTTCGTATGTGACCTTACACTCAATGATTTGTTTAATCTGCCTATTTGTCTAAGCTCACTTCATATGAGTGCTCCCATTCTCGAGTTACTTAACCGATGATAATTTAGCCCTATTTATGTCAGCGAATTGCACGTGATTAGTTCATCGCCTAAAAGGGACACCTAGTAGGCAATTAAGATATTATTTGGTCGGGAAAGTCGATTAAACTTTACCCAGACACTCCAATTATTTATATTTAAAGACCCTTTCAGAGGACATTTCCTTTGATTTTTCCATCCTAAAAAATCAATCTCAGTCGGGTTTGAACCCATAACCCTCAGGATCAGAGGCAAAGAAATAGACCACAAAGGCCGATATTTACTTTTCAACAGTACTGAATAATTAATTTTATTATTATTATTATTATTATCATTATCATTATTATCAGATCATCATCATCCCCAATCCTTGTCCGATTTTAAATTACCATCTCAGAGAAAAGAAAGATTTTGGAATTAAATTTTAAAAAAGCTATTAACTAAACTCCATAGCGCAACAGGCCTAGAAGGCCCTTGGCCTACCCAGTCGGCTGTTGGCGTCACATCCACATGTGTTAATCACAGAGGTAGAGGACCATCCTTCCAATGTAAGGGTGACATGTGGTCAGCACATCGGGTCCCCCAGCATTTATAGCTGGTTTTCTCAACCTGGAGCCTACTATTATTGTAGCTACCCAAATTCCTCACGATGCGAGGTGAGCATCGGTCCCACATTGGCCGAAATTCCATGAGAAAATTTCTTAGCCACGGAGACTCGAACCAGTGCAAATCCGTAGCTCTGTGCCAGGTCTCTTTGCCTTAACCACTCGGCTATTGCACGGGACTTCCACATAATTATTATTATTATTATTATTATTATTATTATTATTATTATTATTATTATTATTATTATTATTATTATTATTATTATTATTATTATTGTTATTAATGTAACTATAATTTTGCAATATTATAATAAACGGACTCTATTTCTTTCTCGTACTATGAAAACAATATTTATGTCATTGAGTCGTTCCAATTGATTCCTTGCGGCATTGTTGATTATATTGGATACTCCGTGTTTTTCCTCAGTATTTTCAAAATGTATATTTCTGTCTAACTCTTCAGAACAGTAATTTTAGAACAGAATAATGAGACATGTCACACGATATTGAAGATGTCTAAATAAGATTTTGATTAAACAATTTCCAGGTTAAGATTTAGAAGTATAAAAAAGAGAACTCGAAATTGCGCAATGGGAGGGCTCCAGAACGCCTTTATAGGAAAACGTTCGTGAGCGGATACACAGTTCGTGAGATGAAAGAGAATCAAGTCATGCACTTTTCAAAATGAACCGCATTGCCGTTTTAATAATCTGTATAATGACAATGTACTTCTAACTTATTTTCTCAACGACTTTAGATTTAAATGACCTCTATTAGAATAGTTATTGTACTATCGCTGTAGCACAATGCCATTCAAAACTGTAAAGTCATTGTATTTTCTAAATTGAAGCACTATAGTCTACAGAAGCTAACTTTATATTTAAGGAAAGAAGGGTAAAAATCTTATACATAAAAATCAATGTTTGTTTGTTTGTATGCTTGTTCGTATTCTATGCGCGGCCATACCGTTGATCCGATTTTGGTGGGTTTTTTTGCAAAATGTTCAGAAGATTCCCGGAATGAACAAAGGCTATAAGAGAGTTCTGATATTAAACCCCTTGACCCCTAAAATCACCCTTTGTAGTGAAAAACGTGAAATAAAGTCCCTATTTTGTCGCTTAAATGGCTTACGCTGCTTAAACCATAACAAATACACCAAATTAATGTACAAAGAATTGAATACCTCAAAAAACTCTACAGAAAAGTCCTCGACAGCATACGTTTATCTTTTACGGATAACTCACAATAACCATTTTTGTTTTTCATTGATGCCAAGAAGATAGGGATAAGTCTATTCCCGGACAAGCGTGCTCTGCCATACCGTTCATCCGATAGAGATGGGGCATTTTGAAAAATGTTCAGGAGATTCCGGGGATGAGCACAGGCTATAAGGGAGTTGTAACACTCAACCCCTTCACCCCTAAAAATCACCCTTTGTAGTGAAAAATGTGAAATAAAGTCCCTATTTTGACGCTTAAATGGCTTACGCTGCCTAAATCATAACAAATACACCAAATTAATGTACACAGAATTGAACATCTCAAAACAAATCTACAAAAAAGTTCGCGACAGCATATGTTTATCTTCTGCGGATAACTCACAATAACAATTTTTGTCTTTCATTGATGCCAAGAATATCGGGATAAGCAGATTCCCGAACAGTGTACGGCTGGTGGTAAAAACATATTTATTTATGAGTAGTAGCGCACGCCGGGTATTACCTAGTGATTAATAAAAGAAAATATTTCTCTGAGTCTAATTGCCTGATACGAATGTAATATTGACATTGAAGTACTCGGTCTTGCCATCCGAATTATTCTGATAAAAAGAGTTAAACGAATCGGTCAGGGACAAACAACAAAAAACAATTCTTGTTGAGGATAGTCGAGCATCACAAAGCGAACAAAAGAAGGGGTTGTATCGTTCAGTATTGATTAATATAACACACGTGTTGCCTACGATACTAAATATTAATCTTGGTGTCAAGTTTTAATATTATTTTAAGTGATTTTTCCAATAAAAGTAATTAATATGGAAAAATCGTATTTTTGCCTACTTTTACAATACTAATCAAAGTGTGCAACTCCTAAATATTAACCAATCTTCTTGAAATGTAGCACGTATATCTTATACATCACTGAGACTCGGGGCTAAGCAAAGTCTGCAAACATTTTACATTTTATTTCTTGTCTTACAAAATAAAACACACTAATCTACATGCAATAGTTAATACAATTAAAAAGAATTATTGCATGCAGATGGCAAGCCGAGTACTTTAACTTCAATAATATATTCTTAATTAGCTAATATGGCACGGAAATAAAAACCGCTCATAATGTCTTGTTGGTGAAGCGGTCCTATCTGTAATGTGAATACTGTTTACTGCTAAGGGTACACGGAGTTTTGAAGACAGAAAATGCGTTGTTATGTCCATGAATGCCTGGGCAGCTCAAAGGTAGAGTACCAGTGTGCAAAGCTGGAGATCCTGGGTTCAAATCCAGGTTCAGGTGTATTTTTTCTCTTTAGTTGTATTACCTAATAGTATTACATGTTTTATGATAATTAAGGTCACATTTAGCTTTCAAAATGTATCTGCATTTTTATACATTTTAAACCATTCAGTCTGAATTAATTTTATATACCGTAATTGAAGTTTGGTCATCACATACTTATATATTGAGGTACAGTTTTCCCTTCATCTACAGTAAAATAGAAAGTTAAATTTTAACTACAAAGTAGTTATGCTATACAAAAAAAAAATCCTTAGCATTTTTACTGTTGTACCTATAATATTTTTAATGCAGCACATGATTGAATTTTAATTTTAAACCACTTATCAAAATTGTTTTTTGGAGAACTATTTTATTGAATCTGCTATAGGAGCTTTGTTACTCAGTGAGTAATATACCCTTAGAGTTTTCCTAGCTCTACCTCAAGAACTTGGGAATGCATTGTCCAGGAATGTATTTAAAAAAGAAAAGCAAATGGAGCATGGTGGTTATGACAGATATTAAATACGAGATGGTCCGATGTAATATCAAATCAGGATTTATGACCTAAGACTGGACAAGCACCCATTAAAAAATAAATTAAAGAAAGAAAGTGGCATTGGATTGCACATACTCAACAAGAATCTTAAAATGCTATAGAAAGCTATACAATGGGTTCGAATCCCCAAGGAGCAAGGAAAACTAAAAACAACTTGGAAGAGGATAGTTGAAAATAAATTAAATACAATAGTTAAAAGTTGGAAACAGGCAAACACCTTGACAAGAAGTAAAGCTCCAATTAGGAAGGAAATAATATTACGATGATCTCCAGGAATTGCTGAGAAATGTGTACCAATAAGTTAAAATTTGTGATTTTTCTAGAATTATTTTAAAATTAATTCAGAGGAAATGGTTTAAGGTATCGAAAAAAATTCAACAGGTTTGAAATGTATACACATCATATTAAGTTTCGATTCTATTCCTCCATTCATCCCTATCCATCCAGTCACCACCCTGTCTTCTTAGGGGTCTCTCTTCTTTTCTTCCCATTTGGAAACCACTCCAAACTCCTAACAGGCAATCTATCTTCAATCATCCTCTTCATGTGTCCAAACCATTGTAATTGTTTATTTTCCACAAATTGCATAATTGTTTCGTTAAAGTTTTTTTTTTCTCATATAATACTGTTTCTGATCCTCTGTAATTTAGAGCATCATGCAGTTCTTAAAAATTCCATTTCTGTAAGACAGTAATTTTGACTTTAATTTGGCATTTATAGTCCATGTTTCTCCTACAAAGGTCACTAAAGTTAGTACTATTGATTTATAAATGATTTTTTTTTCTTTGAATATCTGTTTATCCCACAAAAATCCATTCAACATTGCTATTGCAGATCGACCTTTAACTATTGTTTTGTTATTTCCGAATCATTGTTTCTTTTTCTTAATTAATTTCAACTTTCAAATATTTAATTTTCTTCCAAATATTAATGGTATCTTTGGAATCTTTAATACCAAATTTTCTCCACTATCAAAAAATACCATATATTGAGTTATATATATATATATATATATATATATATATATATATATATTTATATATATATATAATCCCCACTTTTTGTATTCTTCCATTATTTCCTCATCATATAATTGTCATCATAATCTTCAGCTAATAAAATTTGATTATCTGCAAATTGTGATGTGTATTTAATATTGTCAATCATCATTATTCCCATATTACATTTATTTTTCCATATTTTTAAAGCTTGCAGTTTAAACACGTCTATAACGGGAGGGTGCGTCTAAATTCCCCTTACAGAGTTTGAGGACTTATAGAGGAGACCAAGATAATTAAATATAACGTAGGAACTCATGTCCGGAAATGCACCGTGCTTCCGTTACACACGAAATACCAAGCAACACATGTTGCTCTCTCCGACTCCTGCTGCCTGTCGTCTGGAACCACTTAGAAGAAGGGCTCAATGTGACGACCACCGACTTCAATACAGATGCGGTACCTCCATACCATGTTCTCGTGCACACTATCACCAATCCCTGGTCCTCCAACATCCGCCGCAGCCATAACTCGGGCTAGTAGGTCTTCCTTAGATTCTATTAGGAGTATCGTAAATTAAGGTTTTATTGTGGCCTCACAGGTAATCTAGCGGGATCAAGTCGGGAGAACGTGCAGGCCAAGCAATCGGACCTGCCATTGCACCGAGCTTCGCTATATAATAACATCATGTCTGTGTATTCTGCAAATGTGTATGCCGTGGATAACAGCAACACAGTGCCAATGAAGTACGTACACCTTGAATTCTGCTGTGTACTGTCTTGAACGATTACTGTGCAGGTGAAAAGTCTCTGGGCGGGTCACAAACTCAACTGTATAGAACGTAAACAAACTTGCATCGGACATGGGACATCAGGTGAGCGGGGAATGACATATGGGATACCCTAGTCAAGATTATCCTAGTGAGTGGCGCCGAAGAAGCGTGTGTGGTGATTTTGCGTGTAGCGGAAAATCGGTACGTTTTCGGACACGAGTTCCTATGTAAAACTTAATTGTCTTGGTCCCTATTACAAGTCTTCAAACTCTGTAAGGGGAATTTAGACTCGCCCCGTATAATTTTAAAGTTAAAAATACCTTTAATTAACACAACACATGTAAATATTTGGTTATTAGAATCGGATATTTTTTTTTATTTCGACCTATGTTTCACTCATATCACCCTTAATTTAAAACAATCAGAAATGAATATTGTTAGAAATATTTACAGAATAATATATTAGTAGGAAGTGTGAAATTGTACTTTATAAGTTATGGAATTTTGTTTCAACAGAACCTCAAGCACCCTAACCTAGTAAATCTACTGGAGGTCTTCAGACGAAAACGAAAGCTTCATTTAGTATTTGAGTTCTGTGATCACACGGTATTAGCAGAACTGGAGAAGTTTCCTCAGGGATGTCCCGATCTTCTAACTAAACAAATCACATGGCAAACACTGCAAGGAGTGGCTTATTGCCACCAACACAACTGCATACATCGAGATGTGAAACCTGAAAATATCCTTCTCACTGCACAAGGTGTTGTCAAACTCTGTGATTTCGGTTTCGCTAGGATGTTGAGTAAGTGTAACCTTATATTGTTTAAAATATTTACACAACATACGAACTCCATCAGGGCTTAAAAATGAAAAAACAAAGTTACAAACATGATTTTATTTTTATGAAATTTTTAAATACACTCAAATATCTTTATAACCCGGCATTTAATCAATATTTTTTATTAATTGAGCTTATGATAATTTCACCTGTCTTGAAGTGAAATTATGACAAATATTTTTTTTAAATTTATGTTGAGTTGTATCTTGACTCACCTCATACTTCTTAACTCCCTCACAGATTCGAGTTTCGTCACTGCATTGAGAATGTCACAAATGCAGTGACGAAATTCGAGTCTGCGAGGGAGTTAAGAAGTATGAGGTGAGTCAAGATACAACTCAACATAAATTAAAATAAATCTCAGTGTTATTTCCTACCTACATAACTTAATTTTTTTGTGTGTTTAATGGATTTTCAGCATATAATTTTGTTTTTGTTATAAAATGATTTACATAAAAAAAAGGTGTAAATTTGATGGGCATTAAGTGGTTTGTCATTTATAAGGCAATTGGTTTTTATTAAGTTTTTACAATTTATAAAGTGCTACCTTTTAACCTTAATAGTTGGAAATAAAGTAAAAATATGAGCATGAAGCAGAGTTACATAACATTATTAACCAATCACAGTGATCTTGAATTGTTTTTACAACGTGAGGAAAATATTCAACTTATCATCTATCATACAGGATACAAAGAGATTGAGAATTATATATTTTATCTTACATGTTAGAGCTATCTTCAGTTATGATACTCATAGATCTTGCAAAATCGGAAATTTTGAACGCATATCTATATAAAATACTGTGGTGAGTTATGAGTGTATGTTTAAATAAAAATAATTAGTCTAAAAATTGTAAAATATGACAACTTTTCATTGTATGTATGTTTATAAATATTAGAAATGCGGTTTTTACATAAAAACAGAAAATATATTAGACTTAGGGAGTTCTGTTACAGTACTTTGGACTTAAGTAATTTTGAAATAGTCATGTAAATGTAGTAATAATAATTTATATGTAAAAATGAAATGTATTGTTCTATTTCAAAGTTTTGGAACAAAGTATTACAATAAGAGAACCCTTTGAACCTTAACGTCCCACTCAGAATGTGTCCACAGTCAAATTAGGTGATGTACAGTCCATCAGAGTGCACAACAACATTGTGTTGTCATCATTTTCATCAGAATCTTCTCCAACTTGTGCAGGTACATCTTTGCCACATAGTAGCAATTTTCTGTAAAAGCTTTGATCCTCTCTGTGTGCCATTTGGGACTGAAGTGCTTTGACAAGAGCTGTTTCACATCTTTCACCTCCTTTGGAGTCATAGGCACTTTTTTTTTTTTTTAATAGGCTTTTGCCAAGATCGGTGAAATAATTTGCTTCACCTTGAACAAGTCCTTGTCCATTTTTGATCAGCTAATAATGAATCTGATTTCAGTTGCAAACTTAAAGTACCACTGTTGTAGTTTTTTTGACTATGTTTTCTGCAGTCATTTTTCAGTCTTGGATGTAGAAATCAACACCAGGTTGGCAAATGATTCTGAATTTCCAAAATATGGAGATATTATCATCTGGCAATATTAAGTGCTTCTTGTTTGTGAATCTGGCATTCTATATTTTCAAAAATTTGATCAAGAGGAATGAAGAATGAGTTACCAGGAATAGGGAAGAAGAGGACAACATGTTTAATATTATAATATTATAATGACATTGTGAAAAGAAAATAATATGATCCATTATTGGAACTGTGTTAAAATAACAGTATTGGAAAATGTTAAATGTTTAATATTGTGTGGCATTTCACTGTTTTGTAAGTTTTAAAAATCCCTGTGGGTTAAACACTGAACTTCCCTATGTTTAAAAAGTATGCATTATAATACACTCATGAATTTGAGTAGTTTTATGGCAAAAATCCATGGATGGCCATGATGGAAGTAGTGGACTTCAAAAGTTTTGGAACACTTTATTCAAGCCTGGACTTGAATAATTCTGTAACAGTAGAAAACATGGACCACAGTAGTTTTGGAATAGGATGCAGTATTTACATTGAGTTTACAATGAATTTTAGAAGTATTGTTTACACAAGGAATTAACAACTTTAGAAACAAATTAATGTTGCAGATAGATGGAGAAAATGTGACAAATACTATTATACAAAAAAATATTATTTTTATAAATTTGGACTTAGGTAGTTATGGAATTGGACAACTCATTTGCAATTTAATGTTTTTTTTAGAGAAATTGGGATGAAATGAGTCCTATAATATAAATAACATGCATTTCCGGTAAGATAGAATTTTTTATCACTCACCTCATATTGTTCTTCTTTTTGACTATAAACTAGTTTCGGAACATAGTTTCTGTTTCATCCTCAGTATCGTTTTTATAGTTTATAGTCAAAAAGAACCATAGAGAATGAAAAAGAACAGTAATATGAGGTGAGTGATAAAAATTCTACCTCATAGTGTGAATTCCTAAAATAAGTAATTAGAATCTTTGTATTGATGATGATGTAGACCCACGTTGTTATGATCCTATAAGGTAGAAGATCTGTTTCCTTGTAGTAGGTTCTCGTTGCAGGAAGTCCTGGGTTTGACTTCAACTTTGCCATGGCTTGAGTCTCTGCTCGGGGGAACACAGGGAATATGAAAAATAGGTTTTCACTTTAAATCAAAAGTCACTTATTAACTTTGAATAAAACCTGTGAATTTTATTCATAAATAAGTTATTTCGACGGTAAATGAAACTTGTCATTCGACTTCTAATCCGTCAATTACTTGAATGACTGTTATTGATAACTATTAAAACCGCCATTTTGTTTACCAACTGTCATATATAAAATGACTCCAAATTATTTATATTTCAACCTGAAATTAACAGCATATATATATATATATATATACTTAAATGCACTCAGTCATACAATAAACTAATTATATTATTTTAAATGGAATTAAATGTAATTTCCACGATATCATGGGCAACCGTTTCTATGTAGGTCTTGTCTCCACGAATGTTACCAGTAGACTCTCTAGATTGGGAAATATCTCCCACAATTCTTTATTTCAAATTATGACATTTAAATCTGATTGGTCATAATAACCAGGCTTATGAGTACTATTGGTTGACTCATATCCAAGTTAGCCAATCTCTTTTAAATTAAAATGTCAGTTGATATTTCAAAGATCCATTCCAAATTCATAACTGATTTTATAAATTCTTAGAACAACAAAATTATTCTCAACAATAAACTATTCAGCTACCATAATATGAAATTCTCAATATTCATACTAATAATATAATATCCTACATGATTTCCATTGAATATTAAAAATAAAATATCAAAATTATATATACTAAATGAATAAGATAACCCATATTATTATTAGTGTATGTGTTTAATTTCTTTTCACACCTCTTATTTTTTGTAATTATTGCTCCTGAAAATGCAAGTGTGACAGTCCTAAAAGGCCCTTGGCCTACCTGCTAGCTGTCCGCATGTGTTAATCACAGAGGTAGACGACCATAAGCCAGTGTAGGGGTGACATGTGGTCAGCATGTTGGGTCCCCCAGTCATTATAGGTGGTCTTCTCAACCTGTAGCCGCTACTTATTGCAGCTACCCAAATGGCTCACAATGCTGGGTGGGCACCAGTCCCATACCGGCCGAAATTCCTTGAGAAAATGTCTACCCCATGGGGACTTGAACCAGCACAAGTCCCATAGTTCTGTGCCAAGGCATCTTGCCTTAACCGCTCTGTTACAGCTAGGTATTTGAATTTTGTCACTTATCCAAAATTTCCCTCATTTGTCATTAACTGTCCATTTCCATTATATAATGTATTTCTGCGTGTGTACGTATATTTAGTTTTATTGATATTTATTTCCTGCCCCAGTATCTTAGTGTTATTTATAGAATGTGTATGTTGTCTTTAGGTATTTTCCTCACTATCCCCTAATAATACTACATCATCAGTGTATACCAAATGCTTATTAATACCATTGAGTTGTATCCCTCTTATTCTTTAATCATTTGATTGCATAGTTTAGTACAAAGTTGAAAAGCAGTGAAGTAGTGCATCTTCCTTCTTTAACCCCTTGCAAATTTAAAAGAGATCTGAAAACTGTTTAGCTACCCACACCTTCCTCATGGCACCATTTATACACATTCAAGTAAGTCTAACTATGCTTCCATTAATAAATTATATAATAAAATATTGTTATACCTAGGAACAATAATCACAAATAGGAATGAGATGCACAAGGAAATTAAACATAGGCTCAATTCTGGAAATGCCTGCTATTATGCCTTACAGAGACTCTTGATTTCCCAACTCCTTTCAAAAATGTTAAACTGAAAATATATAAAACCATTATTCTACCAGTTATATTATATGGATGCGAAACATGGACTCTTACTTTAAGGGAGGAAAGGAGAATATGAGTATTTGTTCTTAGGAAGATTTATGGACCAAAGAGAGATGAACAGACAGGTGAATGGAGAGGACTGCATAACAGTGAATCACATGGTATTTATTGGAAACCAGATATAATGAGAACAGTTAAGTCTCATAGACTGCGATGGCCAGGACATGTGGCACAAATGGGGAATGAAAGACATGCATGGAACCTTCTTGTAGGAAAACCAGAGGGAAAACGCCCAGTTGGTAGACCACGAATGAGGTGGGAGAATAACATTAAAGTAGATTATACAGGGGATGATTGGAAAACATTGGCTCAGGATAGGGATGTATGGAGAGCTTATGTCTGCGTGGCCATGAACCTATGGGTTCGATAGTGCCAGTGAGTTAGTTAGTGTTACGCGCGGCGTCAGTTAAGCCCCAGCGTAATGATAGCGTTAGGTTCACTATTGTTTAAGTGGTCTTTGGCCCGAGCGGTTGGCCTTGGTTTTGGAGGAAGAGTTCTACAATTAAACATGTTAAAAACACAGTAAGCGAAAAATAACATTATTTATTAAAATAAATACCAAACATTAAGAAACATTAGATCAAACATATAAAACACTGTTATTAAAGTCAGCTGAAATCGCCACATTGTCAAACGTCAAAATATTCAAAATATTAAAGGGTTAAAATTCAGAAAGAGAGAAACAATCATTTTAAAATATTCAACTTTGTTAGCTATTCTAAGTTACTAAGACCATTTGGTCCCATATTTGATTCTAAGTCTTAAAATGACCAAAGAATGAAAAAAGGTTTATATATTACCCATGTAGTTGCCACCGGCCCGCTGGGCCCCGCTGAGGGGACCGCAATCGGTCCCGCTGCCGTTCTCTCCGCCGCCCTTCTCCCTTTGGTAAAAAAATCGCGAATATTTATATGATAATTTTAAGTTTCTAATTGGGGAAATTTGGGTGTGTGAACTAGTTGAAACCTTCATCTGTGTTAAAATGGAAAGCTTGTTCTACTTTCACTTTATCTTATCTAATGTGGCCATCTTTCTTGACCAAATAATTCTGGAATCTTTTGACATGGTTTTGATCCAGGATATAGAGATCCAGGATATAGAGATATGCCTTTTTACTAGCGTTTTTTTATATTATATGCGTATGAACACATATGTTTTTCCGTGTGGATCATTTTTCCTTATTTCCTGATATAATACACATGTATATGTGCCTATCCTTTATCGCTTTTTTATATTAGGTTATTATTATTGCAGTTAGGCCCTTAGTGTAGTATAACAATTCCCCCCCTAAATAAGACTGTAGGGTTGAAAAACCGAAAGTCTTTTTTTCTTACAGGGTATCCCTCATCTCTCGGGGTTTGGTCCTGACATTTATCTTATTAACTTAAAGTGGATGTTGACCTGACGTCGTCAATTGGCGATTCCATCTGTCCTGGAAGTATTTTGTTCTCATCCTAAGAGGTTAGATCGTCTTTTACTTGTAAATTGCCCCGGATACCTTTAATTGCGTCGAAATATCGGTAAGATCCGTTTACTTAGTGAGAACACTATACTTCAAAAAAAACAAAAATCACAATATAGCAAGCCTTCGCGGCTTTAATACAATATGCCTATGCATAACCATGCCACAAAAAAAATAATGTTTATTGCTGGAAAAAACAACAAAAAAGGTATCGAAAATATTTTCACTAAAAATTCTTCTCGTCTTCGTTCTTCTTCCTTGTTTAAACCTTCTGTGGTTTCTTTTGAAACGACGCACTTTCACTGTTATTCAATTCCGACGCACTTAATCACATTTCGTTACTTTTGTTATGCACTTCGACGGTTTATTTTTTTTTGTTATTCACTTTGACGGTTCTATTCCGTGAACCGGATCACTGTTAAAAAAATATAAAAACTGTGGTGTCTGCTGTGGCTAGCTTGGGGGTCAGGGTTCGTGTCTGCTGGCCTCGATGGAGGGCGCGATGTTCTAATGCTTGAGTTCGTGGTTTCGAGTTCGTGGTTCATTTTCAGCTGCCGTTGGTCCAGGTAGGCCTTTGATTTAGTCATGCCTAGTTTCTTTAACAAAACCCAGTTAGGTCCAAGGAGAACTTGTGAAAGGTTTGATAGGAATTAATCTTGACGTGGAGTTTGTTTTCTTGACTCTTCTATAGGAAAAATTTGGAATGTAGGATGTTAGGCCAAGGTTGGCGTTGGGAAGTTATTATTATTTTTTATAATTGCCTGGGTTTGTTCTTTACTGCTAGTGAGGTGGTTGCCTTAGCTGGTTGCGAGTCTGGACATTCACCCATCTTATGCTCCATCACGAGATGTGTAGATGGTCCTTGCAGCTGCCCTGCGTCCTTAGATGTACAGGGTGTGGTTGGTCCTTGTAACGTTATGCTGCGCCCTCGTCCTCAGATGTACAGCGTGTGGTTGGTCCTTGTAGCGGTATGCTGCGCTCTCTTGCTCCTATCCTGTAGTGTCGTGGTGGTGGCCGCAGGTCAAGGCGTGAAGCTGCAATCTTATGGCATTTTTAAAAACTTGGGAGGTTAACTACAACATCGTTTATGGGTTTGGTGGTTATCCCGTACTACATGGGTCCGCATCCTCTTTATCACTCATGGTCGTCTTAATTTAACTTCATTGCTTAGAGGCTTCATTTTTAGCCATCATATCTCCGATACTATATTGTATATTAGACGTCCTGGCTTTAGATCTCATTGTTATCTACATGTATCGTTTAGTTTGGTTCACCCATGTTCCTATTTGTCCCTTATAGCTAGCCTCAAGTTGCAAAAGAAATGCTCTTGTGTTTCTGGTCTTATGATTTCTCACGAATCATTTACGCCCTTATTGCAATTCAGGTTTTACTAGGTTCAAAAAATTGTCAGTATCTCACCGTATTTTACCGCCTGTTTTCAACTCTCCATTGCTTGGATAAAATTTAAATTTTGCTTTTCCTACTCTAGAGTCCTGGGTTCGATCGAGTGTGCTCGCCTACACATAAATCGCTAGGGCTTTAAGATGTAACTACTACTTTGTACGATTATGTAACCTGAATTCCGTATCATCATTCCCTCGTGAGGTCCTGATTGTGAGAGCATTTCCTTTCTTTAATCCGGGATGCATCTTGCATCTTAACTTCTCGCTTCTAATACATCTGTCGATATCTCGAGTTACAGCCCACAGAGTTAACTTAATAAAAGAAAATCTAAATGGTGTTGTTTCCTTAAGTCCTTCCTAATTCGGTCGGCAATATTTCTTTAAGCCCTTCCTAATTTGTTCGGCAATATTTCCTTAAGCCCTTCCTAATTCGTTCGGCAATAATTCCTTAAGCCCTTCCTAGTTGGTTCGGCAATAATTCCTTAAGCCCTTCCTAGTTGGTTCGGCAATAATTCCTTAAGCCCTTCCTGATTCGTTCGGCAATATCTCCTTAAGCCCTTCCTGATTCGTTCGGCAATATCTCCTTAAGCCCTTCCTGATTCGTTCGGCAATATCTCCTTAAGCCCTTCCTGATTCGTTCGGCAATATCTCATCTGTTCTCTTGAATTTCTTTATTTAACTTTTTACATTACTCCAGATTATGCGTGGACTTTATTCCGTCTCTTGGGTCCCCATCTCACCTATGGGTTTATCCTCTCCCTTTTGTCATTCCCTACTCTTTTGTCTCCTCTTAATTCCCTTATACGTTTTTGAGTTAATTCCTGGTCTCACACGTGTAGACTTATTCCCTGTCTTACCTATGGGTTTAACCTCTAAGTTCAAGTACAACCCTATGTGTTTAACCTCTAATTTTCCTGTAGTACCTTGTGAGTTTAACCTCTAATTTCGTGCACATCCCCATGTGTTTACCCTCTAATTTCATGCACTTCCTTAAGTGTTTAACCTCTATTTTCGTGTGCTCCTTATGAGCTTAACCTCTAATTTCCTATACTATCCTTATGTGTTTAATTTCTAGTTTCTGTATTTCTTAGGTGTTTAACCTCTCCTTTTCATGTACACCTATGTGTTTAAACTCTACTTTCCGAGACCTCCCTACCTAATGTGTTTAACCTCTCATTTTTGTACTACGTAATGTTTTTAACCTCTAAATTCCTGAGATATCCCTATCTAATGTTAATGTGTTTAACCTCTCATTTTTGTACTACCTAATGTTTTTAACCTCTAAATTCCTGAGATATCCCTACCTAATGTGTTTAACCTTTAATTTCATGCACTCCTCATGAGTTTAACCTCTCTTTTTGTATGTAATATCCCTACTTAGGTCAATCTGTCTCTCTTGGCTCTACTCGTCGATCGCACAATCGTAATATATATGTGTTTCCCTTAGTATTTTCATCTAGTGTCTCAACGTTTCTGACGTCCCTGACTATTATTCGTTGTTCCTTCGTTATGACCATATCCATGTGTGCGTACGACTTTTTCTTCGCGGTTTTCCTGGCATCATGTCCTTCCTAATTCTATCCTTTTCTTTTGTCTCTCCTTAGAAAGCCTGTTGGTGCCTCAACGAACACTACTGCATCCAGAAGGGAATTAAATCCTATCCTCCCAGAGGGGTTCGTCTCTTGCTCACCTCACTTCCTAACTTCGGGTTTATTAGAAACTCTGTTGGTTCCTCAACGAACACTACTGCATCCAGAAGGGAATTAAATCCTATCCTCCCAGACGGGGTTCGTCTCTTGCTAACCTCAGTTCCTAATCCCGGCTATGTATCCTTGGGATGGGTTAGCCAATTCACCTTGCACGACCATGAAGACCAGGAATGGGCTCGACCATCCAACATTGGTGACTCGGTTATTACCTTGCACGACCACGAGGTGGAGGCCGGGGTGCTCCCACCCTCATCAACAGTGACTCGGCTCCTTCCTAACCCTATCCCTCTCTCCGTTGCGATTCCTGTCTCGCTATTCCTCCTGTCGGGTGAGCCAGCGAATTCACCTTGCACGAACCATGACATGAAGACCAGGTATGGGCTCGACCTCCGACATCGGTGACTCGGTTATTACCTTGCACGACCACGAGGTGGAGGCCGGGATGCTCCCATCCTATCAACAGTGACTCGGTTCCTTCCTGACACCCCTCTCATCCTGCTGCCTCAGGATCTTTATTTCGACATTAACCTTAGGGAGAGCCTTCTTGAACTCATGGACGCCGCCTCATCGGAAAAGTGGATTGTATCCTAATCTCTTTGATGGGGTTCCCTTGTTGTCCTCATCACTCCCTAAACCCGGGTATCACGACAGTTTTTCGTGGGTCTCTTTGCCCGTAATTGTATTGTACTTCCATTTTGTTTCTAGTTCCTCGGATGCCTATCTCTCCCTAAACAACGATGTTCCATATGGTCCCTAACGTCAGTGCCAAGCCGGCAAGGTTTTATGGCCAGTGCCCCAAGATCATTTTGGAGTTCTCTGTCTCTAGATCATGTCATAACGGGTGTGCCCCACCTTCCGACTTGCACCTGCCTAGCTTGTTGGCGAAGTGTTCAGGCAACTCGCCAAATTTTCGAGGCCAAAAAACCTCTCCAAAAGGGTCCTTAGTCCTTCCCAACTTGTATCTCTTTAACGATGTTTGTTCCGCATGGTCTCTAACGTCCCTTAGCTTTCTTCCTAGCACGTTGGTGAAGTGATCAGGCAACTCGCCAAATTTTCGAGGCCAAAAGAACCTCTCCAAAAGGGTCCTTAGTCCTTCCCAACTTGTATCTCTGTGTGCGACTATGTAAAAGTTTCATCTCTGTTTGTGTATTTCTCACGTTACCTAGCCTAGATTGACCTAAGTTGTAGCCTATCCTCTTATTATCCCTCGTAGGCCTAAATATGAAGAGTCTTAAGAGATCTAGTTTTCATCTATTATCGTAATATGTCATATCCCATACGTGTGTGTGTCTACTACTCGACTGGTCACTAGTCCCACTGATATGCTATCAAGGTATACAGAGGGAGAGATCCCGGCCGCAGATTCTTTCTCTGTTTCCTCCTGTAGGCACCTCAGTCAAGTGTCATGATCAGCCGAATATAATAATTGTTGTGTAATTCCCTTTAGAAATATTATTCAGTGTAGCCCTTGAAATTCCAAATTTATATGATAATACTTTCCACTAGATCGATTAAGACACCCAACTATCGGTGAAGTATCCTAACCTCCATCTTCTAAATTGCTATGGGAATAACTTAATTTGGTTTCGATCATTTCTGCATTTTTGCCACTCGGTAATTCTGGGAAAATCTTTCAATGCTTGTCCTATTCTTCATTGCGTTTTAAAAAGTTAATAAATTTTCCTCTTTCATTTTATTCATAAACATAAGTATTATTTCTGATGGTTCGCTCTTGTTTCATTATTATTTTTATTATCATTATTATTATTGTGGTTTATTAATTTACCGTGAATTATTATTATTATTATTATTATTTATTATTATTATTATTATTATCATTATTATTATTATTGTGGTTTATTAATTTACCGTGAATTATTATTATTATTATTATTATTATTATTATTATTATTATTATTATTATTATTATTATTATTATTATTATTATTATTATTATTATTATTATTATTATTATATTATTGTGTTTTATTAATTTACCGTGAATTATTATTATTATCATTATTATTTACTTTTCTGGTGGTTTATTATTATTATATTTTTTATTAAGTTTTAGGACCTTCATTAATATTAATAGTTTGATCTCCCTGGTTACATCCTATTAATCTCACGTGGATATCATAACTAGTCTCTAGCATCCTATCTTTACCCAGCTTGAGGGTTATTCGTCGATGTTTGTTTGTCAAGTATCCTAATTTTTCACCCCAAAAACAAAATCATGATAAGCCGAAAAGAAAATATTTCTGGGAATAAGTCTATCCTTCTTTTATCATTTCTGTAAGCATCAGTCTCTACCTCCACTCCATAATCCTCACTAGCGGAGTTCTATGATTACACCAAATCTCTATTCCCCTCTTCCATTCGAGCTCTCTCTTACTTATACCGAATTTCCATTCTATCTGTTTCCGAGACCTTAATCTGAATTACGGATCAAGCGAGTCCTCCCTTAATTGCGCTAGCCTCCTCGACTTTACTTTGATTACTTGACTCATGATTTAGAAACGTCTCATATTGTAGTCGAAATTATTCACAGAATGCGCCCGCCGGCATTGTTGTAAATCTCTCAACACCGCATGAGAGGTTAATCAAAAAAAATTATTTTGAGCTATTATTGAACCTGAAGTTCGGTCTTCTTCCTTTCTATGAGTCTAATGTTATTTCCCTTGGGGAGGTGGGTGGTCCCTACGTTGCTTTATTGCGCTAAATCTCCATTCCCCGCTTTGTTCGATTTCTCTCTTATTCATCTTAAGTTCCTCCATGCCTCTTTTCCATACTCTTGTTTTCGAAACTAGAATCTACATCCCTCATTAGTTGCGTTCTCAATTTCTGTGATTGCGTTAATTCTCCATTCCCCTCTATGCTCGAGTTCTCGTTTATTTCTCCTAAGTCTCCATGCCCTTTGTTCATTCTCGCGGTTTTCAATTCTAGAATCCTCTGATTGCTAATATATGCCACTTTTATATTCCTGTTAATGTCATGGGTCTTTACGTAGTTATTTATTTAAAGTACGCTTTCTGATGTTAAGAAAAAAATAATATTTATTTCCCTGTAAATGCAAATAGTATAAATTTGTTCATATTCCTCATACAGTTGGTGTGGAATTCTTATCTATGTGGATAATCTAAACCTTCACCCAAAATAAACACATTCCAGAGCTTTGCTGAAATTTTACAGCTATTTGACCTCCTAATAGACACTCAGTCTTCTGCATGTAGGAAAGACGTGTCTCAAAATAAAATAGCTCTCAAGATGGCGGTTTTTCATTTTTCCACGCTGGTGAGTTCATGTTTATTATTCAGAAAACTTCTATATTCTTGAACGTTCCCTAATATTATTATTATTATTATTATTATTATTATTATTATTATTATTATTATTATTATTATTATTATTATTATTATTATTATTATTATTATTATTATTATTATTTGTCATCCAATTTCTTCCATTACCTTTTATTATGAACGTATGATTTGTACCCGAACTTCGTGTGTTGATTATTATTTTATTCTGTGTTTATTAATATTAATTTTAAACCACTCCGTTATTAGTTCTTTCTGTTTTTTGTTTACCTCTCGATTTTTAACTGAAAAACGTTCCTAAATATAATACGGTGCTCGCCATTACCATAAAAATCCCAGAATCATTTCCAGTGACAAATCGGTATTATTTGCCTCATGCCCTGCCTTGTCAATTTCGCACGGCAGGCTGTTTTAACTTTAATCGTGTTTTAAAATTTCTTTGATATATTTAGTATGAATATTTATTTCTACTAGCATAGAGGTTAAAGCACTGCGCTACAAGCCGAAAAGTCGGGGGTTAAAGTCCCGGTGGGTTTAGGATTGTTAACCTGATCTAAACCTTCTGGCGGCACTATGGCCCTGGGGTCGATTCAGCCTCTAACTGAAATGAGTACCAGACTCTTGTTCTGGGGAAATGGCGGCCGTCACCCAGGGCTGATAACCCGGCTGACATTAAGTGCCGATTGTCTAGAAATATTGGGAGCTCTAACATTTCCGATACCTCAAGATCTCCGGTAGGGGAAATATGTTATTTTAAATGTTATTTTATTTTTTCACTGTTATTACTCTATTTCCAAATCCTCTGATTTTCATGTTTTCCAACTCCCTAACTATTTTCCTGCTAGTTTTCGGCTATTCTTTTTGTAATTAAATTTTTATAGTCTTATTATTAGAATAATTGTTAATTTATTTTCCCAATGTAAATCACTAATTTCTTTGCAAGTTATAATGCGGTTCCTTGAGCCTTACGTGGGCCAAGATTAATTACCAGTGTGGATGCACGAGTTGCTGCATGGGGACTTAATTATTAATCGATGTATTTTTCTTGTATTTATGTCAATAATATTTTTTATTATTAGCCCGAATATAAGTAGAATTTTATTTGATTGAGATGGATAGGGTTAGTTTCCTACGGGGTGGCTGTAATGTTTAATATAGACTCCATTAGATGGCTCTGTAGTCATCGTGGCCATTTTGAGAAAAGAAAAAAATAATAGGCGTTAGCCAACTTCCCAGTTTTTATTTATCCTAACAACAAACTACCTAGTTAATAAACCATAATTTAATTTTTCGTATCCTATCTCTATCCATGATTCAGTAGGATATCCAAGATCGTGTTTTTACGTGAAAAAATGAATGTTTACATAGTACCAAACGTATTTAGTGCATTAGTGGCGTAAGTATAAGATGTGTCCGCCATCTTGTTTGCTTTCATTTATTACCCTTTTCCAAAAATATGATAAAAAATTTCACTATAACAAAAATTTCCAATCTAGTGGCGTGTAAAGCAACCTATGATCCCTTGGGCTTATCTCTCGTGGTGATGATTTCAGAAATGATTTATGTGTACATGTGATCGTGCCACGTCTTCCCGATAGACGAAATAATAAAATATGTCATTATAAACGTACAATTATTAACATTGGATGAGATATTGCCTTATTTCACATAAAAAAATACTAAAACAAATTCATTACTACACTCTACAAATATTCTGAAAAAAATAATCATAACCAAAATATATCATCTGACTGAAACAACACCAAAATAATTCATAAAGCTTATAGGTATCCAAAAAAAATCAAGTTCTGAAAATAATACATAAAACATAACCTAGAAAAATATGTATATATATATATATATATAGATGACTGCCTATAAAGAAAATAACATCTCTATGGAAATCACAACATCAAAATTGACGTATATATCCAACAAGTTTACCCATTGTAAAAAAAACCCTTAATTATGCCCAAAAAAAATAAAACATTTGTCGAAAAACATCAATACCAAAAATATAACCTAAAAACAGCGATATATTCGAAATTTACCCATTGTCCATAAAAACCCTAAAATAACCTAAAGCCAGTTAATAATAATGTCCCAAAGTTGAAGATTTTCTGGTTTCTCTCTGTTTTTAAAAGACGTAGTTTATTCAATGTGACTCTTCTCTTCCCAATTGAAAAAAAAACATATAGATTTTTACTGTGTACGAATTTAAGGTTAATTTTGTGGTCTAAGGTTCGTTTCTTTATCCGTGAATATAATAATAAAACATTATTTTCACGAATATCCCATCGCTGCCACCAGAATGTTACGCGCGGCGTCAGTTAAGCCCCAGCGTAATGATAGCGTTAGGTTCACTATTGTTTAAGTGGTCTTTGGCCCGAGCGGTTGGCCTTGGTTTTGGAGGAAGAGTTCTACAATTAAACATGTTAAAAACACAGTAAGCGAAAAATAACATTATTTATTAAAATAAATACCAAACATTAAGAAACATTAGATCAAACATATAAAACACTGTTATTAAAGTCAGCTGAAATCGCCACATTGTCAAACGTCAAAATATTCAAAATATTAAAGGGTTAAAATTCAGAAAGAGAGAAACAATCATTTTAAAATATTCAACTTTGTTAGCTATTCTAAGTTACTAAGACCATTTGGTCCCATATTTGATTCTAAGTCTTAAAATGACCAAAGAATGAAAAAAGGTTTATATATTACCCATGTAGTTGCCACCGGCCCGCTGGGCCCCGCTGAGGGGACCGTAATCGGTCCCGCTGCCGTTCTCTCCGCCGCCCTTCTCCCTTTGGTAAAAAAAATCGCGAATATTTATATGATAATTTTAAGTTTCTAATTGGGGAAATTTGGGTGTGTGAACTAGTTGAAACCTTCATCTGTGTTAAAATGGAAAGCTTGTTCTACTTTCACTTTATCTTATCTAATGTGGCCATCTTTCTTGACCAAATAATTCTGGAATCTTTTGACATGGTTTTGATCCAGGATATAGAGATCCAGGATATAGAGATCCAGGATATAGAGATATGCCTTTTTTACTAGCGTTTTTTATATTATATGCGTATGAACACATATGTTTTTCCGTGTGGATCATTTTTCCTTATTTCCTGATATAATACACATGTATATGTGCCTATCCTTTATCGCTTTTTTATATTAGGTTATTATTATTGCAGTTAGGCACTTAGTGTAGTATAACAGTTAGTTAATATAATATTATTATACTGTATGTTCCACAATCACTTTCCTTTTTTTGTTGAAATATTTACAAGCTGGTATTCTGCCTCAGCTAATTATGGTAGGACTATATTTATGAATCACATGCAGGTATATTATGTCTTTAAGATTATCAGAGTGAATATCTGTTAAAATGGTTATATTCAAACACTGATTTGAATTTGGGAATCAAAAGTAATTTTAATTGACTGAAATATGTTCACAATGTTAATTAAAATAATTTATACTTAGGTCCCGGTGAGAATTACACAGATTATGTTGCCACAAGATGGTATCGGGCTCCAGAACTTCTAGTGGGAGACACGCAGTATGGGCCTCCAGTAGACGTGTGGGCTATTGGTAAGAAAATACTCCATTTTCAAATTTAAATCATAATGAAAATAATAGTTTGGTAACCTTAGCAAATCTTTTAGCATATTGTTAAAGGTGAATTTTTTTTAATCAATGTCTAATTTTTATACTTTCTAATCATGGTATTTTTATTTAAGTTTACATAAGAATTAATAATATAAACAGTTTATACAAGATTCACCACAAATATGACTACATACACAACATTTAAAATGGCCATTTATAATGTTCTCGAGTTGAAAAATGAGGTAAAGAAGAATTAATTTTATCATTTTCTTATTGTGATAAGCCGAATTGTTCCAAGTTACAATGTATTATTTGTTACAAGAAATACTGGCTTAAACAACTTCGATAAAATTAATTAAAACGAGTGAATCTGTATTCGGAAGGTCCGAATTTAAATCCCAGAGCTGACCAACTTGTTTTCCCTCAGTTATCAAGACAAATGTTGAATTTAAATATAATTATCGGAACCTATTTTGTCATACTCACCATTTTATAATATGATATAGTAACTTTTTTTAACTTTTACAATACACCATGACAAACAACAAAAGAAATACAATTTACACAGATTTTAGATGCAAAATAATCTTAAATTTAAAGTGTCTATAAAGAACAATGAAATAAAAATAAAAAATAAATCCTATGTAATAATTAATTGGCTCCATGATGCAAGTGGTTATGCACTTACTCTCCACTTCTGAGTCACAAGTTCGTGTCTCGGTCATTCCATGTGGGGTTCGTAAGTGTACAAATTGGAGTTAGGATACGTTTTTTTTGGAGATTCTCCTGTTTTCCCTGTCAATGACTTAATTCCACTACTTGTCCATACTCATTTCATCCATTTTGTTTACTTTTGTGGCATTGTGAGAGCCTGGTGAGCCAGTATCCCTTTATATCACAGATCTTCAATAATAGGGGTTTTATATTTGAAGAGAAAAATTTTCGCCTAGACCGGGACTCGAACCCGGGACCCTTGGCTTTCCGGGCCAAGTGCTCTACCAACTGAGCTACCGAGGCGAGTTACGATCTAGATGCAAATTTTTCTCTTATGTACGTTGTAATTCCCTCGCACCAAATGCTTGAAACCATAGCTTCTATCTTTGCAAATGGCGGCTTCTTAGTTAAGAAGACATTTATTGGGAATTTAACACTACTTTATAGCCAGTAGGGCTTCTATTGACGATTTTATTATTAATTTAATACTTCTCATTGAAGGATAAATTATATTTGAAGAGAAAAATTTTTCTCTTCAAATATAATTTATCCTTCAATGAGAAGTGTTAAATTAATAATAAAATCGTCAATAGGGGTTTTATTTAATCCTTTGACCTTGTATTATGTCAGACATAAGGTTTTTATATTAGTTAATATAGTTTGGAAAACTGATTACAATTTAAACAATGTATTTATAAAAATTGAAGTGTGTAAGTGTCAAAGAATCAAAGTAATTTTTCAGGAGAAAGTAAAATATGTTATAGAGGGAACTCCTGTACAAACAATTCATATTGTTCGTTGACAGTATTAAAATACTACAAAACTTGAAGTGGATTATGTTCCATTCACAGTACATTGGTGATGGTTCATGGAACCCATAGGTGCAAAAAAATGTGAAATTTTTGTACTTAGATCCTTTGACACTTACACTCTTCAATTATTGTTATTATAAATAGAATAATTCCTATAGGATGTGTCTTTGCTGAACTGGTGCAAGGGCAGGCTTTATGGCCAGGAAAATCGGATGTCGACCAGTTATACCTCATTAGAAAAAGTTTAGGTAAGTATGAGATATTTGTATGTTAAATCAGAATTTAATTTGATTTGTAAAATGATTCATATTTTCTCTTGAATATATAGATCTATTCAGAAAGAAGTAACAGCCTTCAAACATTTATTTCTTCCAAACTACAAAAAATATAAACACAAGAGGAGGAGCAGATCAACTTCATTACCGGTAGCCTCCCAGATCACTAGATCTAACCTTATGTGATTTTTATCTGTGGAGTTACGTAAAAGACCGTGTTCTTATCCCCCCTATGACTGACACTTTTGAAAATCTGAGACATTGAATTGCTTAAGCTGTGAATTCGATAACTAGAGACCAGCTGATTCATATGTGGCAAGAAATGAGCCACCGTTTTGATATTTGTCATGTAACACATGGTGCTCATATTGAATGCATAAAATAGTGAAATTTGAACTTTTCTCTTTCCAGGAACGTTGGAATTGTGTTTTTATTATTTGTAGTTTGGAATAAATAAATGTTTGAAGTCTGTTACTTCTTTCTGAATAGCCCTGTATAATAATGATCTAGAATTACTAAGCCATTAGATAAAGAAGAGGGAAAATTTTCAATACACCTTATGATTTATGCTCCATAAAATGGAATGGAAATCCGATATTTAATATTATAATTTTACAAATTTTGCAATTTAGCTTTCTCCTATTTTTAACTTTTATCTTTATTCATATTAATTAATTAAAATCAAAATAGTGACTTTTACAACAACTAGTGATAAGTATAGAGTATTAAACTTATTAAAAATATCTACAACCTCTCAGTATATCTTCATTTATTATTTGTAAGGAAGAAATAATAATAACTTACCTTGTATGTTAACATTTGACTTTGTTCAACAGGTGATTTCATCCCTAGGCATATGAATATTTTCAAGTCAAATGAATTTTTCTTTGGAGTAACATTACCACAACCTGAAATGTTGGAACCTTTAGAGAGCAAACTACCTAGACAGAACAATCCTCATGTCTTGGATTTCCTTAAGGTTTGATACCATTTGGAATTTTTCTAATATAAATCAATTTCTGCACATTGCATTGTAGATGGATGTTAACAAAACTGTGGATATCTGGAGTCCTTAAGAGAAATATGGAATATCAAACTATTCTTCAACTTGTCCGTTTCAGCTATTAGACTAAGCACAAACATTATAGGTCAAATATTTGTAAAATTTTATTCTGAACACATTTTACTTTTTTTTTCCCCCTTTCAAATCAATAGCACAAGATAAATTATGAGATTATTATTTGAAAACTTAATTTTTACATCATATTCACTTTAAATTAACAAAAGGATGTTTCTGAAGAATGACTTCCTTGGATTAATCATGACCAATATTTATTTTAAATGAAAAGACTGCAGACTTTAGGAGGCCTTGGAGTAGTAAAAAGTTAAGATTGAAACCTCTCTAGACAAGAGATGTCAACCGTGTTGTCAGCACTTTACATTTGGTACTCATATCAGTTAGAGGCTGAGTCAACACTAGGACCATGGTGCAGCCATAATGTTTAGGCCAGTTCAAAAATCCCAACCCTATCAGGACTCAAACCTGCAACCTTCTAGCTTGTAGCATATACCAAGTATACTAAAATATTGAACAAAATTTGAGGATTTCAGATAGTATTAAACTGTTTTTTTAATGTTCATTTTCATAAAACAAAACTCTAAGTGAAAAATATTGAATTTTTAATTTTATTTTGAAAGATTTAACATACTTTCTTTAGAAATTATTTATAACATAGTCAATTTCGGTTCACCACAGGAGTAAAATTGAAAACTCCATTCCATGCCACGACAGGCCTAGACCTACCAGGTGGCTGCTGGTCTCACTTCCATGTGTGTTAATCACAGAAATATATGATCATCAGACAATATAGGAGTGATGTTACATAGCCCAGTACTTTCATTAAATTATTAGAAGATTAAAGATAATTATGTATGTGCACATTTTCTAGACTAGATTTCTTGCTACACTGAGTGAGGCATTAATCAACCACAAGAGGTTGACTCTGAAGAGAAGGCAATATGTGAACCAGCAGTACCCTACTGCAAAAATAAATATAAATTATAGAATACTGATCCACAGGACTAATGATAGGGGCAAGAAGAACTATTAATATTTAATTTTAGGAAGTTATATTTTGAGGTTATTTTAATTATATTATTTTTGGTCTGGACATCTTACCTCAATATTAATGTTGATTTGTTCTTGGACATGTTTCAAAACAATTCTCTGTTTTATCTTCAGCTTTCCCAGACTGAAGATAAAACAGAGAATTGTTTTGAAACATGTCCAAGAACAAATCAACATTAATATTGAGGTAAGATGTCCAGACCAAAAATAATATAAGAAGAACTATACCTAAATTCCTGTCACAGTTCTAGTATGCAGCTGATTTCCAAAATGTCACTTACCAGATTTAGCTATACTCTTCCTCAGGGGTTCTTCTTCTTCTTCTTCCTTCCAAGTATTAGGCCAAGGCCTGTTACGGTCCTATAGAAAATTTTCCCTCCAGCGTTTGCGGGAAATTCTCGTATAAGACTTGAAAGCATAATAATAGTCCCTTCGATTGGTTGCTGGCCAAAGGAAGGCAAGACCAGTGATGGGGCTGCCATCTTATAGCCTCTGGTCAGGCTTTTCTGGAGAAGAAAAGAAAATAAAGGAAAGAAGAAATGGAAGAAAGGAAAGACTCCCTAGCCCTCGGATGCCCTAATAGTGTCGGGGTCGAAAAAAACAAGCGTTAACCAAGAGAGGTTAGATAGTAAAGTTAAAAGAGTGCAAAACACAAGTAAGTGGAAGAAATGTTTTACTCAGCTTGGGCACCTTGTGGTCGCCATCCACATATCCCCTAGATGAGGACCCCTGAGGGTCCTCAGGGGTTCTATATTAACAAATCACTTCTTTCCATTGGCATACATAGATAGATCATTTCAGCATGAAAAAATTATATGTTTTATGTATTTTCTAATTTATTGTATGTAATAATGTTTTATATTTCCTTGACTATATTACATTTTTATACATTATGTTTACTTCTTGTTTCTGTTGAACTTAGCCTGTAAAGGCAACCTTAAATTTCAAGGAAGTCAATATATAAAATTAAAAATAGAATGAAAAGACTTCAGGATTAAATTTAATTTAAAAAAATAAAATAAAAGGTTAGATTTCAGCTCTGTATTTCACATGATACACATATACTTAACATATAAATATTGTAATATTTCAGAAATGTGTTGATAAGGATCCCTCAAGAAGATGGTCATGTGAGCAGCTCCTAAGACATCCTTATTTTGATAATTTTCACTTCAAAATACCTGAATCAGAATTAGAAGAATTTGAAAAACTTCGGAGGTTACGGGATAGATCACGGGTTAGTATTATTATATTTTGTCGCTTTACCAAAAATAAATTAAAAAGAAAGTGAAAGAAGCGTGTTAATGATGATAATAATAATGACAATAATAATAATAACTCAAGAGCAGACTGCAGGTATGCAAGTCCAACATCTTGAAAAAGACTAATATGCATAAACATGAAACAGATGTGTTCTTCCTTAAATCATTTCCAATCACATGAGTTGAATATTACAAAGAGATTTCAAACCATCTTTGGCCTTCCATTTTTTTAGTTTTATGGCTAAGATATTATCTATCGTCATTCATCATCATCATCATCCTCTAATCTTGCCCTCCTTTCAGAAGGCCAATCCCAAATAAATATTTCCATTCATATCCATCCTTCCATGCTTTTCTGACTCTGCTCTTCCCAATTGTACTCTGTAAGTTTTTCTATACTCGTTTAATCCACTTTTCCAATGGTCATTCTCCCTATACTTTGAGATTTAACATTCTTTGTGGTAGCCTTCTCTTTTCCATACTTTTCAGATGTCCAGCCATTTTAATATATATTTCTCTAGGTCTGTTATAAATTTTCCTACGTACCTTCATTGTCTCCCTAATTCCATTATTTTGTATCTAATTTCTTTTTATGCTATTCAGTGTAATCCCTCCATGGTATCTTTACCTTGTCGTGGTGGAGTGGCTTGTGTGCTTAAATGATCCTGAGAGCTATGCCGGCGGTAGCATTGCTGCCGATAGGGTTACCCATGCCGGACTGGTCGAAGGTGATAAGCCAGACGAAATAAGTACCTTGGTCGAAAGAGTGACGATCTTTCACCGTAAAAATACAACCGTCAAGAAATGCGGACATGGGTTCTACTGGGGTAAAATTTTCTGGAGTGAAAGACGTGCATGGAAACTTCTTGTAGGAAAGCCAGAAGGAAAACGCCCAGTTGGTAGACCAAAAATGAGGTGGGAGAACAACATTAACTATGATTTGAGGGAAGTAGATTATACAGGGAATGATTGGAAAGCATTAGCTCAGGATAGGGATGTATGGAGAGCTTATGTCCGTGCGGCCATGAACCTACGGGTTCGATAGTGCCAGTGAGTAAGCTATTCAGTGTAATTTCATTTCTGTGGCTTGAACTTCGTTCAATTCATTCCCTTTATATGTCCAAGTTTCAGATGTATATATTAGAATTGTTTTGAAATATGTTCTATACAGTCATTTTACTTTTGATAGGTACATCTCTATTCCAAATTCATAGTTTTGTTAAATTGTATAGTTGCCCCAAAAAGAGATCTAATCCACAAAAAATTGAAAATTGAGTTTTTAGTGGATTAGTGTCTATCCAGAATATCACGGTATGGTTCATGTAAAATTATCCATACACTCTGCCAGACCTGTTTTATTTATTTTTAAAAGTTGGCTTTCAAGTGAATAGTGATCTATATGTAATAAAATGGCAGAAGCAGTTAGTCAAGTCATTAATATCAGTGCAGAAAAACAATTATTGCACAAGTGCAAATTAATTCCACCACATTTCCATGAATTCTAATCAGAATCCTAGAGAAATTGAGTGAAAATGAGAAAGACACAAAGAATGTAATAAAATAACATTAAATGAAAAATAAATATTAAAAACTGATTAAGTTAAAAAATTTTCTAACTGAATCAGAGTTCAATGTGTGTTTTCTATTTCTTATTATAGCATTTTTAGTTAAATATGTGTTAGATCATTTTTCCACTCTATAAAGATAGATCACTTTTGCACTCAATACTGTATTAAATTATTAATATTTAGTTATTAACATGTTATTTTGCATTCAAATTGGCTGTTTATTATTCCAATAGGATGAGAGATTAAAATGTACTGTATATGATATCATAAAGGTAATAGCCTCAAAATGAACATTATACATCCCCCCCCCCAACAATTTGTAGTTTGTGGGTTAGATCTCTTCTAAGGGAACTATTCAATTATAAACTTTTCAAATTGTCTTCATTGTTTAACTAATTTAAATCTATACTTTTAACATTTGAATAATTTATCACTGTTCCTAGATACATAATTTTTTCCACTTTTTGTAAATTTATGCTTCCATTTAATAGTCCAATCATCATTCTGCTTTTAGATATTTTTATGACATCCATTTTCTCAGTATTAACTTTCACATCTGAGGTCTATTTGATTCTTGAAAGCATTTGCGTCAACTACCACTGTTGGCCTTGGTTTTGGAGGAAAGTTCTACAATTAAACATATTAAAAACACAGTAAAAGAAAAATAACATTATTTATTAAAATAAATACCAAACATAAGGAAAATCAACTCAAAAAACTGTTATCAACATCAGCTGAAGTCGCCAAATTGTCCAACGTCAAAAGTATTCAAAATATTAAAATGCTTAAATTCAGAGAGATAGAGACCGATCCTTTGAAAATGTTCATCTTTGTTCAATATTCTAAGTTACTCGGACCATTTGGTCCCATATCGATTCTAAGTCTTAAAAATGACCCAAAGAGGTGACAGGTGCAAATACGTTACCCATGTAGATGCCACCGGCCCGCTGGGCCCTCCATAGGGACCGCAGTCAGTCCCGCTCCTCTCTCTCTCCATTCCAGACACTCTTCTTTATACATATCGAAAAATCAGATAATCTATCCTACCAGTCCCAGCTATCATGATGTCATCTTTAGTAACAATTCCACATCTAAGGTCAGGATGATGCAACTTGGATTTGACAAGGCATCACCATCCCTCCTTTGACCCCATGATAATGATGTTTGTCATTACGAAATATTTAACAAGTGATTACAAACAAATTTTTAAACTACAAGTTTTTCTTCAAGAATTTTAACTATATTAATAGAATTATTAACTATATTAATATGGTTGTGTGATTCCGGGTTCTGTGGCCGTGGTCCATAGTTGGTGTTGATACCAGACGTTTCGCCCTCAACTGCGGAGGGCATCTTCAGTGGCGAGTGCTTCTAGGCGTGTTTCCTGGTCGGAAGATCTACTTAGAGTGAGCTCTGCTGACGTTGTGGACGTTGTATTGATACTAGTGGTGGGAGCAGGGTGAGTGAGCGTGGCTCTTGCTGATTGGCTAATGGTCGTCTCCTTGTTGTCCCTAGTGTTGATGCATTTATTTTCTAGTGTATGGTACCAGGCCTTAGGCAATTTGATACCTTCCTCTTTTCTGTTAATATTTTCTTTATGCTTGTATATTTCTATAGCCTCTCGGTATAATCTAGGGAAATAGTAGGAAGTTGTGGCTAAAACTTGTGTATCATCGAATAGAATCTGGTGTCCATTCATAATGGCATGTTCTGCTACAGCCGATTTATCCATTTCTCCTTGTCTGCAGTTTCTTTTATGTCTGAACATAAAAGAAACTGCAGACAAGGAGAAATGGATAAATCGGCTGTAGCAGAACATGCCATTATGAATGGACACCAGATTCTATTCGATGATACACAAGTTTTAGCCACAACTTCCTACTATTTCCCTAGATTATACCGAGAGGCTATAGAAATATACAAGCATAAAGAAAATATTAACAGAAAAGAGGAAGGTATCAAATTGCCTAAGGCCTGGTACCATACACTAGAAAATAAATGCATCAACACTAGGGACAACAAGGAGACGACCATTAGCCAATCAGCAAGAGCCACGCTCACTCACCCTGCTCCCACCACTAGTATCAATACAACGTCCACAACGTCAGCAGAGCTCACTCTAAGTAGATCTTCCGACCAGGAAACACGCCTAGAAGCACTCGCCACTGAAGATGCCCTCCGCAGTTGAGGGCGAAACGTCTGGTATCAACACCAACTATGGACCACGGCCACAGAACCCGGAATCACACAACATTATGATTACCGGCCGTGAAAGCCTGCATTCAACTATATTAATATGGGTTCTTTTGTTTTTATTTTTTATGATATCTGTAATTAGGCTTCTGTATTTGTAATATTCCCCCCTCCCTAAATAAGACTGTAGGGTTGAAAAACCGAAAGTCTTTTTTCCTTACAGGATATCTCTCACCTCTCGGGGGTTGGTCCTGACATATATCTTGTTAACTTAGCTTTCCGTGGGAGTGGAACTGACGTCGTCAATTGGCGATTCCATCTGTCCTGGAAGTATTTTGCTCTCATCCTAAGAGGTTAGATCGTTTTGTAAATTGCCCCGAATACCTTTAATTGCGTCGAAATATCGCCAGATCCGTTTACTTAGTGAGAACACCATACCTCAAAAAAAAAAACAAAAATCACAATATAGCAAGCCAACATGCCTGAGCATTGTTTCAGAAAGAAGGAGAAAAAAATGTTTATTTGCTGAAAAAAAAAACAAACAAACAAAATATTGACTATAAAATAATCTTCTTGTCTTCGTTCTTCTTCCTTATTTAAACCTTCTGTGGTTTATTTTGAACCGATGCACTTACACTGTTATCCAATATCCGACGCACTTTATCACATTTTGTTACTTTTGTTATGTACTTCGACGTTATCCCTTTTTATTTTCTATTCACTCTGACGGTTCTATTTCGTGAACCGGATCATTGATAAAACATTATAAAAACTGTGGTGTCTGCTGTGGCCAGCTTGGAGGTCAGGATTTGTGTCTGCTTGCCGCGATGGAGGATGTGATGTTCTAATGCTCGAGTTCGTTGTTCAGTTTCAGCTGCCGTTGGTCCAGGTAGGCCTTTTTGTCATGCCTAGTTTCTTTAAACAAAACCCAGTTAGGTCCAAGGAGAACTTGTGAAAGGGTTGATAGGAATTGATCTTGACGTGGAGTTGTTTTCCTAACTCTTCTATAGGACAAAATTGGGCTGAAGGAGGTTAGGCCAAGGTTTGCGTTGGAGAAGGTCGTTATTATTTTTATAATGCCTGGGTTTGGTTTTTACTGCTAATGAGGTGTTTTGTCTCAGCTGGTTGCGAGTCTGGACATTCATCCATCTCATGCTCCGCCTCGAGATGTGTGTTGATCCTGGCAGCTACCCTGCGTCCGTAGATGTACAGGGTGTGGTTGGTCCGTGCAGCGATATGCTGCCCTCGTCCTCAGGTGTATAGGGTGCTCCGTGAGTCTGGCCATCTTAATCTGCCTCCCATCATGTGGTGTCGTGGTGGTGGCCGCAGTCCAAGCGTGAAGCTGCAATCTTATGCATATGGCATTAAAACTTGGGAGGATAACTATAACATTGATTATGGGTTTGGTGCTATCCCGTACCACATGGGTCCGTATCCCCCCCATCACCCTTGGTCATTTTAATTTAACTTTATTGCTTAGAGGCTTCATTTTCAGCCATCATATCTTCGTTATTATATTAGACGTTCTGGCTTTAGATTTCTTTGTTATCTACATGTATCGTTTAGTTTGGTGCACCCATGTTCCTATTTGTCCCTTATAGCTAGCCTCAAGTTGCAAAGGAAATGCTCTTATGTTTTTGGTCTTATGATTTCTCATGAATCATTTACGCCCTTATTGCAATTCAGGTTTTACTAGGTTCAAAAATCGTCAGTATCTCCCTGTATTTTACCGCTGGTTTTCACTTTCCATTGCTTGGATAAAATTTCAATTTTGCCTTTCCTACTCTAGAGTCCTGGGTTCGACCGAGTGTGCTCGCCTACACATAATTTCGCTAGGGCTTTACGGTGTAACTACTACTTTGTAAGATTATGTAACCTGAATTCCGTATCATCATTCCCTCGTGAGGTCCTGATTGTGAGAGCATTTCCTTTCTTTAATCCGGGATGCGTCTTGCATCTCAACTTCTCGCTTCTAATACATCTGTCGATATCCCATGTTACAGCCCACAGAGTTAACTTAATAAAAAAAAATGCGTCTGAATGGTGTTGTTTCCTCAAGTCCTTCCGAATTCGTTCGGCAAAATTTTCTTACGCCCTTCCTGATTCGTTGGCAATATTTCCTTAATCCCTTCGGCAATATTTCCTTACGCCCTTCCTGATTCGTTCGGCAATATCTCCTTAATCCCTTCCTGATTCGTTCGGCAATATCTCCTTAATCCCTTCCTGATTCGTTCGGCAATATCTCCTTAATCCCTTCCTGATTCGTTCGGCAATATCTCCTTAATCCCTTCCTGATTCGTTCGGCAATATCTCCTTAATCCCTTCCTGATTCGTTCGGCAATATCTCATCTGGTTTCTTGAATTTCTGCATTTAATTTTCTTTTCATAACTCCCGAGTATGCGTGGACTTTATTCCGTGTCTTGGGTCCCTCTTACCTATGGGTTTAACCTCTCCCTTTTTATCTCTTATCCTTTGGTTTCCTTTTAATTTCCACTTTCGTACTTAAGATAATTCCTGATCTCATACGTGTAGACTTATTCCCTATCTTACATATGGTTTTAACCTCTAAGTTCATGTCCAACCCTATGTGTTTAACTTCTAATTTCATGCACTTTCTTAAGTGTTTATCTTTTAATTTCTTTTATGAACCCCCCTTGTGTTTAACCTATAATTTCCTTAGATCTCCTTTTTCTGTATTACCCGTGTATGCTCTGTTTAACTTGTAATTCCGTGTATTATCCTTTACGTGTTTATCTTCTATTTCAATGTCTAACCAATGTGTTTAACTTATATTTTTCCGGTATTACCCTATGGTGTTTAATCCCTAATTTCCTGTAGTACCGGTACTAATCATCCCTTCGTGATTTACTTATGTGTTTTAACCTCTCTTCCTACTTTCGTGTATTACTTATGTTGTTTTAAAACCTCTCTTTCTACTTGCTTGTATTACTTATGTGTTTAACCTCTCTTCCGACTTTCTTGTATTACTTATGTGCTACCCTTCTAATTTTCATGTACCCGTGTGTACTATCCCTACTTACTTTTATTATCCTTATATGTTTAACCCTCTCTTTGTATGTACTTCCTAATATGTTTAACCTCTGTTGTATGTAATATTCCTACTTAGGTCAATTCTGTCTCTCTTGGCTCTACTCGTCGTTCGCACAATCGTAAAATCTGTGTTTCCCTTAGTATTCTCCTCTAATTGGTAACGTATTTCAGCTAGTGTCCTCAACGTTTCTGACGTGCCTGACTATTATTCGTTTTGTTTCTCTTCTTCGTTAGGAAACCTATTCTCTTGTGTGCGTACGGCTTTCTTATCGCGGTTTCCTTTTCTGCTTTTCTCTA
The DNA here is from genome assembly GCA_030220185.1 of Diploptera punctata. Classification (NCBI taxonomy): domain Eukaryota; kingdom Metazoa; phylum Arthropoda; class Insecta; order Blattodea; family Blaberidae; genus Diploptera; species Diploptera punctata. The sequence continues at coordinate 163,888 of JASPKZ010007231.1, forward strand.
ACCACCGGTGGCCTCTTTTTTTGTTTCCCTGGCATCATTATTGTCCCTGGATGGTCCCTGACCATCGATCCTTGTATTTCCGACCTTTTAGACCGGCGTTCGGGCAGTCGCCAAAATTGATATGTGTTCGGTCCCCATCCTCGTCTTCGGGTCCCGACTTTCGAGGGGCATCTGCCTTAAGACGAAGGTAGGAGAAATCCCAACCTTATCAACAGGGTCCCTAGTTCCGTCTACCTGGTTGGCAAGCGGGAGGGGCAGGCCATCAGCCAAAATTGACAGAGATTGGGTTCCTATTCTCATCCTCGGGTCCCATCTTTCGACGAGCATCTGCCCTAAGAGGAGAGCAGGATAAATCCCAATCTTATCAAACAGGGTCCTTATTCCCCTGTACCGCTTCCATCCTGTTTCTCTAATTCTGCTGCCTCAGAAGTAACCTTAGGGAGAGCCTTCTTGAACTCATGGACGCCGCCTCATCGGAAAAGTGGATTCTATCCTAATCTTTTTGATGGGGTTCCCCTATCGCTCTCATCTCTTCCTAAACCCGGGTATCATGACAGTTTTCCGTGGGTCTCCTTGCCCGTAATTGTATTGTACTTTCATTTTGTTTCTAGTTCCTCGGATGCCTATCTCTCTAGCACGTCGGCGAAGTGTTCAGGCAACTCGCCAAATCTTCGAGGCCAAAACCTCTCCAAAAGGGTCCTTAGTCCTTCCCAACTCGTATTCTTCCTAGCACATTGGCGAAGTGTTCAGGCAACTCGCCAAATCTTCGAGGCCAAACCTCTCCAAAAGGGTCCTTAGTCCTTCCCAACTCGTATTCTTCCTAGCACGTTGGCGAAGTGTTCAGGCAACTCGCCAAATCTTCGAGGCCAAAACCTCTCCAAAAGGGTCCTTAGTCCTTCCCAACTTGTATTCTTCCTAGCACGTTGGCGAAGTGTTCAGGCAACTCGCCAAATCTTCGAGGCCAAAACCTCTCCAAAAGGGTCCTTAGTCCTTCCCAACTCGTATTTCTTTACAATGTTTGTTCCGCATGGTCCCTAACGTCCCTTAGCTTTTTTCCTAGTACGTTGGTGAAGTGTTCAGGCAACTCGCCAAATCTTCGAGGCCAAAACCTCTCCAAAAGGGTCCTTAGTCCTTCCCAACTTGTATCCCCGTGTGCGACTATGTAAAAGTTTCATGTCTGTGTGTGTATTTCTCACGTTACCTAGCCTAGATTGACCTAAGTTGTAGCCTATCCTTTTATCATCCCTTGTAGGCCTATATATGAAGAGTCTTAAGCGATCTAGTTTTTATCTATTATCGTAATATGTCATATCCCATGTGTATGTGTGTCTACTACTCGACTGGTCACTAGTCCTAACTGACATGGAACAAGGCTCGCAGTACAAGAGAGTCTAGGCGCCATTAGGCCCTCCTAACTTTACGAAGCCAGTCCATCTCAGCAGGGTCCATTGCCTGCAGAGTGTATTATTTGTTGTGTCATACTTAGTAATAGTACTTGGTGATCCCCCTGGGTTCCCATTTTGAAATTCCACCCTCTATTAGATCGATTAAGACACCCCCTATCGGTGAAGTATCCTATCCTCCATCTTCTAAAGTGCTCTGGAAATAAATTAATTTGTCTTTGATCGTTTCTGCATTTCAAAAAGTGTATACATTTTCCTAAGTCCCCAAGTCCTTCTTCCGTTCTCTTTCGTAATACGTATATTTTTTCATCAAACCAAGTTGGATAATGCACATCCTCCCTTCTTAATCTGAACTATTGCTACTACTGTTTTCTTGTTAAAATAATTTCTACCCTCCGTGTTGGCATAACTCCTGGTTAATTGATCCTTTCATTCGTCTTCCACTATAGGCTCAACATACTACGTGCCTCTAACTGGACTGCTTCCACGTTATCGTCTCGCGAACTAGCCTGCTACTTATCCCGGAACCCATTCATACTTAAATGAGTCCTAATTGCTAAAAATGAGATTATGGTTTTCCGTTATCCTTCCTTTTATTCATAAACATAAGTATTATTCCTGATAGTTCGCTCTTATTCCATTATTATTATTATTATTATTATTATTATTAATTACTTTCTTGGTGGTTCATTATTATTATATTTATTATGTTTTTTACTATGGTTCAGGGCCTTCGACATAATTAATAGTTTTATTTCCCTGTTTACATCCCATTAATCTCACGCGGATATCATAACTAGTCTCTAGCATCCTATCCTTGAGGGTTATTCGTCGATGTTTGTTTGTCAAGTATCCAAATTTTCTCCCAAAAAAAACATGATACAGCCGAAAAGAAAATATTTCTGGGAATAAGTCTACCCTTCCTTTATTACTTCTGTAAGCATCAGTCTATCCTTCTGTTATCATTTCTGTAAGCATCTTGTTTCTAGCTCCCCTCTGTAATCCTCACTGGCGGAGCTCTATGATAACCCAATCTCCATTCCCCTTTCCTATTCGAGCACTCTCTTATTTATTTCAGAATTTCTATTCCTTCCGTTTCCGAAACCTTAATCTGAATTACGGATCTAGCGAGTCCTCCCTTAATTGCGCTAGCCTCCTTGACTTTACTTTTGATTTACTTGACTCATGATTTAGAAACGTCTCACATTGTAGTCGAAATTTTCACAGAATGCGCCCGCCGGCATTGTTGTAAATCTCTCAACACCGCATGAGAGGTTGATAAAAAAATTATTTTAAGTTATTATTTAACCTGAAGTTCGGTCGTCTTCCTTTCCATGAGTCTAATGTTATTTCCCTTTTGGGGAGGCGGGTGGTCCCTACTTGGTAGTATATTGCGCTAAATATCCATTCCCCGCTTTGTTCGATTTCTCCATAATTCCCCCTAAGGTTCCATGCCTCTTTCTCATTCTCTTGGTTTGGAGACTAGAATCTACATCCCTAATTAGGTGCGTTTTTATTTTGTGATTGTGTTAATTCTCCATTCCCCTCTATGCTCGAGTTCTCGTTTATTTCTCCTAAGTGTTCATTCCCCTTGTCCATTCTCTCGGTTTTCAAATCTAAAATCCCTTTTATTGCCTATATATACCACTTTATCTGGTGTTAATGTCATGGGTCTTTATTTAAGGTACGTTTTCAGATGTCTAGAAAAAAATTTATTTCCCTGGAAATGTATCTAGTATAATTTTGTTCACATTCCTAAGGCAATCGGTTTTGGAGTCCTTATCTGTGTGGTTAATCTAACTATCACCAAAATAAACACATTCCAGAGCTTTGCTGAATTTTATCGCTATGTGACCTCCTAGGACACTCCGTTTTCGTGCAAGACGTGTCTCAAAACACAATATCTCTCAAGATGGCGATTTTCCAATTTTCCACGCTGGTAGGTTCATATTTATATTATTCCGAAACTCCTATATTCTTGAACTTCCTTAATATTATTATTATTATGTGTCATCCTTTTTCTTCCATTACCTTTTATTATGAACGTATGATTTGTACCCGACTTCGTGTGTTGATTATTATATAGTGTGTGTTTTATTATTATTAAGTTTAAATCACGCAGTTAGTAGTTCCCTCTGTTTTATATCTACTTTCGATTTTTAACTGAAAAACGTTCCTAAATATAATACGGTGCTCGTCATACCATCATATCCTAGAATACACTTCCAGCGCAAATCGGTATTATTTGCCTCATGCCCTGTCTTGTTAATGTCGCTCGGTGGGCAGTTGTAACTTTAATCGGTTTTAAAATTTCTTCGATATTTTTAGTATGAATATTTATATCTACTAGCATAGTGGTTAAAGTACCGCTATAAGTCGAAACGTCGGGGGTTCAAGTCCCGGTGTGTTTTAGGATTCTTTTCCTGACCTAAACCTTCTGGCGGCACTATGGCCCTGGGGTCGATTCAGCCTCTAACTGAAATGAGTACCAGACTCTTGTTCTGGGGAAAGGGCGGCCGTCACGCAGGGCTGATAACCCGGCTGACATTAAGTGCTGATTGTCTAGAAATATTGGGAGCCCTAACATTTCCGTCACCTCAAAATCTCCGGTAGGGGTGATATGTTACTTTAAAATGTTACTTCATTTTTCACGGTTATTACAAATCCTCTGATTTTTACGTTTTCCAACTCCCTAACTATTTTCCTGCTAGTTTTCGGTTATTCCTTTTGTAATTAAATTTTTGGAAAAAGTCTTATTATTAGAATAATTGTTAATTTATTTTCCCAATATAAATCATTCATTGCAAGTCATAACGCGGTTCCTCGAGCCTCACGTGGGCCAAGATTAATTACCTAACTAGCATTGGTGCAAAGGTCCCAGCGTGGATGCGCGAGTTGTTACATGGAGACTTAAATATTAATCGAGTTATTTTCCTTGTATTTATGTCAATAATATTTTTGATTATTAGCCTGAATATAAGTAGAATTTTATTTGATTGAAGTGGATAGAGTTAGTTTCTCTACGGGGTGGCTGTAATGTTTAATATAGACTCCGTTAGAAGGCTCTGTAGTCATCGTGGCCATTTTGAAAAACAAAACAAAAATATAATAGACGTTAGCCCACTTCCTAGTTCTTTATCCTAAAAAAACTACCTAGTTAATAAACCATAAATTAATTTTTCGTATCCCATCTCTATCCAGATATCCAAGATCGCGTTTTACGTGAATATATATATATATATATATAAAAAATGAATGTTTACATAGAATCAAACGTGGTATGAGTGCATTAGTGGCGTAAGTTTAAGATGTGTCCGCCATCTTGTCTGCTTAAATCTATTACCCTTTTCCAAAATATATAAAGTTCAATATAACAAAAATTTCCCATCTAGTGGCGTGTAAAGCAACCTATGATCCCGTTGTGATGCTTTCAGAAATGATTTATGTGTATATATGATAGTGCCACGTCTTACCGATAGACGAAATAATAAAATATTGTCCGGGTGGGAGTACACAAGCTTTTTTCCTCTACCCACTTTAAGAGTATCTAATTACAATAAATATTAATAAAACACTATATTAAACGTATTTAGCTAGGGATGTAATTATCACTTCATTATTTTACTTGTACTTACTTACTTTCTTACTCACTGGCACTATCGAACCCGTAGGTTCATGGCCGCACGGACTATGAAAATAAAGTTGAACTATTTCCTGTCATGTCCACATAAGTTATAAGAGTCCTTACTTCTAACCAGCGAGAAACTAACAATTTTCAAACTTTTAACCAGCGATATACCACAAATGAGCAAAATGTGTATATTTAATCATGGGATTCATTTCTATGTACCATATCTATGGTTTTCAACGGACTTATCCTTTACTTATTTAACCGCGTAAAATAATAAAAAGGACGTTCCCTGGATTTCACCTACGTTAGAATAATTTATTTGTTACAATAATTGATTTAGGTTTGGTTAGTTTTTAGGTTCCTTGCGTTTCAAATGTGATTTGATACGTAAAATAAATTACATCTCCATTTTTGTTACTCTATGAAAAATTCAAAATGTCGGGCGATACCATGTTAAATCATATTTCCACTACTTCGTTTCGTGTTAATTATACATATTTAAACAGCGGTTACATTTCTTAGCAAACTGATTCATTAACACATTACAATACTTTAAATTACATAAAAAATGGCACAAGTCGCGTAAGTAAAAAGCTTGTCTTGTACAACCCCCACCAAAATATTGTCATTCTACACGTGCAATTAATAGCATTGGATGAGATATTGCCACACAACAACAAAAAAATACTAAAATTATAACACTCTACAAAAAGAAATATCATAACCTAGGTTAACAACAACAAAACAAAAAAAAAAATATCCTGAAACAACACCATTTTAATTCATAAACCTTAGGTGTATAAACATCTCAAGTTCAAGTTATAAAATGAACCTACCATATAACATAGAAAAAAATTAATGTACATATTAATATCTCCCAAAAAAAAATAACACCTAAAAAAATTATCAACAACACCAAAATTGTCGTACTCATTGAAAAAAACTTTAATTATGCCTAGAAAAATAAAACATTTGTTGAGGAAAAAAACATCAATACCTAAAATATAACCTAAAACATATAAAACCCAAATATTAGATCCCAAAAAAAACATAACCTAAAGCCATAATGTCCCAAAGTTGAATATTTTCTGGTCTCTCTCTGTTTTTAAAAGACGTAGTTTATTCAATGTGACTCTTCTCTTCCTAATTGAAAAAAAACATATACATTTTTACTGTGCACGAATTGAAGGTTAATTTGTGGTCTAAGGTTCGTTTCTTCATTCGTGAATATAATGATAAAATATTATTTTCACGAATATTCCACCGCTTGTTCACCAAAATATTACGCGGCGCGTCTGTTAAGCCCCTGCGTAGTGGTAGCGTAGTTCCCTAATGTTTAAGTTGTCTTAGGCCCGAGCGGTTGGCCTTGGTTTTTGGAGTAGGAGTTCTACAATTAAACAATTTAAAAACACAGTAAAAGAAAAATAACATTATTTATTAAAATAATTACCAAACATAAGGAAAATCAACTCAAAAAACTGTTATTAACATCAGCTGAAGTCGCCAAATTGTCCAACGTCAAAGTATTCAAAATTATTAAAATGCTTAAATTCAGAGAGATAGAAACCGATCCTTTGAAAATGTTCAACTTTGTGTAATATTAAATTGAAGTTTATTTGACCATTTGGTCCTTATTTAGTTCTAAGTCTTAAAATGACCCAAAAAGTGTTAGGTGCAAATACGTTACCCATGTGGATGCCACCGGCCCGCTGGGCCCTCCATAGGGACCGCAGTCAGTCCCGCTGCTGTCCCTTTCCCATTCCAAACACTCTTCTTTATACATATCGAAAAATCAGATAATCTATCATCCCAGTCCCAGCTATCATGATGTCATCTTTAGTAACAATTCCACATCTAAGGTCAGGATGATGCAACTTGGATTTGACAAGGCATCACCATCCCTCCTTTGACCCCATGATAATGATGTTTGTCATTACGAAATATTTAACAAGTGATTACAAACAAATTTTTAAACTACAAGTTTTTCTTCAAGAATTTTAACTATATTAATAGAATTATTAACTATATTAATATGGGTTCTTTTGTTTTTATTTTTTATGATATCTGTAATTAGGCTTCTGTATTTGTAATAACCACTACATACTAGCCCTTATGTGGTTCAATTGGAGCCCTATTAACTCACCCATTTCAGGATTATTGTTAGGCTTTCACATCTTCAATATGTTCTCTAATCTGGTTTAGGGTCTTCCTCCTGGTCTCTTACCTCTTAATTTTGTCAGCACCATCCTTTTGCTGATCATTTTGCCAAATACATATAAGTACTCCCCCTCATATCTTCTCCTGCCTGCTGACCTTAATGTCACTATACCATGCCTGCTCATGCATGTTGCAGACAAATTATTTGTCTATACTGGTACCTCTATAAATTGAACAAATTATCACCACTCATGAAAATCATTGTAATTTATTCAATGTTTTAATGTTTTATGTAAATTAAATAATTTATTTTGTTAAAAGTAACATGTTTAATACTTCTTAGATTTATACTAAATATCATCACCATCATCATCTTAAGGCACAACAACTTCAAAAGTGAAAGTTTTGGCCTTCTCAACAATCCTCCCCCATGCCAATCTGTCTCTTGCCATATTCAAATTAGTCACTTTCATTTTCCTTAGATCGTTCATTGTGTCATCCTCCCATCTGATCTTCGGTCTTCCTACAGCTCTGCCTCCTATAGGTTTCCATTTGTAGAGTCTTTTGATCAGTCTCTGATCATCCATTCTTATCAAATGTCCAAGCCAACCAATTCTGAGAGATCTTATATGGTTTACTATGTTCTGATTGTTTATTAATTTGTTTAGTTTGTTATTTGTTTTGATTCTCCAACAGTTATCAGTTCCTCTATTTGGTCCAAATATTCTTCTTAAAATTTTCCTTTCAAAAATTAGTAATTTCTGTTTTATTGTTTCTTTTAGGACCCAAGTTTCACAAGCATATGTAACTACTGGTCTAATGAGTGTTTTGTATAACCTTATTTTTGCAGTTTTTGATATTAATTTGCTTTTAAATAAGGTTGTATTTGCAAAATAAGCTTCATTCCCATTTACCAATTTAATATTATTAAAACAATGTAGATGCTAGTTGAAATTTTATGCCATTTTTAAAAATTAATTATGAAAGTTTAAGCTTTACAGTGTAAGAACTTTGCCTTCCATCATAATTCTAGTTGGTTTTTGCCTATTGTCTAGGCCAAAACAGTATTGGGCACAATTATTTGTGCCCATAGTGGACTGTATATATTAAAAGCTCCTAGCAGGTTTCCACATGTCAAGAGGTCAGGTTCACAATTTGTGGCAAGGCCAGATGAATATGTTGAGTGGTAAGATGAACCATTTATATCCAAGTTATTGATTTAAAGTAAAAATACAATAAACTTAGATGAATAATATTAATTCACACTTGAACCATGCATTCCAAACAAAATGTCTCCATTCTAAAAGGGAGCAATACAATTAATACATCTATCTCACATGATGGCTGCCACTCATATGTCAAATTAAGACATGTTTGTTACCCATTGGGAGAGAGAAAGATTGTACTATATTCAAGCTACTATATACAGTAATATAGCCAATTGCACAACAATTGCCAAATCAATGTGCCCACCGAAAATATATATGCATATCTGAGCAAATATAAATTATACAAAAATCATAATAGTTTAATTTAAAAACTAAACACTTATATCTTGCTTTTTCCAACCATCTTTTATTTTCATCAGTTTCAAATCTTCAAAAATGATAATTTTAAGCCAAGTGATTTTAAAAATAAATTTTCTGTTATTATTTCAGAACTCCAGCTATAGCAATGGTTCAATGATGTTACCTCAGTTGCCAAGCAATGCAGCAAGTCCGGACTTCCGAACTTCATTTAGTCATGCTAGAGGCAATCAGACATTTGATCATCTTCCTACTATATAATTATAAAATTTTACATTTCACAAAAACAATTAGAGTAAACTGAAACTTGAGAAACTGTGTAAGTGTACTGGTTTTCCTGGTGCAAGTCATGATTGGGGACCATAAGTTGATGTCACTGTGCCTATGATATTCAGAAGTGTTACATGGTTTTTAATTTCAAATTATATTCCATCAATAATGTTTCTGTATGTTTTAAATCATATAATTTTGTGTATAAAATTGTTTGTACAAATGAACAATAACAATTAATATGTTGGGTCTGAAAATGAGACAATTTCTACTAGAACAGAGCTAAACAGAATTCAATAGGTGAATTGAAGAGCATTACTATCATAAAGCTGATAATTTTTATTTATTAAAATTGTAGAAGTATATATATATATATATATATATATATATATATATATTTCTGATCCTATAAGCGCTGCTGCCAATGTCCTTTTGCTAGCTATAATCCATCATTCTTAGCATATGGTGCAAGAAACTAGTGGGATGGCTGTCACTACACTCTAGCTGACTTTACTCCCAGAAAAAATTCTCATTTCTCAATTTATACGTGATTTTAGATATCACAATAATTTTTTTTCTTTAAGATCATAATTCAGCTTAACACATGAAAGTAGAACAAAATATTGTAAGAGGATAGCCATGGTTTTCCTTCTACGTTATCATGGCATAAATAAGCACACTGAATTTGTTTAAAATTTCACCTAACACTTTATTTCTTTCCACAATTATCAGTAAACTTTTGTTCACAATTACAACTCATAAATAATCTTCTTTTAATTTTTATTACAGTCACAACTATTTTCACAGTCACTGCTGAATAAGTTCGCTCACCACAATTTTTTGTTTACTTAATTTAACACTGTCCAATGTGAGACTGTCTGGGGTCTCACCTGTGATCCTTTTTATAGGCGTGAGGAAACTTCTAGAAATAGCTTTGAGATATTTCGAAGCCTAGAACCTCTGGCCACCGATCTTTCCTGAAAGGAAGAAGGAGATACCAGTAGAACCGTCTGGTAAGATACTCCAGACACTTCGGCCGGTTTGTGTGGATCCCTCTAACTCGCAATTCTTGCCCTGCCCACACAATACAAATATCGCTATGTGACACGTAACAATATAAATGATCCCATTTCTGAAATGTATGACAAATGTCAGAAAATGTGAGGCACAACTTCCCTGAAAAATAATCAACCTCATTCATAAATAATATCAATCAGATTCATAAAAATAAATAAAAGCAACGTAATCATGCAGTTTGCACAAATAGAACAATATCATCATAATTAGATGTTAAAAATCTATCACTTCATCTCATATGTTGTCTTCTTTTAAGGGTCGTATGCAAATACATTAGTCTCTACTCAAATTACTTCCAATCACTGGTGAGCTGAGATCGAATTAACGGCCGCATTACCGGTCATGCATGAATGTTGACATTTTCGTAATATTGGCAACGAATTACCCAGAATTCTCAGCGATGAAACCACTTCCGTTATTTTCGTCTGCTATAGAGGAATGCATTTATGCTTGCATCCCGCAAATAATACCGTATACAAACACGCCTGCGACGCGCAATATTACGCCGATTCTCCTGTTCTTCCAGTTGAATTCTTTGGTAGTCTCTATCAAATTCCTCTTCTCCGCGTATACCGAAAACATGATCGAAGTCTTCAAGGTCCGACATCTTGGATAAGTTTCAAACTACATCGGTTCCCTTCGGGATTTTCACATAAGTTTATATCTTGAGCTACGATCTTAAGGTACCTTGTCAGGTAGCTTACAATTAGTACCGCGTGAATAGATTTCTGAGTAAGAAAAATGTGTTTGGATAATACTTTATCAGCAGAGAACGTCTTTTACTGTCTAATGCGTTCAAACATTCGACCCTAAGACTACTATGGCATAGCCCATTGTTGAGCCTTGGCCTCTCCTTTGTTAGGAGTTACTAGACCAAGTTAATTTTTAGTTACCTTATTTGCTCGTAGATGTCTTAATACATGTGGTCAAGACACCGATTCAATGAGGCATCTAAGAGGCAACAAAGGTATTACTAGGATGTTGAGGTTGGTAAATTTTGCTTAGATGCCTTTTTATTCAGGCTTAAGGATCTTTTACGAGTTTGAAAATCTTCAGACTTGAGACCAATGGCTTAAAATCCCTCCTGGAGGACTTGCTCCTTGGATTTTTCCATCCTAAAAAAAATTCAGTCCCGTGTCATAGCCGAGCGGTTAAGGTAGGAAGCCTTGGTACAGAGCTACGGGACTTGCGCTGGTTCGAGTCTCCATGGGGGAAGACATTTTCTCATGGTATTTCGGCCAGTATGGGACCAGTGCCCACCCAGCATTATGAGGCAATTGGGTAGCTACAATAAGTAGCGGCTCCAGGTTGAGGAACCAGCTATAATGGCTGGGGGACTCGACATGCTAACCACATGTCACCCCTACACTGGCTGTTGATCATCTACCTCTGTGATTGACACATGTGGATGTGAAGGGCCAGCAGCCGGCTGGTAAAAGGACAACCGCTGAAAAGTGGAAAGACCCTCAATCGGAAAAAAAAAATCATCAACCCCGACCAGGTTTGAACCCGCGAACCTCAGGACCAGAGACAAGGATCATAACCACTAGTCCACTGCGGCCAACTAGTTTCAGAATTATTTCGTTTTTGTAATGTTCATGACCGTTATTCTGTTCATCTGTAGATGGAGGGAGAAGCAGTGCATCATCACGACATAACAAGGTCATGAAAATACTGAGGATGGAATCATTCTAAAAGCAGTCTAAAAAAGAAGACAAAATATATGGTGAGGTGATACATTTTTAATATTTAATTATTAATACCTCATAGTGTTAAACCGGCTGGAGTCAATGAATTTTTAGGATGGAAGAATCCAAGGGACAAGTCCTCTGTGAGGGACTTTAAGCCATGGGTCCCGACTCTGAAGATTTTTGGGCTGGAAAATATCCTCAAGCCTAAATAAGTGCCTCTGAACAAAATTTAATTGGCCTTCCCCATCCAAATAATACCTTAGTTGCCTGCCAGATATCTCATTAAGCTGACCTCACTTGCTGACCTCTGCAAGAAAATAAGCATAACTAAATTAACTTGGACAAGGAACTCCCACTAGGGAGAACCCATGTCTCCACAAAGGATGTACAGGATATATCAGAGTGTTACTTCCTATTAAGTTTAATGTCATCATAGTTATTTGTAATTAAAAAATGTATGTACCTGCTTCTAATTATCTAACATTATTAGAAACTGCATGGTATGAGTAATTAAGCATAATTTAGCTTTAAAAATGTAAATGTATATTTTTAGAATGTTTATACCATTCAGTCTGAATTAATTTTTAAATAATTGAAGTTTGGTCAACACATACCAATATTCTCATCTTTTGAAATAAACAAGAAAGTAAAATTTTAACCACAGGTAGGCCTATTTATTCAATAGGTATAAAAATATCTGTCCTAGCAATTTTGTTATTATATCTCGTACAATAATAATTTGAATGTGGGATATAATTGAATTTTTAACTTTGAACATATTTTTCATAAAATTTATTTACAAAACAGGTTTTTTTAAGGAATATTTTACTAGATCTGATAGGAACTCCATAATATGATGGGTAAAGTATCTTGAACATTTTCAAGTAATTCCTAAGGAAAGTATACCTATAGGTTAAAAATTATTTTTCCAGAATTATTTAAAAATTAATTCAGATTGAATGGTTTAAGATATCTAATATAGATATATATATATATATGAATATGAAAGTTTTCTTGGGTTTACCGCATCTTGGATTCAAGTTCGGCCTCTGGCCACTGATTCCTATATAACATATATATATGAGTAGGAAAGTTTCCTTGGGCTTTCAACGTCATTGATTCAAGGTTGGCCTCTGACCACTGATTCCTATGTTTCGACATAATCCCATATGCCATTATCAAGGAATAAATAATGATAATGCATGAGGGATCCTGTCGAAACATCAGAATCAATAGTCACAAGCCAACCTTGAATCAATTATGGGGAAAACCCAAGAAAACTTTCTTACTCATACTTATATCTGCAAAAAATCTACAATATAACACACACACACATATATATACATATATTTATTTATTTATTTATTTATTATTATAAAGCTAAATGTATCCTTAATTAACATAAAAATTTTAATTATATTTGAGTTGTGTATTTTGACTCATCTCATATTTCTTGATTTTTATGCAGACCAGTTTCATTGCTAACTGTGCTACATTCTCTATGACTGAGTTGTGAAACATTGAGAATGTCGCACAGTTAGCAATGTAACCGGTCTGCATAAAAATCAAGAAATATGAGATGAGTCAAAATACACAACTCAAATATAATTAAAATGAACCTCATTGTGTTATTTCCTACATATATTAATAAAAATTTTAGTATTCAGGTAATTAGAATATATATATATATATATATATATATATATATATATATATATATATATATTAGTACAACCATTCGACATTGTGCCTTGGTGGAGAGTTAAAGGACTTGTGTTGGTTTGAGTTCCCATGAGGAATATATTTTCTCATAGAATTTAGGTCAGTACTTCCTGTGCCCACAAAGTATCGTGAGGAATTTGGTTAGCTATGATAGGTAGCAGTTCCAGGTTAAAAAAAAAACCATCAAGAATGTTGCATAAATGCAACGAAACTATAGTCTGCAAATTTTTTTTTAAAAATATGAGGTGAGTCAAAATACATAAATCATAATAATTGAAAAAAAACAGCTTAACAGCTAGAGGACCTGGCATGCTGACTATGTGTCACCCCTATACTGGCTGGATGATCACTCTCCTATATGATTAATACATGTGGATGTGAGGCCAGGAGCCAGGTGGTAAGCCAAGGACTGTCATGCCATGGAGTAGTTCACAATCATCTCTCCTTAAGACTCCATGTGCCGTCATATTCAGTAGTGCATGGATAAAGTGTCTTCATTATGTGGCACTGAGAGAAGATTTTGATCAGACTATTCCTTGGCATGACAGGCCTAGGAAGCCCTTGGCCTACCAGCCGGCTGCATGGCCTCACATCCACATATGTTAATCACAAAGGTAGACGACCATCCACCAGAGTAAGGGTGACATGTGGTCACCATATTAGATCACCCAGCCATTATAGCTGGTTTCCTCAATCTGGAACCACAATTTATTGTAGCTACCCAAATTCTTCACAGTGCTGGCTGGGCACCAGTCCCATACTGGGTGAAATTCCATGAGAAAATTTCTTCTCCCATGGAGAGACTCAAACCAGTGCAAGTCCCATAGCTCTGTGCCAAGGTATCTAGCCTTAACCACTCAACTATGCTACGGGACATTTTGATCAGACATTGAATGGAAAATGTCGAAATTCAGAAATAGACAAAGTAATGGCCATAACTTCCAGTAAAGTTGAAATGCAGTATTGTAGCTAACATAACTATTATATCAGGACATTAAATTATAATTGAATGAAAAAAATGTGAATAGTAATGTATCAGAAACTCATTAAGTCTTTTGTGTCATAAAATAGATTTTCCCTCAGAACATGTCATGGTCTCCCATTCATCAAATTAGATATTATTAAAATGGCATCTTTATCATTTACCTGCAAAGTAACTTGATCAAATATAATATATATGGCCTTTTCTCATTAAGGAACAAAAATATTGCATGTTCTCAAAGTTTTCAAACTGTCTTTGGTGCAGACAAATACAGGAATGGGGGGCTTATAAGATCTTGGAGACACCTATACTTAAGTGTGGAACCAAAGCTTGGTGAAATGAAGTTTGTGAGAAGAACAGCCAGATACATAAAATTTAACAAAAAGAAAAATGCAGATATTCTACAAGAACTTCAAATCTTCAACACATGAATCAAACTTTCACAGGGAAAAAACACTATGAGGTTTAATTTAAGAATTAAATTAATATTTTGATTACCTCACCTCATATCCTTTTTCTTCTAGACTGCAGTTTCGGAGCTATATCTCCAGCATCAGTATCCCCTTGCCAACCGGTGTTATGTCGCTTCTTTGCAGTTTTCTTCCTCCTTCTATCGTTGGACCGATGAACCTCTGGATCAGATCAAAATTTGCGGGAGTTTCGAAATTCATGAGTTTTTCTTTCTTGTTCCACATCAAAAAAATAAGAAAAACTCATGAATTTCAAAACTCCCACAAATTTTGATCTGATCCAGAGGTTCATTGGTCCACTCATAGAAGGAAGAAGAAAACTGCTAAGAAACGACACAACACTGGTCAATGAGAGGCTATTGATGATGAAGATATAGCTCCGAAACTGCAGTCTCGAAGAAAAAGGATATGAGGTGAGGTAATAAAAATATGAATTTAATTCTTCAGGAAGATGATAATGAACTCAAAAATTTGCCATGGCAACACTACTGGTACTGATGATATAAACTATTGAAAAAATGGTAATTTAATATTTAATATAGAAACTCATATTGCCTTTGTTGACTTCATAAAGGCTTTTGACAAAGTAGACAGAAATATATTACTACAATTTTTGCTGATGATAATGTTCCACAACAATATATTACTAATATCTTCAACATCTATACAGATAATGAAATCTCTGTTAAACAAGATGGCAAACTATCTTCTTGGGAAAAGATCAACACTGGAGTAAGACTGGGATGTGGACTTTCACCAGTGCTTTTCATTATATCCATCCATAGTAATTCTGCCCGAAGGCAGATCCTTCACTGCAACCATAGCATTTTCATGCTATGCTTGCAGCTTTACTAGGGAATTGTGTAGGTGTGGTAGCTTCCCGTTGCTTTCCACACCGGTGAAGGATGATGGTGATGATGATGATGAATAAATTAATAAAAGAATGGAGGAAAACACAACGAGGAAATATACCCATCAATAGGAACCTCAAACTCAATGCTATTCTTTTTGCAGACGATTTAGCTCTTCTGGCACTTTCCGAAAATGATTTGCAATGATCAATTTATAATTTACAGAAAATAGCTGCCAAATTTAAAATGGAAATATCAATTAACAAAACTAAAATTATGGCATTTCATGGGAAGGACCCCATACAAAGTAAAATCTGTCTCCAGAATAAAATTTTAGAGAGATCTAATCAATTTAAATATCTTCGATATTATCTCTCTATCATCATCATCATCATCTTCATCATCCTGCCAGGTATTAGTCCTAGAAGAACTGTTACGGCCTGAGAAAGAGGTTTTCGCGCCATCTTTTCATAGGTCGACCAAGTGACCGTTTCCCATTTGGACAGTAGTTCATTATTGCCTTGGGGATCTTGGATCTAGCAATTCTTGAGACATGTTCCTTCCAGTTTAGCTGATATCTGGAGATGTAGTCCAGTACTGGTGACACAGTTCTTGGTTAAGTTCTTGAAGGATTTCTACATTTTTCTTTCGATCCCACTTGGTGTAGCCAGCTGTTCGGCGCATAAATTTCATCTCACAAGCTGTTAATCTGCTTTCATCTCTCGTCCTTATAGTCCACGCTTCACTCCCATAACATAGGACTGGTTGAGCCATTATTTGATAAAGACGAGTACGAGTTGATTTTTGCACTAATTAAGGTTTTAAAACTCTATTAATGATTCCCATTGATTTGTTGAATTTCACAATTTTCTCTGGTAAATCCAAATTTTCAGCAAAAGAGAGTTTATATCCTAAATAAGTAAACTCATTAACTCTCTCTAAAATTTTGTTATTTAAACAAATTTTGCTTGGTATGGGGGATTTTCCCCATGAGGCCATTTTTTTAGTTTTGTTGGTAGATATTTCCATTGAATATTTCTGGGCTATCAAATTTAAATTATGTACTGACCATTGTAAATCATCTTCAGATGTTGCTAGTAAAACAAGATCATCTGCAAACATTATTATATCTAATTTTAAATTTCTATTGATAGTGATACTTCCGTGTTTTGTTTCTCTAAAATCTTTTACAATGGCATTCATATATATGTTAAAAAGTAGAGGGGAGAGGCCACAACCTTGTCTGACTCCTGAGTTTATTTCTTTCCACAGAGTTATGTTTTCTTTTATTTTTATTGCAATGAGAGTTGACTTATAAATGTTATAAATATTATATACGATCTGCTTTGGGATCTGATCTTTCATCAAAATTTCAAATAACAGACTTCTGTTCACTTTATCATAGGCATTTTTTAAAGTCAATAAATGCCAAGTGTGTTTCTACATTAAATTCAGGATGTTTCTCAATCAAAATTAGCATTGTGAAATATCCATCTGAGCATGATCTACCCTTCCGGAAGCCATTTTGTTCTTCTCCAAGTATATCTTCATAATATTTATATAATTTATTCTTAATAATAGTGGAATAAATTTTGTAACCAGAGTTTAATATGCTGATCCCTCTGTAATTATCACAATTGGTCTTATCTCCTTTTTTAAATATTGGAATTACTAATGATTTTGACCAATCTTGAGGTGAATTTTCTCCTTGCAATATGATATTCAAGAAGTTTATTCAAGCCTGATTATCTCTCTATCTGGGATGAAAAGGATATCCCTAAAAAATGACTAGTTATAATAAAAGTTTGGGAATTATTAATCAAGTTATGAAACCATCCCTTGTACAAAAAAACACCAGATTACGTTTATATAACACTTTGACTAGACCAGTGTTGACCTATGGTAGTGAAGCATGGACACTAAAAAGACAACATGAAAGTAGAATAACGGTTTGTGAAATGAGATCATGCGCAGAACAGCAGGTTACACCAGATGGGATCGGAAAAGGAACACCAATATCTTAAAAGAATTGAAGACTATGCCAATATTTTGGAATATATTAAACAGTACCAACTAAATTGGAAACACCATCTAGAAAGAATGAGTTCAAATCGGATCCCCAAAGCTGTTTATAATTATATACCAAGAGGACGAAGATGACTGGGCTGTCCTATGAAATGCTGAAGGGAAAATTTTCTATAGGATCGTAACAGGCCTTGGCCTAATACTTGGAAGGAAGAAGAAGAAGTTATTTAATTTGTAGAGCATAGTAAGTTATTAATCAGAAGCAAAATAATGCATTTTAAGGATAAAAATATATTATCTATGCATATTTATATACACGGTGAATCCAAACTCTACCAACAAACTTTCACATGTTGTTCAGGAATGTTTTCTGTGTGTTTTATATAAAGGAACCCATAGTCTCTGGTGGCTCATTAGCAAGTAATTTCACTGTTTTCCTTTTGTACAACTCAACCACCTTTGTATCTGTTTATTCTGATATGACTGTTTCCAAATTACACTGTTTACAGTAATTGTTCAAAATTTCCACCAACATAATCAAGACAAGCATTCACAATAATGCTAAAGATGGACTGGATGTAGTGGTCCTGTTCCATGGCCGGCTGAGTCACCAGATTTGCCACCCATGTACTTTCCTTCTGAGGTTGCATGAAGAGTCTGGTGTAGGTGACTCTTGGCAAAACATGTAAGGACCTAGTTGTCAGGATTGTAGCACTGCTAACAATGTGTGCCAATCTCCTGGAATGCTAGAGTATGTGGCGACAGTCCATGAGGTGTAGCAGTTAGTCATAATCATGGGATGGACATTTTGAACAATTCCTTTAAACAATGTAACTGTATAAATTGGAATCAATCTTATTCCAAGTACACAGGTTAAAGGTGTTGTGTTATACAAAATAAAAACAAAATTTATAGGTAACTAGCTAATACCCAACATGTGCTGCTATGCCTAAATATGTGTTTTTACGTTTAATTGAATAAGTAAAAGGAAAATTAATTATAAATTTATATCATTATTTTTACATACCCCGTGCTGATTACCTGGCATTGCCCAGAAATCTATGTATTCTGATGTATTTGGCACAAATGAGCTGAAAGACAAAATTTGTTATATCGAGTTATCTGTGCTGCTGCTACGCTTGTCCGGGAATCTACTTATCCCGATCTTCTTGGCATCAATGAAAGACAAAAATGGCTATTGTGAGTTATCCATAAAAGATAAACATATGCTATTGTGGACTTTTTGTAGAGTTTTTTGAGATACTCAATTCTGTGTATATTATTTGGTGTATTTGTTATGGTTTAGGCAGCATAAGCCATTTAAGCGTCAAAATAGGGACTTTATTTCATGTTTTTCACTACAAAGGATGATTTTTAGAGGTGAAGGGGTCGAATATCACAACTCTCTTATAGTCTATGTTCATCCCGGGAATCTCCTGAACATTTTGCAAAAAGCCCCATCAAAATCGGATCAACAGTATGGCTGCACATAGAATACGAACAAACAAACAAACAAACAAACAAACATTGATTTTTATATATTAGATTGGTTGATTGGTTAGAATCTGAGGTTGAATAATTGATGATGATGCCAATCACTATCTTGAACTCAAATGTTGGAGAACTGAAAATTAAATATTATAAAATTTTTACATTGAAATAATGTGAAGTGAGAATTACATCATATGATTTAAGTTTGTATTAAGTTATTAATTAAACTGTGAATTTTTTATTTAATTATTTATTTTCCATTATCTTCAAAAAGTATATCATATCCTTTTTTTACATGCTATAAAATTAAATATAGGCTATTAGGCAAGTCAATTATTTTAATATAACTTAATATAACAAAAAAAACTTTATTGGTATTTAAATGTATCAGCAATTAAAAAATGAAAGTCTGGATGTAAAATACAGTAGTTTTGGCTGAAACACTATTTACAGAATGAGATAACAATGTAATTCATTGTAAATAAACAATCTTTAAGTTTTGCAAGGTTGTTTATATTGTAATATATTCTATACCATCAACATATTGTACTATATTGTAAAAATATAATTAATGACAAATATATAACAAATACAAATTATAGAAACTTTATTTAATATGAAAAATGACGCAGAGAGAAAATTTGTTGTATGAATGAAGAGAAATCTGTATGTATCTGCTGCTTGGGATTGAACCTGGAACTCCCCAGTTTGTAGTCAGTTAATATATCTTTGCTACAGTGAAACCATTCAAATGGAACTGAATTTTCCATTTAAATCTTCCACATTTACATCCACAATTTATTAATAAAAAGTAATTATTCAATGGAAATTAACATTAATGTTCAACTGCATAATAAGACTGATGGCTATTTTATAGTGTCTCAAATTAATGTATACACTCTTGAAACATTTTTTTTTCAGCAATGAAATGAGACAGAAATACAATGTTTGTTGCATTGTATTCCTTAAACTTTCTTAAGCCCTACATGTTCAAAATGTCCACCTTCTGCAATAGATGTCAAACAGAGCAACATACTATCTGGATTGTTGCTAATGGAATATCATTGATGGCATGTTCTCTCAGTTCCTCCAGTGTTTGTGGTTTTGTGGTTAAAGTTCCCCAAAGTTAGAAGTCAGGAACTCCATAACACTTCCTCTTCATCCTATCCATCTTTGATTCAATGTGGAATGGAAAAAATGCCTCACATCGGTATGAAAGTTAGGTGGAGTCCCATCTTGTTGGAATTAAACCTCATTTTTCATTCTCAAAGGGTTTATTAACTTCAACAACATTCTCCACTTTCCAATAACCCTTCAGTAACCACTTATGTTCATCGAATGATAATTTCACTGCTATGTTTGTTTATAACATAATACATGAAGAATGATGAACATGTTGCTATAGTTTTCCAGTGCCGTCTGTATCATACACAACAAAAATTGTATTTGTCTTATTTCATTGCTGAGAAATAACTTTTTAAGAGTGTTTACATCAATTTGAGACAATCTGCATATTATGTAATATTATATATATATGTCCACTGGTGTGGTCTCGAGGTAGTGTGCTGCCTTGTCATGCAGCGGGCCCAGGTTCAATTCCAAGTCAGAATAAGCTTCCAGGGTGAAGTTTCTTTTTGGCATTTTTCCTCACCTGTAAGACAAATGTCAGGAAGCTTTGAGGCACAAAAGGTCCCCGAATATCATCTGAATATCATCTGGCCATCATCATCATCATCCTTCATCGGTGTGGAAAACAACAGGAAGCTACCACACCTATAATTCCCTAGTAAAGCTGCAAAGCATAGCATGAAAATGCTATGATTGCAGTGAAGGACCTGCCCTAGGGCAGAACACTATATATATACAGGGTGAACGATAATTACACCGACAAACTTCAGGGACTGATTCCTGATTAAAAATGAAGAAAAAAAGGTCCCATAAACATGTGTCCGGAAATGAACGATGTGTGTGCAACGACAACACATTGTCCCGGCACACAGTACATAGCGTAATCACATCCACGTCACAACAGATGTTCAAAGTGGCCTCCATGGGATGTAATACATGTGTTCACATGTCATATCATGGATTACCTCACTCCAAATAGTGTCACAGGAGATGTGGACATGCTGTTGAAGTGTAAGCACATCAGGAACTGGTTCAGCCAGCATACACAATGCTTTTCAGATGCCCCCAGAGGTAAAAATCCAGGGAGTGTAAGTCTGGTGATCTAGCAGGCCATACAACAGGACCGAGAGAATAATGCTATTTGTCAGTGCCATCTACTGTGGCAATGATGAATTTATTGACACTTATTCATAGGACATTTTCCTCCATTTACAGTCAGGAATCAGTCCCTGCTGTTTGTCGGTGTAATTAAAATTCACCCTGTATATATATATATAGGAAGTAGCACTATGCAGTAAAAATAAAACTATATCCAATTCTGGAACATGTTAATTTAAAAATATAACATCAAAATATGTAGCTTCAACTGCTTAAAAATTAATGTTTAAATTCTCAATAAAAAATACTTCGAAAAGAAGTCATCAGATGACATTGCTGATAGCGATGGCTATCAGCCTTTGGATGAAAGAATTAATTGTATAAGTAGAAAGAAATTTTACATTCCTATCAGAAGTTCGAATGGCATAATGGTTACCGCACTGACGTACAGAGTTCGAACATAATTTTTCTTTCTAAAATAAAACTATATCCAATTCTGGAACATGTTAATTTAAAAATATAACATCAAAATATGTAGCTTCAACTGCTTAAAAATTAATGTTTAAATTCTCAATAAAAAATACTTCGAAAAGAAGTCATCAGATGACATTGCTGATAGCGATGGCTATCAGCCTTTGGATGAAAGAATTAATTGTATAAGTAGAAAGAAATTTTACATTCCTATCAGAAGTTCGAATGGCATAATGGTTACCGCACTGACGTACAGAATTCGAACATAATTTTTCTTTCTAAAATAAAACTATATCCAATTCTGGAACATGTTAATTTAAAAATATAACATCAAAATATGTAGCTTCAACTGCTTAAAAATTAATGTTTAAATTCTCAATAAAAATACTTCGAAAAGAAGTCATCAGATGGCGTTGCTGATAGCGATGGCTATCAGCCTTTGGATGAAAGAATTAATTGTATAAGTAGAAAGAAATTTTACATTGCTATCAGAAGTTCGAATGGCATAATGGTTACCGCACTGACGTACAGAGTTCGAACATAATTTTTCTTTCTAAAATAAAACTATATCCAATTCTGGAACATGTTAATTTAAAAATATAACATCAAAATATGTAGCTTCAACTGCTTAAAAATTAATGTTTAAATTCTCAATAAAAATACTTCGAAAAGAAGTCATCAGATGGCGTTGCTGATAGCGATGGCTATCACCTTTGGATGAAAAAATTAATTGTATAAGTAGAAAGAAATTTTACATTCCTATCAGAAGTTCGAATGGCATAATGGTTACCGCACTGACGTACAGAGTTCGAACATAATTTTTCTTTCTAAAATAAAACTATATCCAATTCTGGATGGAACATGTTAATTTAAAAATATAACATCAAAATATGTAGCTTCAACTGCTTAAAAATTAATGTTTAAATTCTCAATAAAAAATACTTCGAAAAGAAGTCATCAGATGGCGTTGCTGATAGCGATGGCTATCAGCCTTTGGATGAAAGAATTAATTGTATAAGTAGAAAGAAATTTTACATTCCTATCAGAAGTTTGAATGGCATAATGGTTACCGCACTGACGTACAGAGTTCGAACATAATTTTTCTTTCTAAAATAAAACTATATCCAATTCTGGAACATGTTAATTTAAAAATATAACATCAAAATATGTAGCTTCAACTGCTTAAAAATTAATGTTTAAATTCTCAATAAAAATACTTCGAAAAGAAGTCATCAGATGGCGTTGCTGATAGCGATGGCTATCACCTTTGGATGAAAGAATTAATTGTATAAGTAGAAAGAAATTTTACATTGCTATCAGAAGTTCGAATGGCATAATGGTTACCGCACTGACGTACAGAGTTCGAACATAATTTTTCTTTCTAAAATAAAACTATATCCAATTCTGGAACATGTTAATTTAAAAATATAACATCAAAATATGTAGCTTCAACTGCTTAAAAATTAATGTTTAAATTCTCAATAAAAAATACTTCGAAAAGAAGTCATCAGATGGCGTTGCTGATAGCGATGGCTATCAGCCTTTGGATGAAAGAATTAATTGTATGAGTAGAAAGAAATTTTACATTGCTATCAGAAGTTCGAATGGCATAATGGTTACCGCACTGACGTACAGAGTTCGAACATAATTTTTCTTTCTAAAATAAAACTATATCCAATTCTGGAACATGTTAATTTAAAAATATAACATCAAAATATGTAGCTTCAACTGCTTAAAAATTAATGTTTAAATTCTCAATAAAAATACTTCGAAAAGAAGTCATCAGATGGCGTTGCTGATAGCGATGGCTATCACCTTTGGATGAAAGAATTAATTGTATAAGTAGAAAGAAATTTTACATTGCTATCAGAAGTTCGAATGGCATAATGGTTACCGCACTGACGTACAGAGTTCGAACATAATTTTTCTTTCTAAAATAAAAGTATATCCAATTCTGGAACATGTTAATTTAAAAATATAACATCAAAATATGTAGCTTCAACTGCTTAAAAATTAATGTTTAAATTCTCAATAAAAAATACTTCGAAAAGAAGTCATCAGATGGCGTTGCTGATAGCGATGGCTATCAGCCTTTGTGGATGAAGAGAATTAATTGTATAAGTAGAAAGAAATTTTACATTGCTATCAGAAGTTCGAATGGCATAATGGTTACTGCACTGACGTACAGAGTTCGAACATAATTTTTCTTTCTAAAATAAAACTATATCCAATTCTGGAACATGTTAATTTAAAAATATAACATCAAAATATGTAGCTTCAACTGCTTAAAAATTAATGTTTAAATTCTCAATAAAAATACTTCGAAAAGAAGTCATCAGATGGCGTTGCTGATAGCGATGGCTATTGGCTTCGGATGAAAGGAGAATTAATTGTATAAGTAGAAAGAAATTTGACGTTCCTATCAGAAGTTCAAATGGCGTAATGATTACTGCACTGATGTACAGATTCAGAGGTCCGGGGTTCAACTCCCGGTTCGAACGTAATTTTTCTTTCTAAAATAAAACTATATCCAATTCTGGAACATGTTAATTTAAAAATATAACATCAAAACTATGAGGTAATTTATTAAAAGCTTCAATTGGAAATATACACCTCATCTCATATTTTGTTTTCTCACCTGGACATGTTCTGATGAATATCATTCTCAACAAGAATCACATTATATTTAATTAATGTTGGGAAGTAAACATTATGAGGTATAATCATTAAAAATCATCGGAGAACATATTGTTTAAATAACTCACCTCATAGGATTCATGCTTCCATGATATCGCGATTTCAAACATAATCATGTTCATCGTCAGCCATAACTCCGACTGTTGAAATTCTTCGGCCGTCAACTATTCTATTGTCGCCATCTTCAGTGCTGCTATCTATGGTTGAATTTATGAACTTCGAAATCAATGTAATTTCGTTAGGGATATCAAAATTCATTGATCTATTTTTGTTTTTCTGAATGTATATCAAAATTCATTGATCTATTTTTGTTTTTCTGAATGTATATACATTCATTGATCTATATATACATTCAGAAAAACAAAAATAGATCAATGAATTTTGATATCCCTAACGAAATTACATTGATTTCGAAGTTCTGAATGTATATACATTCAGAAAAACAAAAATAGATCAATGAATTTTGATATCCCTAACGAAATTACATTGATTTCGAAGTTCATAAATTCAACCATAGATAGCAGCACTGAAGATGGCGACAATAGAATAGTTGACGGCCGAAGAATTTCAACAGTCGGAGTTATGGCTGACGATGAACATGATTATGTTTGAAATCGCGATATCATGGAAGCATGAATCCTATGAGGTGAGTTATTTAAACAATATGTTCTCCGATGATTTTTAAGAATCACATTCTTTAAGAAAAATTCTTTCCCTCTGGTGAGCGGATGAATCTCATGATTAAATATTTTTTTCCCTGAATACATCAAAATTTATCTCTATTTTTCTAGATGTAAATGTTTTCCTATTATATTAATTCTGTTGGTTTTCCCAGTTGTTTAAAAAAATGTTGACTTTTCTTCAATTTTATGATTTTCCGTCCACACAGGAGCAGCTACCACACATTTTTCTATTTTCTCAGTGATAAGAACTGATCATTTGGATACCTGAATCACTAAACATTATAATTTTAAGTAAACAATAGTAAATTGAGAGGTAGGCATCCACCGCTGTGGTCTCGAGGTAACATGCTGCCTTTTCATGCAGCGGGCCCAGGTTTGATTCCCGGTCAGGACAAGTTTCCTGGGTGAGGTTTTTATTGGGCTTTTTACTCACCTGTAAGATGAATGTCAGAAAACTCTAAGGCCCAAATGGTCCCCGAACACCATCTGGCCATCATATTCACCTAATTAGCTTATGTTTAGTTTAAGGCCTCTCCTGTCGCATCATTACCATCATCAACTCTCGTTTCATCGGGGCAGCATAACCATGCCTTCCAGGTGCCCCAAGCTCAGAAGTGGGTTACAAATACGCCATGCCAGCAGAGAATACCAGAAATGTCGAAATGACAACCTGGAGCATTTGGGGGGAAAAAAAATTATTAAAGCTACCAATAAGCAAAATTTTATTTAAAAATGATTCAGCCTTGACACTTTGGCAGATTATCTCACCAAGAGCAACAGAATTGAAATTCCATCATTCTCTCTTAAGGTACAAATTTTGTAACTTTACCTCAAAGAACTGTTCCTTCTCAGTCCTTATATGTGCATTTCAATTGAATTTTTTTTTAATAGGAAATGTGCACTCAGTTGAGCATTTAGGGACAGCACACACACCCAGACCCAAAGTGGAGATTATTTCAATTGAAATAATATTATGCATATGATCTCTACTACATTTCTTTCCTGAAGTCGCAAATAAAGGAATACTTATGTTAGCAAGATGGAACAATATGTGGCTCTATATCACTACAAGTACATTAACATGACAGCTGTACTTTCCAAGTATTTATAACAGAATTAAATTCAAACACATTGTTCCAAATTTGATACTAACACAATTCCTCACTGATCACGGAAAATCTGGCTAATACTTCTGGAGATTCAACATAAGAGAGAATGCAAGTTGTAATTGTGATATTAGCAGCCTAAGTGTTGAACATATTATCTTCAATTGCTCTTTTTTTTTCTGGAATGAAAAGTTCAAAATCACCCGTCTTCTAAATAGCACTGCCTGTTTAAGAGAATCACCCATTATGGAATTGTTTTTGATAGAAAAGAACTAGAAACTTTTTAATATCATTATAAATCCATCCAGAAACTAGAAATGAGTTTATGGAAACAACAGAAAATCCATCCATAGAAATGAACGCCCTGGAATTCGATACAATAGATATAGAATTAGAAATTCAAACCCTAAAGAATAAAAAGGCACCAGGGCTGGGAAACATACCAAATGAGTTAATTAAATATGGCCCAAAAAATTTAATAGGTAGATTGAGGGACTTGTTTAATAAGTGCATTGCAATACAGAAGATTCCTGATGAATGGAAAATAAGCTACATTGTACCAATATACAAGAAGGGCGATAGAAGAGACGCAAAAAACTACAGAGGACTAAGTATAAATAACACATTATATAGAATATTTACGAAGTTATTAAAAACAAAGTTACAAAAAGATGTTAAAGACAAATTAGGAGAAGATCAAAATGGATTCAGACCAGGAAGGTCATGTGTTGACAATATATTTGCAATACAACAGTTAATTGAAAAACGGACTGCAGTTGGAGAAGAAACCCATTTGACAATGATAGATTTAGAGAAAGCTTATGACTCAATTCCGAGGAACAAATTATGGGAAGTATTGGAGAAATACAATATTGACAGAAACCTAATAGAAATTATTAAACAAATCTATAAAGATAACTCCGCTTATGTTAAAATGGGAAATATAATGTCTAATCCTATAAAACACCTCAAAGGGATTGAAACAAGGGTGCAGTCTATCACCAATTTTATTTAATATTTATGTAGAATTTATATTAACGAAATGGAAACAAAGCTGCAAAGGTATGGGGATCCCAATAGGCAATAGATTTTTGCTGACATTACAATTTGCCGATGATCAACTGGTTTTAGCGCAAGACAATTTTGATATGGAATTCATGATAAAAAGGTTGAAAAACGCATATGAATCATGGGGTCTCACAGTAAATTTACAAAAAAACAGAATATCTGGCAATAAATAGCAATGAAAGAGAAAATTTAGTATTGGAAGATGGAATCCAAATAAAGCAAGTGAAACAAACTAAATATTTGGGAATGATTATGGATAACATCGAAGGTATAGGCAAAGAGAACATAAAACATAGAATTGAATTGAGTAGCAAAATAATATCATCATTAAATTCCATATGGTGGGATAAGCATATTTGGAAAGACACAAAAAAATATATTGGTAAAACATTGGTGGAATCTGTTGCAATGTACGGAAGTGAGGTATGGACAATCAATAAGTACTACAAGAATAGACTAATAGCTCTAGAAATGGATTATTTACGAAGAAGTGCCAGAAAGTCTAAATTAGAACGGGTCACAAATAAGGAAATTAGAAACATAATGGAAGCAGAAGAAAGCATAATTGAAAGAATTGAGGAAAAGGAATTAAAGTGGTTAGGACATGTTTTAAGAATGGAAGATGAGCGATGGCCGAAGCAACTATATGAATGGCATCCTAACAGAAAGAAGAAAAGAGGAAGACCAAGGTTAACATGGAAGGAAAACATGAAGACAGTAATGCAAGCTAGAGGGCTAAGCATCGAAGATGCCCAAGACCGTAGGCTTTGGAGGTTTGGCACGGGAAGACGGCAGCAGCTGTAAAAACCCGAAGATAGATAGAGAGATAAATCCATCCATAATAATTCTGCCCGAGGGCAGGTCCTTCACTGCAATCATAGCATTTTCATGCTAGGGAATTAGAGGTGTGGTAGCTTCCCGTTGCTTTCCACACCGGTGAAGGATGATGATGATAATGGTGAAGGCCGGATGATTTTTGGGGACTGTTGGGCCCTAAGCTTCCTGACATTTGTCTTACAGGCGAGGAAAAACCCTGAAAAAACCTCATCCAGGAGCCTGTCCCGACCGGGAATCGAACCTGGGCCTGCTGCGTGACAAGGCAGCATGCTACCTCGAGACCACAGCAATGGACTCTTTACAAATAAGGTTCATAAAAATCTTTAGTTTTAGATAATTAATTATATGATTTATCACACAACTTTGACACAAACCATACCTTAGGTGAAAAAGGGTTTATAAATTTTGGATAATAAATAATAATAATTGAAATAATATTCCAAAACTTTCTCTTCTCTACTAGAATTTCAAGAATATATTTTGAAGTACCCATAAAAATTGTATATAATAATGACACCATCTTATTAAACTGCTGAATAATTTTGTTTTGTATTGAATTAGCACTAAATTGTCTGCAAGTTCACTAGTGGTTTCTTGTTATTCTCCCTATCTAGCCTTCATCCCTGTATAGTAGGCTAACATGCAAATGAGAAGAAAATAATCCAAAGTTTACTTCAGTTGTAGCTGAAAAGAACACATGACAGACAGAGGTGTGCATGCAACCATATGTCACTACTCAACACATGCAGGAATAAAATTGCTATGGCTCGCTTACTAATCCTCATACCAATAACACTGGCCAACATGATTTTTGTCTTATGAGTACCAATAGTTGTACTTAATGCAGTTTTTTATCGTGTTTTCAAATATGTATTCGGAATTTCTCCATCACCCACAGTTTTTTTATTTCAATTTCAATTAATGGATTTAAATAATTATTTTTTAATAAACGTTTTTTCGTCCATTTGTCCATTGTAAAATAAAACCAAATGAGCTAACTCAGGAGATTTCAACTATGAAAAAGGAGATATCAAGGCAAATGGAATCCTAATATGCTGACCGATTATTGTTGGCCCATCAAGAAGGATGCTCCACACATGAGATACAGCAGAAAATCGTCATTTCTTACTTTCTAGGTGAGTCCGAATGTTCGAATATTGTGTAGTTACAAATGTAGAAAATTAATGTGTTTGAAATTATAAATGCCTGTCTCTCGGAAACCTTGTGTAATGGAGAAAACCCGATATCAAATTTGAATTCAGGAGAAAAAATACTATCAGTATCACTTATTTTTTCTTTCTGAGACAAAAAAAAAAGTTTCATTTTTGTTGCTCAGTGTAATACAACATATTAAAACATATAGTTCTATACATTTAGAAGAAATGTGAAGGTTTAATCAAGATATAACTGATTAATTGTGTGATCAATATCGTTATTGAAGTAGTGCGTCAGTTGCTTCCCTGAATGCATGCTACTGCTATTTTCCAAATTTTACTTTTCTAAAATTTTCCATCATTCTCATGTTCAGATTTATTTTAGTTTTACCTATGTAGGTTTTTTCACATTTTATCTGGTTAATTCCTGATTTTTAACCTACATCTATATTATCAGTTTTGTTTTCTTTATTGAGTCAAAAACTAGTTATGAATGGTAAATATAATCACTAAAACATATCCATATGAGAAAATATAATATTAGGTGTATATTTGTGATTTAACCTCTTAACATATGTATAAACATATAAAAACTGTATGTAATTGAAGAATGGAAATTACATAATGCTCTGAGATTTTAATATACTCCACTTAACTAATTTCCATATCCTAAATTCTAATTTTATATGCCACTGACATTTAAAACAAAATGTTACATTCCTTCAAAGATAACAAATGTACAAATATCATAAAATAAGTTGTATCTAAAAAAAAATCTTTGACTAGCAAAAAAAAATCACAAGGTCAAAATTGTAAACTTTTTGGGAGAAACTTGTTTAATGATCAATAGAATTTAAGTATAATGACAATACTAAGTAACTAACTGACTAACTCACTGGCACTATCGAACCCTTAGGTTCATGGCAGCATGGACATAAGCTCTCCATACATCCCTATCCTGAGCTGTTTTCCAATCGTTCCCTGTATAATCTACTTCCCTCAAATCATGGTTAATTCCACCTCATTCTTGGTCTACAAACTGGGCGTTTTCCCTCTGGTTTTCCTAAAATAAGCTTCCATGCATGTCTTTCATTCCCCATTCGTGCTATATGTCCTGCCCATCACAGTCTATGAGATTTAACTGTTCTTATTTTTTCAACCTCTTGTGAACGTTTACAACTTCTCTTTTTCACAACACAAGAACTCTATAAGAGCATTTTGTTTTTTTACGAACATTAAGTACAGCACCCATTTTAATGGAGTGCTACAACAGCTCCATACATGGGAACAGGTTGAATAAAATTTGAATATAAATAGAAAGGAACCTTATGAACACCACAAGTAGTAAAGGAATAGAACAAAAATTGAATAAAAATAAGTTGTGCATTACTTTTAGAGTGACCCTCATAGGTCTCACATGATTGACCATTTTTTGCCAAGTAGTCCCTGTTGTCTGATGCATTGCTTAAGAGCTACAAGCTTATCCACAGAGATTTTTACATTACATTACTTGCTTATTGCTCTAAAAATTACAAGCATTTCAGAACACTTTTACCCTCATGCATGTATGTCACTGACTAACCATTTACTCTTTAACTCTCTCTGATGAGAGAGCATACCCTAAATTCCTCCCTCAATACTCGTTCATGATGTTATCATTAAGGGTGAAAATTATTATTTATTTTATATGAGTTATATTTATTTTGTTGACAAATTGAGAAGATCATATTTACAAGTATATAACGTACATGAAGAGAAGAAATTAATATGATATAGGCCCTATCATTTTACTTGGGAAAATAACAAAAATACTTACAAGGGAACTGTCAACCATTGCATGTCAAAACCTACCTTGAAATTTCACCCACAGAAGTGTTGTGATGTACCAAGGCCATGTCCAAAAATTATCTGCCGCTTTTAACTGCAAGGTACTAAATTCCAGCACCAAATCTTTCATTTAAACTATAAGGAAGTAATACAACTCCTGACTTGGTAGATTGGATAACTCTCACTACCTGTCGTCTGTACCACGTCGTCTCACTCTGCTCTGCTCTTACTCAAGCAGGATGACAATCTGCTCCATACAGTGGGTTGTCATTGCTGGATTCTAGCTTTCATTTCTGTGTTTTACAGTTAAAAACAGCAGAACATTTTTTGGACACATCCTTGCTAGATCACAACGCTTCTCTGGGAGAAACATGAAGGTAGGTTTCGACAAACAATGGTTGACATTTCCCTTGTCAGTTGACTATTTATGTTTGGTATTAGTGATATAATAACACTGGTGGGAGTATTTTAACCAAGCTAATTTAGTTACACTTATTTATTCATAGATGCCATAAAAAATATGAGGTCAGCAAATAGCCTCAGTGAGACACCTAATAAATGTTTGGGAATTTATAGCAAAGGTAGGTTCATACCGATTTCACAACTACATGGTTCCATCTAGTGACAACTCTATAAACTTTCTTTAGGACTTCACAGCGATGGGCATTGCTTTGCTATTCTGTCAAGTCATGAGGCGATAGCTAGGATCAGTGATAACCCACTCAATTTTAATAAAATATTGAAGACAAATGCATCAATAATGAAGTATTATTCCATAATGTTGGCAATGTTTCTGATATTTTCCGTGGAGATATTGTATAAATATATTTACGAAAGAAGCTAAGGGTGTTAGTAATAGTGAGGAAATAAGCTGATATGGTTTATGAAAGTGTTATAGTTATTTTTACGTATATTTTATACGCCATATTGCTATTTATTTTATATTTACATTTTAATTAATTAAATTTTTATTATAATTATAATTGAATCAGTCATTTCGAAAAGGGATCATCTACAGCTGATCAAATTTTACAGGAGAGGCAAAAAACTGATTAAATTTCTCCAGGATAAAGCTATGAATCTGAAATTTCTACTGAATAATTTTCATGCCCATTCACGTTTACCAACCGATTTACAAGACTTTCTTGTTGTTGGTTTTTCCGGAAAACTAATTACAATTTTCCGGAGATGATCCCTTTTCGAAATGAACGAAGAAACGTTTATTAGATTTAACACATTTCGTTTAAAAAGTTTATTATTGCGAAATAACTACATACATGGAATAATATTGTATACATTTTATTACTTGGAAGTGACTATAAAAAAAGTACACCCGAAAAATTTCGTCATTGAACATCTTCGGCGTTCTCTACTACTTCAGCTGTAGTTGTAGGCCATTTGAATAAATCATCATAAAAATGTCGATGGATATCAGAAATGTAATGATAAAGTTTATTTACATCATCCATTTTTTTGTGATTGATTGGTACTTTGCTGGTGTATGCAGGGTGTGTTGTTACATCTAGTATTTGCAGTATTTCTGGCGGCTTTGGTTTGTGCAAAAGTTGAACTCTTGTTCCCCGAAAATGGCGTCAATGAATTTCCGGCCGATTACGATTCCAGGCTTTTCACTATTACACTCAAATTCGTACAATTTATTTATTTTAAAATAATGTTTTTGTTCCTTTGGAACATCTTTACCCACACTCTGTATGGACAACACTTTATTTTCGAAAAATATTAGTCACCATTGTTGAACGCGGTCGTGACGGCGGATTTTGCGTTTCACTACCGCACAATTTTTATCGCGGTCATTGAAGGAATTACCTCTTTGGGGAAAGTATATTTTAACTTAGTGAATTTTCCTGTCATCGTAAGGGTAAGAATGGCTGAAAGCAACGGCGTGGACATCTAAAATTGAATTTAAATAGGAATTTAAACTAAATAATGAAATAAAATTGTGCAGGTACAGCGTTTTCAATGTTGGGTTCAAACTGACTGAATATTGCTTACCCACAATCCTCTCCTGTTTTTCGATCCGGAATTTCTGTTTTGGCGTGGTTGACATGTCTCTGTCCTTGATTATGTTGTGCAAATATTCTTCTGGTTGTCTGATCCCTTTCTTTCCCTCAGTCGAACGACCGCTTTCGTCAGATTCCGACGATTCCGAAACAGGTTCATTAATATTATCATCATTATTACACGGCTGACGGCCTCACAATAGCGTAATTTCAATAAAGAACTTCACTATGTAACGTTCAGATCTCAACCGATACGATTGTAATCTACTTAATATTATTCTGCTTATATTGTTATAGTGTTTATGTTATTTATAGTTATTACAAATATGTTAATAAGGTCTGTCATTTGAGTGAATGATCTGTATTTCAAGTGCCCTGCATTAAATAAATAACAATTGTAGCATGGTTTTAATGTTGTTTACTTTGAATAACACAGAAAGAGTGCAAGAGGATAGATATGCTGCTGAAGTGAAGATCACATTCGTGCGTCAGTCCATTCGAAAAGGGAACAACTCGGCGAGTTGATCCTTTTTCGAAATGACTACCTGAAAAGTAAAGTCAGAAAGTGGTAAAATAATTGTGTATTTGATCTATTCTCACGCGGAATCGATGTAAGGACATATGTAAACATGGAATAACGAAAAAAGTTAATTTCAGAAAAAATCGTAGATGATCCATTTTCGAAATGACTGATTCAATTATATAATATTGTGTTTAATTGGTTTTATCACAAGTTTTAGGGTAATTTAGTTATTTATAATTTTTACAATTTTTTAGCTTTTAAATATATTTTATGATAACAAATAGTCCAACCTTCCATCTACAAATGAGCAAAATATTGCCTTTCTGTAGTTGCCACTTCTATACCACGTGAGAGTATTGTCGGAAGGCAGGGCACATAATAACAGAAGCGAGAAAAAATAGCCTAAGTGGCAAAAGAGTTGAACAGATGTCATTTTAAACTGGCATTACATAAATCTAGTACAACAGTTTGTATTTTTCAACGTTTTAAATATTTTATATAATGGGCATTTATGATAAACAATTTAAAGTTTTATTGTAATAAAAACTAATATTATTGTAATAAACGTTATGCACTATAAACATTGTGAACTGTATGTGATTTTTTTAAATCTTTGTGCTACTGTCAGATCACTAGAAAGCATATCATTGGTTACTCTTGAACTAGCTCTTATTCTAAGCATGCCATTGGCTACTCGTGAGCGAAAACTTCGCATGCACAAACGTGCTTAAAGCTAGCAGCACACTTTCACCGCACACAAACTACCAGTTCAAAATTAATGTGCAAACTAGAGTTCTTTTAACTTGTCGTTCTAATGAACTAGTTTCATTCACTAATTAGCCATCACTAGTAATGTAGTTCCATCTTACTTTTATTCTTTAGGACTTGGAAAATTTATTAAGGAACAAGATATTTTCCCCGGTTCCATAAATTAGGAAAGAAGGAAATGGATTCTCGAATAGGCGTACTTGTCATTCATGCATTTCTCTAATGAACATTTGAGAAACATTTGTTGTAATCCCAGGAAACTCCATCTCACCCTAAGAATTTTTCTAAAGAATATATCAGAATTCTTATCGATTGTATATTCTACTGAATTTTACATCAGCTTTATGCAGAATATATGAACCTTTTCAATTTTGCGATGTAAAAAATAGTCCCATGCGCATCCCTTTTAATATGTGTTCTAATACCACCCACTGCACTTTCCAACTTTTATTTTTTCACTGCACTTTTTGTTCTAGGCGTATATTAATTTTTTTAGAAAGAAATTAAACTTTGTCTTTCGTTTTTCATTTTGTTTTTATATTGTGTCTCCCCACGCTGTAGCCGAGTGGTTAAAGGCATGATGACTTGATGTAGAGCTACGGAATTTGTTACGTATGAGTTTGTTCGTATTGTACAATATTTTGGGATGTAGGCACATGAAAATATTTTAAATAGTCCATACACTATTTTGAGAGGTAGGAAGAAACTTTTATTTTCATGTGTTATACCAGATTTTACGTAGAATTCGCCTATATATATATATATATATAAAATACTAAGATAGTGAAATGGAAGAGAAGACCTTACGGTCTTAACTCCATCAGATAAAATAAACAATTATATACAAGTAATGATGCCTTGGAGCAGAGCTATGGGACTTGTGCTGGTTTGAGTCCCCATGGGAGAACTGTAGACCCCGGCTAATATATCTGCCTGTTCATTTCCGAAGATCTCGCAAAATCCTGGTATCCAATTAAAAGTTCTTTTTATATTGATAGCTCTGTAGGGGCCTATTATTCTTTTGCAATTGGCAATTTATATTGATGAGTTGTGCAAAGAAGCAATCAGTTGTATTACAACTTTAGAGTCGATAGTATCACTGCCTGTTTGCATTTGTGTGTATAACCTACTTACCTCAAATCATGATTAATGTTATTCTCCCACCTCATTCTTGTTCTACTAACTGGCTGTTTTCCCTCTGGTTTTCCGACAAGAAGCTTCCATGCACTTCTTTCATTCCCCATTTGTGCCATATGTCCTACCCATTGCAGTCTACGAGACTTAACTGTTCTTATTATATCTGACTTCCTATAAAGACCTTGTAGTCTTCTCCATTCACCTCGCTTTGGTCTAAAAATTTTCCTAAGAACTTTATTTTCAAATGCTCTAAATAATAATAATAATAATAATAATAATAATAATAATAATAATAATATTAATCCCAAGAATACATAAACATTTAAACTCTCCTCCAACTGAGATAACAATGAATTATGTGTTTTTTTTTTTCCTATTTCTTTCTTTTTTATTTTCATTTCTCTAAATTTTCTTACGACGATTTAATAAAATTATGTTGCATATAAGTTCATGGAAACACTTAATGTCTTTGAATTTAATAGTTGTTCAATGCCAAAGTCTAAACAAACTTCCTGTGTGAATGCACCAAAAGGATTTCAATGAACTATGTACCCTACTCTATTTCATATTGTACAACATCCAGATATCTAATACTAACAATGAAGACAATTTCAAATTGATATCACACATCTGATGCGCAATTTTTTAAAACATACAAATAACAAAGAACATTTGTTTCCTCTTCACACTCCCTGTCTCCAATTTCATTGGATCTCTTTAATCAATTATAACATTTCCTCAATCTTAAGACAAATTAATAGCAAATATATTTCTTTATTTTCTTTAATTTAGCATCTCCCATTATAGGTACACTTACGTGCCCCAAAGCCTCCTGGGTCTTCAAATGTATCTGAAACTATTTGCTTATTAGCATCTTACTCTTTATTGGCTTTAGACTCATTCATGTATGTCTAACGTTTTAGAATTCTGAATTCAATCAAGATACTTTACATCTTCCCCTTCTTCAATCGTACGATTTTTTAAGGCTGCATAATAGTTTATGTATGTGTCATCAAATTCCCATCCCTTTCTAGAACCTGTCTTACATTAAAATGTTTGTCTATTTAGACATATTTCTCCTAAATTCACATTGATTATAATCAGATATAAAGATAATTGTCTTACATATATATAGGCGTAGGGAGGTGGGTTCAGGGAAGTACGGTTGCACCCCCTTTATTTTCAATCGATTAATACTAGATAGAATGAGATTTTCCTCTATTCGAAAGTAGGTATAAGATGTTAAAAATAGATGTAAATATATATATATATATATATATATATATATATATATATATGTTAGGACTCTATACAATAGCGGGGCACTAGAGATATTAACGCGGGAATTGGATAAATCGCCCTTGGATATAGTCGCTTTACAGGAAGTTAGGTGGCCAGGAGAACGTAGTCAGGAATCAGGAAGCTTTGCATTATACTATGGGGGTGCAGAAAGACCTGCATTTGGAACAGGTTTTTTAGTCAGAAGGAGGATCCTATCCGCTATCCGAGATATTAAGTTTGTTAGTGATAGGATATCATACATAATTCTAAAGGGTAAACGACATGATTTTATAATTGTAAATGTACATGCCCCCACAGAAGATAAAGATGACAAGATCAAGGATGAGTTCTATGAAGAATTAGAATGCTTATTTGATAGCTTTTCACGATATCATATGAAAATTATCTTAGGAGATTTAAATGCAAAAGTGGGGCGGGAAGATATATTCAAACCAACAATAGGCAAATTCAGTCTTCATGAAGATAGTAACGACAACGGGGTTAGATTAGTCACATTTGCCACATCAAAGAATCTCACTGTTAAGAGCACAACATTTCAGCATAAAGATATTCATAAATACACCTGGACGTCCCCAGATGGAGAAACTCGGAACCAGATAGATCATGTATTAGTGGATAAACGCTGGCACAGTAGCATCATTGATATTAGATCAGTTAGAGGAACAGACTGCAATTCAGATCATCATCTGGTCAAGGTGAAAATCAGACAACGGCTATCCGCTTATGAGAGGAACAAACGCTAAAGATGATTCTGTAAAATATGAATTAAAAAACTTGAAAAATGATGAAATGCGGCAAGAATACCAAATCAAAATTGCTAATAGATTTGAAGTACTGGAATCTTCAGATGACAATGTGGCAAACGAAGAAGAAACTGATATAAATAAAGAATGGGAGGCTATAAGAGATACTATTAAATTGTCAGCATCAGAAAGCATTGGTTGTTTAAAAAGAGGCAAAACAAGAAATGGTTTGATGAGGAATGTGCCGACATTGTAAAGAAAAGAAAGCTAGCAAAAGTGAAATGGTTACACGAGCCAAATGAGATAAATTTAGAGCAATTGGGTAGTGTTAGACGGGAAACCACCAAGTTACTAAAGAGTAAGAGGGAATATTTGAGAGAGAAGATTAATGATCTTGAAATGAATGCAAAAAATAGGAACATTAGAGAATTATATCAGGGAATTAGTATAGAGAAGAAAGGGTTTCAGGCTAGAACAACATAATTCGGAATGAAAATGGGGATATGATTGCAGATTCCAAGAGTATATTAAATAGATGGAAAAGTTATTTTAATCAGCTATTAAATGTACATACAGAACAGGACATTGAGGAGGATAAGTTACAGACAGCAGAAATGCTAGTCGCAGAGCCAAGTGTATTAGAGGTTTGAAATGGCAATTGAAAAATTGAAGATGTACAGGGCAAGTCAAAATGTTGTGCAGGTTTTCAGAAATTTATTATGTGAAATGTAATGAACATATAATATCGTGAGACATATTGTATGAAAGGTAAACTCTCAAAGTTTAGTTGTCCACTTCTAAAGTTCCGCGTTCACCCGCAAGATGTCAACAGCAGAGCAGTAAAGGAAAATGGCGTTGACTGGGGATCAGAAGTCTTTCTGTGTGCTTGATTACCATGTAAACAACTCTGTGACTAGTGTTCAACGACATTTCCGTACCAGATACGATAAAGACCGCCGGATGGGAGATCCATTCGTAAGTGGTACACACAATTTAGGGATTCAGGCTGTATCTGTAAACGAAAATCGACTGGCCGTCCGTCGACGAGTGAAGAGACAGTCGAACGCGTTCGCACATGCTTCGTGCGGAGTCCACAGAAATCCACCTACCGGAGAGCGACAGAACTTCAACTACCACAAAAACTGTATGGCGGATTCTCCGGAAACGTTTACAGATGAAACCCTACCACTTGCAACTGGTTCAAGCCTTAAAACCCGCCGATTATGCTTTGCGAGCGTCCTTCTGTGTTGATTTTCTCGCATTAATGGAAGAGAATGAGTTCCATGAGAGGGTAGTTTACAGTGATGAAGCGACTTTCCACCTTTCAGGAAAAGTGAATAGACACAATGTAAGGATTTGGGGAACTGGTAACCCCCATGCAACTCTGGAACATCAACGCGATTCTCCGAAAGTGAATGTCTTTTGTGCCATTTCCCATGCAAAGGTTTATGGGCCCTTTTTCTTTCATGAACGTACTGTGAACGGACATGTTTTCCTTGATATGCTACAACAATGGCTCCTTCCGCAGCTTGAAGCGGATAGTCCAGATTTCATTCTGCAGTTGGATGGTGCCCCTCCACATTACCATGGCAGTGTTCGAGACCATTTGAATACGGCTTTACCACAACGCTGGATAGGCCGTGCATCTCAGGGTGATCAACAACTCATTCATTGGCCACCTCGTTCACCAGATCTAACCCCGTGTGATTTCTTCATGTGGGGTCTTGTAAAGGATCATGTTTACGTACCACCACTTCCAACAACACTGCATGAACTGCGTGCCCGCATCACAGCAGTCATTGCTGATATCGACCGCGGACTGCTACAGAAAGTTTGGCAGGAGATTGAATATCGGCTTGACATCTGTCGTGTAACAAAAGGCGCTCACATAGAACATCTGTGAATATTTAAAAAAAAACTTTGAGAGTTTTACCTTTCATACAATATGTTTCACAATATTATATGTTCATTACATTTCACATAATAAATTTCTGAAAACCTGCACAACATTTTGACTTGCCCTGTATAAAGCATCAGGTTCAGATGAGATCCCAGCAGAACTGATAAAATCAGGGGGAGAAAAATTGATGGACAAGATACGGTGGTTGCTTAGTATGATTTGGGAAAAAGAAGCTCTTCCAGATGAATGGACTGACTGACTGATAAATGGCAATGACTGGCATTGCCCAGTGTGCCGCTTTTTGGGAACCAGTTGAGGTCCCTTGGCGGCCAAACACCATTGTGTTTATTCAATAGGGGTTTAGTTCCTTAGCCCTTGCTTGTCTCGCGGCTTATGTGTTCAGCCGGAATAACCCGTAGCAGGTATGGATGATATGGGGATGGTCCCTCACCAGAGCAGGGTCATCATAAACCAACGTCGCCGGACAAGCAGAGAGTCCGAAAGCCGGCGACGTGGAGTGAGCCACACTACTCTAGCTGGAATCCAGCACACATATCATGGAAGTGGACCATCATCGGGGTCTCTGGTGACAGATGAATGGAAGGAATCAATTATCGTACCAATTTATAAGAAAGGAGATAAAACTGATTGCAACAACTATAGGGGCATCTCATTACTTTCAACTTCGTACAAAATTCTAACAAATATATTAGTAAGCAGACTTACTCCCTATATTGATGACATTCTAGGAGATCATCAATGTGCATTTAGAAGAAACAGATCTACAACAGATCAGATTTTTAGTATAAGACAGATTTTAGAAAAGAAATGGGAATATAATGGTACTGTACATCAACTATATGTAGACTTCAAAAAAGCATATGATTCAATTAAGAGGGAGAAGTTATATAGTATCCTGCTGGAGTTCGGAATTCCTAAAAAGTTAGTTAGACTTATACGAATGTGTCTAAAGGGCTCAACGAGTAGGGTGCGTGTAGGCAAACAGTTTTCAGACACTTTTGAAATCCAGAATGAGTTGAAGCAAGGAGATGCACTATCTCCTCTACTATTTAATTTTGTACTAGAGCATGCCATTAAATCTTTAGAGAATGAGGAAGGCTTACAACTCAATGGTATTAATAAGCTGTTAGTTTATGCTGATGATGTAGTACTACTGGCCGATAGCGAGGAGATACTAAAGGCCAACACGCACACACTATTGAGTAACACTAAGAAATTAGGACTGGAAGTAAATATCAGTAAAACTAAATATATGGTCACACGTAGAAATTCAGTATATAATGGAAATGGACAGCTAATGAAAAATGAGGGAAATTTTGGGGAAGTGGCTGAATTCAAATACCTAGGAACAATTATCACAAATAGGAATGAGATGCACAAAGAAATTAAACATAGGCTCAATTCTGGAAATGCATGCTATTATGCATTGCAGAGACTTTTGATGTCCCAACTCCTTTCGAAAAACGTTAAGCTGAAAATATATAAAACTATTATTCTACCAGTTATATTATATGGGTGCGAAACATGGACTCTTACTTTAAGGGAGGAAAGGAGATTACGAGTATTTGAGAATAAAGTTCTTAGGAAAATTTTTGGACCAAAGAGAGATGAACAGACAGGTGAATGGAGAAGACTACATAACAATGAACTACATGGTCTTTATAGGAAGCCAGATATAATAAGAACAGTTAAGTCCCGTAGACTGCGATGGGCAGGACATGTTGTGCGTATGGGGAATGAAAGACGTGCATGGAAACTTCTTGTAGGAAAGCCAGAAGGAAAACGCCCAGTTGGTAGACCAAGAATGAGGTGGGAGAACAACATTAACTATGATTTGAGGGAAGTAGATTATACAGGGAATGATTGGAAAGCATTAGCTCAGGATAGGGATGTATGGAGAGCTTATGTCCGCGCGGCCATGAACCTACGGGTTCGATAGTGCCAGTGAGTAAGTAAGTAAGTAAGTATATATATATATATATATATATATATATATATATATATATATGAAGCCCGCCAAACCCAATCAATGTGATATATCGATTTATCAAGTACATAGTGGACATAAGCATCGCCAGTACTCCAGAAAATTCTAGACCTCTATTATGAACGGCTAACGCAGCATTCGTTTCTCGAATGTTACCTGAGTTTCTTTTTCGACGCCTAGACGCTTGTAGAAACTTGTTGAAGTGAAAAGAATGGACGTCCAATCAATTGCTGCAGAAATTGAACTTTGTTTTCAAAGAGATAGACATTGACGCGCAAAAATGTGTCGGTCAGGACTATGACGGCTGCTCAACAATGGCAGGAAGAAACAACGGCGTCTAGAAACATCTGCACTAGTTTTTTTTCCCCCCCAAAGTTATTTACTTCAACTACGGGAGTCACAAAATCAATCTTGTGGTAAATGATTTGAATAGTGTGCTCGAGGTGAGAAACACGATAGCTATAGTTAAGGATATTATACATTTTTTTTCGAGAGTCGCCGTATAGAAGACAAGTCCCAAGCATCCCCATGCTCTGCGAAATACTTTAGTCGCAAAAATATAAAAGTATTGGGATATTTAAGAAACACTTTTTGGAATTGATGAACGGCCTGAAATTGATTGCTGTAGAAGGAAATGCACCAAACCGAAAACAAGCTGATCAGTTGCAAGTAGAAGTACTTTCATCTTTTGTTTGTGACTGATAGCAAAATAATAATAATAATAATAATAATAATAATAATAATAATAATAATAATAATAATAATAATAGCTTTATTTTACCTGGCAGAGTTAAGGCCTTAAGACCTTGTCTACCACTCAA
The DNA here is from genome assembly GCA_030220185.1 of Diploptera punctata. Lineage (NCBI taxonomy): Eukaryota > Metazoa > Arthropoda > Insecta > Blattodea > Blaberidae > Diploptera > Diploptera punctata. The sequence continues at coordinate 206,476 of JASPKZ010007231.1, forward strand.
CCAGGTTTAAAAAAATACAAAAAAAAATAGTCTTTAATCTAAATTACAATATATATATATATAAACGATTACAAGTTATGAATACAATACAATTAATATTTATAATGTATTTTGATTTACTCTAAATTTAACGAATTAAATATATAATATGTACAAGATATATAAAAAACCAGAAAAAATTATTAATGACATAGTATAAAATTAAATAAATAGAGAAAAATTAATTATTAGACAACAGGTAACTGTATAAGCGTGACTTAAAGGTGCCAAGTGTGCGGCAACCCCTGATATCTTGAGGAAGGAGATTCCAGGAGCGGGCAGAGGCTACTGTGAAGGAAGTAGAATAGGAGGAAGTAATATGAAGAGGAATTGTTAGCAAACTGCTATCTTGTGACCTAGTGTCAATATTGTGGTAAGAGGATAACTTCTCAAATCTGGACGGCAGGTAAGTAGGGATGTAGGAATTCATAAGCTTGAAAAGTAGTGAAAGAGAGTGCAATTTACGCTGTCAGTAAGACGGAGCCAAGAGAGGTTATTAAAGTATTCGGAAATATGGTCATAACGGCGGATATTGAAAATGAATCGAACGCAAGCATGCAAGCATTATGAACACACTGCAGTCTCTGCAACAAGTCATAGTTTATATCATTATATATAATGTCACAAAAATCGAAGCGTGGTAACACAAGATTCTGCACAAGGATTTGTTTTAACGAAATTGGGAGAAAATTCTTTAATCGTCTAAGATAATGTAAGATGGAGAAAGTCTTTTTACATATGTGTTTCACTTGTGTTTGCCAGGTTAAATTTGCGTCTAGATGTAGTCCAAGATCTATTACTGAAGAAGAATAAGGGATAATTATATTATTTATAGTAATGTTTGGAAGTGTAGATATGTCAAAGGTTGTAAGCAGTCTTTGTTGTCCCATTAGAATTACTTGTGACTTGTTAGGATTTAGATTTAAACCGATACTTAAAGACCAATTAAAGATGGATATGAGATCGTCATTCATTTTCGTCAAGCTGTTATAGAGAGAATGAGGAGGTGAATGTAAGTAAATTTGGAGATCATCAGCATAGAGGTGATAACGGCAGTGCTTTAGTACAGTTGGTAAGTCATGTATGTAGATTGAGAAAAGAAGAGGTCCGAGAACACTGCCCTGGGGGACTCCAGCCGGCATGTTGCGCCAAGACGAAGATCTAGAGTTTAGTTTTTTGGAACCTTTCGTTAATTCGCTGCAAGCCGTGGCTATAGATTTAATTAAATGCACGGTCATGTTGAAAGCATTAAAAGCATGGTAATAGATCATCATAAAAAAGTGATGAGATATCCGAAGGCATCATGAAAGAGATGGAGACTATTGCTTCTGAGCTAGGTGTGGAAATCACACTACCAAGAATACCCAATAAGGTAACACATCGAGCTAATCCACAATTTAATCCCGAAGATTACTTTAAGGTGGCCAACTTAAATTCCTACTTGAACTCCTTTCACACAGCTTTGTCAGACAGATTTGGAGAACAACAAGGTCTTGCTTTTGAACTTCAAATGCTGCACACTAAGAACCTAAAAACATCTCTGAAAGATGTCCAAGCATGGCGAGCAAAATTTCAGAGTATTATAAAATTGAGGGTTTGTCCACCAAAATTGAATTATGACATCGTGTATGGATTAAACGAAGTGACAAGGATAGAGAAAGTGATTTCCTTAATATCGTGGAGGAGTGCGATTTTTTCCCTCCATAAAAAAAATTGTAATATGCCTGTCTTTACCATGCACTACGGCGTCGATTAAACAGACTTTTAGCACCCCAAGAAGAGTGAAGACATGGTGCCGCTCTATAATGACAAAAAAATCGCCTCAATAGCCTGTATGCTATATAGTATATATGCTCAGTCTGGACAAAAGCTTATTAAAAATAATATTCAAAAATTAAAATAAAACGTACTTAAAAAAAAATTTCAAACGAAAAGGCGGGTGGAACTGTGTGCATAGTTGCACTTTATTATCAGCTAAAACGCAGAAGGCCCTTGCCCGAAATGGGATGATTATGGGATAATTCAAATTAAAAAAAAAATCAGCTAAAATATAGCTAATAGTTTCAGTACAAATAAGTATAAAAATTAAGAAGTGATCTTGACAAAAAATTAAATTCACCAAGCCTAAAAATTCTGCAATTATTTCACTATTATTCTTCATATTTCCTCTTCAATAGCGCTGTAGTTTTCTTTCGAAACATATTAAGGTTAATTTAAAAAAAAATAAAGGTAGTATTTTGTATTTTTGATTTGTTCGTTTGTATCCGGGAAGTATACAGTCGAAACAAAATTTGCAACTCCCTTAATCCAATGCTCGCTACGCCCATGTTCCTCATAAATCAGATGTTCACAACTAAAATAAAGTTCCGTTTGAAAAACTGGCACCAGTTGAAATGCAGAAGATGAAACATGGTTTTGAAAGGCCTTCATATTTGTAACTACTTGAAGAAGTTTTTCAAACAGGTGTTCAGTTTTTTTTTTCATGTCATGTATATAATCTATTTCATCCATCCATAGTAATTCTGCCCGAAGGAAGGTCCTTCACTGCAATCATAGCATTTTCATGTTATGCTTGCAGCTTTACTAGGGAATTGTAGGTGTGGTAGCTTCCCGTTGCTTTCCACACCGGTGAAGGATGATGATAATGGCCATATGATTTCGGGGACCGTTTGGGCTTTAGAGTTTTCCTGACATTTTTCTTACAGGTGAGGAAAAGCCCCGATAAAAACCTCACCCAGAAAAACTGTCCCGACCGGGGATCGAACCCGGGCCCGCTGCGTGACAAGGCAGCTCGATACCTCGAGACCACAGCGGTGGACACTATAATCTATTAAGTCATCAATATATTGAGTAATTTCGGAAACTAATATATTTGTTAGAAATTTGTACGAAGTTAAAATTAATGACATGTTTTTGTAATTAATTTTATCTCCTTTCATATAAATTGGTACGATAATCGGGTTTTTCCATTCATTTCGAAGAGACTCTTTTTACCACATCATACAAAGTAATTGGTGTTTCTTTTCCATTAATTTTTCTCTCCTTAATTTTATAAATTCTGCTGGGATCCCAACCGAAGTCGACGCTTTATACATCTTTAATTATTCTATTGCCATTTTGATCTCTAACGCTCTTAGTTATGGTGACTAATATTTATGATGTTCTTAAACAATTATCTTCAATATCCTGTTCTGAATGTACATTTAATAACTGATTAAAGTAATTTTTTTCATACACTTATTTAATTCAATTAATTTCCAATCATATATCCATTTTCATTCCTAATTATATTTGTTCTAGCATGAAATATTTTCCTTTCTATCCTAATTCCCCGATATAATTATCGGATGCGCCTATTTTTTGCATTAATTTTGAGATAATTAATCTTCTCCCTCAAATATTCCCTCTTTTTACTCTTCAAAAATTGGTGTTTTTTCTCTGATTTAACCAAATTGTTCTAAATTTATTTCATTTGGCTCTTGCAACCAATTCATTTTTTCTGGACTATGCATTAACTAACTAATTCATTGACACTATCTAATCCGTAGATTTATGGTCACGAGGACATAAGCTCTCCATACATCCCTATCCTATCAAAATGCTTTCTAATCATCTTCTGTATAATCTACTATCCTCAAATCATGGTTAATATAATTCCCCCATCTCATTCTTGGCCTGCTTACTGGGTGCCTTCCTTCATGTTTTCCTATAAGAAGCTTCCACGCCCCCCTTCCATTTCCATTCTGGTCATATGTCCGTCCATCGCAGTCTACGAGATTTAAAAGTTTTATTATAATTGACTTCCTATAAAGATCATGTAGCTCACTGTTTAGTTGATTTCTCCATTCACCTATCTGTTCATCTCTTTTTGATCCAAAATTTTTCCTAAGAACTATATTCTCAAATATTCGTAATCTTCTATAAATCCTTAAATTAAAGGGTCCATATTTCACAACCATATAATATAACTGGTAGAATAACAGTTTTATATTTTCAATTTTACTTTTTTTCAGAGAAGTTGGGATGACAAAGAGTACCTGTAATGCATAATAGCATGCTTTTCCAGAATTGAGCCTATGTTTAATTCCCTTCTGCGCCTCATTCATATTTGTAACTACTGTTTTAGATAAATCTCCCCTGCACATAGTCCCTGTACAGGAAGTTAAATGGCCAGGAGAAGGTCGTCAGGAATCAAAAAGCTTGATATTACACAAGGAGTTGCAGCGAGACCAGAATTTGGAACAGATTTATTAGTCCGAAGGAGGGTCTTCTCAGCTATGCGAATTGATAAGTGGATGGTGTTATGCATCAACCGGCTATGTGTCATTTAAAAACTGATTTTTAATGTCATCTGTTGCACTGGCTCATGAAGTAAGAGTACGCACACTTTTAGTGCTAAATCTTTAAATATAGCCTTATTATTAAAGAAAAATGTAAACACCATCAGTCCTAGGCCTATCAGAGATTCTATGTTTTGCAAAAAACGGCTATGAAACCAGATCTTCATAAATGCTAATCTAAATTTTGCATCGTGCTCATGCAGCAAATCGCCAAATGTTCCCGCTCTTAGATTGTTGATGCTTAACTGTCAAATAAGGAAAATAACTTGCTGTGTACAGCATTGTCAGTTTGACGCAACAATAAATAGTGAAGATTGACTTAAACTTTAAACGTATGTTTATCGAAACTTATATAATGACGCATAGTCGGCTGATGCATAACGCCGTCTAAGTTCTTTAGCGATAGGATACCGTACTTAATTCTAAACGGCAAACGACATGATTTTGTAATCGTAAATGTACATGGTCCCACAGGAATTATATTATTATTATTATTATTGTTATTATTATATTATTATTATTATTATTATTATTATTATTATTATTATTATTATTATTATTATTTTAAGTGTGAATTAAGGCGACTATTACATAACATCTAAAAAATGACCTTCCTTGTCAGTTTAGAAGCCTGCCAAGATATGAGACAACTTTACTATAAATTTCTTTTATACCCCAGCCGCTGGATCTCCAGCTCTGAAGTTTAGGTTATACGAGGGGTAAAGGGAGAACTCGCCCTCTACTGCCAATAAGAAAATGACTGATGTGGGAATGAAAGTCTGCCACAACCAATCACTGCTCTTGACGTAACTATAGCGCGCTAGTAAGGTTTGAAATTGTTGAGATGTTGTCAGCTGTAATGTCTGCTAACCGCATACATAAAGCGGCCCCTCCACTGAATACCCATATCGGCAACACTGTCGTGAAAACGTCAGGGCCGAAGAATTCACTTGCCACGCCCACTCACAAGTAGAAAAAAAAGTTATGCAAGCCATCACAGCACCTTCACCAACAAACTTCTAGAGACGAGGTCATATAGAGAAAAACATGTTTTATTAAGGAGCATAAAATACTTCTGAACACGTCACACATAGGGGTATTTTGCCTTAAATTTTGGACAAATTACCTTTTTTTAAAATGTGATTAATTCTCGGAATAAGTTATTTACTCTGATAGCCTGGGTAGTCTGATAAGATGGGAGAAATATGGTACGGTATATCTTTGATGCTAACACCACCAACTTTGCAGTAAAATTAGAAGAGATTTTGGCGCTATTTTTTTTATTAGAGCTGTTTTCAATTCCTGCTTGGAGGATACAGACCTTTCTCGAATTTTCCCTTTAAGATAATCCCAAAAGTACCCTTCTTCTTCTTCACTTCACGGACCAGGCTGCACCCAGTCATCCATTCAGCCTCCTCTGCGCAGAGTAACTGAGTAAATTAATAAAACCCAATGCCAGGCAATTAAAATCATAAACAATCAGAAAAGCTATTGAAGGAAGCAGTTGTCAGACATAGGTCATAAGTATACTTGAATTAATCAGGAAAGTGAGTAGAATATGATTATGAAATGTTAAATGGCAAATAAAATGATCCGATGAAATTAGCATTAATGGGAACTAATGACTAGTCATTAAAAAGGCAGGGAGAACTCAGGTAAAGCAACCCTTTCCTTTGTTAAGATACCGAAGCGATCGACACACACAAAGAGTTAGAGTCTTGACAAAATCCTTTATTCTAAGGGATTAACTAGCATTTCTTTCAGAGGCAAAAGCTTAATAAGGTTACGCAGACAGCCAGAATACAATAACAGAATTTATGAACGGGGATTTCAACTCGGAACAAACAAGGTTAGTAAAAAATGTGGAAAGAGAGAAACTTCTAGCGTTCGGGCCTACTAGAAGTAGACGATTACGGAGTTAACATGATGTAACCCGGTGGCCTAAGTAACAAAACTTATGATCCAACTGTAAGTGAAGCCAACACGGATAGGGCCCAATCTCCGACGACAAAATCACCAATAACAAAATTGTAACACCCTCTCATATTATACTATAAGGATACATTATGTTATTTGTTACGTGTGCCTAATCGCTGTTCTCAGGTCCACGAGGTCTATATAGTGGGAGAACCTAATTTACGTAATGGGCAAGGGAGACGAACCTCAGATATTTGTACTTGCGCTCGGGCCTTGCCCACGTCTTCATCACACACTGGCAGCACGGTCACCAGTGGTAACTTGAATTTAAGGACTTACAATGTTCACGGAAGTATATAGAGTTTCTGAACTTAAACATTTTTTTATTAATCTCAAGATAAAATTAGAGTGTCCGCGAGTGAGCTTGAATAAGGCGTAACAATTTTCGCGACCGATAGCAAACCGACGATAAACGCCATCGCTGATTGTGAGATCAGTGCGAAGGAATATAATTAAACCATGTACAGTTTTAACCATTTCGAGTGTGCTTCAAGATATAATAAATTACATTCAACACAATTCATTCGACACAATTAATTCTGCCCGACGAAGTCCTCGTGGAATCCCTGAACAAGAACCTCATGCTTGCCGATATTTAACCTGAGCAAACCGAGTACCCAAATTCCTCAATGAACCGAGGAAGTCCTTTGTAAATCCGGCGACCACCAAATCCTTTATTACTATTAACCATTACATCAAGCAACCATTATCCCGCCATAAGGCAAGTTGACTGTTGCGCCTCACAGTTGTTCTGTCCATTTTTTCATTTGCCTTCCTACATTCCTTGAACCTCTAGGTTGTAGTTAAATGCTGCTTTTGGTAAATTTGTTAGAATCATTCTTTCTACTACACGTCTAAACCATTCGTCCCATAAATTGGCAACGTATCCTAAAGCATACATCATTTGGTTCAATGAATTTATTATTTTAATAAAACAGAAGAAAACGAATGAGAATAAATTACTTAAATGTGCATGGAATTACACAATATATATATATATATATATATATAACTAGCCAATATCCGGCTTGCACTGCTACACCTAAATAAATTAAATGTGTTTCTATGTATAGTTACACAAGTAAAAAGAAAAATAATTATAAATTTATATCGTAATTATCAGTTTAGCGGTTGTTTGGTCTGGTTAGGGATAAATTGGCCGGTTTACAGGTAATTCAATCGTTTTAGAGGTAGATTCATCGGTTTAAGGTTAATTTATCGTTTTAGAGGAAGCTTGATCGGTTTACGAGTAGTTTCTCGTTTCAGAGGTAGCTTAATCGGTTTACTGGTAACTTTGGTGTTTATAGAGGTAGTTTGATTAGCTAATGGTAATTTGGTCGTTATAGATGTAATTTCATTGGTTATGGGGTAGTTTGGTCGGATCGGTTGGACTTCTTAGATTATGTTTCTGGGTTAGGTTAGGTATCGGTTAGGTCAGGTATCGGTCAGGTTAGGTCAGGTCAGGTTAGGTTAGGCTGGATTAGGTTAGGATAGGTTAGGTTTAGTTAGATTCGGTTCTGTTCTGTATGGTTCGGTTAGGTCAGGTTAGGTCAGGGTAAGGTTCGGGTTAGGATAGTGTTATGTCCGGGTTATGTTAGGTTTAGGTCAGGTTTAGTTCCGGGTTAGATCCAGGTTTGTTTCTGGGTTTGGGTACGGGTTCGGGTTCAGTTTGGATTCGGGTTTGGGTTCAGTTTGAATTCAGTCTGGATTTCAGTTATTTTTTTTCAGTTTTGGTTTCAGGTTTTGGATTTTTTGTTTTGGATTCGGGTTTTGGTTTCGGGTTTGGGTTCGGGTTGGGATTCAAGTTAGGTTCAGTTTAGGTTAAGTTAGACTCGGTTAGGTTAGGCGTGGTTGGGTTAGGTTAACTTCGGGTTAGATTCAATTTAGGTTGAGGTTAGTTTCAGGTTAGGTTCATGTTAGGTTCAGGTTAGGTTTAGGTTGGGCTCAGGTTAGGTGCAGGTTATGTTCAGGCTAAGTTCAGAGTAGGTTCAAGTTAAGTTCAGATTAGGTTCGGGCTTGGCTCAAGTTAGGTTCAGGTTAGATTCTGGCTAGATTCTGGTTAGGCTCAGGCTAGGTTGAGGTTAGATTAGGTTCAGCATAGATTAAGGTTAGGTTCAGGCTAGCTTCAAGCTTAGGTTCAGATTAGGTTTCGGCTAGGTTCAAGTTATGTTCATGTTAGGTTCAGGAAAGTTTCAGATTAGGTTCAGGTTAGGTTCAAGTTAGTTTCAGGTTATGTTCAGGTTCAGTTATGTTCGGTTAGGTTTGCTTAGGTTAGATGCGGTTAGGTTATGTTAGTTACGTTAGGTTCGGTTAGGTCCGGTCAGTATAGGTCATGTTCGGTCAGGTTGGGTCAGTATAGTACAGGTCAGGTCACTTAGGCGTCCAAAAAACTACTTTTTTCACTACAAAGGACGATTTTTAAAGGTGTAGAAGTTGAATATCACAACTCTCTTTTAGCCTATGTTCATCCCGGAAATCTCCTGAATATTTTGCAAAAATCCCCATCACATTCGGATAAACGGTATGGCAGCGCATAAAATATGAACAAACAGATAAACAAACTTTTTTATACATTAGATGTAAACTAAAGTTTTTCCTTGGATGGGTAACGGTCGGTAAATTTAGCATAAATTTTCCACAGAGGCCTCTTTATTCACGCATGCGGTTCTTTTATGAGCCTTAAAAACTTAAGACTCGGAACCCACGGCTTAAAGTCTTAGTCGGATGACTTGTCCCATGTATTTTTCCATCCTAAAAACCCCGGCCGTGTTTGAACCCGCGTCCCTTGGAAATTAGAGGCAAGAAACATAATTACACATAACTAACCACTAGCCCACCGCGGCCAAACTATCTCTAAAAATACCGAACAATAACATTTTAGGTTAAGTGAAGAATTGTTAAATTTTTGTTTGGAAAAGTAATTAAGAATAAATTATTGTCTCCATGATATTTAATATTATAAAGTAAGAAAATGGCAGCAAAAACACCAGGTTTTTTTTTTCTCGAAAGGTAGTAATTGTAATAATGGTACCCATTTTATAGTCAAGCCACTGATTCCAGGCCCTGACGTTTTCACGACCGTGTTGCAGTTATTGGTATCCAGTGGAAGAGGCCGCTTTATGTATGCGGTTAGCATACATTACAGCTGGCAACATCTCAGCAATTTCAAACCTTACTAGCGCGCTGTAGCTACGTCAAGAGCAGTAATTGGTTGTGGCAGACGTTCACTCCCAAATCAATAATTTCCTTATTGGCAGTAGAGAGCGAGTTCTCCCTCGTATAACCTAAACTTCAGAGCCGGATATTCAGCGGCTGTACTGTAGTGTTAATTCATTGGAGTTGGAGCAAGATTTTTTTTGTGAAATATTAATAAGAGGTTCTCACTATGTGACATTATTATAATTAATAATATATATATATATGTGTGTGTGTGTGTGTGTGTGTGTCTACCGCTGTGGTCTCGAGGTAGCGTGCTGCCTTGTCACGCAGCGGGCCCGGGTTCGATTCCCGGCTGGGACAGGCTCCTGGGTGAGAGTTTTTCGGGGTTTTTCCTCACCTGTAAGACAAATGTCAGGGCCAAAAATCATCCGGCCATCATTATCATTCTTTACCGGTGTGGAAAGCAACGGGAAACTACCACACCTATAATTCCTTAGCAAAGCTGCAATGCATAGCATGAAAATGATATGATTGCAGTGAAAGACCTGCCATCGGGCAGAATTACTATAGAATAGAATATACATGTTATATTATGACTATGCGATCATACGTCTTGAATCAAACATTAAAATTCATTCATCTCAAAACTATATTTTTCGACTTATCCTAATTTACTCACCCACCGGAGATATTATCCTTGATTACAGTTTCAGTTAGGAGAAATTCTTTCTAATTACAGTAATGTTATTTAGAACTATCTTCCCGCAAATTGTATTTATTTTTGTCATATGACTCGAAAATATGACTATCTGTTGATCTGAGGGATTTTATTTCTTGAACATAGAGAATCGTTTGTTTTATGTGTGGCAACACTGAGTATTAAAAAACATTTTAGGTTAAGTGAAGATTGTTAAATTTTTGTTTGGAAAAGTAATTAAGAATATATTATTGTCTCCATGATATTTTAATATTATAAAGTAAGAAAATGGCAGCAAAAACACCGGGCTTTTTTTCTCGAAATGCAGTAATGATAGTAATGGTACCCACTTTAGTGTTAATTCATTGGGGTTGGAGCAAGATGCAAGATATGGAGATTTTAGTACCAAAAGAGGAGAAAAAGGAATTGCCTATTATACTTGTAAGTTATGAATGCCCATGCAAGTCATAAATTTGTATTTCGTGACTCCGATTTTAGTCATTAGATTTAAATTCTTTTCGATAATTACTTGGAAATTTAACTCTTCATTATAGATAAAATTATAATAATGTAGTCCTTAGCGTTTTCTTAAAATCCGTCAACGCGTCTCAATTATTATTAAGAAGTCGCTGAGTTAGGTTACGGTAAAATGATTTTGTTAACTATTTAAGTTCAGTTTAATGAGCAGTCAGGTTTCCCAATTAATTACCTACTTGGAGAAACTGCACTTAATGCTCACCATGAATTATTCTGCAGAATAGTAATGTGCATGCGCAGGGATTATGAACTTGCTCCGTAGATGGCAGGACTCTGTGCAGTCGGTATGACTTACCTTCACAATAAATTCCCAATTTTACTTTCAAAAATGGATGTATCTTAACACAGTTCATAACCTAACAAAGTAATTCATTTACATATTATTTCAATAAAGTATAAACTAATTCCATATATACTAACTTGCCCCTTCTTAACCTAACAAAATAAAAAATGTAATATTACAATTTCTTATTGTTGGTTGCATAAATAGCACAACCTGCCATCTGTTGATGAAGTCTTGCACATGCACACTATGGTTCTGTAGAACTTAGAAGAAATCATGGAAAAACTGCACTTAAACTTGTGTGAAATATTTTTAAAGTCCTATAGAACAACAGTGCGCATGTGCCAGAGTTTATAGAGCCAGCGATAATCCACAATCGATCCATATATAAATTATTATCCTTGATTACTATCGATATCTTACTAAAGTTAAAAAGTCTTATGCTAGATGACAGCATGTCGCTATGAAATTTAAATGATCAATCTTTGCAATAAATCCCCAAATCTATGTTAAAAAATATATTAATATTATTAAAATTACTAAACATTTATTAAAAATGGGTGTACACTTACTTATCACTCCCTAATGCCGATCCAACCACCGATAACCCAAAATAGTGATAGAAAAATCATAGACTAAGTAATATACTCTGTGGAGAAAATAGCAGTTAGCATCACAATATTGTCTAACAGTGTTATAATATTGTGATTTGCATATTAAAATAAATTCTTCAAAATTGTCTAGTAAATGTTATAAAAATTGTTGAAAAAGTTTAAAATATTAAATACAGAAGAAGAGTTATAGTTTACAATAATAAACTGAAAAATCAAGCGTAAGAAGTGCAGTTGAGCCGAAATCATTGAGAAATTTTGCTTACATAAATAAATATTTAACAATTGTAAAAAATAAGTACAGGCTGAAAACACATCTGATAATTTGTGGAAATAGGGTCTACACACGGGAATAATTTCTAGAACTTAACAATAATTATGGGACTTAGTAAATTTCTCTCAAGTTATAATTATTCACATAACTAGAAATCCTTGTGGATTTGGAATATCAAACGTTCCTTAATAGCTTACTTTTAATCAAGTGAAAAGTGTGTATAATAGTTTTACAAACTAAAATAAAATAAATTAATTTATGAACTGTTGTCTGTTTCCATGCAACTTTCCTCTAAATTCTTATAGATGAGATAATTCATCGCTTCTTCCTAAAATAAAATAGGAACTAATGAGCTAGGGCGCATTTGACTAATAGTTAACCACAGCGAGACCACCCACTTTTTTAAAAATATTTTTTTAACAATTGTTAGAAAATGTTAAAACAGAAGGAAATGTTAATAAGAACAGAAAAAGTAATTACTGCAACAGTGTCATAAGAATATTGCATGGTGTAGCATAGTGAGGCCTAATCTATAGTTGAGCCACCTATTTTCTTTTAGATGAGATTAAAATTTTAGTAGGCCATAATTGGGCTCAACCTTTGAATAAGTTACTCTCTACTTACGATTTTATTATTAATTTAACACTTCTCATTGAAGGATAAATTATATTTGAAGAGAAAAATTTTTGCCTAGACCGGGACTCGAACCCGGGACCCTTGGCTTTCTGGGCCAAGTGCTCTACCAACTGAGCTACCAAGGCGAGTTGCGATCTAGACGCAAATTTTTCTCTTATATATGTTGTAATTCCCTCGCGCCAAATGCTTGAAACCGTAGCTTCTATCTTTGCAAATGGTGGCTTCTTAGTTAAGAAGACATTTATTGGAAATTTAACATTACTTTATAAAGCCAGTAGGGCTTCTATTGACGACTTTATTATTAATTTAACTTCTCATTGAAGGATGAATTTTATTTGAAGAGAAAAGTTTTCGCCTAGACCGGGACTCGAACCCGGGACCCTTGGCTTTCCGGGCCAAGTGCTCTACCAACTGAGCTACCAAGGCAAGTTGCGATCTAGATGCAAATTTTTCTCATATATATAAAAAAAAATTTCTCTTCAAATATACTCTCTACTTTTCTATACTTTCTTAAGACACTGTTGCACTACATACTTTCTCCATTTTTACTAACATTTCGTAGTATTTTAAACTTTTCGCAACGATTACACTGTGCAACAAATTTAAACTTTTTTTCTGTCCTTTAGATGAAACTATGTGATTTTAACTAATTGAGATATGCTGAATTCATTTCTGAAATCCAAAATTTTCTATCACCCACCAATTTTCTGTAATGACACTTTGTACATATGTACATTTGCTATAAATACAACAAAAAAGTTGTCTTGTACTTAACACTTTTTTCTGTCCTTTAGATTAAACTATGTGATTTTAACTAATTGAGATGTGCTGAATTCAATTTGATATCCAAAATTTTCGATCACCAATCAATTTTTTGTAATGACACTTTTTAATTGTACAAGTTAGTTATAATGACAAACATAACAATTGCAAAGAACACCAAATTAAAATGTCTTTATTTATCATTTGCACTTATGGACAGCTTCAGGGCTATCTCTGATGATTGACCAGCAATATTCACCAAGCATACTTGCATTCCATTTTCCACTGAATGGTTTTTCAAAGGCTGATATTTCTTGGTGAAACCTCTCGTCGTGTTCATCGCTGACAGCACCAAGGTTTTTTGGAAAGAAGTCCAGATGACAGTCCAGAAAATGTAGTTTCAAAGACATATTGCATCCCATAACATGAAAGTAGTGTAATAATTCACTTACAATTAATTCATAGTTTGCTGATTTTTTATTCCCAAGGAAGTTCATGCATAGTGATTTAAATGCAAGCCAAGCCATTTTCTCTGCTTCCAACAGTTTATTTTCAAAGTCTTCATCCTGGAAGACTGCTCTTATTTGTGGACCAATAAACACTCCTTCATTAATCTTTGCATCACTTAGGTTTGGAAATTTATTTTTGAGATGCATGAAAGCTTGTCCTTCTCTTTTCTAATTGAAGTTATTCTAACATTGATATCTATAAGATTCCGTTGTTGCAGTCTACAGCCCAACAATTCTGCTTTGATGTTTGGGAAGTTTTAAGTTCCTCACGAGATCATTGAGGGCGTTTAGTGTGAACACCTGGTGATTACAGGGTAAAGACGATGTAGATGGCTGAAACTCTGGATCTCGAGTAGGACTACTACAGCCTGAGACGTTGGGTGTGTCTTTTTCTGAAACGGTGTACTGTTCTGGAGGCTTAGGTACAGGAAAATGTTCATTGTGAGAAACTGGTCGGATGGCTGAAGGTAAATTAGGGTACTGGATCTGCCCTTTGGATTTTGAAGTATATCTTTCTATATCTACCAAACAGAAATAACAATCTGTTACATGGCCCCGAGATTCTCGCCAAACCATAGGTACAGCAAATTTAATTTCATTGCGTTTACCTTGTAGCCAATTTCTCAAATTTCTAGAGCATGAATTGCAGCATATGTGAGGTGCAAATGACTTATCTTGGTCTCCCACACGACATCCAAAATACAGTTCATATGCCTTTCAAACTAGAGGTGTAATATTACACTTTTAGCTCTTGAAGGTTAGTTCTCCACATACATAGCAAAAAGAATTAGGATTAGTTTTACACTGACGTGGCATTATGGTATAATTACTATCCTTCAAACTCTTCTGAAACACAATTATGAAACACTAGCTCACTCTTTGAACACCAACAGGAAATCAACAACAGACTGAAAATAAATGAAATATCATTAGTTATAAAATGCTAAATACAGATGGCAGCACAGGATGGGATGCTAATATTTAGTTGTAATATTTATTATCAGATGTCGACCTATCTCCTAAGAAATAAAAATATGAAATTGACGTAGTATGTGGAAAGTGGAAGATTCAATTAATATGAAATACATGTTAGACTAAAATAACATTCGTAAAGATTTTTTTTTGGGTTTTCTGAAAAAAACGGTACGTGATAGACAACATCTAATTATAGATTCGTTTTTATCATTAAAACGTCTACTTGATACACCTATTTTCATAAAAAGGACAAATTTCGTGTTGCACAGTGTTATTAAAACATTTTCATCATCATCCAGGGATTAAGTCTGTTGGCTCGTTCCAGTTTCATGAAAGCTAGAATTGTTAAAATTGTTCAGACCTTCTTCTGTGTGGACGTCCAACATTTCTCCTTCCATGCAGTTTATAATTTAGCAATTATTTTGGAAATCTTTCTTCTGGCGTTCTATCAATATGTTCTTTCCAGGCATTCCTATATTTATTTTAGAATACAATAAGAAGTAACATTAAGAGGTTTGTTTAATAATTAAAACATTTTTTCTGTTCATTCTTACCTCAAAGCTGACGAGGGGCTAAGAAGCTCTGAAACATATGTTCGACAAAAACAACTCTTAAGAGGTAAGAATGAACAGACAAAATGTTATGTTCCTATATTTAATTATTTTACAATTATTAAATATTTAACTATGTATGCAAATTGTGGTATTTGTCTCTCAATTTTTTTTTAAGTTGTACAGAATCATAATGTGCATGACAAATGCTTAATGAAACTAATGCCAGATGGCAGGACATATATGTGAAATTGGTATGACTAATATTTGTAATTAATTCCGAAACATATTTTAAGAAAAGGATGTTCACTCACTTCGTTTTGTTAGATTCCAATGGGACAAGTTAGTATATGCAAAATTAGTTTATAGCATATTAATTAACATGCATGTAATTTATTTTGTGAAGATGGAAGTTGGTGTACATTCATTTCTTATAAATATGTTTGGGAATTTATTGCAAAGGTTGGTCATACTGATTTCACAGATATGTGGTACCATCTGGCTACAATTCCATAAACATTTGCATATATGTACTACTATTCTGTAGAACTTAGAAAAAATTCATTGAGTAACCTATTCTAAAGTTTTTCCCTAATTGTTTAAGAAGCAAGCATTAGTGAATCACAAATTTATTAGTTTTGAATTAATGTTCTTGACACTCATAAGCAATTTTTAGACTGAATCGCATTCATATAAGACAAATAATTCTGGCATCCAAATGCACATGTCTTTGATTAAAACTACATTATTTGTAACTATATTTGGGGATTTGGAAAAAAATTTAGTATAAGTCAACCAATGAATTTTTCTAAGTTCTACAGAATAGTAATGCGCATGTGCAAACATTTATGGAATTGTTGCCAGATGGAACCACGTATCAGTAAAATTGGTATTACAAGCCTTTGCTATAAAATTTCTATACAAGTTTACAAGAAATGAATGTGCACAAACTTGCCCCTTCTTAACCTAACAATATAAATTACATATTTTAATAAACTATAAACTAATCTGGTGTATATTACTTTATCCTATTGGAGCCTAACAAAATAAGTGAGTTAATGTTCATTTCTTAAAATAAGTTGAAATGGAGTGCAAATTTTGTATGGAAAACCATAGAGCAAATTACAAGAGTCGTTTCATAAGTTCCTGGAGTCACCACCATAGGTCATTGCAGCACAACCAGGTTCCCGCATGATGATGAGTCATCCTTTAACAGTAAATATGTGGCGCTTCAGTGCTCTGGGTGGAGAGCTGTGGTGTGGACGCATGTTCATTGTTGTTCCCGTGTAGTAATTTGTGAAGATGGAAAAAATTAAGATTCGAGCGGTAATAAAATACTTTGTAAAAAAATGCATGAAGGCAAAAGAAATTCATGTAGATTTTCATAACATATTGGGGGATTCTGCGCCTTTATATTCAACATTTGCCAAGTGGACAACTGAGTTTAAATGTGGTCGGAACAGCTTAGACGATGATCACCATAGTGGTAGGCCAAGATGTGTTACTACTCCAGAAATAATTGCAAAGGTGCACAAAATGGTATTGGAAGATCGCTGACTAAAATTGCGAGAGATAGTGGAAGCTGTAGGGATGTTACTTGAACGGGCACATTACATTTTAAGTGTGAGGATTTGAAAAAATTATCTGCTAGCTGGGTGCCGTGGCTGTTAACACAAGATCAAAAACGCTTCAAAGTTGAAATGTCTGAAGAATGTTAGGCCTGTTTTCACAGGAACAAACAATTTTTTGCACTGGTTTTGACCACAGATGAAACATGGGTCCATTACTAGACTCCAGAGACAAAACAACAGTCAAAGCAGTGGAAACATGCTGATTCTCCACCACCAAAGAAAGCAGAGACAATACAGTTGGCTGGAAAGGTCATGGCATCAGTTTTCTGCGATGCGAAAGGGATTTTTTGATTGATTGTCTTTCAACTGGTCAAACAATTACGGGACAATACTACGCTAACCTCCTGAACAAACTACAGCAAAAGATGCGTATAAAAAGGTCAGGTTTAGCAAGGAAGACAGTCTTGTTCCATCAGGATTAATGCATGACCTCACACGTACGTCGTTGCCATGGCAAAAATACATGAACTGAAGTACAAATTGTTGCCACACCTGCCTTATTTACCTGATATGGCTCCATCTCTTCCCTAAGCTGAAAATCTTCCTTGGTGGACAGAGATCACTTCAAATGAAGAATTGATAGCCAGAGTTGAGTATTTAGCACGGCTGGAGGAATCTAAATTTTCAAGATAGGATCAAGGCATTGGAACATCGCTGGCCCAAGTGCATTAGTGTACAAGGAGGCTATATTGAAAAATAAAAATAGTTTCAATGAGGTATGCATTTTTTTTACCTCATTCTGAGAACTTATTAAACAACCCTCGTATTCCAGATTTCTTCTGTTTTCTTCTGCCAAAAAAACTTAATTCCACTACTTCTCTATACTCTTATCATCTATTTTGTTTCTTTTCATTTCATCTCCTACTGTGATGGTGCAAAAGGCCTGGTCAGTCAGCATCCATGTATATCACAGGCCTTCAATAATGGGGGCTTCATCTCATGTCTTCCCATCCCTTGACCTGTTATTATACCAGAGAGTTTACTCTAGATGTTATTTTTAAATGTTATTATGCAGGGAAAAAATCCATGTGAAACAAGTATATGGTAGAAACATGAATAAACATTATATAAATTTAGTTGGATAAATGCTTTTTCATCTTACCTCATAAAGTTCCACGTTTTCATGATACTGGTCTCAAAGGCCTTTGTCTCCATCATCAGTCATAACTCCTACTGTTAAAATTTTGCTGTTACCACCATTTTCCAAATTACCAACTGGTGCTGATTTTATGAACTTGGAGATTAAATTTTGCTCGCCAGGAACTTCAAAATTCATGAATATATTTTTGTTCTTCTAAATGTATACCTTTTTCCAAACTGTTAATTCCAAAGACTTCTCTAAATGCTTCAAAAATTTAGTTTCTCTTCCATCTAAGTGATTCTTCAGAAAACTATGAGCTGCAATTGCCGATTTTTCAATTTCACCATTTTTAATATTTCTAAAGTGGTACAAGTCTCTAAATTCCTTTTAGTTTTCCCTATTTATACTTTCTTGCAGTCATTGTAATTAATTTGATAAATTCCATCTGGGGGCATTAACCTTTTTATTAGTTATTAGAAGATTACCCGGATTAAATTTGATAATCGGTGCCAATGTAATATTGAATTTGTTTTTTTTTATTTCCTATGCGTTTCAGGATAGTAATTTTCTTGAATTGTTTCCTTTCCTTGGAATCAGATTGTAGGGTGGTGTATTCTTTGTCTTTTTTTTTATGTTTGAATTTCTTTAATTAATTTATTATTATCTTCTTTCCAAAACCAATTAATCTAGCCTATGTTTAAAATGTGATTTTATTCTTTCTTAAAATTTTCTTCACTTAATGGAATGTACGTTAAACTGTTGAATATTACATGTTTATGTGCAATATGATTAAACATGAAGACTTAATGCAATTATATGTATGAATAATCATAACCAAAGTTAACCAAGAAGTATAAATATAGATGTTTTCTGTTTCAAGATTCATAAACACTAATTTACACCAGAATAGCCCTTTTTTTTTTTTGTAAGAGTATGCAAAACTGAGAAAGGTGATAAGCTGTAAGGACATCAAGCTGTATATATTTATTAATTAAGTGTAGGCTGGAAAAAAAGCAACCATCCGGAAAGACAATATGAAGCTATTTATATTTATTGGTTAAAAAGGTAAAGATATCTTCTTATAGTGCGTGAGATTTTTAAGTATATGATTGACGTTTATAAATCTCACTGACTATCTCTTGCTTTCAATGTCCAAAAGAATATGTCACTAAAAGATTTAATACAAGGAAGATGTCAACATTCAGTTGTTAGTCCCTTGGATTAGATAACAAAAACATTATTGTTCAGCATCCAAATACTGATATGCTATCAATCACATACTTACTTCTCAGGCACTGTAACATATCAGGATGGCCCTTAGTGGCATGAACACAAGAATCTATTCTCCTTTCATTACATTTGGCTAAGAATTATAAATCCTTTCAACTGAATAATATAGTAGATGTTAATAAAACCTATGTGAATCGGAACTTTCCATTGGCTCTCGATCATGTTACAACTTGTACTTCATTACAACTTGTAATGAGTTTGAGAGCTAATCGAAAGCTATACAGGGCAAGTCAAAATGATGGACCTGATTTCATAAATTTATTCTTAAAATCTACTGAATGTATCATAATGTGAGATATATGCTCAGAAAGGCAAACTCAAAGTTTTTTTTCAGTCATATCGCAAGTGTTCTATGTGAGCACCTCGTGTAATACAACACATATCAAGCCGATAGTCTATCTCCTGCTAAACCTTGTGTAGTGTGTTGTGGTCAGTCTCTGCAATGGCTGCCATGATGCAGATACGAAGGTCACCCAATGTTGCTGGAAGTGGTAGTATGTAAACAAGATCCTTTATGAAACCCCACAAGAAGAAATCACACGGGGTCAAGTCGGGGGAACGAGGTGGCCAACGAATGAGAGGTTGATCACCCTGAGATGCACGGCCTATCAGGTGTTGCTCCAATGCTTCATTGAGATGGTCCCAAACACTGCCATGGCCATGGTAATGCGGAGGGGCACCATCCAGTTGAATGAAATCTGCACTATCCTCTTCAAGCTGTGGAAGAAGCCATTGTTGCAGCATATCCAGAAAAACATGTCCTGTCACAGTAGGTTCAAGGAAGAAGAAGGGCCCATAAATATTTTCATGGGAAATGGCACAAATCACATTCACTTTGGGTGAATTGCATTGGTGTTCCACTATTGCATTGGGATTAGCAGTTCCCCAAATTCTTACGTTGTGTCTATTCACTTTCCCAGAAAGATGAAACATTGCTTCATCACTGAAAATTACCCTTTCGGAGAACCCATCCTCTTCATTTAATGCGAGCAAATCAACACAGAAGGACGCTCTCACATCATAATCACTGTCTTTTAAGGCTTGTACCAGTTGTAAGAGGTAGGGTGTCAATTGTAAACGTTTCCACAGTATCTGCCATACAGTTTTCTGTGGAAGTTCCAATTCCCTCACTGCCTGGTAGGTTGACTTCTGTGGACTCTGCACAAAACATGTGCGAACACATTCCAATGTCCCTTACCCAGTCGAAGGACGACCAGTCGATTTTCGCTTACATTGCAACCCATATCTCTGAACTTTGCATACCATGTACGAATGGCCATTCCAGTAGGTGGGTCTTGTCCATACTTGGTACGGAAATGCCGTTGAACACTAATCACAGAGTTGTTTACATGGTAATTAAGTACACTGAATGACTTCTGCTCTCCAGTCACCGCCATTTTCCTTACCTGCTTCCTGCACAGTGTAGTGTAGAAAATGAAACCACGCGGGAGGGGGACTAAACTTTGAGAGTTTGCGTTTCAGGGCATATATCTCACATTATGATACGTTCAGTAGATTTCACAGAATAAATTTATGAAATTGGCTCCATCATTTTCACTTGTCCTGTATAATGTAGGTTTCATTTATCTGTCATATTATTTGGTTAAAAAAATGTTTAATTCTAGCCAACAAAGCAAGAAGGAGAAAGGCCTGCATTTCAGTCAAATTTACCTAGCTTCTCAGTATTCATTTATAGGAGGCTGAATGGGTCATATGCCATGAATAAATATTTTTATCCTTATGCTGTCCAAAATTGTTCCTTAATTTTTGTTTATAATAATTTCTGAGAAATTCTGGTGTATTTTTTATCTATAATATTATTTTTGTTTTAGGGTGCTAAATATTTAGAAGAAAAGATTGAAAATAAATTATCTTCACTATTTGCTAAAGATTCTTCATCATCTTCAGAAGATAAATAGTTAGAGTTTTTAATAAGTGGTAGGTATTAAAATGTAAAATATTAAAGGACATCAAAATATGTATTATGATGTTATTTTTTTTTGTATCACAGGGCCAAGAATATGATTTTGAAAGTATGAATGGAAAGTTTTCTATACCTCATGTCTGCAATTATTCAAATATAAAAAAAAATTATATTGTAAAGAATATAAAAACAAGTTTTTTGTATTATAATTATGTAAATAAAGATATGATTTGTTAATCTGTAAATGAATATTCATCAATTCATAAAATGTTAGGTTTGAAAACTTTTGTAAATTTTATATAATTTGTTTCATTAACAATTAGTTTTAAGTAATACTATGCAGCTGGCTCAGTTTTGATCTTTGGTCGGGACAAGTTTCCTGGGTGAGGTATTTTCGGGGTTTTTCTTCACCTGTAAGACAAATGTCAGGAAATTTTAAGGCCCAAACAGTCCACGATCATCATCTGGCCAGCATTATCATCACTATCATATTCACCTCTCCTGGTGCATCATTACTATCATCATCCATCATATAATTGGGGCTGAATAAACCCCCCCTTCTAGGTGCCCCAACCTCAGAAGTGGGTTACAATATGCCAATGTCAGGAGAGAATACCAGAAATGTCGAAATGACATACTGGTGGCATTCAATTAATAAAAATTGTTTAAAGTATATTACAGTTTACATCAAACATCTTTCCATATATTACATGAAATACTGTAACTAATTTTGGATTGATATTTTTAGGATGTAATACTATGAGGTTTTATTTAACAATCATTAAATGAATCAGATTTTACATCTCACTTCATACTTTGTACCTTTTCTAGGACTAGTTTCATTGTCAGTCAGATACCAGTTGATAATGAAACTAGTCATGGAAAAGAAACAAAATTTGAGGCGAGGTATAAAATCTGATTTGTTTAATAATTGTTAATTTTAGATTATTAGTATAAAACTAAAACTGAATTTTGTTATAGGAAATTTAAGAATATGCAAACATGAACATAAATAATTTCCCCAGATTTTAAAGAGTTAACATCAATTTTCAACTAGCATTAATATACCACTAATTTTTAACACCATTGTGGACATTATTTTAAAAATGCACTAAATTCATTATATAGTTCAATGAGAATATTTTTAACTCAGAAAAATTATGATGGTGTTAAAACTGGTAACCTCCATAGTATCTTTACCTTGTCTTGGTGGAGTAGCTTGCGTGCTTAAATGATCCCAAGAGCTATGCCGGCGGGTTACTGGTCAGAGATGATAAACCAGACGAAAAAAGTACCTTGGTCAAAAGAGTGACGATCTTTCACCGTAAAAATACAACCGTCAAGAAATGCGGACATGGGTTCCACTGGGGTAAAATTTTCCGCAGGTCAAATAGTCCCCCATTCAGTTCTCCTGGCAGGGACTACTTCAGGGAACCCATGCCAAAGGCTCAAATACTGGGACATGTTCCTAGAAACATGGGATGTTAGGACTTTATACAGTAGTGGGGTGCTAGAGGTATTAATGCAGGAATTAGATAAATCATCCTTGGATATAGTCACTTTACAGGAAATTAGATGGCCAGGAGAAGGTAGTCAGGAATCACGAAGCTTTGCATTCTACTATGGGGGTGCACAAAGACCTGAATTTGTAATGGGTTTCTTTAGTCCGAAGGAGGATCCTGTCCACTATCCGAGATATTATGTTTGTCAGTGATAGGTTATCATAACATAATTCTAAAGGGTAAACGACATGATTTTGTAATCGTAAATGTACATGCTCCCACAGAAGATAATGATGACAAGATCAAGGATGAGTTCTATGAAGAATTGGAATGCGTATTTTATAGCCTTTCACAATATCATATGAAAATTGTCTTAGGAGATTTTAATGCAAAA
Source organism: Diploptera punctata (assembly GCA_030220185.1). Classification (NCBI taxonomy): domain Eukaryota; kingdom Metazoa; phylum Arthropoda; class Insecta; order Blattodea; family Blaberidae; genus Diploptera; species Diploptera punctata. The sequence goes on from JASPKZ010007231.1 coordinate 229,648, forward strand.
GTGGGGCGGGAAGATATATTCAAACCAACAATAGACAAATTCAGTCTTCATGAAGATAGTAATGACAATGGGGTTAGATTAGTCACCTTTGCCACATCAAAGAATCTCATTGTTAAAAGCACAACATTTCAGCATAAGGATATTCAAAAATACACCTGGGCATCTTCAGATGGCGAAACTCAGAACCAGATAGATCATGTATTAGTGGACAAATGCTGGCACAATAACATCATCGGTGTTAGATCAGTTAGATGGATGGACTGCAATTCGGATCATCTTCTGGTCAGGTTGAAAATCAGACAACGGCTATCGCTTATGAGAGGAACAACGCTAAAGATGATTCTGAAAAATTTTAATGATGAAATGTGGCAAGAATACCAAATCAAAATTGCTAATAGATTTAAAATATTGGAATCTTCAGATGACAATGTGGCAAACGAAGAAAAAACTGATATAAATAAAGAATGGGAGGCTATAAGAGATACTATTAAATTGTCAGCATTGGTTATTTAAAATATAGAGGCAAAACAAGAAATGGTTTTATGAGGAATGTGCCGACATTGTAAAGAAAAGACTGCTAGCAAAAATCAAATGGTTACATGAGCCAAATGAGGTAAATTTAGAGCAATTGGGTAGTATTAGATGGGAAACTACCAGGTTACTAAAGAGTAAAAGAGGGAATATTTGAGAGAGAAGATTAATGATCTTGAAATGAATGCCAAAAATAGGAACATTAGAGAATTATATCAGGGAATTAGGATAGAGAAGAAAGGGTTTCAAACTAGAATAAACATAATTCGGAATGAAAATGGGGATATGTTTGCAGATTCCAGGAATATATTAAATAGATGGAAACATTACTTTAATCACCTATTAAATGTACATACAGAACAGGATATTGAGGAGGATAATTTACAGACAGCAGAGATGCTAGTTGCAGAACCAAGCGCATTAGAGGTTGAAATGGTGGTAGAAAAATTGAAGATGTATAAAGCATCAGGTTCAGATGAGATCCCAGCAGAACTGGGGAAGAAAATTGATGGACAAGATCCGCTGGTTGCTTAGAATGATTTGGGAAAATGAACCTCTTCCAGATGAATGGAAAGAATTGATTATCATACGAATTTATAAGAAAGGAGATAGAACTGATTGCAATAACTATAGAGGCAAAATTCTAACAAATATATTAGTAAGCAGACTTACTCCCTATATTGATGACATTCTAGATTATCAACATGGATTTAGAAGAAACATGTCTACAATAGACCAGATTTTTAGTATAAGACCGATTTTAGAAAAAAATGGGAATATAATGGTACTGTACATCAACTATATGTCGACTTCAAAAAGCCATATGATTCAATTAAGAGTGAGAAGTTATATAGTATCCTGCTGGAGTTCGGAATTCCTTAAAAGTTAGTTAGACTTATATGAATGCCTCTAAATGGCACAAAGAGTAGGGTGCATATAGGCAAACAGTTTTCGGATAATTTCGAAATCAACATTGGGTTGAAGCAAGGAGATGCACTCTCTCCTGTACTATTTAATTTTATACTAGAGAATGCCATCAAATCTATAGAGGTTGAAGAAGGCCTACAACTCAATGATATTAATAAGCTGTTTATGCTGATGATGTAGTACTATTGGGCGATAGCGAAGAGATAACACACACAAACTATTGAATAACACTAAGAAATTGGATCTGGAAGTAAATATCAATAATACTAAATATATGGTCACACACACAGAAATACATTATATAATGAAAGTGGCCAGCTAATAACAAATGAAGAAGATTTTGAGGAAGTGGCTGAATTCAAATGCCTAGGAACAATAATCACAACTAGGAATGAGATGCACAAAGAAATTAAACATAGACTCAATTCTGGAAATGCGTGCTATTATGCAACTCCTTTCAATAAACGGTAAACTGAAAATATATAAAACTATTGTCCTTCTAGTTATATTATATGGATGCGAAACATGGACTCTTACTTTAAGGGAGGAAAGGAGATTACGAGTATTTGAGAATAAAGTTCTTAAGAAAATTTTTGGACTAACGCGAGATGAACAGACAGGCAAATGGAGAAGACTACATAACAGTGAACTACTTGGTCTTTATAGGAAACCAGATATAATAATAACAGTTAAGTCACATAGAGTGCAATGGGCAGGACATGTGGCACGAATGGGGAATGAAAGACATGCATGGAAGCTACTTGTAGGAAAACAAGAGGGAAAACACCCAGTTGATAGACCAAGAATGAGGTGGGAGAATAACATTAACAAAACAAAAAATTATTTGAGGGAAGTAGATTATACAGGGAATGATTGGAAAACATTAGCTCAGGTTAGGGATGTATGGAGAGCTTATGTCTGCATGGCAATGAATCTATGGGTTCAATAGTGCCAGTGAGTAAGTAAGTATTGAAACTGGTAACTAATTTACAAATACTACTACTACTACATAATTGAGATCTTTGCAATGACAATAGACAATTTAACATACATTAAATTGCAATATATATATGAGAGCCGTTTCAAAAGTAATGTACACTGTGTTTGTAACTAAGTAACTTACTAACTCACTGGCACTATCAAACCCGTAGGTTCATGGCCACATGGACATAAGCTCTCCATACATCCCTATCCTGAGCTGTCGTTTTCCAATCATTCCTTGTATAATCTCCTGGCAATGACATAATTGTAACCCACTTCTGAGGTTGGGGCGCATGGAAGGCAGGGTTACATTGCCCCGATGATATGATGGGTGTTGATGGTGATAATGGTGCGCCAGGAGTATCCCTAATCCTAAGCTTAATCTAAGATGGATATGAATGATGATGATTGTGATGACCATGTGATGTTTGGGGACCTTTTGGGCCTTAAAGTTGAAGAAAAACCTCACCCAGGAAACTGTCCCGACCGGGGATCAAACCCGGGCCTACTGCATGACAAGGCAGCATGCTACCTCGAGACCACAGCAGTATCTTCCATGATTAAATCAACATAATTTAACACACACTAGTTTGTTGGATGTTTGAGTAGGGTGTGGGTAGAACTAGAATTGCAATCACCTCATGGTAAGTTCCGGACCTTTTAATTGAAGAAAATGTGAAATGGATGAACTTAAAAGAGGTAATTATATTCTTATCAAAATGTATGTATGTACATACCCCATGTGGACATGGATGCTCCCTAGCAGGATTTCTTAACCAGGCTAATTTAGTTACTCTTTATTTAATATGTAAAGGAAATGACACTACGAGGTTTATTTTAATTATTATGAGTTAGGTCAGGTGTGTCCAACCTGCGGCCCGCAATGATATTTGCTCTATCACTTTGCATTCGGCCCGCAGTGATATTTGCAAGTTAAAGTCTAATTTCATTTATGAAATAAGTAATTCTGTTTGGTATAACATAAACTTAAAAGAGCAATAATTTTTGTGTTTCTAACAGATGTGTCTGGGAAAGTTCATCCAACTCATCCTCTTATTCAAAACATGGGGAAATCACATCCGTTTTAAAAAACACCCAGCCCACAATTGTATTTATGATCCTACCTACTGCGCATCGCTTCGAAGTCTCCGTGCATTGTTGACCGCGCGGTTGCTACTTTTAATGGCGAGTGTGTGCCAGATGTTTTACTATCGTTACATTTTGTATATTTCAAGTTAGTTTCCAGTTTGCAGTTGCTCACATTGAATGACAGTGTTAGTGAGAGGTTTGAAGAATGTAATTAATTCTGTGATTTTTTATAAGTGTTAATTATGGCCTCTAAGTGTATCGGCAAGAAAAGAAAAGTTTCAAATGAAGGTAGATCATTTAAAAAGAATCGGAAAATCAGTACTTTTTTTACTGAATTAAACAAGAAAGCAGTGTCTTTAATTTTTGGTGAAACATTTTCAATGTTTAAGGAGTATAACATAAAGCGACATTACGACACCAAACATGTGTCTTCATATGATAAATTTAGGGGTCAATTTCGTGAAGACAAGGTATCCGAACTTCAAATTAAACTTTCGGGACAGCAGTTATTTTTTAAGAATGTGTCACTTCAAACTGAATCTCTGGTAAAAGCGAGTTACGCAGTAGCAGAAATTATTGCAAAAAATCTACACCATTTTCAGATGGCAAGTTTGTTAAAGAGAGCATTGAGTGTGCTGTTGATATTATATGCCCTGACAAAAAAGCGCAGTTTGCAAAATTAAGCTTGTCGCGACAGACTGTAGCTCACCGTATTGACGTATTAGCGTCCGATAAAGAGAGAACTTAAAAATACCGAGCCACAAATTTCCAGTTCTATTCCCTGGCACTCGAGGATAGTAGTGATGCTAGCGATACTGCCCAATTAGCAATTTTCTTAAGGGGAGTTGATAAAGATTTTAATATTACAGAATAATTAGCTGCACTTGTCCCTCTTAAAGACACCCCTAAAGCCAATTTTTTAATGGGAGTTGTCACCGAAACCTTGAATCGGCTTGGCTAGAAATAGGCCTTTACAAATCTATCTGGTGTAACAACAGACGGAGCTCCTGCATTTGCCAGGAAAATGAGTAAGGTTAGTTAAATTACTGCTTGCAAAGGCAGCTAAAGTAGGAAACAATTTTTAAATGCAATATCACTGCTTAATACACCAAGAAAATTTTTGTGCTAATATCCATATATTTTAATAGTGTTTTGAAAGTCGTTGAAAATGTAGTGAATTTCTTTCGTTCACATGGTTTGCGACATAGAGAATTTCAAATTTTTTTACAGAAGCTCGATTCAGAATTAAAAGATAATGTTTATTACCCTAGTATAATAAGATGGCTGGGCCATGGCAAAATATTGAAATGAGTAATTATATTATTTTTGGTCTGGACATCTTACCTCAATATTAATGTTGATTTGTTCTTGACATGTTTCAAAACAATTCTCTGTTTTATCTTCAGCTTTCCCAGACTGGTTTTATTTATGTTGCATTATGTTGCACCACCTGGATGTCGATGTCAGCTCCATCCTGTGGTTGGCCAAAGAACCTCCAAACAAGGTCACCCTCCATCGGAATATCAAAATTCATAACTCTGTTTCTGTTCTTCTGAATATAAATTTTTTCCCAAATAGTCAGCTCGTTTGTATTTTCTAACTGTTTTAATAATTTAGTGTCTGAATTAATATTATGTTTTTCAGACCAAACATGAGCAGCAACTGCAGATTTTTCAATTTCTCCATTTTTAATATTTCTTATGTGTTCTTTGGTTCTAATTTTTAGGTTTCTTTTTGTTTTCCCTATATATATCTTTTCACAACCCATGCATTCAAGATCTGAAGATAAAACAGAGAATTGTTTTGAAACATGTCAAGAACAAATCAACATTAATATTGAGGTAAGATGTCCAGACCAAAAATAATATAATTAAAATAACCTCAAAATATAACTTCCTAAAATTAAATATTGAAATGAGTGTTTGATTTAAAAAACGAAATAGAAACATTTATGGAGGAGAATGGCAAACCTGTTGTTGAATTTAACTATGCAGAATGGATGTGTGATTTTGCCTTTCTGGTAGATATAACAACACAACTGAATGAACTTAATTCAAATCTCCAAGGTAAAGGCCAATTGATCACTACTATGTTTGATCACATGAAGGCCTTTGAAAGAAAATTGTGAATTTGGGAATTACAAATAAAAAACAACAACTACTTTGTGCATTTCCCAGCCCTACAAAAGTATAATAATCAAAATTCTCAAAAGTATGCAGAAATTATATCAGAATTAACAAAAAAATTCTGCATTAGATTTCAAGACTTCAAGGAGAATGTTATAAGTTTCAATCTGTTTTCTTCTCCTTTCTCCATGAAAATAGACGAGGTCCCTGAGGATCTGCAAATGGAGTGCGTTGATTTTCAATGTCTGTTAGACTTAAAGAATAAGTTTAACAATGTCCCCATACTAATATTCTATCACGACTACTTTCCCAGAGAAAAATATCCGGGCATTAATAGACATGCACTTCGTTTCACATCACGGTAGCACATACATATGCGAACAAGTGTTCTCCAGAATGAAACATGTGAAGTGCGCAACAAGAACACGAATCACCGACAGTCATGTGGAGAGTTCACTTCGAGTTGCTACAACAACAATCAAACCAGATATTGGATGCCTTGGTGAAATTAAATGTTTCTTACCTCTCTTCATATAAATCTTCTAAGTAGATCACGATTTCGAGACCATAACGGTCTCATCTTCAGTACTTTTTTGGCCATTATGGTCTCGAAATCACGATCTGCTTAGAAGATTTATATGAGGAGAGGTAAGAAACATTTAATTTCACCATAAATTAAACCTCATAGTGATTAATTCCTATAAAAGTTAAATTGGATGCCTTGTTCGTGAGAGGTAAAAAATTAATTATTTTAATATAACAATTTTATTTAAATTTTAAATTGAAATTTATATTAAACATACGAGGGTTAATAATACTTTATTTATATTGTTCAATTTAGATTTTAGAATTACATTATACATGAAAAAAAATGTATTTTATTTAATTTTAAAAATAATTATATAATTAATATTTTAATAAAAATACCATATCAATATTAGCTATTTTACATTTAAATTAATTGGTTTATCTTAGATCCTATTTAATACGGTAAAAAAATTGAATCATGTCGCCCGCAAATCAATTCACCTTAATGACAGTGGCTCTTTTCCAAAAAAAGGTTGGACACGCCTGAGTTAGATTATTTTTGACTCACCTAATATTTGTAATTTCGAGGTGACTCAAAAATATAAACTAACTCATAATAATTATTTGATGTTATTTACCTACAAATGTCAACAAGTGGTATGTGGTTGCACATTGCCTCAATGAGACATCTAGTTGTAACTAAGGTATTAACTTGGATGGGTGAAGGTCGGTTAAATTTTGCACAGAGGCCTTTTTATTCAGGTTTGCAGTTCTTTTATGAGTCTGAAAATCTTCAGGTTCAGGACCCAATCCTCCCGGAGGACTGGTCCCTTGGATTCTTCCATCCTAAAAATCCATCGAGCCTGGCCAGGTTTGAACCTGCAATCCTCGGGACTAGATGCAAGGAACATAACAACTAGACCACCGCAGCCAATCTTATCAAAATAGATTGTATAAAAATCACTCACATTAACTAATAAGAAAGATGTTTTTTATAATTTAAAATACCACAATGCATCCATTAATAAATTGGTAAAAACACCAATTGTTCACCTTTTTTTTTTCTAAAATTTGAGATCTTTTTCACAAAAACATCTCAATTTTTCACCTTTTTTTTTCTAAAATATATCTTTTTCACAGAAACAAAATATAGTGCATAGTTTTAATGATTTTTTCCGTCATCAACTAAAATGCCATACTTAGACTCTACTAAAAGCCAAAAAACATCTGTGTTTGAGGTTAAGGATAAAAATGTTATGTTTTTGTCATTTTTTTTAAACTTCAGGCCTTGTGCAAATTGAAGATCCAATGTATGAATTTTTTTCAATATTATTAAAATACAAATATGCAGCTTTTGAAGTCCTATTAAAATTTGATACTCGAAAATTCAATTTTTTTTTACCACTCTGCTTCCATACAAGTCAAAAGCATAATTCTGAATATTAATTAAAATAATATTTTAATTTGATAAACATATATGTTGTAATATAATTTACAGGACTTTAGAGGACATATGGCATCTGACAAGGTATCTGTAGTTCTACAGCCATTAGATGGCCATGAATTCATCTCAATTCTTCGTTCATTTCGAAGAATGTTATCATCATGTATTGGACCTCGTGCTGGAATTAAAATAGTCATTACACCTGCAGGTTACATAACTTACACTTCATCCTCTTCTAGATTATTAAACAGTATCATATTAGAAAATCCCATCTGTGTGTACATTAACCAAATAATTAAATCACAAATGAAAACTTATCAGGACTGTGGACTTTACTGTGGAATTTTCATTACAACTTTGTTAGAAAATGTATTAACTAAAGAGATGGACCTTCCTTTCCCAGCAGTAATTAAAATAATAGAATACCTAACATCTGAGATGGAAAGTGTTTTTAATTTGAATTCTATGAAAATGAAAGTTGACTTTAGCACTATAAAGCAATTGTTGCCTTTGGTTCAAAGTATTTTATCGTCAAAACCTTTATGTGGCTTGACAGAACCTCAAATTGAGAATCTACAGTTTAATATTGTGAAGGGATTTGTACAAACAATTGGTAGTCCAATAGGCAGACTTGTTGTAGAATGCACTGATGGTTCTGAAATGGAAAGCAAAGTATTTCCTGGACTTTTGTACCAAATAAAGCATGAAGACTTAGTAAACTTGAATGATAAATGTACAAAAGAGGGGATAACTATTTTACTTTTCAACATTATGTTAACTGATGTTGAAGATGATATAAAAATATCAGATAATAGAGACGTTAAAATTGAGAAGAACACAAAAAAGAATTATTTTTTAGAAGAATCCTTAAGTTTATTTGAAGAAGTTGTAAATATGAATGTTGACATTGTAGCATGCCAAAAAGTTGTTGATCCTGCTTTATGCTTTTACCTAGAACGTAGAGGAATATTAGTACTGGAACGACTAGGTACAGATTTGACTGTATTGTTAGAGAAGTTATCACAAGCTACTTCAATTTCAACGGTTAATTTCAACTGCTTACGAGATAAATTAGCAGGATTTTTTGGAAGAATTGATATAATAAAGCAAATACAATTTGGCAAGAGACATTATCTGCTATTAGAAAAAAAAAGTGGCAATATGGCAACTTTAATTTGTAATGCACCAAATGAAGAAGCTGCTACAGAATTGAAGGTAAGAAATTGGAGAAATAATAGTTTTCTTTTACTTTAGTGATATCAATAAAAAAAGCACATGTCCAGATTCAGAAAAATCAAAATATATTAGCATCACTCCATATGAAATAGACAAAAAATTGTGAAAATCGAAATCACATTGTTAAAAATTTGCTGTTTTTTATAATAAAATGTTATGATATACTTCATATCTGAACTGAATTTCACGTCTCCATTTGATGTAATCAAAGATCAATAGAGCTGTCAATTTATTGTATTTTATAAAAGAAGCCTCTTATTTAAAATTAATTTTTCAAAGTGTAACTACTCTCTGAACTTTAAAAGATAATCATGTTACACATGATTTTGTACTATATCAGTGACCAGCCTCATGGGCTAGTGGTCAGCGTTTTTGACTACTTGTTCATGAGGTCTTGGGTTCAATTCCTGGTCAAACCATAGGAATTTTTCCTTAAAATGAATTATTTCTGTGTTTGCCAATGGTCTGGAATGTAGGTTAAGAACTCTCTTGGTGCTTCATTATCATTTATCACACGTCATATCATCAGGGTAACGTAACTCCGCCTTCTAAGCGCCCCAACTTCAGAAGTGGATTACAATTAAGCCAATGCCAGGAGATAACACCAGAAATGTTGAAATGACAACCTGGGGCATTGAAAAAAATACTATATCAGTTGAAAATTAGTATATTGATATTTACACTTTCCTAAAGGGCTAATATTCAATTAATATGTAATTGACCTTCATAACCACTATTTTTATTTTAAAAAGCACATTATTCTGTGTTGACTATTTAATGTTTGCAATTTTTATTATACTGGTAAATTAATGGAAACTTTAAAAAATAATTATTTTCTCCAGAATCTCATATGTATACTGCCCATAATATCCACTGTACTAATAGAGTTTTCTTGCTCATAGAAACAAGGTTCAGACAGTGCTAGTAATCATCCCTTCTGCACTTTCAAAGATACATTATTATTATTATTGTTGTTTTGGACCAGTCATTACTATTCATAAGTTAATTGTGGGAAATAATGTTATAAGGTTCCTCAATGAATGAATCAATTCTTATTTTACCTCATACTTCATGTTTTTTTAACATGGAAACTACAGTTTTCAAGAGGTATCCCTTTCATCTTCAGTCAAAATCATGACTACCGGATTTTTGTTGGAATCTTCATCTATGATGTTGCCATCTGGTGTTGATTTGATGAACCTTGAGATCAAATCCTGTTCACTGGGAATTTCAAAATTCATGGATCTAAATTTGTTCCTTTGAATATACTGTACAGATTTTCCCAAACTGTCAATTCCAAAGGTTCTTCCAAATGTTTTAAAAGTTTAGCCTCTTTTTCAATTTTATGACTCTTCAACAAACTATGAACTGCAATAGCTTGATAGTTTGATATACAGATTATTAAACATTCCACTAAATGAAGAAGATTTTAAGAAAGAATACAATCACATTTTAAACAAAGCAAATTTAAATGGTTGTGAGAAGGAAATAAATTAAAGAAATTGAGACGACAAAAAAGATTAAAAGAATACACCATCCTGCAACCTGATTCAAAGAAAGGAAAACAATTCAAGAAAATTACATATCATCTAAAAATACACAACAAATTAAAAAAAAAATTCAAGAAATTCAATATTGCATTGGCACCGATAAATAAATTTACCTTGATAATCTATTAATAACCAATAAGAAACTGAACACCCCAGATAGTAAAAAATCTGGAATTTCTCAAATTAGTTGTAAAGGCTGCAAATAAAGTATACATAGAAAAAACAAAAAGGAATTTAGACACTTGCACGAAGGAACATTTTAGAAATATTAAAAATGGTAAAATTGAAAAATCACCTATTGAAGCTCATAGTTTGCTGGAGAGTCATAAAATTGAAAAAATAAGAGGCTAAACTTTTAAAACATTTGGAAAAACCTTGGAATTGATAGTTTGAGAAAAGATATATATATATATATATATATATTCAAAAGAACAAATTTAGATCCATGAATTTTGAAATTCCCAGTAAACAGGACTTGATCTCAAGGTTCATCTAATCAACACCAGATAGCTATGTTATAGATGAGGATTCCAACGAAAATCCGGTAGTGATGGTTTTGGCTGAAAATGAGAGGGATATCTTTTGAAAACTGCAGTTCACGTGTTAAAAAACATGAAGTATGAGGTAAAATAAGAATTGATTCATTAATTTAGTCACTGCTGCCTCAGAATCAAAGGTTCACAAGTTCAAACCCAATTGGAGTCAATTCATTTTTAAGGGTGTAGAAATGTTAAGTATTGCTTTGCATAAAGGAAAATAAAGCCTTGATTCTGATGTCATAGTTTTACAGCACATAGGAGAACCTCACTTCTGAAATAAAATTCATCACCGATTTCACTGCCAAATTTCAATTGTGATACTAATAATAATATGAGATGTTAAAGAGCATCATTACTTATAACTATCATTTTTTATCTCTGCAATTAGTGAATAATTATCCTTAGCTTTTGATTAATGTATATTTTTCATTTAACTTTCTAATACAATTTATTGTAATATTCTCCATTGTACAATATACCAATGTCTGAAGTTGAACCTTGCAAGAAAGGATAAGCCATTGCTTTGTTATGCTGTAAGCAATATTTGACAGGTTTAAATGTAATTAAAACATTTTGTCTGTTCATTCTTACCTCTTAGAGTTGTTTTTGTCAAACATATGTTTCAGAGCTTCTTAGCCCCATCGTCAGTGATTACAGTCTGTAAGAGGTAAGACAGAACAGACAAAATGTTTTAATTATTAAACAAACCTATTAATGTTACTTCCTATTGTATTAAAAAAAAGGCTTAAATGTATTTTATTGACCAGCATACCTACTGACCTTGCATCACTAGCTCATAACAACTTGAACATAACAAAAACAATATTAAAAGTGTACAGTACCAGATAAATACTGTTAATGATTAATTTGGGGAACCCCTAAATCTTTCCATTATTCTTGTAACCTAACAGAAAATGCACTCTGTATATTAACATTATATTTTATTTCATAGGTTGTAATAAAGCAATGCATTAGTGCTCTAAATAGTTTAATTTTATATCCAGAAGTAACACCAGGAGCTGGTTGCTTTGAAATGTCTTTTTCAATTCGACTTATGATCCAGGTGAGTAATTACAATGAAATACTAAATTTATTTTTATTGAACAATTAGTAAATGAATCAGATTTTACACTTCACTTCATATTTTGTATCCTTTCTAGGATTGGTTTCAAGGAACTTTTTTTCCTCATTGCCAACTGGCATTTGATAGCATTCATTTGCTCCTCCTCCCGCTGTTGGTAATTTGGAGATTCATTGGTCCACCATCAGCGGGAGGAGGAGCAAGGGAATGCAATAGAGAAATCAACAGTCACTACAGAAAAGAATTCAATTGCAGTGGTTACCTGCACATTGTGGAATTGCTGGAAATGACACTGCTGATTTTCTTGCCAAAAAAGGCTCCTATCTAATTCAGAATACTACTAAAAGCTTACCTTTCACATCCATAAAAAGAATAATTAAAACAAATATAAAACCAAACAAAACCAAGACGTATGTAATAAAGCCAAAGACAAAAAATGGAATATTTTAGTAAAGAAGCCAGATATTATTCCAGAAATTCCACGTAAAACTACAGTAGCAAAATTTAGACTGCTTACAGAACATGACTATTTGGCCAAACATTTATATAAAATAGGAATCTACACGAATCCAAATTGTCCTCTATGCAACAAAGACGAAGAAATGAACAAAGAACATCTACAAACCTGTGAAGTATTCAAAGTTAAAATTGGGAAACACACTATGAGGTTCTTAATTAATAAATTAATGAGTCATTTTAACATCTTACCTCATATATTGAAATATGAGGTAAGATGTTAAAATGACTCATTAATTTATTAACTGTGAAGTATTACCTGTTGGATCCACCATAGAGAAATATTGGAGAGCAAGAACGCTAATGGCTTCATTGCCAAGGCCCAGCATTTGAAAACAACAACAGTCACATACCGGTTGACAGTGAGGAAAAGTTCCTTGAAACTAGTCCTTGAAAGGGTACAAAATCTAATTAATTTACTGATTGTTATATAAAATCTCATGGTGTATTTCCTATAAATATCAATTTTTTTAACATGATTAAAGAAAAACTGTCTTAGAGAAAATCCAAACAGAGAGCTGCCCTTATTTATGAAGAAACCCATACAGCTTCAACCAAATACACATTATTTAAAAAGAATTTTATCATTAAGGTATTCAGATAAGTTTAATTTTTATGCTACCAATATATAGAGATTGTTATATTCTGATGTAATATATGTTGTTATGAAACCATCCCTTGTACAAAAAAACACCAGATTACGTTTATATAACACTTTGGGTAGACCAGTGTTGACCTATGGTAGTGAAGCATGGACACTAAAAAAACAACATGAAAGCAGAATAACGGCTTGTGAAATGAGATTCATGCGCAGAACAGCGGGTTACACCAGATGGGATCGGAAAAGGAACACCGATATCTTAAAAGAATTGAAGACTAGCCAATTTTGGAATATATTAAACAGTACCAACTAAATTGGAAACACCATCGAAAGAATGAGTTCAAATCGGATCCCCAAAGCTGTTTATAATTATATACCAAGAGGACGAAGATCACTGGGCCGTCCTATGAAACGCTGGAGGGAAAATTTTCTATAGGCTCGTAACAGGCCTTGGCCTAATACTTGGAAGGAAGAAGAAGAAAAGATATATGTTTGTCCTGGTGAATGGAAGAGAAGGCCACATGGCCTTAACTCCACCAGGCTAAATAAATCTAATCTAATCTAATATAGACAAGAATATAATGAAATGCAGACATCAGCAGCATCAAATGTCTGTTCCGATCTCATGCTAGAATTGGTCTGTCGATCTTTTACTGGTTCTTACTACATTTCTTCATCCCAGTGGTTTGTAATGAAGAATCTGTTTCAGAATTCTATTGTTACCCATTCTATTGATGTCCATCCATTCATCTCACATGTATAATTATATTTTATTTAATTCACTACATCTCTTTAGATCTGAGGTAAGACTCGTGCTCATCTATGATTGTGAATGTAGAACATTCATCTAAGGAGTTTATCCAAGTAACTGAGATGAGAATCTTAAGAAAATTATATTTGAAGAGAAAAATTTTCGCCTAGACCGGGACTCGAACCCGGGACCCTTGGCTTTCCGGGCCAAGTGCTCTACCAACTGAGCTACCGAGGCGAGTTGCGATCTAGACGCAAATTTTTCTCTTATGTACGTTGTAATTCCCTTGCGCCAAATGCTTGAAACCATAGCTTCTATCTTTGCAAATGGCGGCTTCTTACTTAAGAAGACATTTATTGGGAATTTAACACTACTTTATAGCCAGTAGGGCTTCTATTGATGATTTTATTATTAATTTAACACTTCTCATCGAAGGATAAATTATATTTGAAGAGAAAAATAGCCCTACTGGCTATAAAGTAGTGTTAAATTCCCAATAAATGTCTTCTTAACTAAGAAGCCGCCATTTGCAAAGATAGAAGCTATGGTTTCAAGCATTTGGCGCAAGGGAATTACAACGTACATAAGAGAAAAATTTGCGTCTAGATCGCAACTTGCCTCGGTAGCTCAGTTGGTAGAGCACTTGGCCCGGAAAGCCAAGGGTCCCGGGTTCGAGTCCCGGTCTAGGCGAAAATTTTTCTCTTCAAATATAATTTATCCTTCGATGAGAAGTGTTAAATTAATAATAAAATCGTCAATCTTAAGAAAAATTTCACAAAACCCATTAACAAGCAGCATCACTAGAGAGGAGTGTGAAATTAAACTGTTAATAGTTGTATAATGAATATGAAGGTAAGATGGAATGAACACAGCAACCATATGGACTTTGAAGAACACAAATCTGGATTTTAAAATTGTTAGGAAGTAACATTATGAGGTTTAATTTAATAATTGAGTTTGTAATTTTTTAACATTCTTACCTCATATGATTGTTTTGTTGGACATATGTTTCAAGGCTGTTGCCCCATCGTCAGCATTGCACAAACTGATTTCTTCTTTTCTTCAAGTTGTCGGCCCTGAATCTATGTTCCAAAGAACTTGGTAATGAGGCTCCTTTCTCCGGGAATTTCAAAGTTCATTATTTTCTCCTTGTTCTTCTGTATATAGATTTTTTCCCATATGGTGAGTTCATTGGTATTTTCTAACTGTTTAATAATTTTGTTTTAGATCTGTTTTGTGTTTTTCTGTCCAAACGTTAGCTGCTACTGCAGATTTTTCAACTTCTCCTTTTTTTTACGTTTCTTATGTGTTCTTCAGTTCTACTGTTTTTCTCTTTGTTTTCCCTATCTATACTTTATCATAATCTGCACATTTTATTAGATATATTCCTGATTTTTTATTATCTTCAATTTTTTAATTTTTGTTGGTTTTCATAATTTTTTAGGCTATAGTCAGTCTTTGGTGCTAAACTGACGTTGAATTTTCCAATTTTTTTTTTGGAATTTTATTGTGTGCCAATTATTAAAACAGTTAGAAAATACATTAACTCACTATATGGGAAAAAATCTAAATACAGAAGAACAAGGAGAAAATTATGAACTTTGAAATTCCTGGAGAAAGGAGCCTCATTACCTAGTTCTTTGGAACACAGATCCAGGGCCGACAACTTGAAGAAAAGAAGAAATCAGTTTGTGCAAAGCTGACGATGGGGCAACAGCCTTGAAACATATATCCAACAAAACAAACATATGAGATAAGAATGTTAAAAAAAACAAACTCAAAGTCTGGATACCTAATGGAAGAAGTAGAGAACAACATAGGATATGTGACACAAGATAAATTGAATGAATGCAACAAGCTGAGAACTTAAGGTATAAAGGAGTACCATGTTGTTGCCTAATGGCAAGACATGACAATTGACGGTTTGGTTATCGGCCTTGTAGAATAACACATTTAACGTGATTTCAAATGAAATTGGTAATCTGCACTTTTGGCCAGTTTTTTCCCGTTTCCAATGTATTACAAGGAATTTTGATAGGTAAGATATGTAGTACTTCCTGATTATAAAAATCAGGTGTAACAGTTGAAGGACCCGACATGCTGAGTACATATGTCACCTCTATAGTTTGGATGATCATCCATCTCTGTGATTGACACCACAGATACCTGGTGAACCAAGGAACTTGGGACTGCATCTCACAACTTTGACATGAGGTCAGACTTCTGGAAGAATTAGAAATCAGAGAATGACTTGCTATCAGTCCATTACCACAGGAATATATTGTTACATGTTGCATAGCGACGTTTGAATTGAGTGGGCGAGTTGCCTATGGCGTGTTAGATTACCCGCACAACCGCTGAATTATCTGGAGTGTCTTGCCAGACGGTTCTATGGTGTCTCCTTCTGGGAGAATTAGAAATCAGAGAATGATTGCTATTTGACTTTTACCACAGGAATATATTGTTACATGTTGCATAGTGACGTTTGAATTGAGCGGGCGAGTTGCCTATGGCGAGTTAGATTACCTGCACAACCGCCGAATTATCTTGAGTGTCTTGCCAGACGGTTCTATGGTGTCTCCTTCTGGGAGAATTAGAAATCAGAGAATGACTTGCTATTTGACTTTTACCACAGGAATATATTGTTTCATGTTGCATAGCGAGTTTGAATTGAGCGGGCGAGTCGCCTATGGTGAGTTAGATTACCCGCACAACCGCCGAATTATCTGGAGTGTCTTGCCAGATGGTTCTACGGTGTCTCCTTCTGGGAGAATTAGAAATCAGAGAATGACTTGCTATTTGACTTTTATCACAGGAATATATTGTTACATGTTGCATAGCGAGTTTGAATTGAACGGGCGAGTCGCCTACGGTGAGTTAGATTACCCGCACAACCGCCAAATTATCTGGAGTGTCTTGCCAGACGGTTCTACGGTGTCTCCTTCTCGGAGAATTAGAAATCAGAGAATGACTTGCTATTTGACTTTTACCACAGGAATATATTGTTACATGTTGCATAGCGACGTTTGAATCGAGCAGGCGAGTTAGATTATCTGCACAACCGCTGAATTATCTGGAGTGTCTTGCCAGACAGTTCTACCGGTGTCTCCTTCCTCCTTTGAGAAAGGCTTCGAAGTATCTCGAAGCTGTTTCCAGAGATTTCCTCGCGCCTTATAAAAGGGCAAAGACAGGAGACTGCAGCCAGTCTGCGATAGCGAGTGTTGTGGTGAACAGTGTGATGATAAGTTGTGGAGAATGTATCAGTGAGTGGAAAAGTGTTCTGAGATAACAAAAGAAGATTATTAGTGATTTGTATCTGTAAAAAGTAGTTTGTTGATAATTGAAGAAATCAAAGTGTTTAGTGAATTTTTTTAATAAATCCATTGTGTTTATTACGCCTAAATAAAATAGAAGGAAATTAGAGGCTATCCCGGCACAATATTGAAAGAGATTACATGTTAAATGAACGACATTAGAGACAGTAACAATAATAACATTGGAAATGAGAATTCAGGTGGATAGACCAGATACAGGAAATACTACAGGCAAGAGGAGTAGAATTGGCAACAATCATGAACAAAAAATCCTGGAAGATAGAGGTGTGTGGAGAGACTGAGTAGGATGATCTATAAGAAAAATGTGAACGTCCAATAGAAGAAAATTACTATTGTTTAAAAACATGGCTAATGAGAAATTTCAAATGCCACTGCATTTAAATAAATATTGCTTAAAAACATACAATAAATTTAATGCATTACAGAATTTAATAAGAAATATGAACATTTAGAGCAAAGAAAATCACAAATTTCACAAAAACAACGGGGAAAATTAATAATATTTTGAAACCATCTTTAGTACAAAAGAACACAATATTACGACTTTATAAGGTTCTTGCAAGACCAGTATTAAGATATGGTAGTGAAGCATGAACAATATGAAGAAGAATGAATGCTGAATAACAGCAAATGACATGTGATTTATGCACTGTATAGCAGGCTTTGCAAATTGGGACCATAAAAGAAATGAAATTATGGAAGAGTTGGGTGTAGAACCCATTCTCCATCACATACAAAACTACCAAAGGAACTGGAAAGCCTATCTTCAACGAATGCCATCTCACAGAATTCCAAAAGTTATGTTTTGTTATTACCTTCAAAGGCAAAAGATTGCTGGGACATCCAAAAAAGCACTGGATGGAAAATTCCTCTTCAAGACCGTAACAGGCCATATGGCCTAAACATGGATGGTGATATGAACATTTACAAAGAATAAAATATTATGTAAGTTGCCCAATACCTTCTTAGTGTAGCTGGTAGAGTCCTTACTTTTCACTCTACAATCCAAGGTTTTATTCTAGTAGGGTATCAGATTTAAAATCTCCATCTTGATTTTGGGCATTTGTCCCCTATCTTGTGCTGCCTTGGCTCTCTTCAGCAATAGCCCTGTCATATTTCTAACTGCAGATTCAAAGAGGCCCATCATTGTGTACCTGCCTAATTTGTTGTTCAGGATTTCTGCTCCCTACCTATAGGTAACTGGATTTGCAATATTTCATAAGTTTTGTGAGGTGGGTGGGGATGTAATCATACAAAAGGAGGATTGTAAAAAATATTTAAAAAAGTATTAATCTCTTCTTCTTCGTTTCATGGTTTATGCCAAATGGCCTGTTCCGGTCTCTTTCCATTATCTATTCTTATAAGTGGTAAAAAAAAAATTAAGAATCATTGAATTTGGAAAATTGTACAGCCATTATCCAGCAGTATTGCCAAAATCTATGAAAATAGTTTCAGTTTTTACATTCTTGGAGTTATGCTTTGTTATTACCTTTTGTATGATTACATCCCCGTAGCCGAGCGGTTAAGGTAGGAAGCCTTGGCGCAGAGCTACGGGACTTGCGCTGGTTCGAGTCTCCATGGGGGAAGAAATTTTCTCATGGTATTTCGGCCAGTATGGGACCGGTGCCCACCCAGCATCATGAGGCAATTGGGTAGCTACAATAAGTAGTGGCTCCAGGTTGAGGAACCAGCTATAACGGCTGGGGGACTCGACATGCTAACCACATTTCACCCCTACAGCTGGCTGTTGATGCATCTTACCTCTGTGGTTGACACATGTGGATGTGTAAGGGCGTTTGGCAGGCTAGTGCCGGCTGGTAAAAGGGCAGTACTCGCTGAAAAGCTTGAAAGACCTGCTCAATCCGAATCGGGAGTAATATCATTGTCCTGCAGATACAATAGGTGCAGATTTGATTAGACTAGTTGAATACCCAAGTTTCTGGGACAAGCTTCTTCAGATTTTTTTCTCGCCTGTAAGTATAAATGTCATGAAACTTTAAGGCACAAATAGTCTCACACCATTATTTGGCCTTCGTAATCACCTTATGTTCCCCTTGTCTAATATGAATGTATATGAGTGAATGGTGTGCCATGTTATCTCAGAGATACCGGTGGCATTGAGGTCATTGTTCATCCAGAGAGATACTCCATATCCTCCACT
This sequence comes from Diploptera punctata, assembly GCA_030220185.1. NCBI lineage: Eukaryota > Metazoa > Arthropoda > Insecta > Blattodea > Blaberidae > Diploptera > Diploptera punctata. The sequence continues at coordinate 249,044 of JASPKZ010007231.1, forward strand.
TGTGTGTCCAAGAAAGTATATATGTGATCCAGAGTTTAAAAATGCTCACCCAGCATCTCATGTCCCTGGAGGAATGTGTAGGGCATATAAAATTACCTATAATGGGAGAGGTTAAATTAATAATATAAAAATATTTAATGTTAGCTATAAACAGGATTCTGTTGTCAACTTTAAAATTGTAGTATTAACTTAAAAATGAACTTGTGATGAAAACATTTCAACATTGCTCTTTAGAGGTCAGAGTTAAGACAATTGGACTCTTAATTTGTACAGATTAGTAATCATTACCTTGTGGTTGTAATTCATCTTCACTTGTTAGCACTGCATTGCTAATGTGTGTGTGTTCTAATGCCACCCACTGTACTTTATGTGCTTACAGATTCTATACTGGGCAGATAGATGGCATTAATGTGGTCTATTTTCAATTTATGCACTGTTTGCAAACCACTTTACATAGATTATGTATTCTTGTATTGTGTACAGAGAGGATTGTATAATGAGTGTATGTTTATGTTTGGTTGTGTAAAATGTGTTGTTTGAGGCATGATGATGAAGACAAGGGAGACGGTGAAACCCGGTGCCTGCACATAACCCATGCCTGTCGAAAAACACAAAGAGGACCATCAGGTTTAACATCCCCATGCGACGAATGAATTGCTATCAACAGTACAACATGCCTTCTCAACATATGGAGAGGTTTGGGATTTAATGCAGGAATCTGGTGCATGATCTAGAGATTAAAAATTGTACACCACCACCTCTCCTGGCCCTGAGATTGAAATTTTTGCAGTTAGATTAATTAAATTAATTTTAACAATTAAAATTTTCAAATTATATTTGAAAAGAAAAATATACACCTAGACTGGGGTTTGAACCCAGGACCTTTGACTTTCTATCTCAATGCTGTTCCATCTGAGCCACCTAGGCCTCCAATCTAAACGCGTATTTTTCTCTTACACATAGTTAATTCCCTAACCCCAAATGCTACGAGCCGTTGCTACGATTTTTGCAAATGGCGGCTTCTTTGTTAAGAAGACTTTTTATTGGGAATTTAAACATTACTTACAAAGCCAGTAGTGCTTCTTTCAATGTTAATATTATTCGTTTTTAAACACCTTAATGATGGACAAATTATATTTGAAAAGAAAAATATACGCCTAGACTGGGGTTTGAACCCAGGACCTTTGACTCTCTATGTCAATGCTGTTCTATCTGAGCCACCTAGGCCTCCAATCTAAACGCGTATTTTTCTCTTACACATAGTTAATTCCCTAACCCCAAATGCTACGAGCCGTTGCTACGATTTTTGCAAATGGCGGCTTCTTTGTTAAGAAGACTTTTTATTGGGAATTTAAACATTACTTACAAAGCCAGTAGTGCTTCTTTTAATGTTAATATTATTCGTTTTTAAACACCTTAATGATGGACAAATTATATTTGAAAAGAAAAATATACGCCTAGACTGGGGTATTGAACCCGGGCCCACTAGTCAGGAATCAGGCATGCTACCACCTGTGCCAGCATAGTGGATGCATTGCTAATATTTATTTTATATATACATATATATGTATTATGTCCATCGCTGTGGTCTCGAGGTAGTGTGCTGCCTTGTCACGCAGCGGGCCCAGGTTCGATCCCCGATCGGGGCAGTTTTTCTGGGTGAGGTTTTTATCAGGGTTTTTCCTCACCTGTAAGACAAATGTCAGGAAAACTTTAAGACCCATAGAAAGGTTTCCTGACTATTGTCTCCTCCATTCTGACTACATATCCCAAGTAGGAAATTCTTTTGCTTTTAATTTCTGCTATAATATTTGGGGAAAATTTTTAGAATACCTCAATCATTGAATTTTTCTAAGTTCTATAGAATCATAGTGTGAATGTGCAAATGCTTAAAGTAATTTCCGCTAGATGGCAGACATATGTGTGAAATCAGTATGACCAACCTTTGCAATAAATTCCCAAACATGCCTCTAAAAAATGGATGTACACCAATTTCCTCCTTCCTAACCTAACAAAATTAACTGAGTGAACATCCAATTCTTAAAATATAGGGTCTTTCATATATTACATATTTTTCTTAAAAATGTAATAATTAAATAAAAAATCCATAAAAAAATATTATCATCTACATATACTCCCATTTAAGTGTGGAAAATTATATCTGTCATATGTCCACTTTCACTGTCTCGACAGGCAGTTACTCGGTCTATGAAGTTAGTAATGACCCTTTCACAGACTTCTCTTTTGAAGTCATTGAAGACATGTTGAATTTTTTCCTTAAGTTAGAGAACTGTTCGTGGTTTGTTCACTAGATTTTGGACTTGGAATGGCCAACCATAAAACCATATGGTTCATAAGGAACAAAACATTTAATTAGTGCAGGATAATGTGGCTGTGAGCCCTGAGAAGTAACTACCTGTTGCAACAGTGGAGGTGGACATATACCTGATATAATTTTCCACACTTAAATGGGAGTGCATGTAGATGAAACATTTTTTTAAAATTTTATTTTGATTCATTTTTGACTTAATTATTGCATTTTTAAAAACTGTGTAATATGAAAGACCCATTATATTTTCGAATGTTGGTCATATATTACAGATATCTCCACTATCTAGTGGAAATTTCTTTAAGCATTCACACATGCACACAACAATTCTGTAAAACTTAGAAAAAATCATTTGAGATAAATGTGACAATGTTTAATAATTGTAAAAAAAAAATGTTATAACTTGTATCTTTGCAAAATGTTTAAAATAGTACAAAATAGAAAAAGTATGTAGAACAACAAAAGTATGTAGAGAATGTAGTATGGAAAATCATAAGTCGAGGTATTCTAACATGAGCCACATTTGGTTTACCATACATTTTTTCAACCTCTTTATTAATGTCATCAATGGTAAAGAGAAAAATTTTTGCCTGAACTGGGAATCGAACCTCGAACCTTAGCAATTCAGGCTACATTCCCATCCAAGCATAATCCTCCCTTTAAGCTAAATCCTCCCTTTACCTTACTCTCTTGGTCCCGCAATGAATCATCACTCACAAACACACTACATTAAGAAGACATGAAGGGACTCCACACAGCTATAGCATTATTTATTGAATTAATATTTAGAAGCAAAGCTATTTGTTGAATGTGGGACCAAGAGAGTAAGGTAAAGGGAGGATTTATGTTTGGATGGGAATGTAGCTTGAAATAGTTCAGTGTCAGAACATCAGCACAGAAAGCTGAAGGGTCAGGGTTCCATTCCTGATTCAGGCAATTCTTTTTTTCTCTTTACCATTGATTACAATAATTTAGTTGTGTTCATTAATTTGCTTATTTCTATCTTAGTAATAGCTTTAGCTTCTCAATTTTAATTCAATTCTTTATTAATATTTTAACTTTGCAGGTATTAAACAAATTTGACAACTCCATTTGCACAAGAAGCCAAATAGAATCATGTATATCTTGGTTTCAAAAGGCCCTTGTGTATTCTGCTGGTATGTGTAATGAGAGTTCTTCACATTTCACAGTGGACTCTGTTTATGGACATGTGTGGAAATTTAATAAAGAAAATTGTTGCTGTGGACTAATCTCCCATGATATGGTGAAGAAACAAGGAAATGTAGAGTGGGTGCAATTTTTCAATAATGAAGGGACATTCTTTCTTCAAAACTTGAAATTATTTTCAAAACTATCTTCAGATTCACTTGCATTGAAGGAACATGCTATTGTTGACTTGTACAAGAGTAAAGAGAATGCAATCAAATTGTGTGTAGAAACTTGTGTTAGTTTATTAGGAATAGGAATGGTTGTATATAAACCTCATAAATCATAATAAAATATGGACCAACGCTTACATGTTTTCTCTACAGATTGTTACAACTTACATTGTTTCTCTGCTCCCAATTTCCATTTCCTTCTGTCCTCTTCTAATCCCCTTCCTTTCTTGGCTTCCTGGATGTCATTCTTCCAACGGTATTTACGAAGGTGAATCAAATATAAACCGGAATTATTGTTTACAATTTTATTGAATTAACAAAAAAATACAAAACCACCACCTCATTTTTCTATATAGTCTCCTGCATTTCCAACACACTTTTGCCATTGAGTTGGCAACTTTTTGATGCCATCCTTGAAGAATGAGGAATGACATGTAGTCAGCCAGTTGCACATGAACTCCTCTACCGCTGCATTGTCACCAAACCGCCTTCCTCCCAGGTCTTCTTTCAGTGGCCCAAACAAATGGTAGTCACAGGGTGACAAATCTGGACTGTAAGGAGGATGTTCCAGAGGTGTCCAATGCATTTTCGTCAATTTTTTTTGTTCCTGGCTGAGGAGCGAAGGAACACACCTGGCAGACAATTTTCGGAATTTGAGTTCATCACTGATGATGGCTTGAACACTTCCGAAGCTTATTCCAACGTGTGAAGCAATTTCAGAAATTGTTACACGCTGATCCTCCTCAATAAGGTCCCGTACAGCATGAATGTTGTATGCAGTGATGCTTGTTCGTTGCCGTCTTTGGTGGGGCTCATTTTCCACTGAATCCCGGCCCACTAAATTTTTTTGTGCCAATCATACACCTGCATCTTCGAAAGGGTTGCTTCCCCGAACTGCATGGAGCCTTCTCAAAATTCCAGAAGGTTTAGTGCCTTCTTTCGCCAAAAACTTAATAATAATGCATTGTGCAACAGATGTGTGTACCTCTTGCTCGCTCATGGCGTACTGAAGCAAGCGGCCGCTCTTCAGAGTGCGACACATCAAGATCCCTACTTTAGACACCCCACGAACTTCCCCTCCAAACCGTAACCTTTGCAGTTTGCTACCAGAGCTTCCAGATACAAATTCCGGTTTATATTTGATCCACCCTCGTAAGTTGTCCAAATCTGTTCCTCCCTGATGTTACCTAAGGAACCCATATATTATAATTGAATAGCCATACAAGGAGACACTTCATCATTACTCTAGATGTTGTTCTTTCATGTATGCGTACTTGGCTGTTTTTTAACATCTATCAAATGAGTCAGCCATGTTCATGATTTTTAAAGAAATGCATATTGTTGAAAAGCAATGTAAATATTTTATAATGTGACTAGTTATGTTCCTTTTCATTGATAGAACATATCTATATATTGAGATCATTTCCCACAAATCCCAAACTTTGCACATAATGTATTATTAAAATGAAAATAGCAATTGAGAAGCAACTTCATAATTAGGATTATATGAGGTATGTAAGTGATCCCACAACAGGCCCGGAGGCCCTTGGGGTAGTAGCAGGTTAAGGCTCCCACTTTTTTTAGACAATCGGCACTTTATGTCAGCCGGGTTGTCAGCCCTGCGTGACGGCCGCATTTACCCCCAGAACAAGCATCTGGTACTCATTTCCGTTAGAGGCTGAGTCGACCCCAGGACCATAGTGCTGCCAGAGGGTTTGGGTCAGTTTAAAAATCTTGACCCCAACGGGACTTGAACCCTCGACCCTCCGGCTTGTAGCTCAGTGCCTTAACCACTACGCTACGGCGTATGTAGCTTATACAAATAACTAGATAGGTACTGTTTCGACATATGTCGCTTTCCTCTGTGCTCAGCCATCGTAAGTGGCAGTCGCGTTTAGCTCCAAGGCTTTAGAATGCCATTTGATAACTACATATGTGTTTGTATAATGAACACACAGTTATCAAATGTGTAGTTCGAAGGAATCTGTTCATTATTTGTTATATTCGATGTATTTGTTGGAGAGTCAGTCAATGTAAAATAATGCTCTGACCTTCGATGTTTTTATTATTAATTTCATACTTCTCATTGAAGGACAAATTATATTTGAAGAGAAAAAATATACGCCTAAACTGGGTTTGAACCCAGGACCTTTGTCTTTCTAGGCCAATGCTCTTCTGGGCACTACAATCTAAACACAATTTTTTTTTTTCTTATACATTGTTAATTCCCAATTGCCATATACTATGAGCCTTTACTCTATCGTGCAAATGGCGGCTTCCTTTTTAAGGAAGACATTTATTGGGAATTTAAACACTACTTATAAAGAAAGCAGGGCTTTTTGTGTTTTTATTATTAATTTCATACATCTCTTTGAAGGACAAATTATATTTGAAGAGAAAAAAATATACACTCAGTCCGGGTCAGCTGGCTTTATAAATAGTGTTTAAATTCCCAATAAATGTCTTCTTAAAAAATAAGCTGCCATTTGCATGATAGAGCAAAGGTTCATAGCATACGCCGATGTATAAGAGAAAATTTTGCATTTAGATTGGTTGTGCCCAGATAGCTCAGCGGAAGAGCATTGACCTGGGTTCAAACCCCAGTGTGAGCATATTTTTTTCTTTAAATATAATGCTCTGACCTGTTCAGAATATTAAAAAAAGAGCTTTCTTTATCACAAAAGCAGGTGGTGGTTAAGAGAATTCGATAAAGAGTACGGTGAAACACAACTGTCATTGGATGTAAAACAAAATTCATTGAAACGTGGCCATTAACTCCCATTTGGGGAATGAGTAAATAATCTAAATAAATATTAGAGCTGACGGCAAATATTTATTGAGTTAGGCAGTATATAAAGTTTAGGGAAAAACAATGTTTTTATAAATATGTATCTATTTGGCACCAAAATGTTACTTACTTTTTACTTTTGAGGGCCTCTCCACTTTTCAGCGGTTACCCTGTATTCCCATTCGCCATTCTTGCCAATCACGCCATTCATCCTCCTCCAGACCTCGGTCATTCATCAATCTATGGATCTCTCCTCTCCAAGTTGTTCTTGGCCTGCCCCGTTTCCTTCTACCAGAAGGTGACCATTCCAAAAGAGTTTTGGGCCACCTATCATCCTCCATTCTCCTGACATGGCTATACCACTGAAGAGCTCGTCTTTCGATCCTTTCCACCACTGTCTCCTCCATATCCATCATCTGCCTCACTTCTTCATTTCTTCTTCTTTCCAACCTGGACACCCTGGCATTGCATCTTATTCCATCCATCTCCACTGCCAAGATCTTAGTTTTTTGTCCCTCTACCAAAGTCCATCCCTCAGCACCATAAGTCATTATGCTTTCCACAACAGACTTCAAAATCCTCTTCTTCGTGTGGTTTGACATGGTCCTACTCCACAGTACTCCATTCAACATTTTTATGGCTCTTTGTGCTTGTACTAACCTGCTATCTACTTCAGCTTTACAACTCCCTGATTCATCAATAAGTGATCCCAAATATTAAAATTTTTTAACAGCTCTAATAATTCCTTGGGATAGGGATATATCTCGTCCACTTCCTCCTACTACAAGATATTCAGTTTTTTCCACGTTTACTCTTAATCCTCCTATTTCAAAAGCATTTAGAAGTTTTCTCATCATGTATTTCACATCCTCACGACTCTGAGCTATCAACACTTGATCATCTGCAAATAATAAGGAATGTATTGTGCCACCTTGGACTGGTACTCCCATGCCTCCACAATATCGATTCCACTGCTCCAATATATGCTGGATGTATATTTTGAACAGAGTATCCAAGGAATACATACTTAAAATCTGAGGACTTAAATTACTTCCACCCTGTATAGTATAGTACTAACATATTTTTGAAACATTGGTAACTTGCTCTCATCCTTTGCTTGGTCATGAGCCAACAATTTGAAAATAAATGTGGTAAGATTCTCTTATATAACTAAATGTACGAGTACTATAATGGTCCTTTACCTGATTTTATTCTTCTCTCTCTCTGAACTCTCTTTATTTTCCATCCTGTTGTAGGGCTTACACCTCCTGTGAGACTTACAAGCCAATTCCCTGGGATGGTCACATGTATGCAGGGAGTAGGAAATCTGAACCATATAATAGACAGGTGACAAGTCTATAGGGTCGTATGCAAATACATTACTCTCTACTCAAATTACTTCCAATCACTGGTGAGCTGAGATCGAATTAACGGCCGCCTTAACCGGTCATGCATGAATGTTGACGTTTTTGTAATATTGGCAACGAATTACCCAGAATTCTCAGCGATAAAACCACTTCCGTTATTTTCGTCTGCTATAGAGGAATGCATTTATGCTTGCATCCCGCAAATAATACCGTATACAAACACGTCTGTGACGCGCAATATTACGCCGATTCTCCTGTTCTTCCAGTTGAATTCTTTGGTAGACTCTATCAAATTCCTCTTCTCCGCGTATACCGAAAACATGATCAAGTCTTCAAGGTCTGACATCTTGGATAAGTTTCAAACTACATCGGTTCCCTTCGGGATTTTCACATAAAGTTTATATCTTGAGCTACGATCTTAAGGTACCCTGTCAGGTAGCTTTACAATTATTACCACGTGAATAGATTTCTGAGTAAGAAAAATGTGTTTGGATTAAAACTTTATCATCAGAGAACGCCTTTTACTGTCTAATTCGTTCAAACATTCGATCCTAAAAGACTCAAGGCTAGACACAAGGTGGAGACTTAAAATCCCCTATCCAGCCAGGAATTGAATTAAACTTGCAGAATGGAAGATAGGGATCTACTGTTCATGCCAGAATGATGGATCTTATTGAATCGGTAAAAGAAAACATGAATTTTCAATTAAAAATGAAGACATTTAAGGGTTGGAAAAATCTATATATATTGGAGTTATATTTAACAAAGATGGCAATAATTATGAGAGAATTATACTCATGTAGAATAAATATAGGGAGAAATTTAACAAGGTATCATCTAAACTCCATATTATGGGAATAAACATTCAGAAAGGTACAACCTAAGAAAAAAAAAAGAGTCATCCACAGATTCTATCAATCCATCAGGGCAGAAGCCGTATTCACATCAACACTTCTTCAGTAATTGTACTGGGTTGTTTGCTAGTTAACGCAGTGCACATCCAAGCAACATGAAAGAGAGAGCTTGGCTTAGTGTGTTTCCGTGGTCGAGAGGTTTAACAGACATCATCTGTGTTTGTAACCTCACGGGTTCGATTCCTGTTCTACATTTTTTTTCTTTTTAACTGAATATTAGAATAGCATTTCACCTGTAATGACTAGTTCCCTAGTTTGAACCCAGAAATAGAAGAAATATGCATTCAAGAGATGACCAATTTTTTTGTCTAAGGTTGTACAAATATGTATATGCCTACACAAGTATATCCAAAGTGTTATAGTATATAGAGCTGAAGTGTAGAGTGTAAAACAGAGATCATCATCATCATCAACAACAAGGATTAAGCCCAATGGCCTGTTCCGATCTCATTATAGGTCGAATTGGTCCTTCCATCTCTTCAACTGTCTTCCCAACAATCTTCTCCCTTTTTGTTTATAATTATACATTCTTCTTGGTATGCGCTGTTCATTCATTCGTAATACGTGCTGAAGATAAGCATTTTGATAGTATTTTATTCTTTCACAGAGATTAAATATATTAAGTTCTGTTTCTTATATCTTCGTTTTTCTTTTTATCGGTACTTTGGTATCCTGCTATTGCTCTGAACATCTTCATTTCTGCAGCCTCTATTTGTTTACTATCTGCCTTTGTTATTGTCCAGGTTTCACATCCATAGATAAGAGATGGAACTGCCAATACTTTGTAAAATTTTAAAATAGTTTCTTTTCTAGTTTTATTCAATAAAGTATGTTTAATTGTGCCACATAGATAATTGAATCGTATTTTAGTGTGTTCATCTAAATTACTGTCATTACCTAAATGACATCCCAAATAGCTAATTAAAATTCTGAACTCGGTCTATAATTACATTGTTTATCATTATTTTTGTTCTTATTGCAACCCTCTCTAAAGGGGTTAATACTTAGAGGAGCATGGATAGATTCTCTGAGATAGCAGCCCTGTCATTATCCTTACCATGCGCAGCGTTTGTAATGCGGTCAGAGGACATTTAATACTACTTAATTCATCTCAAAGCGAAGGCCGGATTGGATTTCAGGATATGACCACAGCAAGAAATAAGGACAAAACAGAGATTAAAGAAGAAATTTCTGGCTACTGAGATGGATTTTTTAAGATAATGATGTATGTAGAAAAACAAGAATAGGTAAATTACCCAACAACAAATAAGGGATGAATCATCTCTACTACTTTGTCAAGAGAAGTGGTGACACCTCAACTCCACATTCCAGTGAGAAGAATTTCACACAGGGATGTCCAAACTAGATGTTACATTTTAAAATCTAAATTAAAAATATAAAATTAATTTGTTCATTTCAGTGCTTACATAGGCCATACGAAAAACCATGGTGGGCCGGATGTGGCCCGTGGGCCGTAGTTTGGATGGCCCTGATCTAAAGGTAAAACAAAATAGATACACATTTGTATATACACTCAGAATCAATCAATTATGACATGTAATTTTAATAATGTTTTATATAATAGTAAAGTTATTTTTCGATACAATAATTTTTTGAAAGTAACTTTATAGATTTTTCAAGTGGTTTCCCATAATGTTTTATAGGCCATGGTAAAGGTCTAAACGGACCTTCATTATATAAGTAACCTCTCCTTGATTTGTAGTACAAACCAAAATAAGCTTCACGTTTAGCAAGCTCTTGAAGCTGACTTCTGTTCAAAAGAGTAATAGATATTGCTGTACCTTCATGTTCATGCATAAATGAACAGTCCCTCATTCTTCTAAATTCTGTAGCATAAATTTATTGAATAATTTTGGTTTTTCATCTTCTTTTTCTTTGCAAAATCTGCACAGAAATGTTTTTTTATTTATGTGCCAATAATCTCCTTTTGGCTTAAGTTTACATTTAATACAAATATCTGCATTTTCAGGTACGCATTTAATATCTGTACCAGAGTCAGGAATTGCACTTCCTCCAAAACTATGTCTGTATATAATTTTCCTTTTTCCTGCTGACAAAATATCATAGCTTCCAGGTGCAGGATTGTCATTTGCACTTGATTGAAAACGTGTTCTGGTTGAATTAAATGGATAATTATTGCATTGGACTTTTGGGGGATATGGAGGTAAATGATATTCCAAAAATGGTGTTGAAGACACAGTGTAGTTAAAACGAGGAGCAGTATATATTATACTACTAAAACCTTTGTTGCTTGTTATTTTTTCATCAAGTTTTTTGAAAGCATTGTTAGAATCATATTTCACTGGATCTATTTTTGGAATTACCTCACGTATAAAGTGACTTGCAAATTTGCTACCACCAACACTTCTCATAGGCAATACTTCTCTTTCTGCTGTTGATCCAAAAGCTATACGTTCTTTTTCCTTTGCAATTAACACATAGTTGAATTCTTCCATTTTGATATTAAACCAATTCTTTTTTATGATCACAATTGATTTTACACTACAAATGCAATTTAAGTTCATTTTTAAATTTAAATAATATTCTGTGATTTATTTACAAAAATTGCATGCAATAATATTTTTCATTAACACAATGAATCTATTAAAAATAATTTCAGTAACAATATTGAAATAAAAGTATACAAACTTTCTACAAATATACCATCATTTTCATATGAGATGGAAAAATTATTCTAATACATTTTTATCATTTACACTAGGATGTTGAAATATATTATTGCCACAACAATAAGAATGTTATAATGGAAAATGCAATTATTTCAAGGATTTCTCCTTAATGTTATGGTATATAACATGACATAAATGTAAGTAATAAAATTACCTAATATTAATGATATTTATTTCCTCATCTCTCTCTTTCATTCTCTCTCTCCTACTCTAATTTTAGGGATTCTATGGCCGGAATCCATCTACATTAGTCACTATTCAAACAGAATAGCCAACTTTTCCATGCCAGATTATGCAATAAACTGTAAACTAGTCTGATATATACAATAACTTCCCCATTTTATCACCTAATGAAATAAAATTAGTACAGATGGACTCCTGGCATAGAATAGCCCTAATTTGTACTAAGTTACATGTTTTTTTACTAATGGTAAATTACTTATTAAAAAATAGCTGCCAAATTTAATATGGAAATATCAATTAACAAAACTAAAATTATGGCATTTCATGGGAAGGACCCCATACAAAGTAAAATCTGTCTCCAGAATAAAATTTTAGAGAGATCTAATCAATTTAAATATCTTGGATATTATCTCTCTATCTGGGATGAAAAGGATATCCCTGAAAAAATTACTAGTTATAATAAAAGTTTGGGAATTATTAATCAAGTTATGAAACCATCCCTTGTACAAAAAACACCAGATTACGTTCATATAACACTTTGGCGCTAGACCAGTGTTGACCTATGGTAGTGAAGCATGGACACTAAAAAGACAACATGAAAGAATAACGGCTTGTGAAATGAGATTCATGTGCAGAACAGCGGGTTACACCAGATGGGGTCGGAAAAGGAACACCGATGTCTTAAAAGAATTGAAGACTACGCCAATTTTGGAATATATTAAACAGTATCAACTAAATTGGAAACCATCTGGAAAGATGAGTTCAAATCAGATCCCCAAAGCTGTTTATAATTATATACCAAGAGGACGAAGATCTCTGGGCCGTTCTATGAAACGCTGGAGGGAAAATTTCCTATAGGATCATAACAGGCCTTGGCCTAATGCTTGGAAGGAAGGAAAGAGAAGAAATTACTTATTTACAACTTACAAATTTCTTACCTACAGGAGACTCGAACCTGCATCTTCTAATTAGTAGTCCATGAATCTATCATATGGAATACCAGAACTTGGTATCTTTCTTTATACAAGCTGATATATATATATATATATATATATATACACACACCAGCTAATACCTGGCGTGTGCTGCTACACCTAAATAAGTGAAGTATGTTTTTTGTTTAGTTAAGTAAAAAGAAGAATAATTATAAATTTATATCTTAATTATTTTTAGTTATCCCATTTTGATTATGCGGCATTGCCCTTGCATCTACTTATCCCGATCTATTGGCATCAATGAGCTGAAAGAGAAAAATGATTATTGTCAGTTATCCGTAAAATATAGCCATATGCTTTTTGCAGACTTTTTTGCAGTTTTTTTTTAACCCGTGTACATTAATTTGGTGTCTTTATTATGGTTCAGCCAGCATAAGCCATTTAAGCGTCCAAAAGCAACTTTTTAGTACACTGATGCTCTTTTTATTTACTTTTTTTAGCTCCGGCCCTATAGTATGTACACCCTTAGACAAAAAAAATGAGTCATCTCTGAATACTATCAATCGATCGGGGAACTTAATGAGTGCTCGCAAAAACCGTATTCACATCAACATGTTTTCAATAATTGTGCTGCATTGTTTGCTAGTTAATGCAGTTCACACTCAAGTTACATACACTAGAGAGAGAGAGAGAGAGTTTGGCTTTAGTGTGTTTCCATGGTCGAGAGGTTTAATAGACATCGTCTGCATTCATAACCTCACGTGTTTGATTCCCGTTCTACTTTTTTTTTTTTAACGGAATGTTAGAATAGCATTTTGCCTTGTATAGTGTCATATGTAGTTTCATATTTGAGTTTTATGGCTTTAATGCACACACAAAAACATAATTAAAACCTTCTTCTAATAAGTAAATGAGGAAAGAAAATAATATATTCTAAAATGAAAAACTTTAACAAAAACAAAATCAATATCGGCTGTATGAATCCTCAGCATCTATTACCGCTCCTCAATCTGCGGGGCATTGATGCAATCAAATTTCTTCAGGCACATGGATGATTGGCTAGAGCATCCCAGGCGTCTTGAATTTGTGTCCATAAGCCATCTTTCGTTTTGCATGCATGCTCAGGCCAATTAGAGTTCATCTCTATTTTTATCTTAGCCCACACATTTTCAATTGGACTCAAATCTGGTGAACAGCGAAATTTGATTTGCCTTCTCCTTTAACAATAAAATCAAATTTCACTAAACACATTTCAGAAAGCAGCCACAGTTTAAAAAATATTGATAATACAAATGTCAATTATACACAGAGAAAAATAACACACACAAAATTAACATTTTAGAACAAACCGAAATTACTAAAAAGGCCAGAGAATACAAACATTCTCAACGAAAATATGCCTAATGAGCAAAACCCTCTATTAGACATACAGTTAATTCAATACTACTACAACAACTCCAGAAGATGAAGCATGCATCGAAATGCCTAGAGTGAAATCAATGAAAATTTTAAATAGTTGAGGAAGACGGTAGTATACAAGGTAAAAAAAAAAATTTAACATTGTTATAACACTGAAACGGTATAAAAAAATAACCTTAGCTAACGGTACACGTTGGAGAGTCTTCAGTTCATGCCACATAACACAGTAGTTCAGGGACATGCACAATTATGACTAGTTTCCTAGTTTGAACCCAGCGCTGTGCCGAGTATGACTTAGAAGAAACGTGTGTTCAAGAGATGACTCTTCTTTTTTTTTTTGTCGAAGGGTGTACAGCAATATGTTATATTCATTAATTGTCCCAAAAAATCTCTAAACGATGGTAAACACCCATTGAAATCGCTCAAGTAGTTTCTGAGTCCATAAAGGATCTTGACTCACTAATGACTTGGACAGTTAAATATGGACTGCAATTAAATCCTACAAGTCACAATCATCATTATGGGTCTCATCAGAGACTATTATCTACAATTAACCTAAACACAGTTTCGCAGTGTGTCACTAACGGAGTTCAAATCCCTTATAGTGAGACAGTAAAAATTCTAGGAGTATTTATTGACAAAAACTTAAATTGGAATACACAAATAAACCATACATGCAAAACAGTCTTCTCAATAATACATTCATTAAATCGTGTCCGAAATTGTTTGCCATTCGCCCTTAGGAAAATGTTGTAGAAACACTTGCAATGCCCCATTTTGATTATTGTGACACTCTTTTTACAGACTTAAATATTATTTCCACTCAAAGACTTCAACGTGTTCATAATTCTTGCGCACGTTTTATTTGTGGTATTCGCAAATTTGACCATGTTACACCGTCCCTGGAACATTATCGTGGTTTCGTCTAAGAGATCGTAGAAGTGGTCCATTCCCTATCCCTTCTCTATAAAATACTTCACACATCATCGCCTAATATTTATCACGCCGCTTCATCAGACTATCCGACACACATAATCTTGACACTCGATCCCATCAGCACATTGTCCTTTATATCCCGCCTCATCACACTGTATATTATTCATTATCTTTTACGGTGTCACTTACCAAAACATGGAATTCCCTTCCACCCTATGTCAGAGACTGTCAAACTATAACATCCTTCAAAAACAAACTAAAGAATTATTTAATAACAAACTGACTTATACACCTCACTGATAGTATTCTTTTAGGCAATATTAATATATTTAATTAATATAATTATTAAGAATAACAAATATTTTTATTTGTTTTGTTTTAAATATTGTATAATCGTAAATTAGTTTTCTATATCTCATTATTTTCCTGTTTTTTTATATACACTAGACAGGGACAATTTAATATGTCTTGCTTGTATACATTTTATTATTAGTTTTAGTCTTAATTTTAACTAATATTAACTGGTTTGTATTATAGATCGTAATATGTATATTAGATATTATCTTTTGATCAAATTTTTACTTAGTGTTTAATATTAGAGTTAATTAAGATTGTTATATTCTTATGTAATATATGTTTGTCCTGGTGAGTGGAAGAAAGGCCACATGGCCTTAACTCCACCAGGCTAAATAAATCTTAAAAAAAAAAAAAAAAAAAAAAAAGGACAGACACTAACACTCATCTTACACACGCTTTATATTAGCTTGACCTCTATCTATCTATCTATCTATCTATCTATCTATGTAACGGAAATCTTTCAAACGCGATTTTCACCCACTTAAAATCATTGGATCGACTGTGAAACTTTGTATACTTGTAGAGGACCCGTGACAATCCAATAATTTCATATTTATTACTAAAATCCTTGCCATAAATCATCAAAAATCAAAAAGTTCTTTGTATCAATGTGTGCGGGTTTGCAACCTCGCTACCTGCTGACCTTTAGGTGCTGAGTAGATCGTCTTTTTTGTTTCCGTTGCATCTACTAGCGTACATTTCATTACATCCCAAGGTTATTAATCACAAAGCTTTGCCCCGGGCCATAGGAGGCAAAGATTGATGCATCTTTCTTTCCTAAGCACTTAAGCATGAATCAATAATAGTTCTCAAAACACCAGAGTAACTTAAAATGATGTTTTCATTATAATTATTAATCATGAAGCTAGACGGAAAAATAAGGGAGCTAGAATGATCTCCTAAATAAGTGAGTTTCAGTACAGGAATATCAAACAGCAACAATGCACATAAATCACTTGAACATTAGATTTGGATATGTATAAAAATGATGTTTAATAAAACAAGAAGTCTGAAGTGCCTAGAAAACATAACAAAGATAAACATTTGATCATTCAACAAAAGTAAATAAATAATGATGCTTTTACATGACAAAAAACCATATCATACCTCACACCACATTCATACTATAGTCCAAGCCAGGGTGGCTTTCCCCGGTCTTCAGGACCAACTTAAACTCCGCCGCTCGCGGCTCCAGACGACCTTGTTAACTTAAAGTTCCGATTCAAAGAAAGAAAGAATGAATGATAACGTTCTCGCTGTGCATAGCGTATTTGAGCGTTCCGAGGTAGAAGGGGAGATGCGCCGCACAAACAGCGCAACAGGAGAGGCAAAAAGGGAGAGTGGGGGTAGATGCATAGAGAAAGGATATTGGCATAGTTCACGAATCTTACTGTCCAGGGAGGATAACGACACTACAGTAGTGAACCGAAAATCGCACTTTCGGTTCAAATGTAACGGAATCTTTCAACGCGATTTTCACCCACTTAGGGACATTGGATCGACTTGAAACTTTGTATACGTGTAGAGGACCCGTGACAATACAATAATCTCATATTTATTTACTAAAATATGTCCATAATCATCAGAAAAACAAAAAAGTGTTTTTGTATCAATGTAACGGAATCTTTCAACGCGATTTTCACCCACTTAGAAACATTGGATCGACTTGAAACTTTGTATACATGTAGAGGACCCGTGACAATACAATAATTCCATATTTTGTTTCTAAAATCCTGGCCAGAATCATCCGAAAATCAAAACAATGAAAACTGGTATAATAGGTTGCGGACTTGTTGACTTTTTAGATAATCGTTGTAAGAGCTCAGTTGGTAGAGCAGTGAACTCTTAGTGGTATATGATTTCAGTAATCCATACGTCGCTGGTTCAAATCCGGCTGGGAGGGTTTTTATTATAGAAGAGTATTACTTTTAGCTCATACTACAATAATATGAAATTTAAAGATATTTACATTGTTATCTTATTCTGTAAAGTATTAAAACTAAAAAATTAAAAATAAATAATAGTTTTGAAAAACTAAAAGAACACGCTTTATTAGAAAACCGAACTAAAAAATGAAAAATAATTTTAATTTTCAACACGCTTGGGATAAAATTAAAGTGGTCAACAAAAAAATCATCTCCAACACATATAGAATAAAGCTAGAGTTATAAACAAAAAGAAAATAATTTTACCGTCAAAAGCGTGGGGCGCTTTTTATGATTTTTACATTTTCTTCTTAGAGAGCTTACTTTTACCAATATCTGTTTATTATCAAATATATTAATTGATATAGAGTACCCCACGCTTTTGATGGTAAAATTATTTTCTTTTTGTTGATAACTCTAGTTTTATTCTATATGTGTTGGAGATGATTTTTTGTTGACCACTTTAATTTTATCCCAAGCGTGTTGAAAATTAAAATTATTTTTCATTTTTTTAGTTCGGTTTTCTAATAAAGCGTGTTCTTTTAGTTTTTAAAACTATTATTTATTTATTATATATAAAGATGTAAAATATCACTGGGCCTGGGCCTTCCTATGAAACGCTGGAGGGAAAATTTCCTATAGGATTGTACAGTCCTTGGCCTAATACTTGGAAGGAAGAAGTAAAATTTCAAAATGTATTGTACGGTTCATTTGCGCAACGATACAATGCAGTCTGGACTGATGTTAAATAGCTATGTATTATTATGTTTCATGTTTATTCAACTAATAATTACCCTCTGTCTGAATTTTCACTCAAATTCGGGAGGGTGGATAGTAAATATTTTTTCACAGCTAAAAGGGACAGTAAAAAATTTTCCCTCCCCCCATGACTACGGTCCATGCTTAAATATGGTCCTGTCGTGTAAGTAAAATGAGTAGACCTAATAAGCCTGTGAACAAATTGAATTTGGCGCTTCCGCTGCACGAGCTATCCATTCAACCTAGTTTACAACTTTCCTCCGCATCAAGGGTTATATTTGCTAAAGAACTTTTGGCCACTGAATGCGCCCATTACATCCCAGAGAATGCAGTGTTCCCAGTGATTACATGAAAAGCCGAATCAATAAAGAGAACTCGTAGTAGGCCATCTCGCACATAAATGGCAGAATCATCAGTAATAATATAATAGTATAATAAATAAAACACAAAATATACTAATTTATTAAATATTTATCAGGCTTAATATGTTGTCATAATAAAATCAATGTAAGATATAAATTTGATATCAACATTTAATGAATGAATATTATAAATTAACCAGCCAACCATTCTGCACCGCTGCCATATTATATGTCCTACTTGAATGTTTGGAACGTGCTGGTACTTACAATTCAGTTTTCTGTGGTATTATTTCTGGATCTGATTTTAGGTTTGTGCCTTAAAATCGATAGGAAAATTATGGCACGAGATGTATATGATAATCGTATAGTGTTCATCGAATACTATTCAGAGTTCACATGGAAATTGTGGTTATGGTTACATTTGGTTACGTGGTAAATGTCGGAACTCTCCACGTAGGGAGAACACGCAATTTTCATTATGGTCGTAGTATGATAATTGAGGCGGTTAGAAGGAAAGAGATGTGATTTTTTCGCAAAAAATAAATTAGAACTTCAGCTTTAAACCTGTGTTTCTCAATGTTGCAACCGCCTCAATTATGTTCATCTATGTTTTGTGGTGATAGTCGTGCATTGCTAATCTCATCACCACGTGCTCTAGTCTCAGATTGGCTTAGTGTTGGTCCAATTTTGGTCTATCACGGCGTCTGTGCTGTATAAATCAAAGAGGAATTTCTTTTCTTTCTTTTTCAATTGTATATACTTTTTGAAGATTGTGTAGTATTATTTTCCGCAGCTCTTCTTTAACGATGTGTTCCCGTGCCTCTCATAAAACTCTCTTATCGCCAATTATCAGTTTTAAGAAGTCAGTGAAGCAAAAAACTTCCAAATCTGAACGAATGCCTCAATGATCTATGGTTCAACTTTGCTAATTTAACAAATAGATCCTTCTCTTTTTAAATTAATTCGTATATATCAAGCTATATTGCAGAAAGCAAACCCGACGGACGCTAGTGCGGTATTGAATTAAAGATAACATTGCATATCTCCACTCTCTCCAATGTTCCGATTTTGCTTATGTTTGAATAATAAATACCTTTCTCACTTTACTTCAATAACATATACCAAGTTTAGCTGCTAAAAGTCGAAATTGCTGGTTAACTGACTAGATATTTTTTATTGATAAATTCCGATTTTGGTTCAGATAAAATAAAAACTCATGCTGGCAAAAAATGTACTGTAAAAATAATTGAAGATGGGTAAAATAAATTAATTGTGATTTTTTTCGCGCCGTAGCCGAGCGGTTAAGGTAGGAAGCCTTGGCGCAGAGCTACGGGACTTGCGCTGGTTCGAGTCTCCATGGGGGAAGAAATTTTCTCGTGGTATTTCGGCCAGTATGGGACCGGTGCCCACCCAGCATCGTGAGGCAATTGGGTAGCTACAATAAGTAGCGGCTCCAGGTTGAGGAACCAGCTATAACGGCTGGGGGACTCAACATGCTAACCACATGTCACCCCTACACTGGCTGTTGATCATCTACCTCTGTGATTGACACATGTGGATGTGAAGGGCCAGCAGCCGGCTGGTAAAAGGGCAACCGCTGAAAGGTGGAAAGACCCTCAATCGGAATCAGATATTTTAGAGAATTCCAAAGGAATGTAGCTATTAAGTTTATTTTCATGAAATTATTTTTTAAAGATATATCTTCGTCGATCTTATTTAGTAGACACCGAAAATGATATGTAAAAAATGCATATAATTTCAGTTTAATATTATAGGCGATAGCGAGAAAATACTAAAATTCAACACTCACATTCTGTTAAAACAATAAGAACATTGGGCGGGAAGTAAATATCAATAAACCTGAATATATTGTCACATGTAAATATACAGAGTGAGTCTAAATTCTCCTTACAGAGTTTGAGAACTAACAGAGGGGACTAAGGGCCGCATGCAAATTAGTCTCTGGTGAGCTGAGTTTTCCGTGAGCACGTGCAAAGTTCGAATTAGCGAGTCGCTGACTGGTCATGCATGAAAGTAGTTTTTTTCGTAATATTGGCAAGAAATTACCCAGAATTCTCAGCGATAAAACCACTTCCGTTATTTTCGTCTGCTAGAGGAACGCATTTACGCTTGCGTCCTGCAAATAAAACCGTATACGACGACGTCTGCGTCGCGCGATATTCGCCGATTCTCCTGTTCTTCCAGTTGAAATCTATCAAATTCCTCTTCTCCGCGTATACCGAAAACATGATCGAAGTCTTCAAGGTCCGACATATTTGATAAAGCAGCAAGGTTTCATAGTACATCGGTTCCCATCGGGTTGCTCACGATTCGTTCTCTGCAAAGTCACCTCGCCAGGTAGCTTAGGAATTTCGACAATTAGTATCGCATGAACAGATTTTTTGAATACGCAAAAACGTCTTTGGATGCAACTTTCTTAGGAGAGTACAAGCTGAGAATGACTTTTACGGTCTAATGTGTTCATAGATACGACCCTAAGACAATTAAATTTGACATAAGAACTCAGTCCGGAAACGTACCGTTTTTCCGTTACACACAAAATACCACTACAACACATGTTGCTCTCTCCGATTCCTACTGCCTGTCGTCTGGAACCACTTAGAAGAAGGGCTCCACCGACTCCAACATAGATGCGGTTCCTCCATACCATGTATTCGTACAAACGATCACCAATCCCTGGTCCTCCAACATCCGCTGCAGTCATAACTCCTACTAGTAAGTCTTCCTCGGATTCTACAAGGGTCTCGTAAATTAAGGTCTTTATGTGATCCAACAGGTAGTAGTCTGGCGGGGTCAAGTCGGAAGAACGTGTAGGCCAAGCAATCGGGCCACCACGTCCTATCCACTGTTGCCCAAATCGTCGGTTCAGATGGCCTCGGACCGCACGTTCAAAATGAGCTTGGTGGGCCGTCGCCTGAAACCACATGTTTTGACGCATATATGATGCAAAATTGAAGGTAATAATTTTCATTGGACCAGTTGATGTGTGACACGATGTTCACGACAAAACTAAATGCTCTTGAACTCGAAGCTTTGGATTCATTTGTACTTGTGGCAACAAGGTTTCTAGGAAATTATCGAGCTGAAAACTATGCTGAGCTAGTTCATAACATGCTTAGAGCATTTCAGAATCTGGGTTTTCGCATGTCTTTAAAAATGCACTTTTTACATTCTCATATTCACTTTTTTTCCTACACATCTCGGGGTTGTGAGTGATGAACATGGTGAGAGGTTCCATCAGGACATATCAACGATGGAATCCAGGTACCAAGGTCAATATGGCCCGAGTATGATGGGTGATGTCTGCTGGTTTCTGCAGCGATTGGGGATTCAACAGTTTAACTTACCCGATATATTTTATAACTACAATACTGCGCATGCCCATCAGTTCAATGAGCTGCGGATACACCCGAGCAGCTCGCTCGCTCGCTTGGTGACAGCTATTTGTGCTGTCCAGTGTGCCGTATTCTGGGATATGTTGGCGAATTCGCGATTGTATTCAGTATTGGGCTTAGTTGGTTGGCCCTAGCCTAGACGGCGTTTATTTAGGGGATTTGATTTAGACACTGGATATTTGTAATCAAGGTGAATAAATCTCGCTTGATTGGGTCATCGGAACTGTGTCATTGAAGAGCTCGGTTCGATTCAGGACCAGAATGAGCCACACCAATCTGCGCTGAACTTTCTTTCCTTGATTTTACCATGCTGAGCACTATGTTTGATTTAAGTCGTCGAATATGTTTCTATGTATAATACGCCATTGTCGAAGGTGTCCTATACTGCGTACCGTTGGGTTTTCATGTTCATTTATGTTTTGAAACATGGTAGCAACCCTTTCAGTTATGATGACATCAATATATGGCACCTTCGTGGCTTCATTCATCTCTGTTATCCTCGTGTAACGCGGGGCCGAACGTATGATTTTTAAACATTTATTCTGCATTATTTGCAGTTTATTTTTATGGCATTTCGCAAGGATACTCAGAGATTCGCAGCCGTACAATAGCATACTACGGATCACGGCCACATATAATGTGACCTTGATCCTTTGGGACAGAGACGGCGACTTGAAAAACGGATATAATATAGCTATACCGGTACCTTGTTGAGCTCTGATAGTTATGTATTCAGTGTGGCTCTGAATGTTAATTTTTTATCCAAAATTAGACCTAAATATTTGACAGAAGTCTCTACTGGTAGAGGTTGCACACCCATAGTGAGCTGAATTGGACAGGTAGTGTTCGATCTAGTAAAGAGGACGACTTGGGTTTTACCAACATTTAGTTTGATGTTCCAGGAGCGAAACCATTCATACGCACACAGCGATAACGCACCATAGAACCACATACTTACTTACTCCCTGGTACTATCGAACCCGTAGGTTCATGGCCGCGTGGACATAAGCTTGTACCGAAAGTGCATTTTCGGTACGTAACATCTGTGTTAGTGTATTTTTCCTCTACAGTGAGATTCTTGAACAGTGCCAAATTCCTTCTTCTTTGTGCTTTCTCCTACTTCCCTTCCAACCTCTTCCTTCTGCGCTGTGTATAGTTGCGCAACTTCCCCTCTTCCTCGGAACACTCAAATACGTGATACAAGTTACATAGACCCAAGCGTGGACCCATCCACTATCCAAGAGGATCTCAAGGATCTAGGGTTCGAGGTCTTTAAGGTTGTCAACATGACCTCCGGTAAGACCAAGAATCCGATGCCAATGTTCTTGGCAACCTTGGCAGATGGAGATAAATCCCCCGAGGCATTAAAAATAAAGAAACTCTGTTTCTTCAAAATAAAAATCGAGCCCTATCGCCGATTAAACAGGACCAGCCAGTCCCGACAGAAGGAACAGGCAGCCTCGCCTGTTCCAGTATCAAAAAGCAGTGCAACGCCGAAGCCAGCCGCTCCAGCATCACTGCCCGCGCCCCTCCCTCCCTCCCCACCCATCGCGAGACCGACTGCGGACCAATCCGCTTCCAGAAATGGAAGCAAGAAATCCACACAAGTCAAATCAAACATTTCGGCCACAGAAAATAAATCTATCCAGACCCACAAATCTCAGATGTTCAACGATCTCATCGACAACGTGAACAGCCAGCTCCAGTACCTTCCAGATGAAATAGTAGTAACTATTTCGCTTAATAAAAGCAGAAATAGTTACAGGCTGCGAACGGAAAGGCACGGAGGGCTGACGACAACCATCCCCAGCCATAACGACCAGAACTGATGGTTCTTTCGCCGGTTTTCCATTAAAAAATAAACCGATGAAGCTGACTTTTAGATAAATTACTTAACTTCAAGCCACTCTGCTAGGGTTTTCGGTGGTTTTCCCTAGCGTCAAGACAAATGTCGGAGTGGTTCCCTAGTCTCCACCAGTAAATAATAACTCCCTGAAACAAAATTCTAAATTATTACATAATTTTAGCATCAATAATCTATTCTAAATTTTAAATTTCGCCAGTCAGCACACCTTGAAAAGGGCCTTTTTGCTTTTCTTCTCCCAACAGCGATTTCTCCTCGGAACTTCGGTCTAAGTAAACTCCAAATTAAATTCAACCAAAATTTAAATTTTAACTTTAATTAAATTCAACTCGACCAAGACTTCAAGCGCGGCTCGCGGATGGAGCTCCAACCAATCAGCGACCGGGACGGCGCACTGATGAACCTACATTCACCAGAGGCGTCCTCCAGAAACGCCGAACAACAGCCCACGCTTGACCTCCCGGTGAAATTACTATGGAGTTTTGTATGGCCATCGTAAGGAAACGCCTTTAAAGATACCCACCTAATATTTATATCCTTGGACAAAGAGGGCATACAAGTAAGACCCTATAATGTCAGGGACATTCGTCCCATACTTTAATCATCATCATCACAAACAGTGTCATCTCCATCTTGGATATTGTCTGGAACATTTCTTGTTAGTTCGAGTGAGCTGTTGTTGTTTTGGTTTTAGTCCTGTAAGCCAGGTTAGGGCATCCGGAGTTTGGACCCTCGGTTGGACTAAAAGTATGATTGGGTGAATGCGTGAGTAATTATTATTATTATTCTTATTTTTTTGTAAATTTATTTGATGACCAAAATAATTGATTTATATGATTTATTTTTTCATATTTTTCTTTAAATTTATATAATAGTCAAAGGTAATTTCTGTTTAATTAACCAGACAAATCATTTAAACATTAAATTATATTTTTTTTGTAAAAACAATGTTTAATTACTGTTTTGCTGCTTCATATTAATTCCTATTCAAAAGCTTTCTCAAGTCAAATTAGGTCTCTCTTTTCCTTCTAGCTTTCATGATTGTAAATACATCCACAGTTTAAATACTAACTATATAAATTACTACAGTGTGTTTAATAATTTCATGGTAATAGTTAATAAATGAGGGGCTAGGTGGAATAAGGGCCCATCTCAACCAATGGTTGATTTTTAATTATTTGCAGATTATGTATCCTATGGCCATCTTCTGTTATTCTTTAGAAGCTCATAAAATTCTAACTTTGCTGAAAAGAGGGTAAACGAGACTTTATGTCTAAGAAAAATTTCTAATTTCTTCACGCGCGCGGGAAATAAAGGCCCATCCCAACTGCTGACACGTGACCGTATATTGTCCGCTACTCTGTAGTCCGCTGCAATACTGACTAGCATTGCCGGCAAATATCAGTAAATGCATAATGGCTGATGCGGCAGCTTCTTGTGCAAATATAAATAGTGTAATAAAATATAAGAAAAGAAAAATAAATGTGCAAGAGTGGAATAAAACAAAGCAGAACATTTTACGCAACAGTGGAAAGGAATATATATCGGACTGAATCAGTTGCTTCAAGAGGCGCGGACTAAATTGCTAGTTGTTTAGTAAAAGCTGTGCCACTGATTGAAAAAGGTGCTAAAACTTATAATGTATATACTGATTCATGTGTTGTTCAAATCAAGAATTATACAATAATGGGAATTTCGCTGTACATGATTGATTGTGGTTGGTTTGAAGAAATTGAACATACATATCTTGTACCTGGTCGCACTTTCATCCTTGTGATGCTGACTTTGGTGGGATTGAAAAAGTTTAAAGAAAAACACAAGCGGTTTAAACACCTGAACAGTGAGCTCACCTCATAATAAAGAGTTGAACAAAGAACCCATTTACAGTAATTGAGATAAATGCAGAAGAGTTTAAAGATTTGGATAACTTAAATGTTTACAAAGAGAAATGTGACGCTGGACAAGCATAAGATAGACATCAGAAAATCATCTCAGTTTCGTTTTGTGGAAAACAGACATGTAATGTACATAAAATCCAGTTTCGGTGATTTGGCTTTAGAGGAAGTAATAAGCCTTTAAAAAAGGGAAAGGAAAGTGTCCTGTATTACGAGATGTAATATTGAAAACAAAATATCCTAATGGTAGGATGGTAAAGAAGACATCATGACTCTCATGACATTTGTACCACCTGTACACCAGACATTTTAACAGTAGCCTTAAATCAGATGATGATACAAATGTTGCATACGTAGAATACGTAGATTAATGCAATATTCAAGTTAAAAAGTGTTATTTGATTTGTTTATTTGTGTTGTATTTTTTATATTCTCAATTTTCTTTTTCTTTGATTAGACATATGAAACAACATAGTGATCTATACATTTACAGACAGAAAGCTTATTTTATGTACAAGGCATGTACCAAATTTAATATTAACAATGTGTGCTCTATATATTTTACTCAATGTAGAATTTAATAACATGCAATTTTTCTGCAAACTTAGTGCAGTTGGGATGGGCCCTTATTCCACTGACACCCTCAAATGTTAAACATACAACATAGGAAGATGAATCAATGTTTGTCTCTGATGGGCCCGGGCAAAGGAAAGTAAATAGCACTTACATTTATGAATTGGGAACTACCAAATGGTAGTAGAACTTATGAGCTAGTAGGCAACAAGCTCTCCATACATCCCTATCCTGAGCTAATGCTTTCCAATCATCCCCTGTATAATCTACTTCCCTCATATCATAGTTAATGTTATTCTCCCACTTCATTCTTGGTCTACCAATTGGACATTTTCCCTCAGGTTTTCCTACAAGAAGCTTCCATTCACCTCTTTCATAACCCATACATGCCACATGTCCTGTCCATCGCAGTCTATGAGACTTAACTGTTCTGAGGGCAAAGGCGGCTGTCACACAGGGCTGACATCAAGTGCCGATTGTCTAGAAAAAGTGGGAGCCTTAACCTCCTACTATCCCAGGGTCTCCTATGGCCTATAGTTGGATCACTTTACCTTTACCTTTTTAGAGAATGATCATAACTAAGTTGCAAATTTTTAGTTTTATATGGTTTTTTTAATGTGGAAAGCAACGGGAAGCTACCACACCTACAATTCCCTAGTAAACATGCAAGCATAGCATGAAAATGCTATGATTGCAGTGAAAGACCTGCCCTCGGGCAGAATTGCTATGGATGGATGGTTTTTAAGGGATAACCACGACTATAAGTTAAACAGGTAAGGAAAATATCAGTTTTATTTGGATTGTGAAAAGGAATAATATCAAGTATTGTGAAAATTGAACTCGGGAAGGAAAATATTTAGTTAAAATTACAGCGGGAACTAACACTGAAGTAATTTACAATTTATAAACTGAGTCAGATTAATGTTTTTTCATCTCACCTCATAAAATGTTGTGTTTTCACAGTACTATTTTCAGAGACCTCCACCTCCATCATCAATCAACACTAACTGTTGAAATTCTTTCAATACCATCATCTTCCGAACTGCCACTTGGTGCCAATTTTATGAACTTGGAGATTAAATTTTGCTCGCCGGGAACTTCATAATTCATGGATCTAAAAATGTGTTCTTCTGAAAACATATGTTTTCCCAAACTGTTAATTCCAATGCAATCTCTAAATGTTTCAAAACTTTAGTTTCTCTTCTAATTATGTAATTCTCTAGCGAACTATGAGCTGCAACTGCCGATTTTTAAATTTCATCATTTTTAATATTTCCAAAGTGTTCTTTTGTACGAGTCTCTAAATTCCTTTAAGTGTTCCCTATATATACTTTCTAGCAGACATTGTAATTAATCTAGCTACCGTTCTTAAAATTTTCTTCGCTTAATGGAATGTTCGTTGATCTGTTTATTAAACTGTTGCATATTGTATATTTATGTGTAATATCTTAAGATTTAATGTAATTATCTGTAAGGGTATCTTTCCTGTGGAAACATATCTATATCAGCATTTAAATATTCATGAGTAAGAATTGGTGATGTGACATTCGAGATAATTCACATTTTCAAAATATTTAACACTTTCTCTGTTGTGATACTAGAAAACAAAGAAACAGCATCAAAAGAAAATAATTTATCATTATGTTCTAGTAAGATGTTACTCAATTCCTCCACTAATTTTAAAGAATTTTCAATGCCTTTGTTGTCAAATTGTGGGAAGGTATTAAATTTCTTTGTAAGCCATTTTGCAAATATGGCTAAGAAATTGAATAATTTCCCACGATTTGTTTCCTAGTATCCTGACTGACAAAATGTTAAATACTTTGAAAGAATGGCTAATTTCCTTAAAATTAAAAATGGAAACAATGGAAGAGTACATAAGTCCAACAAAACTTTGTATTGACAATTATTTTTTCACTTTCAACAGAAAATATTATAAATATATTTCAGGTTTGGCGATGCCAATCCATTTTTGGCTAATCTGTTTATGGGTTATTACGAATGTTACGTCACTAATGCTTAGCCACGCATATTTAAATGTTGATATTTTCCCAGTAATACATTTCAAATATATTTAAGATACATTGAAATTGCTTAACCTTCAAGGCAAATCTGTGAAATTTACTACTGAATTGGAAAAAAAAATAAAATAAATAAAATAAAATAAAATAATCAAATCCCATTTTTGGACCTGAATATAATTAGGAATGACCAGCAACAAAAATTGAATTCAAAATCCACAGGAAAGATACCCTTACAGATAATTACAATAAATCTTCAGATTTTAATCATATTGCATACAAACATGCAATATTCAACAGTTTAATATACAGATCACCAAACATTCCATTAAGTGAAGGAAATTTTAAGAAAGAATACCAACCACATTTAAACATAGCTAAATTAAATAATTTTGGAAAATAAGTAAAAGAAATTCAAACAACAAAAAAGACTAAAATAATATACCACTCTATAATTTGATTCCAAGGAAGGAAAACAATTCAAGAAAATAATTTATTATCCTGGAACATACAGGAAATTAAAAAAAAAATGACCAAATTCAATATGATACTGGCACCAATTAACAAATTTAGTCTAGGTAATCTTCTAATAACTAATAAAAAGGTTAATGTTCCGGATAGTAAGAAATCTTAAATTTATCAAATTAGTTGCAATGGCTGCAAGAAAGTATATATATATATATATATATATATATATATATATATATATATATATATCTTATATATAAAAATTAATGTTTGTTTGTTTGTTCGTACTTTATGCGCGGCCATACCGTTAATCCGATTGTGATGGGGTTTTTTGCAAAATGTTCAGGAGATTCCCGGGATGAACAAGGCTATAAGAGAGTTGTGACACTCAACTCCTACCCTTAAAAATCGTCCTTTGCAGTGGAAAACGTGAAAAAAGTAGCTCTTTGGACACTTAAATGGCTTATGCTGCCTAAACCATAAGAAATACATAAAATTAATGTACACAGAATTAAATATATCAAAAAGCTCTACAAAAAAGTCCCCGACTGCATATGTTTATCTCTTATGGATAACTCACAAGAACCATTTTCTTTGATACCAAGAGAATAATGCCCATTCGTGTGAACCTTTCATCTTTATTATTGACACCAAGAATCCCGCGCCGTAGCCGAGCGGTTAAGGCAAGAAATCTTGGCGCAGAACTACAGGACTGGTTCGAGTCTCCATCGGGGAATTTTTTTTCTCTATGGAATTTCGGCCAGTATGGGACCGGTGCACAGAGGGCCAGCAATGAAATCTAGCTGGAAAAGTACTATTTTCACTCACCCTCATCAATTTATTTTTTTTTTTACTCTATAATTGTTATATGCCGGTTCTTAACTTATCTGCAAAGGAGGGTACAATTCTAATGTGAAAAAAGTAGCTCTTTGGACGCTTAAATGGCTTACCCTGCCTAAACCATAAGAAATACACAGAATTAATGCACACAGAATTGAATATCTAAAAAAGCTCTAAAAAAAGTCCGCGACAGCATATGTTAATCTCTTACGGATATCTCACAATAACCATTTATCTTTCATTGATACCAAGAGTCCCGCGCCGTAGTAGAGTGGTTAAGGCAATAAGTGTTGGCGCAGAACTACGGGTCTTAAGCTGGTTCGAGAGTCTCCATGGGGAAAGAAATATTTATCATGGAATTTCGGCCAGTACGGGACCGGTGCACACTGGCCCATAAATGAAATCTAGCTGGGGAAAAACTATTTTCACTCATCCTCATCAATTTATCTTTTTTTTTCACTAAATAATTGTTATATGACGGTTCTTAACTTATCTGCAAAGGAGGATACAATTCTAATGTTTATGAAGACAATATAAACATCGGAAGTTGCCGATGGTTAAGAACTCATCTGGTCTATATCCCAGTTGTGTTATTAGCGTTGTGTGTTCAAGTTCAGTGAGCTATTCTTCTTATTCTATATGGATACTTCACCTTAAGGTTTGTAATTTTATTGATATATTTAATGTTTTTCTATATAACCACCAGATATTATGTTAAATGCATGTGGAATCATACCTTCCATGCACTAAAAAAATTACACAATCATCTTATTTTAAATTGAGCTACAAAGAAAACAGTTCTGAACAATAGTACAAATTTTAGTTATAATACAGAGTGATTTATGGACTTTAATTCTCGCACAATAACATGTGTGCAAATTATTGCGTTTTTAATTAGCTTTCTCATTACAGGAGGTAGCCAGCAACTGACGCCTACCGTTGCGCGCAGAGAATAATTGTTTGATTTAATATGGAAAAAATGTTAGATAGAGGCAATAAGTTATCATTTAGTAAACAAATTAGGGGTAGGGGATGCTAGCTGAATGTTTTAAACGATATTAAAAATCAATATTTTTTTGAAAATCGATTTTCTCAAATGTACGAAGTTGTGCGCGAGAATAAAAAATTCTAATGAAATATTCTGATTGGCTAGGAGTGGATGTTAACTTTCCCGTTATGAAGAATTAATTTAGAACAATGACAGTCGTTGGAAAATTCTGTTCCATCTGCTTATGGAATTGGAAGACCCAAAATAACTTTCGAAGAGGCTGGAATAAAAGAAATGTTCACTTAAGCAGGAATTCTCTCGCGATGAACTTGCTCTTGCAACAGAAATATCACTTTGGTCATATGGTAAACGGGATACTGCTGATGTTTTAAAGACATTACTCAAAAAACCACAAAAAATAGCTTCAAAATAATAATAAACATTACAAATCACCCCGCTCAACTCCCCTATCTTCTATGTCGGACGAAGCATTGTCTTTTTTGACAATAAAATATCAATATGTCGATATATTAACACGAGACTAGGTGTCAAAAAGAGAGGTTGTGATATTTTATCCACCCTATAATGCTTCTAGGGAAGCAAATTTGTTATGCTACCTTTCCAAAGACAGACATTTCAGCAAAAATAAGACTTTTCTTTTGTTTTTATTCCAGCCTCTTCGAAAGATAGTTTGGGGCTTACAACTCCATATGCAAATGGAACAAGATTTTCCAACTACTACCAGTGTTCTAAATTCTTAATAAAGGGAAAGTTTACATTTACTTTTAGCCAATCAGAATATTTCAGTAGAAATCTAACTTTTTTTTTCTCTCGCACAACTTCCTATGTTTTAGAAAATGGCTTTTAAATAAATGTTTAAAATTTTTTTTAACATTCTCCGAACATCCCCTAACTGTAATTTATTAATAGAGGATCACTTATTGCTTCTATCGATCACTTTTCTTCGTATATTAAATCAAACAATTCTCTGCGCGCGAAGATAGGCCTCAGCTGCCGGCCGCCTCCTCTAATAAAAAAGATAATTAAAAAAACGCAATAGTTTGTACACATGTTATTGTGCGGGAATTGAAGTCCATAAATCACTCTTTATTCTATCTAAAATTACTGTTCAGAACTGTTTTTTTGTAGCTCAATTTAAAGTAAAACGATTGTGTAACTTTTTTAGTGTTTCGAAGGTATGATTCCACGTGTATTTAACACAATATCTAATAGAAACATGTTAAATATATCAATGAAAAGTACAAACCTTGAGGTAGAGTATCCATATAGAATAAGAAGAATAATTCACTGAACTTTGATGCAAAACGTATTTATTTCTACAGCTTGGTACACAACTGGGATGAGGACCAGATGAGTTCTTAACTATCGGCAACTTCCGATGTTTATATTGTCTACATAAATTTTAGAATTCTACCCTCCTTTGCAGATAAGTGAAGAACAGTCATCTGGCAATAATTTTAGAGTGAAGAAAGATGAATTGGCGAGAGTTAGTAAAAATGTTTTTTCCAGCTAGATTTCGTATCTGGCCCACTGTGCGGTGCCCATCCAGCATTGTGAGGCATTTGGGTAGCTACGATAAGTAGCGACTCCAAGGTTGAGAATACCAGCTATAACAGCTGGAGGATCCGACATGCTGACCACATGTCACACTGCACTGGCTAGATGATCCTCTACCTCTGTGATTAACGCATGTGGATGTGACGCCAACAGCCGGCTGGTCAGCCAAAAGCCTTCTAGGCCTGTCGCGCTTTGAGTTCTTTTTTTGATATTAAGAAAATCGGGTTAAGTAGATTTCCGGGCAAGCATGCTCTGCCATACCGTTCATCCGATTGAGATGGAGCTTTTTGAAAATGTTCAGGATATTCCGAAAATGAACGTAGGCTATAAGAGACTTGTAATACTGAACCATCTCCACCCATAAAAATCACCCTTTGTAGTGAAAAACGTGAAATAAAGTCTCTATTTTGATGCAAAAAGGGCTTACGCTGCCTAAACCATAACATATACACAAATTGATTTTACACAGAATTGAACAAATAAAAAAGACTCTACAAAAAATTAGAGTATTGCAGCGCATTGCTTGTGGTAAAAACACATTAACATTTATTTAAGTGTATCAGCACACGCCGGGTATTAGCTAATGTATATATGAATGTCTGTCTGTCCTTTATGCGCTGCCATATCGTCCATCCGATTGTGATGGTGATTTTTGCAAAATGTTCAGGAGATTCCCTGGAAGGTTATAGTCTATAAGTGAGTTGTAAACCCCTTCAACCTTTGTAGAGAAAAAGTGTTTTTCGGGACTTTTTGGACTGTTAAATGGCTTACGCTGTCTAAACCATAACATACACCAAACTAATGTGTACAGAATTGAACATCTCAGAAAAGTCTACAAAAAAGTCCGCAACAGCATTTAACTTATCTATCTTTTACGGATAACTCACAATAACCATTTTTATCTTTCAGCTCATTGATACCAAGAAGATCGGATTACTAGACTCCCGGGCAAGGGTAGCAGCGCACAGCGGGTATTCTTTTACGGATAACTCTCAATAACCATTTTTATCTTTCAGCTCACTTACGCCAAGAAATCGGGGAAATTAGATTCCCGGGCAACGCCGGGTAATCAGCACGTGGCATCTAAAAATAATTACGATATAAATTTATAATTATTTTCCTTTTCACTTTTTGAACTAAACATAAAAACACATTTCATTTTTTTTTAGGTTTAGCAACGCACGCCGGGTATTAACCAGTAACCTATAATAATAACCTATAATTTAAATTTTGCACAGATATATTTTAATACAGGGTTACGATACTTTTACGAGCCTGAAAATCATCAGACTCAGTACCCTACCGGAGGACTTGTCCCTTTGGATTTTCCCACCCTAAGTAGCCTATCCAATGGCCCCGGCCAGATTTGAACCCAAGACCCTCGGAACTAGAGGCAAATGCTCACGATATATACTACTCATTTCTTTAAAATAAATTAAATATGTCTTCAAAATAAAGCTTTTCCATTATAAATTTCGTGACAAGAGGGCGTATGAGGACTTATACCCCTCTTGCATTCTTCCTGGATTGTTGAGAATAGATATTTTATTTGACACGTGAAATATTTTATTGATATAATTTTTTTGTTCCTAAGTTACAATATTACAAACCACAGGACAGGAAATTAATTGTATTCTGATCCCAATAAAACTGTTAATTTTATACGAAACTTATTGTCAGACAGTTGCTATGAAACTGAATCTTAAATTGAATGTAAGTTATAAATACTCTCTAAATTCTGTGTAAGTAAATTAAATCAAAAATAACTAAATTGACATATTAGACAGGTTTAAATTAATAATTATTATAATAACTGAGCATAGAGAAACATGGAGAGTGTAAAATCTTACATTAAACATACTGTGGACAATAAAATAAAACATTACAGTTAGTTACGTAAAAAGTGAAAATTACCAACAAGAGAAAAAATAATGAAGAAAAAGTCTAGATGAATTAAATGGACGAAATCGGCAGCTATAAGTTGAAAATACTTTAATACAATAACTGAGAAAAAGAGTAACTAATGTCTATTACTTTATGAACGGAGTGTGGGTGTGATTTAGTGCAATATACAAACTAATTTCAGCCTGCGGACAATAAAAAAAATGAAATTTCAATCAGCTACATTAAAAAAGTGAACATCATCAACAAGGCAAAAATGTGTTTTTTTACAGCGAGAAGCTAAAAAGGAGACATTGAATTAAACGAAACAAATCAGTATATTTGACCAAAAAAGTCGCTCTAAATGCAACACACATGACAGTACAAATAATTCAGGAGATATCTAGAGAATATATTCAAAAAGAAATTTAGTTAATTCAGTAAAATAGCGAAGCGGAGTAAAATGAAACATTTGGATTGTGTTAATATCCTCCTGATTCCCAAGGGAACAATTAATTGAGATAAGAAGTGTAAAAGTCCGACAAAATGATATCCGACTTCCTAGAGAGCAACTGTAACCACATCGACATCCTCAAGTGGGAAGAGAATTGAACACATCTCAGAACATCTTAATATTGGGACCATCCAGTGGAATAAGAGCCGAAAATATAAGATAAAATGGACTGCCGAGAGTCCCAAGGGAACAGTTTGAAGAATATAGGAAGCTCCAGCGAGAAAAGAAGAGAAAACCCACAATTTTTCCCCGAATCCCGAGGGGAAAACCAGAAGAATATCGGGATCCTCCAGTGGGAGAAGAGGAGAAAACGTCCCACAACATTTCCCTGACTCCCGAGGGAAAAACCTGAAGAATATCGGGATCCTCCAGTGGGAGAAGAGGAGAAAACGTCCCACAACATTTTCCCCGACTCCGGGGGAACAACCTGAAGAATATCGGGTTCCTCCAGTGGGAGAAGAAGAGAAAACGTCCCACAACATTTCCCCGACTCCCGAGGGGAAAACCTGAAGAATATCGGGATCCTCCAGTAGGAAAAGAGGAGAAAATGTCCCACAACCTTTTCCCCGACTCCCGAGGGAAAAATCCGAAGAATATCGGAATCCTCCCATGCGAGAAGATAAGGAACCGTTCCACAACATTTCCCCGACGCCCGAGGGGAAGACCTGAAGAATATCGGGCTCCTCCAGTAGGAAAAGATGAGAAAATGTCCCCACACCCTTTGAAACCGACTCCCGAGGGAAAACCTGAAGAATAATCGGGATCCTTCATTGGGAGAAGAGAAGAAAACGTCCTACAACATTTCCCCGACTCCCGAGGGGAAAACCTGAAGAATATCGGGATCCTCCAGTAGAAAAAGAGGAAACAATGTCCCACAAAATTTTCCCCGACTCCCCAGGGAAAAACCTGAAGAATATCGGGATCCTCCAGTGGAAGAAGAGAAGAAAACGTTCCACAACATTTTCCCGGACTCCCGAGGGAAGAACCTGAAAAATATCGGGATCCTCCAGTGGGATAAGAGGAGAAAACGTCCCACAAAATTTTCGCCGACTCCCGGGTGAACAATCTAAAGAATATCGGGATCCTCCAGTGGGAGAAGAGGGGAAAACTTCCCACAACATTTCCCCGACTCCCGAGTGGAAAACCTGAAGAATATCGGGATCCTCCAGTAGGAAAAGAGGAGAAAACGTCCCACAACATTTTACCCGACTCCCGAGGGAAAAATTCTGAAGAATATCGGGATCCTCCAGTGGGAGAAGAAAAGAAAACGTCCCACAACATTTTCCACGACTCCCGAGGGAAAAACCTGAAAAATATCGGGGTCCTCCAGTGGGAGAAGAGGAGAAAACGTCCCACAACATTTTTCTCGACTCCCGAGGGAAAAACCTGTAGGATATCGGGATCCTCCAGTGGGAGAAGAGGAGAAAACGTCCCACAACATTTTCCCCGAACTCCCGAAGGAAAAACCTGAAGAATATCGGAATTTTCCAGTGGAGAAGAGGAGAAAACGTCCCATAACATTTTCGCCGACTCCCGGTGAACAATCTGAAGAATATCGGGATCCTCCAGTGGGAGAAGAGGGGAAAACTTCCCACAACATTTCCCCGACTCCCGAGGGGAAAACCTGAAGAATATCGGGATCCTCCAGTAGGAAAAGAGGAGAAAACGTCCCACAACATTTTCCACGACTCCCGAGGGAAAACCTGAAAAATATCGGGGTCCTCCAGTGGCAGAAGAGGAAAAAACGTCCCACAACATTTTTCTCGACTCCCGTGGGAAAAACCTGAAGAATATCGGGATCCTCCAGTGGGAGAAGAGGGGAAAACTTCCCGCAACATTTCCCCGACTCCCGAGGGGAAAACCTGAAGAATATCGGGATCCTCCAGTGGGAGAAGAGAAGAAAACGTCCTACAACATTTCCCCGACTCCCGAGGGGAAAACCTGAAGAATATCGGGATCCTCCAGTGGGAGAAGAGGAGAAAACGTTCCACAACATTTTCCCGGACTCCCGAGGGAAGAACCTGAAAAATATCGAGATCCTCCAGTGGGATAAGAGGAGAAAACGTCCCACAAAATTTTCCCCGACTCCCGAGGGTAAAATCCGAAGAATATCGGGATCCTCCAGTGGGAGAAGAGGAGAAAACGTCCCACAACATTTTCCCCGACTCCCGAGAGAACAACCTGTAGAATATCGGGATCCTCCAGCGGGAAAAGAGGAGAAAACGTCCCACAACATATTACCCGACTCCCGAGGGAAAAATCCGAAGAATATCGGGATCCTCCAGTGGGAGAAGAGGAGAAAACGTCCCACAACATTTTCCCCGAACCCCCGAGGGAAAAACCAGAAAAATATCGGGATCCTCCAGTGGGAGAAGAGGAGAAAACGTCCCACAACATTTTCGCCGACTCCCGGGTGAACAATCTGAAGAATATCGGGATCCTCCAGTGGGAGAAGAGGGGAAAACTTCCCACAACATTTCCCCGACTCCCGAGTGGAAAACCTGAAGAATATCGGGATCCTCCAGTAGGAAAGGAGGAGAAAACGTCCCACAACATTTTACCCGACTCCTGAGGGAAAAATTCTGAAGAATATCGGGATCCTCCAGTGGGAGAAGAAAAGAAAACGTCCCACAACATTTTCCACGACTCCCGAGGGAAAAACCTGAAAAATATCGGGGTCCTCCAGTGGGAGAAGAGGAGAAAACGTCCCACAACATTTTTCACGACTCCCGAGGGAAAAACCTGAAGGATATCGGGATCCTCCAGCGGGAGAAGAGGAGAAAACGTCCCACAGCATTTTCCCCGAACTCCCGAAGGAAAAACCTGAAGAATATCGGAATTTTCCAGTGGAGAAGAGGGGAAAACTTCCCACAACATTTCCCCGACTCCCGAGGGGAAAACCTGAAGAATATCGGGATCCTCCAGTAGGAAAAGAGGAGAAAACGTCCCACAACATTTCCCCGACTCCCGAGGGGAAAACCTGAAGAATATCGGGATCCTCCAGTAGGAAAAGAGGAGAAAACGTCCCACAACATTTTCCACGACTCCCGAGGGAAAACCTGAAAAATATCGGGGTCCTCCAGTGGCAGAAGAGGAAAAAACGTCCCACAACATTTTTCTCGACTCCCGTGGGAAAAACCTGAAGAATATCGGGATCCTCCAGTGGGAGAAGAGGGGAAAACTTCCCGCAACATTTCCCCGACTCCCGAGGGGAAAACCTGAAGAATATCGGGATCCTCCAGTGGGAGAAGAGAAGAAAACGTCCTACAACATTTCCCCGACCCCGAGGGGAAAACCTGAAGAATATCGGGATCCTCCAGTGGGAGAAGAGGAGAAAACGTTCCACAACATTTTCCCGGACTCCCGAGGGAAGAACCTGAAAAATATCGAGATCCTCCAGTGGGATAAGAGGAGAAAACGTCCACAAAATTTTCCCCGACTCCCGAGGGTAAAATCCGAAGAATATCGGGATCCTCCAGTGGGAGAAGAGGAGAAAACGTCCCACAACATTTTCCCCGACTCCCGAGAGAACAACCTGTAGAATATCGGGATCCTCCAGCGGGAAAAGAGGAGAAAACGTCCCACAACATATTACCCGACTCCCGAGGGAAAAATCCGAAGAATATCGGGATCCTCCAGTGGGAGAAGAGGAGAAAACGTCCCACAACATTTTCCCCGAACCCCCGAGGGAAAAACCAGAAAAATATCGGGATCCTCCAGTGGGAGAAGAGGAGAAAACGTCCCACAAACATTTTCGCCGACTCCCGGGTGAACAATCTGAAGAATATCGGGATCCTCCAGTGGGAGAAGAGGGGAAAACTTCCCACAACATTTCCCCGACTCCCGAGTGGAAAACCTGAAGAATATCGGGATCCTCCAGTAGGAAAGGAGGAGAAAACGTCCCACAACATTTTTCCACCCGACTCCTGAGGGAAAAATTCTGAAGAATATCGGGATCCTCCAGTGGGAGAAGAAAAGAAAACGTCCCACAACATTTTCCACGACTCCCGAGGGAAAAACCTGAAAAATATCGGGGTCCTCCAGTGGGAGAAGAGGAGAAAACGTCCCACAACATTTTTCACGACTCCCGAGGGAAAAACCTGAAGGATATCGGGATCCTCCAGCGGGAGAAGAGGAGAAAACGTCCCACAGCATTTTCCCCGAACTCCCGAAGGAAAAACCTGAAGAATATCGGAATTTTCCAGTGGAGAAGAGGGGAAAACTTCCCACAACATTTCCCCGACTCCCGAGGGGAAAACCTGAAGAATATCGGGATCCTCCAGTAGGAAAAGAGGAGAAAACGTCCCACAACATTTTCCACGACTCCCGAAGGAAAACCTGAAAAATATCGGGGTCCTCCAGTGGCAGAAGAGGAGAAAAGGTCCCACAACATTTTTCTCGACTCCCGAGGGAAAAACCTGAAGAATATCGGGATCCTCCAGTAGGAAAAGAGGAGAAAACGTCCCACAACATTTTACCCGACTCCCGAGGGAAAAACCTGAAGAATATCGGGATCCTCCAGTGGGAGAAGAGAAGAAAACGTCCCACAACATTTTCCACGACTCCCGAGGGAAAAACCTGAAAAATATCGGGGTCCTCCAGTGGGAGAAGAGGAGAAAACGTCCCACAACATTTTTCTCGACTCCCGAGGGAAAAACTTGAAGAATATCGGGATCCTCCAGTGGGAGAAGAGGAGAAAACGTTCTACAATATTTTCCCCGACTCCCGAGGGAAAAATCTGAAGAATATCTGGGTCCTCCAGTGGGAGAAGAGGAGAAAACGTCCCACAACATTTTTCTCGACTCCCGAGGGAAAAACCTGAAGAATATCGGGATCCTCCAGTAGGAAAAGAGGAGAAAATGTCCCACAACCTTTCCCCGACTCCCGAGGGAAAACCTGAAGAATATCGGGATCCTCCAGTGGGAGCGAAGAAGAAAACTTCCTACAACATTTCCCCGACTCCCGAGGGGAAAACCTGAAGAATATCGGGATCCACCAGTAGAAAAAGAGGAGAAAAGTCCCACAAAATTTTCCCCGACTCCCCAGGGAAAAACCTGAAGAATATCTGGATCCTCCAGTGGGAGACGAGGAGAAAACGTCCCACAATATTTTCCCCGACTCCCGAGGGAAAAATCTGAAGAATATCTGGGTCCTCCAGTGGGAGAAGAGGAGAAAACGTCCCACAACATTTTTCTCGACTCCCGAGGGAAAAACCTGAAGAATATCGGGATCCTCCAATGGGTGAAGAGGAGAAAACGTCCCACAATATTTTCCCCGACTCCCGAGGGAAAAATATGAAGAATATCGGGATCCTCCAGTGGGAGATGAGGAGAAAACGTTCCACAACATTTTCCCCGTCTCCCGAGGGAAAAACATGATAAATATCGGGATCCTCCATCGGGAGAGAAGTCTCAGCGTATTACAGTATTTTCTCCCACACACGAGCGTTTGACTGAACAATTCTGGACTCCTGCGGACGAGAGATTAAAATGTTACTAAAGACGCCTAACGCCTTCACAATAATCTGGATACTTCCACATCACCAGTGTACATTATTCGCAATATCTGTGTTATATTCCTAATATTTTACATGTGTCGACGTTATACACTTTTCCTGCAACAGTTATTATGTTATGTTGACGTCAGTTCATTCCTGTATCAGAATTAACAGTATTTTCACTATCATTAGGTCTGTGAATAATTTTAAGCAACGTCTTAGAATATGTAAATATATTTTTTTAGGTGAACTGTTAGTACTGTCTACACTTAATGTTAATAATTGTAAATAGTAATTTGACCTAATGTAAATTTATGTTATTGTAGTGTATAGTTAGATTTAATTGTGTTACTTTATCGTAAGTAATGTAGGAAAAGTAGATTAATTTTAATGTTACTTTAGCTCCTGTAATAAATGAATATTATAAAATAAATTTGTGTATTCTTTCTTGTTAAATGTTTTACTTATCTGTAATGTTCATCGATAGGAATGTATAATAGCCGATATTTTCTCAAGCAATTTTATTGAATGGGATGTTTGTAGAATTTTATATTAATAATGTTTAGGTACCGAAAATAATGATTGTGAATGTATTTTTAAATTTTCAGAAGTTGGATCTCTTTATTTACTCTGTAACTGTCGGCCATTTTGAATTCTCATAGCATAACTATATTGGAGAGGTAGTTATTTAAAGTTCCATTATTCTTAGAATATTTCAATAAAATAATTTTATAATGATTAGTAGAATATAAAATAAGTTACAATTTAATGAAATTTCCACATAAACTGCAAAAGACATTTAAAAATACATTCACAATCATTATTTTCCTGGCATAAATATCTAATATATAAAAATGAATGTTTGTTTGTTTGTTCGTACTTTATGAGCAGCCATACCGTTGATCCGATTGTGATGGACCTTTTTGCAAAATGTTCAGGAGATTCCCGGGATGAACATAGGCTATAAGAGAGTTGAAATACTCAACTCCAACACCCTTAAAAATACCCTTTATAGTGAAAAACACGAAAAAGTCTTTTTTTACTCTTCAATAGCTAATGATGTCTAAACCATAAAAATACACAAAATGAATGTACACAGAATTGAATATCTCAAAAAACTCTACAAAGAAGTCCGCGACAGCATATTCTTATCTTTTACAGATAATGCACAATAGCCATTTTTGTCTTTCATTGATGCCAAGAAGATCAGGATAAGTAGATTCCCGGGCAAGGATGTGTCATGGGGTTTTTCCTGGGAAGGTTATACGAGAGTTTAAATGCTCATGTCCTTAATCCTTAAAAATCATCTTCTGTAGTGAAAATACATCGCTTTTTGTAAGCTAAAATGGCTTATGCTGCCTAAACCATAACAAACACACAAAATTATTGTACACAGAATTGAATATCTCAAAAACCTCTACAGAGAAGTCCACGACAGCAAATGTTATCTTTTAAGGATAACTCACAATAACCATTTTTGTCTTTCATTGATGCCAAAGAAGATCGGGATAAGTAGATTCCCAGGCAAGCATAGCAACGCACGGCGGGTATTCTTTCACGGATATCTAAAAAATAATGAATTTTGTCTTTAAGCTCATTTATGCCAAGTACATCGGGATGCGTAGATTCCCAGGCAATGCCGGGTAATCAGCACAGAGATCTAAAAATAATAACGATGTAAATTTATACTTATTTTCCCTTTACTTATTCAACTAAGTGCAAAAACACATTATCATTTATTTGGGTTTAGCAGCGCACGCCGTGTATTAGCCAGTATGTATATATATATAGGGAAAACTCAAAGGAATTAGAGAGTCCTACAAAATAACACTTTAGAAATATTAAAAATAGTGAAATTGAAAAATTGGCAATTGGAGCTCATAGTTTGCTAGAGAATTACTTAATTGGAAGAGAAACCAAACTTTTGAAACATTTAGAGAAGCCTTTGGAATTATCAGTTTGGGGAAAAGATATACATTGATAAGAACAAATATAGATCTGTGAATTTTGAAGTTCTTGGTAAGCAAAATTTAATCTCCAAGTTAATAAAATTGACACCAGATGACAGTTCGGAAGATGATGGTAATGGCATAATTTCAACAGTTGGAGTTTCAACTGATGATGGAGGCAAATGTCTTTGAAACCATTATCGTGAAAACATGAAACTTTATTAAGTTGAAAAAAACATTTAGCGACTCAATTTATAATAAGGAAAATATTGTTTCTATGGTGGATAAGGGAATAAATCTAAATAAACTATAAATTCAACGTTATGTTTCATTTATTTTGCCACTTTCACAAGCAGATATCTTACAACATACAAAAATTAACTAGTGCACAAAATAAATCAATTATTCTCACTTTCCAACCCTATCATCCAATCATATTTCATTTATTATTTATAAAAGAATTTAATTTATCAAATTCTCTACAAAATATACAGAATGACGTAAATAAATGATTCATTTTTCAGGAATTGTTTATTTCATCTCTTTAATTGGCCTTTGTTTGCTATGCAAATATACTAAGAATATTATTTCCATACCATCTTCTAATTCTGAAGCAATACTGATTGTGTAATGCTGTGTTAAACTGCAGCATCTTTATAATTCTCAATGGCTATTTACACAAAATGTGATTGTTCTATAAAAATATTGTCCATTTTAATATAAGCATAGGCATGACATTTTGAGGGGTTTACAATCCTCAGGCACCAAATTGTAACTATCACACTTCCTTATCAACCAACTTACTCTAATTATAATAGACACATCACATGACCAATATTGTGTACCCTAAGCTATTTAGAGAGCTTTGTTATTATTAGGGCTTAGTAAAAGTATTCATACGGTAATGACTGCAACCACCATCCTCATTAAATATACTTTTATTTTTTTTAGATTTCAGTTTTATCTTTGGTCACATTATATTTATGATAAACTATGTAGGCTATTCAACTATTATAGGAAATATCACTATGAGGTGTAATAAATTGGGCTAAATTTATATTAAAAAATAATAAGGATGTAATAATTTGGGTAAAGTATATTTGATAAAATTATATAAAATAATAAAGGAGAAAATGTAGAAAGTTAAAATTTGGAATAATTTCAGACAGAAAGTAATGACTTAAGTCAAACACAGACTATTTAACAAACAAAAGATCAAAAAGATCCTATTTAACATGTGGGTTAAATTTTTATACTTTCCAGCTGTGTTCACTTTGGACTTTAAATTACATGTTCTTTCATGTTATGCACTCATCACATGTTCTGTTCAAATATTTATGTGATATAACATTTTAAACTTTTTTTAATAGGAATATTATATTATTAATATTTAGATAGATCATCAGTTGATTAATGTCTTTGACATCGTCCGATTCATAATAGCCAATTTTGTCAGTCCATCCAATCTCCTGATTGTAGATGTTTCTCCTTCATGTATAAACATATTCCCTGACTCCAGGAGGTTTTAGGTCTTCCTCTGCCTCGTCTTCCCATTTTGTTTGTTTTATTTATGTCATTATTTGCTGTCTGAAATTGTTCCAAATTTTAAGTTTCTACATTTTTTCCTTTATTGTTTTATATAATTTTACCAAATTATTACATCATTATTTTTTTACATAATTTTACCCCAATTTATTACATGAGGTTTAATTTAAAATAAAACTCTTTACACCTCACCTCATATCAGAATTTATTTTAAATTTTATGTAGGCTTTAACTATTGTTAGGTGTATTCATGTGTAGGCTTGTCTGTTGTTGTGTATTTATTGTTTCTTGTGTAAAGTCATTGAATATTAATTTTAAATGAAATATAAAGAAGAGAAAATCACAAAAAAACCTCCATCAGGTTGATGGGCCTTGGATTTGAACTCGGCCTGAATGCAAGTCACAAATGTTTCTTCTTCTTCTTCCTTCCAAGTATTAGGCCAAGGCCTGTTACGATCCTATAGAAAATTTTCCCTCCAGCTTGTCACAAATGCTAAATGAACTAAAAGAAAAAAAAATACAAAGGATAATTGGAAAAATGAAGTGAAACTAGCTATAAAAATATGTTAAAATCCCATTAAAATGTTTTCTCAAATAAGAAGCTGCTGGAATGTGTGTAGAACAAATGTTCTCGAGTTGAAGTGGACAAGATTTATATAAGTAAGAGAAAAATGTCTGTCTAAATCAGGAGCCTACACTGATATGGAAAACCAGACATTCTGAATTCAAATCCTGGTTTAAATATAAACTTTTCTCTTAAATATTCATTTGTCCTTTAATATAAACAACAAATTTAATACATAAAAAACATAAAAAACATAAAAAATAATTAGGTTCTTAACAGTAGGAAAACTAGTACACGTGAATGTAAATTTCTTGACATGATGTGACATGTGCATAAGAGAAATTTGACAGCATAAATATCAAAATGTGTGTAATGGAATCTATACCTATGTTTTATCAGCTGTCACAATCGGTTAGTGGCCATCACATGGTCCCACACCCAGCAAATGACCTTCATGACTGCATGAATCATGTGCATTTATAAATTCTACAACATTATCTTTATTCCAAAAACAAAAAACATTGAAATTTTCTCAGTTTTAGATAGAGTAAGGGTGGGTTAGTTTGCGCACTTTTAAAAAATCATAAATAATTAAAAAATCAAGTACATACAGTACTTAATTTAAAAATATACTTTACATACATTTGATAAACAAATGTAACCATTTTGCAACAAATTCTACATTTTATTT
Organism: Diploptera punctata; assembly: GCA_030220185.1. NCBI lineage: Eukaryota > Metazoa > Arthropoda > Insecta > Blattodea > Blaberidae > Diploptera > Diploptera punctata. The sequence goes on from JASPKZ010007231.1 coordinate 293,693, forward strand.
AAGGAAAAAAAAAAGGCTTGGAAAAATATGGAGTGCAGTGCCAACTCTTGGACTAGGGTGGGTTAGATCATGCACTTCATAATAATAAATTATTTATTTTTTCCTGGTCTCTGATTTTTCTATTTTCTTTCCTGCCACATAGGGAACACAAATTAGTATGAATGGAACAGGTTTCATGTAACCATTTGGAATATGAGATGAATTTAATCCAATTTGCTTTTGATGGATAATAACTAAATCCATGGCACGACAGACCTAGAAGGCCTTGGCCTACCAGCCGTATATCCACATGTATTGATCATGCAGGAGGACTATCATCTAGCCAGTTACGGGTGACATACAGACAGCATGTTGGGTCCCCAGCCATTATAGCTGGTTTTATCAATCTGATGCCGCTACTTATTGTAGCTACCTAAATTCCTCACAATGCTGGGTAGGCATCTCCTTCATACTGACCGAAATTACATGAGAAAATGTATTTTCAAAATGTATTATAGGCCTATTCTGTGTAATAATTATTTAATACTCTATGTATCAGGTTAAGCATGTTAAAATTAAATAAATATTTTTGTATTAATGTATTTTTATATCATTTCAACCCCAACATTTCATTCAGGCACAAAACATACAGGAAAATAGAAACAGTCTGAGATGGAGCGGAAAGTGTTGGATGCACAGTCTCAACCCCTTTCCAGTGCGCGAACTCACCCCTTTTGAACAAATATTTTTGTGAATTGTTTAAACATTGAAATTTTTGTAAGAGAGCATTGAACTCTGGTATTATGGACAAGGACAAGTTGTTTTGTATGTAAAAAAGGTAAGTATCTACCTAACAGTATTCAATTCCTTAGAAACTTATAGGAAAAATAACACTTTAAAAATTGTTTCACTAACTAAAAGTATGTCTTCTCACAAAATTTTATTTATTTATCTCTCTGTTGGTAATACAGGCACAAAAATTTCAAAAGTGAACCTTATCTGTTGACTGCATAAGCACGAATAGCAAAAACAGAGATTTTTCGGTGCATACAGGGTAAATCATGAAGTGCGTGAACTCTCCCACTGCGCAGTCTCTACCCCCCTTATCCTATTTAGATATATAAAGTTGTTATATTCTTATTTTGTTTTTTATCTTATTTGTTGTACAAAATTCATTGTATAAATATGAAATACAAATGTTTCCTACCTCTCCTCATAAAAATCTTCTAAGTAGATCGCGATTTCCAGACCATAACGGTCTCATCTTCAGTACTATTTTAGCGATTGATGTTATGTCGATCGGAAGAAACTCTCATAACATCTGTCGCCAAAATAGTACTGAAGATGAGACCATTATAGTCTCGAAATCACAATCTACTTAGATCTGTATGAGGAGGGGTAGGAAACATTTGATTTTACCATAAATTAAACCTCATAGTAATTAATTCCTGTAAAAGTTAAATGAAAGACAAACTTCATTATTGTAGTCAAATTTGTCTTATAAAAAGTAAAAAGAGTGAAGTGATTCCAGTATAGGCATTGGGAGCACCTTGAAGTTAAAACTCCCACCTTTCTAGACAAGTGGCATGAGAAGTCAATCAGGTTGACAGCCCTCTATGTGACGGCCGCTTTTACCTCCAGAACAAATTATTTGTACTCATTTCCTTTAGAGGCTGAATTGACCTCAGGTCCATAGTGGCACCAGAAGCTTTAGACAAGTTTAAAATTCTTATTATCACCAAGACTCAAACTCACAACTTTCTGACATATATCATATTCCTCCAACCATCTACATTACATTGTGCCCCCACTATATTAGTATTTTTTTTTCAATTGGTATATAACCAAAGGTCCTAGATGTGATACTGTATGTGGTATTTAAGCATCTTAAAATAACAAAAAAAAGCAGTCCACAAGTTTGATTTCTAAATGCTTCTCACATGTCTTTCAGCAAAGAATATTAATAAAAGTACCTTTTCATTTTATTCTTAATATTATTCGTTTTTAAACATTTTAACCCTTTGCCCCGTATAGCGTAGTAAAACGTACTGAATGTGCTTTGTCGCTGCCCCGCATAACGTACCAAAGCGTAGTAGACTGTAATAGGGCTGTATTTCTACTTGTATTTATTTTCTTGGAAATTTTTATTATTTTTGTCATAGTTTGGTATCTGTGGAATGCATTAAAAGTGGCAACAAGGCTTGCTTTGTACATTTTGTAAATTTCTTAATGGTATTTTCTTTGTGTACCGAACCCTTTTTTGAAAACCTCTGTCGGTTCATCTGTAACCATTGTCAACGAAAGCAAAAATTCAGGTCTTAGGAAAACTATTTCTAGTTTCAATCCACTGTGCAGTGAAGACATTGTGGCCGTGATTGATGAAGAAATTGATTATTAAAGTGATGGTTGGAACGCTAAGTAGAGGGGTAGCTTAGCGCAAGACTGTTATATAGAGCAAGCATGTGACTGTGAACAAGATTTCCAAGCGTCAACTGCCAAGCCTATAGATAACCAAGGAAAGAATATTATTACTCTTTTAATAAAATTGGTCCTCAGAATTAAAAAAAAACTTTTTATCGTTTACTTATGTTGTACATAGTTTGGAGGCTGGAAGAAACGAAATATTTTTTTCCCACTATTCAGGCCTATAGACAGTAATTTCAATGTCCTGATTTCAGAAGAAAATTATATGCCGCGAAAATTGAGAGGAAACAAATAAATAAAACTAAAATGGATGGAAACATATCTAAATGAAATTAAAGCTTAAGTTGGAATTTTAATAGTTTTGATAGATATTTTTATTGTCAGAAACATAGTACAATGTATGACTTCAATTAGTACGTAATTAATGTGGTGTTTTCAACGAATCAATGCTGATATATTCATGGAATAAGCTGATATATTCATGGACAGTATAAAGAGGATTTAAAGTCAATGCTGATTTATTTATTTTTAAATTTTGAATCAAGAAAATACTCTATACCATCTTCAAGACTATTGAATATATTCACGGATACCATCTTATATCTATTTTGAGTTATAGTAAATTTACATTAATTAGAGACTATTTTTTGATGATATTTGTGTATGTCTTATTGTAAGACAAGCAATGACTCTTAAGCGATTCAAAAAACATCGCAGTATCTCCATTTGAGTGATGTTATGGGAAGAATATTACGAAATAATATTGAAAGTGCGCCACGCACTGAACATCATACAGTAAATATGTTAGGGCTGATTGTAAGAGGTCTTATAAATTTATATCACAGTGAGAGAGGAGTGCTATTAAAAATTAGTTTTAATTTAAAGAGTTTAAATTTTAATTTAGGTAGAGTGATTTTTAAGTAGGGCCCATAGTGATATATGTGTGACTACATGAATATAACAATAAATATTGTATATTATGCAATTGAGAAGAACAGCTAGACACGAATATGGTGAGTACTCTTACTAAATTAAATATTTAATAATTTAGCTATTAGCGAGTTTAAAAAAATATTCAAATTCGGTAATTACTGCGAAAAATATAATGGGAGACCAAAATTATAATAAATTATTTTTAAAAGTATAAAACTCATATTTTGTCGGTATATTATATTAAAATTATCACGGCATATGGGGGAATTTTTTCTTCAGATATAAAATATATATAGAGAGAGAGTAATAAGAAAAATAAACTGGCAAATAAAGTAGTAAGTAAATTTAATAAATTTCAACAAATATACTTTATCCGTATTCGAACATTGGAATTGCTATATGTAATCAATGATACTACTTTCTCTATGTGTACATTGTTTTATTTATTCAATATATGTTATTTTTTTAAACATTGGCATAATACTTTCAACTGGAATTTAAAATTTGGAAAGTGCCTAAATACGGTTTCTTAATATATTGATTTTAAAAATATATGTTATGGATATTGTAAACAATACCATCTCCACAAGATGTTGATTTAAGATTAGTTTAATATATATAGTATCTTTACACGTTTGCTTAATTATTTCACGAAGAAATTCGTAATTACAAAACAACAAGATTCTGATGTAATTTGTTTCACATTATTTTCAAAGAATTATTCCACATATGCCACTCTTCAATTAAAATAGTTGAGAAGACATTTAAAATTTAAATACCCCAAAATGAATATGTCTCTCCACAGCTAACTAGTAGAAATCATTGAGCGGGGCAAAGGGTTAATGATGGGCAAATTATATTTGAAAAGAAAAATATATGCCTAGACCGGGGTTTGAACCCAGGACCTTTGACTCTCTATGGCAATGCTCTTCCATCTGAGCTACCTAGGCCTCCAATCTAAACATGTATTTTTCTCTTACACATTCCCTAACCCCAAATGCTATGAGCCGTTGCAACGATTTTTGCAAATGGCGGCTTCTTTATTAAGAAGACTTTTTATTGGGAATTTAAACATTACTTATAAAGCCAGTAGTGCTTCTTTCAATGTTAATATTATTCGTTTTTAAACACCTTAATGATGGACAAATTATATTTGAAAAGAAAATTCTACTCTTCATTAAAATTTTCATAACTAGCATTATTGAAATATGAATGCTTTTAACAAATGGTTTGCTTGTCAATGTATATTAATTTCCATATTATGTTCATTATGAATACTTTTACTGAGCTTCATTTCTAACAGTGTTTGCTATTTACTACCCAGTACTGCTAGATTGACTTAAGGTAAATTGGCCTTGCACTTACAGTTATGATTGAATGTAAACAAATTAATGATAATTTTTTGTTTCCTCATCTATATAGGCAGACAAACAGTCCTAGCTAGTAAGTGGCAAGCTTTCTTTATTATATATAGTAATCCATGACTTGAAATAGGAACAGCATTCTTATTATAAAATACAAAAACATGAAGAAAATTTGCATTTTACTAATACAAGTTGAAAAAGTCTGTTGATTCAGAGTACAGTATCTGAAAATTGCATTAATTGCTACAGTCTGTTAGTCTATCAAATACTTGTCATATATTTCAGATAGGGGGCGCGCCGTAGCGTAGTGTTAAGGCACTGAGCTACAAGCCAGAGGGTCGAGGGTTCAAGTCCCATTGGGGTCAGGATTTTTAAACTGACCCAAACCCTCTGGCGGCACTATGGCCCCGGGGTCGACTCAGCCTCTAACGGAAATGAGTACCAGACGCTTGTTCTGGGGGTAAAGGCGACCGTCACGCAGGGCTGACAACCCGGCTGACATAAAGTGCCAATTGTCTAGAAAAAGTGGGAGCCTTAACCTCCTATTACCCCAAGGGCCTCCGGGCCTGTTGTGGGATCACTTTATATTTCAGATAAGAGAATTTCTTATTCCTTTATTGTATTTTTAACAATTTTCAAATATCTCATGATAAAACTCTGTTAATATTCCAATTGATAATTATAGAAGTGGAAGGTTGATACTAAAACAGTTGGAGTTTTCTCTGAGGATAAGAGCAATGGCTTCAGAACCAGTAGTGAAAATCATTGAGTTTTATGAGGTGAGATGTAAAAAGATTTTCTGATTCATGTTATAATTCTTTTTAGGATGGAAAAATTCAAGGAACAAGTCCTTCCAGGAGAGATCCCGAGTCTGAAGATATTCAGGCTTGTAAAAGATTCATAAGGCTGAATAAAGAGGCCTCTAAGCAAAATTTACCAACTTCCTTTATTTAACTTTTATAGGAATTAATCACTATGAGGTTTAATTTATGGTGAAATTAAATGTTTCTTACCTCTCCTCATATAAATTTTCTAAGTTGATCGCGATTTTGAGACTATAACTGTCTCATCCTCAGAACTTTGTTGGCGATCGAAGAAACTCTTCTGATGAGACAGTTATAGTCTCGAAATCGCAATCAACTTAGAAAATTTATATGAGGAGAGGTAAGAAACATTTAATTTCACCATAGATTTCCTTTATACTTATTTTGTAATATCTTAGTTGCCTTCTAGATGACTCATTGAGTCAGTATGTTGACTGCATACCATTCATGACATCTTTAGGGAAATTAGCATAACTAATTAATTTGGTCTAGTAACCCTTAACCCATTCGTTTCAAGTTCAAATGCTCAATGCATTTTCCCAGAAACTGGATTTAAGTTACCGTAAATTATATTGTCCATTTTCAGACATTCAAAACAAACTAAATATAATGGTACTTGAGATCTCAATAAGGGTGAAGCCAAAACACAGTCCTCTAGTATTCATAAATGTTAATGAAAGATCCCTGCCAAGGTATGTAAAATATATTGTAAAATATATTACAGCAGAGTTAAGCGAGTGTACTTCATCTTCTGAGTTGAAGGCCATTTAACTGCCGGTGAGCCTACCTCGTCTTCTGAGGCGAATGGGTTAATAAAGGAGAGGCCAAGGCACAACAATGGGCTGTCATGCCATTGTAGAAAGATGATATAAATTATAAATTTCCTGATGGTGTTATTTTTTTCCATCGTAATTTTTATTAAAAACCTAAACAGTATTTTAATCACAAACTTCATAGGAAGGAACACAATGAGGTAATTTATCATAAGTAATGCCATGAGTGATTTCCAATTTACCTAGAGTGGCATTTGTTAGGACTATTTAACAAATAAAATTAAGCTGTTTATTAAAAAATCATTATTTAAATATAGTTACCGGTATTTAAAATATTTATTTATTTAATGTAAACAGTGATGTTTAAAGACAAATCAGAAATGCGTGGTTATGTTTTCATTTGTTTATCCATTGCAACTTGATCATATTATTTTTTTGTCAAATAGGATTGTAATATTGTAGAATGCCTAAGCTTTGAAACCAGTATAATTAGAAGACTGGATATGAGGTGAGGTATAAAGAATTTAATTTAAATCTTAAATTGAACCTCATAGTGATTTTTCCTGTAAACAATGTATTCATATGTATAGCTGTACTTCTGATATTAACAAGCTAGGAGTATTAATAGAGTTTTACTGAACTTTTTTTTTTTCATATTTTGTATATGAATCCTATTTCAAATCATTTTAAGTATGTTTACATGCAGTTAAGCAATTTTATACTTTCCCTTATTTCATATTGCTGCAATTGTAACAAATATTTCAGTAAATTAAATAATATTGACAATATTTTGCTTATGCTTTACAGCTCTATATCTTAGGAATAACCTCAACTATTATTGTCAACTTATCCTTGCTCTTTAAATTCATTTTTATGTTTCAATTCAGGCACTTGGCTGCAGACAAAATCAGTTTATATTCATGAAGGCACTTGTAAACCCATATTTTATTAATAGAGTCGCCAGGTTTTAAAAAATTTCATGAGCATAGGATTTTTATACACATACGTTAAATTTCAGAAATGGTCTTTTTAACACATTTATATTTCACATTGATGAAAATTTAACTCATCAGAATAACTAAATGGCTAGGGATCTGGAAAATGTATAAAGGTAGCTTAAAATTATTTGCCTTGTTCTTGTCCGATTCTTCAATAATAGAGTGATCATACAACATCTAGTAAAACAATAAACTTCTCATTATAATTATTCAAATATTTTACTGATGTTTCATTTGTAGATTTTCTTTTTGTGCATGACTAATTTTTGGGAAGAAAAAAGGAAAAAAATAAAATGTTGGAACAAAAAGGTGAAATTAGTTTATATTTTTTCTCTTCACTACCAGTCCAACATGTATTCTGGAATGTGTTTCACAGATTCAAAGCACAATTTTAACTCACCGTTCATATAAAGCTTAGTGGGATTCCTTCTCTTCTGTGGTTTTGAAATTTGCACTTGTCTATTATAAAATGAAAGTATTAATTTCACATAATATACAAGTATTACTTATACTTCTTGATTATCTGTATTTTGCATTATCCAGATAATTTCAGATTTCTGCTAAATTGAATAATTAAAATTATATTATAGTGTTAATGGTTCATAGTTAAATATGGGAAATAAAAGAAATTTGGACACTCGCACAAAGGAACATTTTAGAAATATTAAAAATGGTGAAATTGAAAAATCAGCTACTGCAATACAAGATCATCATTGCAATACATAGTTTGTTGGAGAATCATACAATTGAAAAAGAGGCCTAACTTTTAAAACATTTGGAAAAACCTTTAGAATTAACAATTTGGGAGAAGATGTATATTCAGAAGAACAAATTTAGATCCATGAATTTCGAGATTCCTGATGAACGTGACCTCATCTCAAAGTTCATCAAATCAACATCAGATGGCAATGTTATTGATGGAGATTCCAACAAAAAGCTGGTAGTCAGAATGTCGGTTGAAAATGAGAGAGATGTTTATCTTGAAAACTAGTTCCCGTGTTAAAGAAACATGAAATATGAGGTAAGATGTAAAAATGACTCATTAATTACATGTTAATGGTTGTTGAGTGATCTAAGATATCATACCTTGGTGCAGAGGTAGTGACATTGGGCTGATTTGAGTCCACATGGAAACAAATTTTCTCTTGGAATTTGGGCACTATGTGATCGGTGCCCACTCAGCACCATGAGAAATTTGGGTAACTACAATAGCAGTAGCTTTGAATTAAGAAAACCAGCTATAATAACTGGAGGATTCAACATGTCATTGTAATAGTGGCTGAATGATTTTTTATCTCTGTAAATTGGCACATGTGGATATGAGGTCTGTCATGCAACGGAGTTTAGTTAACTCATGCATTTTCAATGCCTACATAGCACACTATTACAATGAACATTTAGTTGTGGGTGTGTATCAAACCTGGCATGTGATGATGTTTTAGATGAAGGGCTATTGATTGAAACTCTATGGAGGCAACAAGCATCAAACATTGCCTAGATACAGGGTTTTTATCAATAGTGATTCACTTAAAATGTCATCACAAGCCATTCTGGTGTATATGTATGTTATATTTATATTTGTATCAGACTACTTCATTTTCTGATTCTAAATGTACAACTTTCAATCTTATGTCTTGTTTCTATTTTCAACATTTCCTCTCAACCTTATTTATCTTTTTCCTTTCAGCCAATAGTATCCAGGTAATTATTTGTTGTGATTGTTTCAAAATTACAAATCTCAGATTATTTTTAATATGTTGTGATAACACCGGAGGAAATGCATTCAGCATTTTCCCAACAGTTAAATAAAGACATTGTAAATTTCTTTGAAATGAAAAAACTCACTGCCTGGCAACTTTATTAATTAATGCAACTATTTTTTTTTCAGTGACAAAACAGCTGGACACACAAAATTACATTTGGAAATACAGGTACTTATATTAAAAGAAAGTGCAGTGCAACTTGTACAAATCACAACCTTGCCTGACTTGCTAAGTACAAACAACTATAGTCCACCCAACTGAAAGAGTAGCCATTTAAATTCCATTGCCATCAGAAAAGCTAATTACACTATAAGCTGATATTATTGTATCTGGATGGATGGTAGCAAAAGCACATCTATAAACTACAATTAACTCAAATTTACAAATTTTGTATACTTCATTGTCACCATATAAAGAGCTTATGTCAGAATACATTAATAAAACTGATATAAAAGTCATTGAATTTACATAATGTTCTCATAAATACACACACTACAGCACAAAAATGTTTAATTAACAAAATTACAAAAACACTATATATTTATATTAATATTATGTCATAACCTCTTTCTATCGTGATTATTATAATTCTAATAGCCATCCAACAGTTGAAATAGTTTTCCTCTGGACATAAATATGGAATTTCTGACTTTCCTAAAATGTATAAATATATATATATATATATATTTTTCAATTTACAGTCTTAGCAATTACCCTTAAAATAAAACTGTATGAACTATTTACAATATTTATGTACAAGTGGATTGATTTATTTTACTGCATAATATAACCTCTACAAATACATTTAATATTAAATTAATATTCTATCTTATTTATCATTAATTTTATATCCTTTATCATATTCTTAGTAAAAATTAGTTTCATAAAATGTTCAATTTTAAAATTGAGAGTTTTTTCAATATAGTTTTGCACTCTGATCAGTCTATATATTTTCTGGTGTCCAATTACATTTACAGTGAACAGTATATTAAAATGCAAAGGAGATGGTGTTTAGAAGAAAAAAGAGAAATTAAAAGTATTTTATATATAGCCTTTGTTGTGTATTTACTTCATCATATAACTATTGTTACAAAGAGATTCGTAATTTTATAACAAAATAGTATCGTAGTGCATAAGATCATAACACTGTAACCTGATATGTCCAAGTAGATCTTTTCCCTTCCTCCCTCATTTATCTCACAAGATTAAAAATTTTCAGTAGTTCTTTTATTTGAAATGTTATTTCTTTGTATAAATTGTCGTATATATTTGAAAAATAAAATAACTTTGCTTTTATTAATTTTTGTTTTTAAGGGCATAACAACATCTAGCATATTCAAAATGGAAATGCAAATAAACATTTACATATCAATTTTGTTTTAATGGCATCCTGGTATTATATTTTTTCTTAGATTATTTGTAAACACATGGTGATCTAGATAGCAAGTTGCTCTCTTTATGCATAGGTTCAATTCTGATCCAGGCATATGTATTTAAAATCCAGAGCAGGTCTTTCACCTACCATATAAGTTCATTGTGTTTAAAATCACAATGTGACAATAAAAACTATAATAAAACATTGATAAATAAATTATTTATAGAGGTTACATTGCAGATAAATAATTTAATTAAAAATGATTAATAACCATCACAAAATATATAAATTTTATGTAAATATTGCAATTAACTGCGTACATGAAATTGTAATTGTGATGGTTTCACATTAATACAATTTGGCAACAATCCACACAGAATATCAGGAACAAATTAAATAAATTTACAACATTTTACACAATATTTTACAGTATAACTCTCACTGCAGTAAAAGTTCTGTCCATTTTGAGGATTTATGTTATACTATAATAAGTAATATCACACGCTGTATTGCTCTGTCTAGTATTCTGTGTAATGTCCTTAGCACTCTTATTATGTTTATTCGAGATCATTTTTTTCATTTTATGATGGGTCTGCCAGTGTTTAGCAAGAGATTGCATTATCATTAGTTCCTGGAACACTTCACATATACTGCAATACTCTTCATTTTATAAATGACAACTTGAAAGTAACATACTTTACAAGACAAATCTGTTTATGTAGACTCACATTACATCAAGTTATTTGCACATTTTGTTAATTTTTTGTTACTCATAAAATATATAATAATGTAATGTTCAGTGCACAATTTTAATTGGCAATATGTAAAAAATGGCAAGTTTCCTAATATTGACAGGATTTGCACTTAACCCAATGCTCATAAAATAATATTAGCTGCATTTATACAGTTTGTATGACATACTCTCACAGTTTAAACAGCAGAACTGTTGATGGAGATCAGGCATGTCAATAAGTGATGCAAATGAGCCAGTTCCTCTAATTAGTTTTTCAACACACATCATTATCCAAATCAATAACATTTGTACTGTATGTGTTGTATAGACTCAAAGTGTTGCATAAAAAGTTGCAAATGATTTGGAGAAAGGAATTTCTTTCCTTTCATTTGTTTTATTGACATGCCTGTGCCTTTACCATCTGAACAGAGTTTTGGATATTTCAACTCAATGCATCTCAATTTTCTACTCATCTTCATGTTAAATTAAACATTAAAATCTATAGCCAGACATAGAATCAAGTGTATCACTTCCCAGGAGCAGAGATTTCAAATCTACAGTCAATACATTGTAATATGGCATTTTGGAAGAGCATACTAAAATGTACAAATTGGAATTTGTGTATAAACAGGGATTAACGTCAAAATTCAAATTAAAAATTTTTGTTTAAATTAAAAATGATTTTCATGAAAATCTTATCAGATGTAGACAATTTCACACTATCACTGTAAGCACATCACTTCCACTACCATTTCTATCTCCTTGGGGAGATTGTGACGTCCTTTGCACTGGTGGAAGTACCTTCAGATTAATAATACGTTTAGCAAAGTCTTTATGTGTTCCTATATCATCAAATGTGGTTGCTGTGTTTTTTCTGACATCAGGATTCTGAGCTTTGAAGAGTAGAATCTGACTGCTGCGATGTGCTGGATGAGAATCAGGAATGCTCTTCCCCAGACTTGGTGTTATAGCATCATCCATTAGTTCCAACATTTCAGCCCCACTTGCTGTTCCTGCAGGATCTCCAGGTCCTCCTGCAGACAGAGGCCTCACGACGCTCACTCGGGGTAAATCTGAAGCTCCAGATACATCTGCACCACTAACTGATCCTTGCCCTCCTTTACTAGAAGAATTACCCACCATAGTTGCTCCGGCTTCGTCCTTGAGGGATTTGCATATCGTCGAAGATTCTCTTCGTTTTGTAAGTTGTTGGATTTTTCATCATCGTGGTGGCGACAGGTACTTCCCATGGAGCTTGAACCTGTCAATGTTCCTGACCCATGTCTTCGCCTTAGCATCTGGTACCAGTAATACATGCCTCCGCAACCGACAGCACAAAGAATGATGAGAATTATACAGATCAGGGCTATGAGGTATCCATTGCCTGAAAAATTATAAATCCTTCTTGTTTATATACAATAATTAATTAAAAGATGAGGTAATAATTGATTAGAAACATTATCATTCTTTAACATTTTTAATAATTTTACTCTGTTTACTGTATCAAAGGCTTTTCCAAAATCAATAAAAGCAAGATGTGAGTCTATATTAAATTCTCTGTTCTTTTAATAAGTAATTTGAGTGTAAAATAGCCCTCTGCGCAAGATCTGCCTCTTCGGAAGCCATTCTGTTCTTCAACCAAAATGTCATTGTAGAAATTATTCAATTTTTGTTGTACAAGATTTGCGTATATTATATATCAGCATTTAATAAACTAATTCCTCTCTAATTTTCACAATTTTTTTTCTCTCCTTTTTATGAATAGGGAGTACTATAGCTTCATTCCCTCAGCCTAGAATATTTAAGGGACTTCAGCTGTAACTATATACATCTAGGCAAATCCCAGTGAACGTGTCCACGTTGCAGGAGGCGGACACTGCTAGTCAGTGACCAAGTTTCACCGAGGACCGAGTTACGGCGGTATAACTGTTCCATCATATGTAGACACATTATAGCCTGCCCAGAGGCTGAGATGGCAGACCAATCACTGGACTACTTATTCTTGGCTAGCAAACAATTGTAAGGAACATATGTTGCTTTCAAGTTTTTAAACAATATAAGCCAGATAGATTAAAAAATCAATAGCAATTATGTTTTATGTGTAAGTCAAGAAAGCCCAAATTTAAAAAAATGCTGTGTAGCATCCAGCAGTGAAACTAAGTTAAACATTCTCAAAATTGATGGCAAGTAACACTATCGGGTACTGAATTGGAAATATACATCTCATTTCATATTCTATTTTCTCATCTGGAATATATTTCAGCAAATAACTGGTCATTCTCGGCCAGAATCTAACTGCCATGTTGACTATTGGAAGTTTTGTTTATTCTCTCCCTCTGGTGGCGGGCAGACAAATCACACAATTAATTCCTCTTCCTAGGAACTCTAAAATTCATTATTTTGTCTCTTTTTTTTATGTAGAATCATGGTATGGGAAAAAGTCTTCGTGCCAAAAAATAGAGACAAAATAATGATATATGCCATGATATTTATGGTAGGGAAAATATCTACATGGCAGTTGGATTCTGGCTGAGAATGGTGAAGATTTCTATTGGGTTTGTTTTTTGGGCTAAATGGCCGTGGTCTGGTTTTCATAAAACTCAACATTTCATCTACTACTGCAGCAGGAATCAATACACCTGCCATAAAAACCTACAATTTTACATAATGGTGAAGATGTTTGCTGAAACAAGTTCCAGGTGAGGAAACAAAATATGAGTTGACGCATATAATTCCAATTTATTCTCTTAATTTAAACAATACTTATTTCAGATCCCTATATACATTTTATCAAATGCATAAATAAGAGGTAAATACTTTACCTTGTTTTTCTTCACTAACAAGAGCTGTCTCCACCTTAACTTCTACAATTGATGTCAGAGCTGAGAGATTAGTTTGTTTGCGACTGATGAACTCTCCCAAGACTCTAATACCTTCTGTCACAGCTCGATTTTCTTCAGGTCCTGAAGTTGGTGACAGGGATGACTGAATTTGAAAAAAAAAAGAGTTAGGAAGAAGTTACAGACATAAAACATAATAGAATATAGAAAAAAATTTATAAATTGCCATGCGCCATAGCCAAGCAGTTTAAGACATCATGTCTTGGTGCAGAGACACAGGATTTGCACTGGATCTAGTCCCCATGAAATATCAGTCAGTATAGGACTAATGCCCATCCAACTTGAATAGCTACAATTAGCAGCTCCAAGTTGAAAAACCAGCTATATTGACTGGGGGATCCGACATGCTGACCACATATCACCCCTATACTGTATACTGGGTGAATAATTGTCCACCTCCACATTTTGACATTTGTGGTTATAAGGCCAGTGGCCGGCTTTCTAGGTCTGTTGTGCCCTGAGTTATGTTATGGAGAAAATAAAATTTAATGAATAGTTTAAAGTGATTTTGCTGATATTACACAGTTAAGTAGAGGTTATCAGAACTCTATAGAAAATTACCAAAGTGAGGAAACATTAATTTGAGTCATCCATAAGTTGACAGGCCAAGCGTAAGCAAAACACATTAACTGAAATAATACATGTACATTTTGTTCTGAATACTTTATTTATAATACTTTTTGTGAATGGACTGAATTTTGAAGAATTAAAATTAAAAAATTGTAAAGAGTCTACTCCAATAATTAGAAATTATGTGTCCATATACAGTGAAATTCCTGAAAAAAAAATTGACTGCTTAAAATTCTATTCAGCATAGCAGGTACTTTTTTTCTGGTCCTGCATATATCATCATATAAAATCTTTAGCAATTACCCATATGTTTGATTCAAATCCTAAAAATTATGCTATTTCAATTTTTATGCTTAAAAGAAAAGTTAAATCCTGTTTTGTATTTTCTTTCAGATAACCAAACTGTAAATCCTTTATTATTTTGAAAAGAAAAATTAATGCCTGAATTGGGATTTGAATCTGAAACCTCTAGCTCTGTATGCTAGTGGTAACCAATACACTATTTTAGGCTTCTGATGCAAATGCTAATTGTTCTTCTATATATATATAATTCTCTTTATGGTCAGAAGCAGATGGCCATCACTACCAAGTGCTATCCAGTGGCTTCTAATTCAAGAAGACATTTTTATTGAGTAATTACATAACTTTATATAGCAGTTAAGCATTACATTATTATGTATTAATTTAAACTTTAACATTTTAATGGCTGTCTGCTTCTGACGTTGTAAGAGGAAGAAAATTTAGCATTTGCATCGAAAGCCTGAAATAGTGTAATGGTTAGCACACTAGCTTACACAGCTAGAGATTTCATGTTCAAATTCTGATTCAGGCATTAAGTTTCTTTTCAAAATAATAATTGTCCATCATTGCTAATGTTATAATTTAAATTAATGCAGTACATTGTAATGTAATCCCATTACTTATTGACGTTGAAAACTGGACACATTTTATTCACAAAACTGATAGGAAGTAACACTATGGGGTAATTTAACGAGACTGAATCAATAATTTACACCTTGCCTTTTATCTTGCTCTCTCACCTGGAACACATTTCAGAGGACTTTTTCACCTTTTCAGCCAAAACAATTTTTGGATGGAAATCTTCTCTGAAACATGTTTCAGGTAAGAGAGCCAAATATAAATATTACTGAATTACTGATTCGCTCACTGAACTTCTTACATTTGTACTTTAAGCCTCCATTATATTCTTATTTTACCCCTCCCTTTGTATACCTCACTCTTTAGTTCTGGAAAATTTGGATGGTCTGTTTCAAATTGTCACGATGTAGTGAAGTGTGAGGAACATGTAGTGTGATTGGTTAAGGCAGTATGCTATAATCGTGATGGGATCAGGATTTTTAATTTGACCTAAACCTTCTGGCATCACCACGTGATTGACTCAGTCTCTAATGGAAATGAGTACTCTCAAATGGGGCTACTTTGACATCCCGAGGTTAATTGACACTGCAGCACATTTTTGTTTTGTTTTAATATTATATTTAGAGTGTATTTTGGTTTTATTTCAGTTTTTAAGACCCAGTTTCACTGTTTTAGGTATTGAGTAAGTAGCCATGGTCCGAAATTTCTGGGAAGCTACAGAAATTATTCTGAACAACAATTGAGAGAAGCACTCAATGAGATTCAAAAGAGCATGTCAAAAATGGGTGGCTGTTATTTATCAAATTCCACGGGCAATACCTATAAACAAGTGTATTGAGAGACACAGCCAGACAGTAGATCACCCAAGAGTCATTTCAATCGATGAACATAGACTGATAGACACTTTAAGTGAAGTGGCAAAATGGAGATTTTTCTTTAAGCAAGTATGTTATGTTGTTGGATAAAAAGGCAAAACAATGCAAATTTGGAAAGATAATTATTACTTAATGTGCCAAAGCAAAATTTGTATAATAATAAATTAGTAAGTTTTTTGTATTGCTTTTTAACTTCCGTACCTCTACCTATTGTTTGTTCTTGCATATAATACAAAGCTATTTTGACTTTAGAGTGCTTGTGATGCTTTTTACGAGGAACCCCAAACCAGGGTTAACTTTGACATAATTGTTTTTATTTTTTAACTAAAAAACTATTAATTTTAGAGAAATTGTGAATGCAGCAATCAATTCAGCAATCCAAGATTGTCATATGGAAATTATTCCTGTGGTCACCCATGGTCTGAATTTAGGTTAAGTTTATATTTAAGGACTCTCTTGGCACTTCATTATCATCATTAACTATCATATCATCACAGTAATGTAACTCTACCTTCCAGGTAGTGGGTTACAATTCTGCCAATGCAAGGAGAGAATACCAGAAATGCTGTAAAGACAACCTAGTAGCATTAGTTAAAAAAAGTTTGTCATATTAGTGTTTGACATATTTATGTTAATAATTGATTATGTAATATAAAAATGTTTAAAAAAAGATGTCAAAGAAGACGTGATTGACTCAGTACCACAATATGTTCTGGGTTCATCATGTAGGGCTGATGTCTAGAAAGTTGGGAGCTGTAACCTCCTACTACCCGAGGGCCTTGTAAAGCTTGTAGTGAGATCACTTTACCTTAGTATTGAAGAGTGTGCATGTACTATTAAAATGTTTAATGCAAATCCTGATTAACATGTAACTAACATTTGTTGCCCGTTGAACAGTTTTTTTTTTTAATTTTTAGTTAAAAGAGGTGTAGAAATGAACTTCCTTAGAAGAACAAAAAGGCTGCACAAGAATGGATTGGATAAAGAATGAAGATATAAGAACAGAGTTAAATATATATCCATTGAATGATAAAATAAAAGAATATAGAGAAAAATGGTTTAGACATGTAGAAAGAATGAATGTAACAAGATTACCAAAAGCAACATTTAACTACAAGCCAAGAGGTTCAAGGAATGTAGGAAGGTCAGTGAAAAGATGGACAGAACAACTGTGAGGTGGATCAGGCAATTTGCCTAGCCCGTGAAGTGAAGAAGAAGAAGAGGCAATATAACCGTTAGCAGTTAAAATTATTAAAATTAGAAAAATTAATGAACAAATTTATTAATAAGAATGGTAGCTCATTATTACCATGGTAACTTCTAAAGTGTCATTGTAGCCTTGTTTTAAATCACAGAGAAGGACCAGGCGATGAGATGCACCGATGGCTGCCTGATGAGAAGCGACAAGTCGACGGAGCTCGACGCATAGTCCCTCAGTTGTGACACCTCTAGGAAGTTGAGCTCTGTCGAGCAGGAGAGTAAGTCGAGCACAAGAGTTGCTGAGAACTGCTTGGTTAGGCCAGCATGTAGGTGGTGCTGGCAATGAGGGTGGTCCTACGCGTTTACCACTCTCCAAATCACGACATTCTCCCCACGGTGCACAGGCAGGAGTCAGACATGCTTCACGGGGAGATGGTACACACACCTGAAAATAAATTACTTTTTTTTTTACTTTAAACTTACAGAAGTGGTAATTAGCACAAAGTATGTTCAAGCTGCTGTCCTGTGGTGTCTCTTATAAACAAACATGTTAATGCATTAAATATGGGAGTTGTAGAGCTCAAGAGTAAACTGCAAACTGAAAATACTACAATAAAAAAATAAACATAGAGGAATAAATAAATTAATGAGTCATTTTAACATCTTACCTCATATTTCATGTTTTTCAAACACGGTAACTATATCCCTATTAGGTTCGTCTTCC
Source organism: Diploptera punctata (assembly GCA_030220185.1). Lineage (NCBI taxonomy): Eukaryota > Metazoa > Arthropoda > Insecta > Blattodea > Blaberidae > Diploptera > Diploptera punctata. Next base: position 312,007 of record JASPKZ010007231.1, read on the forward strand.
GGGCATATAGGCCGTGGTCCAGTCGTTCTTCTACTCGACGTTTCGTCTACTGCTGCGGTAGACATCTTCAGGAGATACTGCATGCTCTCTGTGAACTCCTCAACAGTCGGCTGCAGACTGGACCACGGCCTATATGCCCGGAAGACGAACCTAATAGGGATCAAGACGCCGGCCGTGAAAGCCTACAGTTATACATGGTAACTATAGTTTTCAAATGATCTTGTCATTCATTTTCAACCGCCATTATGACTACCGGATATTCGTTGGAATCTCCCTCTATAACGTTGCCATCTGGTGTTGATTTGACGAACTTCGAGATATCGTTGCCATATCGAAGTTCGTCAAATCAACACCAGATGGCAACGTTATAGAGGGAGATTCCAACGAATATCCGGTAGCCATAATGGCGGTTGAAAATGAATGACAGGATCATTTGAAAACTATAGTTACCGTGTTTGAAAAACATGAAATATGAGGTAAGATGTTAAAATAACTCATTAATTTATTAATTAAGAACCTCATAATGTGTTTCCCAATTTTAACTTTGAATAGAGGAATAAGTTAAATTAAATGCTTCGTATCCAGTCTTCTAATTGATCATTCATTGAAACACCACAAGTTTCAAAAATTTTTCAAAAAGTTTAATATAAGATTGGCACCAAAGAATGAATACAGCCTGAATAGAATATTAAAACCAATAAAAAAAAAAAAAAACTTGAAGAAGAAAACAAATCAGGAATTTATCAGATCAAATGCAGGGATTGTGACAAAATTTACATAGGAAAAACAAAAAGAAATTTGAAAACAAGGGTGAAAGAACATCTTAGAAATGTCAAAAATGGTGAAGTGCAAAAGACAGCAGTAGCTGCTCATGCTTGGTCTGAAAAACATCTAATTGAATCAAAAGCCAGCCTAATTAAACAAATAGAAAAAAACAAAAAGAGCTCACGGTTTGGGAAAAAATCCACATTAAAAAAAAAAGAAAGAAAAACTTATGAACTTCGAAATTCCCATGGATTCTGAATGGTTCTGGAGGTTTATCGGTCCACCAACTGTCAAGAAGAGGGTACTGAAGATGAATCCGCCAACGATTTGAAACCGCTGTCTACTTAGAAGACTGGATATGAGGAGAGGTAGGAAGCATTTAACTTAAATTAAACCCCATGGTGATTTCTTCCTATAAAAGTTCAATAGATAGATAAGTTTTTCAACCTGTCATGTTCCGAGATGTTGTATAGGCTGACCAAAACATCCTAGTTTTGCTGGGACAGTTCCAGTTTTCACATAAATGTTCCTGAGAAAATAATTTGTAATTATGATGTAGAACTCACCGACTGAAGAGAAAGTTGTAGTTTGATTTAGAATCAGCGAGTGTACTGTTGTTGGATTACAGTAATTGTGTTGGAGAGTTGCAGTGATGGGGACAACTATTAAACTGCTATGTTTTTATTATTCGTTTAATACATCTACAATGAAGGATAAATTATATTCAAAGACAAAAATATAATTAAAGTGTTAGTGAGAATTAAAATATTTCATTGAACGATAGAGACATTAGTGAACTTAAAGTATAAAAAACTTATAGAGTAAGAATAGTAAAGAAAGATTAATAAAACTTTAAGTGAAACTAGTATATATTATTTAAGAGTTATTGCTAGAATAATGTCTTCTACACCCCCTACGAGTTACAGTATTTTCCTATTATAAAAGAGCATAATTTAAATTACTACTTTTTCATTCAGTACCCCAGGTTGTCATTTCGACATTTCTGGTGTTCTCTCCTGGCAAATTGTAACCCACTTCTGAGGTTGGGGAGTTATGTTACCCCGGATATGATGGGTGATAAATGATAATGAAGTGCCAGGAGATTTCTTAACCTAAACTTAACCTAAATTCCAGACCATGGGAAACCACAGGAATGATTCCCTTTAAGGAAAAATTCCTATGGTTTGACTGGAAATCGAACCCGGCACCTCATGAACAGTAGTGAGAAACGCTGACCATTAGCCCATGAGGCTGGTCTCATTTAAATTATTCAATCTAACTTTAGAGTACACAGGTGAAAGTTACAAAATAAAATAAGTTAAAATATACCTTCTTAGGTAAAATCCGTCGTCCTTAACTTATAAAATATGTAATGTTTATGCCTGTAGGCCTTTCAGAACATCCGTTCCATCTTCAGCATGTCACTCTTCGCTACAACATCCAGTATCAACCATCATACTAGATGTAGCGAAGAGTGACCTGCTGAAGATGGAACGGATGTTCTGAAAGGCCTACAGGCATAAAGATTACATATTTTATAAGTTGAGGATGACGGATTTTACCTAAGAAGGTATATTTTAACTTATTTTATTTATGACTCTCCATCTCAACGGTTTTAACAATGAATTTTATTAGTATTGAGGTGAAGGTTAGTTTAGTACAGTTTTTTCATCAAAATTACAGTGGGAAGTAACACTATGAGGTAATTTACAATTTATAAACTGAGCCAATTAAATGTTTTCTCATCTCACTTCATAAAATTCCATGTTTTCACAATACCACCGGTTTCAAAGGCCTTTGCCTATTTATTAATTGAGTTGGTTAAATGTTTTTTCCTCATCAATTTCTAGATTTCCATGATACCAATTTCAAAGGCCTTTGCCTCCAACATCAGTCAAAACTCTGTTGAAATTTTGCCATTAACACTATCTTCTGAACTGCCATCTGGTGGTGATTTAATGAACTTGGAGATTAAATTAAATTTTTTTTAAATAATCTCCAAGTTCATTAAATCGACTCCAGATGCAGTTTGAAAAATGGTAGTAATGGCAAAATTTCAACAATCGGAATTTTGACTGATGTTGGAGGCAAAGGCCTTTAAAATCGGTATCATGAAAATTTAGAAATTTATGAGGAAAAAACATTTAACCAACTCAATTTATAAATAGTACAGTCTGCTTATTGTTAGTTCATCTAACAGAACTTTATTGATGTGGACATATTATTATGATTGTTATCTCTCTCCACTCTTCAACTTTTCTGTTACAATTCTTTATTAAAACAAGTAACTCTACCATCTAGCGGCAGTTTCTATAAATATGGTATTCATCTTCATGCTAATTCAATCTTCTTCCTGGCCATAAGCTATCGACTGACATGATTTTATAGCTGCTGTATCATGTATCAATTTAAAAATATCCTGATAAGTAATTTAGAAAGTAAAGTAAAGTTTGAACACAAGTTTTTTTTCTCTCTGAGAAATCTGATTAGTCTATGTATACATTGCTCATTACTAAATAAAATTAAAAATATAAGCCATGAGCATCTCTAAAGAAACTTAATTCAGATAATTCTATTTTCCTTTATGCAGGATGAAAATATTTATTTCTTCTCCAACTAGTTCTCAATATTGAAGTACTTGCTATTTCCCATTTCCCTAAATTTGGATTAGCAAAATTAAAAAAAAAAGTCAAGAAAACCACACGTACTTGATAAAAAATTAATAATTCAGTAATTGGTTGGTTGGTATCTAATGTTGAGCACTTGATAATGAAATCATTCGCTCTCTTGCACTCCAATATTTAGCAGAAAGCCTGGTCTCTTCTACAAAAGCTGGACAACGGAGAGGATGGTTTCTTTCCACATCTTCATTTAAATTGCAAAAAGGGCATTTAGGTGAATCTGTTATGCCAAGTCTGTGTAGGTGTTTATTCAGGCAGTCATGTCTCATTAGCAGTCTGAATGTTGCTACTGCAGATTTTCTTTGTAACGTAGTAATGTCATACGCTTGTAGATTTTCCCATTTCCTTTCCAGATGTTTTGGTGCTGTATTCTTCTCCAAGTTTATTGATATATTTATTTGAGACCATTCTTTTGATAGAGTGAAAGGAAACTGGAGTAGAAGTTGGGTTCAAAACAATTTTGCTACCCTTCTTGGCCAGAAAATCGGCTATTTTATTGCCTGTCACTCCACAATGGGCCTGAATCCATTGAAGGACAACTTCTTTATGTAGACGGGATAACTGTTTTATCATTTTGTGACATTCGATAATTTTGATGCTTTTGGGTGTTGTGTCTCATGTTATAGCAAGAATGGCTGCTTTGGAGTCACATAGAATTACAACTTTTGTAAATTTCTGGATGTGACATAAAAGGTTTTGTAAACTTAAGAAAATTGCTAGAATTTCACCATCAAAGTTTGTTGAATTTGTGTTTAGTTTATGATAAAAGGAAAAAAGTGGACATACTGCACCAGCACCAGTGCCACTGCCATTTGGTAGGCTGGAGCCATCTGTAAAAATATGTATCCATTCAGGAGCAGGGTATTAGATTTATTATTTCCAGTGACATTTGTTTTAAAATATATGGGGGAGTTTCAGATTTCTTGATGTCTTCTGTTAAATTAAGGTTATATTCAGTTTCCAAAAATTCTAGAGAGTTGTTTCTCATCTGCATATTTTCTTTTGAATGTGGAAGTTGCAATTTCTGTTTGATTTCTTGTACTATGCTTAAGAAGCTTTGCTGAGATTTTAAACATACTTGTGGTTTTCTTTGGGTCCAGTTATTATGGGGTAGCCTTTTTAATTCAGTAATTATCAGGGCTAAATACATAAGGCATTTAGTCTGAATGCTATTACATAAAATATTTAAATGTTATGATATGATATGACATAGCCTACCTGATTAGGCTGACAGGATACAGATCCCAGTGTAAGGTTAGGATGGCCAAGACAATTTCCAAGACCACACCACACTTGTGTACAACTCACTGTTGAAGCCACACATGAACAAGTATTGCAGTCATGTTGCCATGTTGCATTGTTTGGAAAATATTGTCCATTCCACAGGCAAACTCCTCTACGATAAGCCATCTCTTCAACTAAAATAATGAACATACAATATATTAGCAATTTAGTCTGGTGTACTGGCTCAGGTGGAAAGTGAAATCTTACATTTAAATTTTAAAACATTTATAAGACAGTTTCAGTTCTTGAAACATAACAAAATATTCATTGGATAAATTTATAGTTCAATTAATTATTTTAAACTGCAGACTGCAGCATTTGCATAAGAATAAGAATCAAATGAACCGCAATTCTCCTTACCTCATACATCTATGTTTTTTAACACAGAACTGCAGTATTGGGAAACATTATTCCATTGTCAGCTGTTTTCACTACTGTCAATTTTCCATTATGCAGGTAATTTTCAAAACTGCCATCTTGTGTTGATTTGAAGAACTTTGTAATCAAATTTGGTTTTTCCGGAAACTTAAAATTCATGGTTGTAATATGGTTTTTTTTTAATGTATATCCTTTCCCAAACTGTTAATTCCAAGTATTTAGATAGATGTTTGAAAAGTTTTGCTTCTTTTTCAATTCTATGATTATCTAATAAACTATGTGCTGCTATTGATGATTTTTCAATTTCACCATTTTTTATATTTCTAAACTATTCTTTTTAGATGTATGAGGTAAGAAGAATTCACGATTCATTTGATTCTTATTAAGAAAATCTTATAATGTAAAAATTCCCAACTTTATTATATGAATTGCATAAGAAAAACTGAGTTGTACTTATAAAACTTACCTTCTTCACAACGAACTCCCTTGCGACCTGGCGGACAAACACAAGTGAACATTCCTATGCCATCTACACATGTGCTTCCAAATCCACAGGGGTTAGAGTTACATTCATTAATGTTAAGCCTACAGTCAGGACCTGCAAACCCTGGTGCACATTCACAAAGGTACCAGTTTACACCATCCACACACTTGCCACCATTGTAACATGGACATGGAGTGCAATCATTTATATCATGTTCGCAATGTTGTCCTTCAAAACCTTCTTTACAGATGCATGAGTAAAGGTCTCCAGTGTTCACACAAGTTGCACCATTTTGACATGGATTGGATTTACAGGCATGTATCTTAGCTGAAAATTAACAAAATTATTATTTAATTTTAGGAAGTTATATTTTGAGGTTATTTTAATTATATTATTTTTGGTCTGGACATCTTACCTCAATATTAATGTTGATTTGTTCTTGGACATGTTTCAAAACAATTCTCTGTTTTATCTTCAGCTTTCCCAGACTGGTTTTATTTATGTTGCATTATGTTGCACCACCTGGATGTCGATGTCAGCTCCATCCTGTGGTTGGCCAAAGAACCTCCAAACAAGGTCACCCTCCATCGGAATATCAAAATTCATAACTCTGTTTCTGTTCTTCTGAATATAAATTTTTTCCCAAATAGTCAGCTCGTTTGTATTTTCTAACTGTTTTAATAATTTAGTGTCTGAATTTATATTATGTTTTTCAGACCAAACATGAGCAGCAACTGCAGATTTTTCAATTTCTCCATTTTTAATATTTCTTATGTGTTCTTTGGTTCTAATTTTTAGGTTTCTTTTTGTTTTCCCTATATATATCTTTTCACAACCCATGCATTCAATTTGATATATTCCTGACTTTTTATTTTTATCAGTTTTTTCATTTTTGTTGGTTTTTTATTAGTTTATTTAAACTGTAGTTATTTTTTGGTGCTAATTTAATATTAAACTTCTCAAATATATTTTGAAATTTATTATGTACCCAGGGGTGATATGTGAATTTCCTATATTTTTTCATAGGTGGTTCTTCTTTTTCAAGATTACTTCTGTTTATCATTTTTTGTTTTTTATACTTTTCTATCCTTTTTTGTACCATTTTTTCATCAAACCCATTTTCTCTTGCTACTTTGATTATGTGTTTTTTCTCATGTTTAAAATCTTCTTCGTTTAAGGGTAAGTTTACCAATCTATGAGTTAAACTATTAAATGCTGCTAATTTATGTCCAATTGGATTGAACCCTGTTGATTTTATAAAATTTTCCGTATGAGTTTCTTTCCTATGAATCCTGAATTCAATTTTTCTTTTTCTTCGTTTCTGACCAATTTAAGATCCAAAAAAGGTATTTGTTTATTGTCTTCTATTTCTTTGGTGAATTTAATGTTTGTACTCTGTAAATTTAATAGTTTTAGGGAATCTTCTACATGTTTTTCTTTAACAATACAAATTATATCATCAACATATCTACTCCAAAATTTAAACATTGTGGGATGTGCTTTAGTGATTTTACATTCAAAATCGCTCATAAATAAATTTGCCAGGAAAGGTGATAATGGGTTTCCCATTGAGAGCCCTGATTTTTGTCTATAGAAATTCCCATTGAATGTAAAAAACATTTGGTCAATGCATAACGCAGTTAATTTCAAATAATCTTCTTTGATCTCTCTGTCTATGTTGTTTTTTCTTAACCAATTGTTCAATATGTACCGAAACAAAAAACTTTGGAGATATTGAACAATTGGTTAAGAAAAACAACATAGACAGAGAGATCAAAGAAGATTATTTGAAATTAACTGCGTTATGCATTGACCAAATGTTTTTTACATTCAATGGGAATTTCTATAGACAAAAATCAGGGCTCTCAATGGGAAACCCATTATCACCTTTCCTGGCAAATTTATTTATGAGCGATTTTGAATGTAAAATCACTAAAGCACATCCCACAATGTTTAAATTTTGGAGTAGATATGTTGATGATATAATTTGTATTGTTAAAGAAAAACATGTAGAAGATTCCCTAAAACTATTAAATTTACAGAGTACAAACATTAAATTCACCAAAGAAATAGAAGACAATAAACAAATACCTTTTTTGGATCTTAAATTGGTCAGAAACGAAGAAAAAAGAAAAATTGAATTCAGGATTCATAGGAAAGAAACTCATACGGAAAATTTTATAAAATCAACAGGGTTCAATCCAATTGGACATAAATTAGCAGCATTTAATAGTTTAACTCATAGATTGGTAAACTTACCCTTAAACGAAGAAGATTTCAAACATGAGAAAAAACACAATATCAAAGTAGCAAGAGAAAATGGGTTTGATGAAAAAATGGTACATAAAAGGATAGAAAAGTATAAAAAACAAAAAATGATAAAACAGAAGTAATCTTGAAAAAGAAGAACCACCTATGAAAAAATATAGGAAATTCACATATCACCCCTGGGTACATAATAAATTTCAAAATATATTTGAGAAGTTTAATATTAAATTAGCACCAAAAAATAACTACAGTTTAAATAAACTAATAAAAACCAACAAAAATGAAAAAACTGATAAAAATAAAAAGTCAGGAATATATCAAATTGAATGCATGGGTTGTGAAAAGATATATATAGGGAAAACAAAAAGAACCTAAAAATTAGAACCAAAGAACACATAAGAAATATTAAAAATGGAGAAATTGAAAAATCTGCAGTTGCTGCTCATGTTTGGTCTGAAAAACATAATATAAATTCAGACACTAAATTATTAAAACAGTTAGAAAATACAAACGAGCTGACTATTTGGGAAAAAATTTATATTCAGAAGAACAGAAACAGAGTTATGAATTTTGATATTCCGATGGAGGGTGACCTTGTTTGGAGGTTCTTTGGCCAACCACAGGATGGAGCTGACATCGACATCCAGGTGGTGCAACATAATGCAACATAAATAAAACCAGTCTGGGAAAGCTGAAGATAAAACAGAGAATTGTTTTGAAACATGTCCAAGAACAAATCAACATTAATATTGAGGTAAGATGTCCAGACCAAAAATAATATAACAAAATTATATTTTTTTTTTTCCATGAAACTTATTATGGGAAAATAACATTATGAGGCTTTTAAGTTAGTAAATAAAATATTGTCATAATTAACCAAATACACTCCGTGTTCTTCAAAGCACAGGACCATGGTTTCTGGAACAGTAGTTCCTATCTTCAACCATCTTTATGAATTGTAAAGATGGCATTCCTGCTGAAACTGCAATCCTGGGCTTGAAGAACACTGAGTTTATGTGGTGAGATTTTCACAACTCACTATTTATTTATTAAGTTGAAATCCTCATAATATTATTTCTCATAATTAATTTATGAAACAACCTATTTTATTTATTAAAATTATACATAGCCTTAGACTCTTACTTTAAGGGAGGAAAGGAGATTACAAGTATTTGAGCATAAAGTTATTAGGAAAATTTTTGGACCAAAGAGAGATGAACAGACAGGAGAATGGAGAAAACTACATAACAGTGAACTATATGGTCTTTATATGAAGCCAGATATAATAAGAACAGTTAAGTCTCGTAGACTGCGGTGGGCAGTATGTGGCACGAATGGGGAATGAAAGACATGCATGGAAGCTTTTTGTAGGAAAACCAGAGGGAAAACACCCAGTTGGTAGACCAAAAATGAGGTGGGAGAATAACATTAACTATGATTTGAGGGAAGTAGATTATACAGGGAATGATTGGAAAACATTAGCTCAGGATAGGGATGTATGGACAGCTTATGTCCACGTGGCCATGAACCTACGTGTTCGATAGTGCTAGTGAGTTAATTAGTTATACATAGCCTAAATGGTTTGAGTAGTAATGGTTTGCTAGCCAGATAAGATAATCAGTATACCCCAATAGCTCTCTGAAAGAGTGTATGGGACATTTATCTGAAATGAATGGATTAACGAAGTAAAAAGTGAATCCACATATTTAGGAGTACATAAGGTACTTTGTGCATACTATTCTTTATATCTTTAAAATCACATTTATACAAATTAAGGCTCATATCATTAACAAGGAAATTCTTCATTCAATGTTTTTATTATTAATTTAATACTTCTCACTGAAGGACAAATTATATTTGAAGATAAAAATTATATGCTCATACTTGGGCTTGAACCCAGTATCTTTGCCTTTCTAGGCTAATGCTCAACCCCTGAGCTACCTGAGCTCTCCAATCTGAATGCAAATTTTTCTCTAAGACATTGTTAATTTCCGAGCACCAAATGCTACGAGCCTTTGCTCGGTTTTGCAAATGGTGGCTTCTTATTTAAGAAGGCATTTATTGGGAATTTAAACATTACTTTATAAAGCCACAAGGGATCCTTTCAATGTTTTTATTGTTAATTTAATACTTCTCACTGAAGGACAAATTATATTTGGGTTCAACTCCGATCTAAGCGTATAAATTCATCATTATTGTTAGTTCATTAGACTTATTGCAGAAGACAAGACAACTTACCTATATGACATGTAGTGCCTTCCCATTCAGGCAGACAGCGACATACGTAAGTATCGCCCAAATCCTGACAAGTACCTCCATTGCGACAAGTGCTTCGATCACAATGACTGTCTTTCAAATTGCATGTTTTACCTTTCCATCCATCACGACATGTACAAATAAAGTCTGCTACACTATCTGTACAACTTCCATTGTTTCTACATGGATTTGGATTGCATTCATCTTTATCTGTAAAATTAAACATTTTTACTTTTTCAAGGTACAGTAAACTCTTGATAATTTGGGTAGAAATTATTCAGTTTACAGTTTTTCATGCATTGAATTCCAAACATAATTTTTTTATTAAATTAATATTTAGAAGCTAAAGCTGTTACTATGATTGAAATAAGTAAATTAATGTACATAACTAAATTATTGTAATCAATGGTAAAGAGAATTTTTTTTTGCCTGAACCAGGAATCGAACCCCAAATCTTCAGCTTTCCATGCTGATGCTCTGACTACTTCATTCAGGCTTCATTCCCATCCAAGTATAAATCTTCCCTTTACCTTACTCTCTTGGTCCCACATTCAATGCAATGAATCATCATTCACAAATGCACAATGAATGGCTTCTACATTATGAAGACACGAAGGGATTCCACACAGCTATAGCTTTATTTATTGAATAAATATTGAGAAGCTTAAGCTATATGCATGAAAAGTAAAACGATTCCACTACAGGCAATAGGAGACCCTTGGGGTAGTAGGAGGTTAAGGCTCCCACTTTTTCTAGACAATTGGCACTTGATATCAGCCAGATTTTCAACCCTGCATGACAATCGCCTTTACCCCCCGAATAAGTGTATGGTACTCTTTTCCATTAGAGTCTGAGTTGACCCCAGGGTCTTCGTGCCACCAGAAGGTTTCGGTTATTTTAAAAATCCTGATCCTACTGGGACTCAAACCCTCGACCTTTCGGTTTGTAGCATATTGCCTTAACCAACTACAATGTGTTATACATGGTTTCTTTATTATAAATATTTTACAATATCATATTTCCATTATTCATATCTTTTTATTTTTCATGCTCTTTCACCCCTTCATTAGCCCAAAATTTGGGAGTTTACTGTACATTTTGTTTACTAAATTTGGTGATAATATGTCAAGATTAACTTCAAAACTCTTATAGTTTCATGAAGAAATAACAACTAAAATCAATTCATCCGATTGAGGGTCTTTCCACTTTTCAGCGGTTGCCCTTTTACCAGCCGGCTGCTGGCCCTTCACATCCACATGTGTCAATCACAGAGGTAGATGATCAACAGCCAGTGTAGGGGTGACATGTGATTAGCATGTCGAGTCCCCCAGCCGTTATAGCTGGTTCCTCAACCTGGAGCCGCTACTTATTGTAGCTACCCAATTGCCTCACGATGCTGGGTGGGCACCGGTCCCATACTGGCCGAAATACCATGAGAAAATTTCTTCCCCCATGGAGACTCGAACCAGCGTAGCTCTGCGCCAAGGCTTCCTACCTTAACCGCTCGGCTACGGCGCGGGACATAAAATCAATCATGATTATTTAAAACTCATTTCTATAATATAGTGTATATATGTGATGATGTAGATATATTTCTTGTGTAATATGTTGCCTAATGGTTTAAAGTGGAGCATCCTTAAAATTTGTTTGCAGGGATACAACTGATCGAATTTGAATTTAAGTTACATCAACTCTTCATACTTACATTTTACATCATTACTTTTTCCTTAGAACATATTTTCCTACTAATTGTAACAAAAGTTATTAAACAAACAATCACAAACAAGCTAAATAAATAATATAATTCAATAATATAGATAAAAATTTACCTACAAAATTGAAATATATCCAGTATGGTATATAAGGTTAAACACATAAAAAAAAGAATAAAATGCTGTAGGCCTATATAACTAATGTCAAATACTTAACTTTTATATGAGCAAAGAAAACTATGAAAAAGAAAAAGAACACATAATTAATGTTGCAATAGATAACAGTTATGAAGAAAATATGGTACACAAGAAAATAAATAAATTCAAAAGACAAAAAATTAAGAAATGAAAGCACACTTATAAAAGAAACAGAATAAATTAAATTCAAGAAATTCACTTATCATCCATTCACTGAAACACTATAAATTTCAAAAAATTTTCAAAAAGTTTAATATAAGATTAGCACCAAAGAATGAATACAGCCTTAATAGGATAATTAAAACCAATAAAAATGAAAAAATTGAAAACGAAAACAAATCAGGAATTTATAAGATCAAATGCAGTGATTGTGACAAAATTTATATTGGAAAAACGAAAAGAAATTTTAAAACAAGGGTGAAAGAACATCTTAGAAACATCAAAAATGGAGAAGTGGAAAAATCAGCAGTAGCTGCTCATGCTTGGTCCGAAAAACATTTAATTGAATCAAAAGCCAGTCTAATTAAACAAATAGACAAACAAAAGGAACTCACAGTTTGGAAAAAGATCCACATTCAGAAAAACAAAAGAAAACTTATGAACTTCGAAATTCCCGCAAATTTTGACCTGATCCAGAGGTTCATTGGTCTACCAACAGAGGGAAGAAGAAGAGTTTCTTCCGATCGACATAACACCAGTCGCCAACAAAGTTCTGATGATGAGACAGTTATAGTCTCGAAATCGCGATCAACTTAGAAAATATATATGAGGAGAGGTAAGAAACATTTAATTTCACCATAATGTAAAATAACTTATCTCATGTACTTGGATATCAAATTTTGAATAAGAGAATTAAAATGCATACTGTACTAGGATTTTATAAAATAAACAGATTACTATAATATGGAAATTAAATTTAGGCAATTAGAGAAAAGCTTGAAATGAGGCAAGCCCATTAAAAAATTTTTAAAAAAGATTAAGGGTCGTATGTTAGAACATTACTCTCTACTCAAATTACTTCCAATCACTAGTGAGCTGATTCACCGTGAACAATTGCTGAGAACGAATTAACGGCCGACTTATCGGTCATGCATGAGAGTCGACATTTTCGTAATATTGGCAACGAATTACCCAGAATTCTCAGCGATAAAACCACTTCCGTTATTTTCGTCTGCTATAGAGGAATGCATTTATGCTTGCATCCCGCAAATAATACCGTATACAAACACGTCTGCGACACGCAATATTACGCCGATTCTCCTGTTCTTCCAGTTGAATTCTTTGGTAGACTCTATCAAATTCCTCTTCTCCGTGTATACCGAAAACATGATCGAAGTCTTCAAGGTCCGACATCTTGGATAAATGTTGGATAAAGCAGCAAAGTACATCGATTACCATCGGTTCCCGTCGGTTCCCTTCGGGATTTTAATTTGAATTGCTCATTTAAGCTACCTCCGCAGGTAGCTTACAAATTTAACCAATTATTATCGCATGAACAGATTTCTGAGTAAGCAAAATCGTATTAGCATACAACTTGCTCAGCAGAGAAGGCATTTTACTGTCTAATGCGTCCAAACATGCGACCCTAAAAATTCAAGTAAACATACAGTACCGGTATTGATTTTTTTGTTTGTTTTTTTTAAATGTAATGAAATTCTATAAATACTTACTAATGCTGCAAATTTCTCCTTCCCAACCTTCCTTGCAGATGCATTCATAGGATTTCACCTTATCCACACATGTGCCTCCATTCTGACATGGATTCAGCTTGCAATCATTAATGTCTGAAAATGTATTTAATATGTTATATTATCTATACATATCACTGTTAGCTGCCATTTAAGCCAAAACTATTACTCGACAATGTTAACTTTCAATGCGGAAAAGCTGAGAACTAGAAGAATGTGGTAAGGGGGAGTAGGGGTTGGAGGTAGTAGACCCTTGTCTTAGGTTGCAGTGACAGTGTTTATTATCCGTCAGTCGTGTATAGTCAGTTGTTAGTGACAATCTAAAGTGCGAAAGTTAGACCCTTTATTCACAGTATATACACATTTAAGTCTGCCAGACAGTTGATGGAAATCAGTGCTTATTTAATTTCTCTGTACGTCACATTATCCAGACACCCGTAGGCATACAACCTCCGATGATCTTTCATTAACTTTATCTCCTATTTCAAGTAGGTCTACCACTGTATTTGCCACTGATTATACCACTTGCCCAGTCATTTGCTTGTACCAGCGGTGGAAGGAGACACTTTTCCCCTCTTCAACACTAGTGCCATTGCTTCCCCTCATCGGCTAAAAAGTTAATGTGGTCGAGTAATACATTCTCAATAATTTTTTGTTGAACTTAGAAAATCTTAGATTTAGAAGTAATATGTTCCATCTAAAAAGCTAATATTGACAATCAATATATTAAAACATTTTTTTAGATTTTTTCTGAATACTTTCATTCTTAGAAAATATGAAGTTATGTCTAACAATAGTGAAATGTGAAGTAGATATCGAAAAAAAGGATAACTTTGAGACAAAAATTTCAAATTTTACTTCAATAAAAATTATGTATTTCTGAAATAGAAGTTATATATTTTATAATGATAGTATAGGGTACAATAGTCAGAAAAAAACAATAAAGCCTTAAAACAAGTTTATATGGAAAAAATCAGAATCATTAACATAATAACAATTTCTTTAAACTTTCAATAACTTCCATTGAATGTTAACAATATAAAGAATTCAATGTAATAATTCTTAATGCTAATAAATATCTAATCTGAAAAATGTAATATTTATTGATTATTCTAAGATAAATGTTTACATGTGAACTTGATCTCTGAAATGGGGAAGAGAGAACATTGCCTTTTTAGGAATTGACATTATGTGGTATTATTTATTTAAGTAAAATTTTATCAATTATGAATGAGTTTTTTATATCTCACCACATAAAGTTGTTTGTTTTCAAGATACCAGTTTCAAAAGTAATTTTTCTTTCATCTTCAGTCAAACTTCAACTTATTCATAAATTGAAAATACCACATAATGTTACTTTCCACTTTATTTTTGATTAAAATTTGATCACCTCACCTCATATTCTTCTTCTTCTTCTTAAACCAGTTTCGGGATTTTCTTCAGCTACATCTACAGAATTTCATAACTGTGAAAATAATGAGGATGGAACTGAAGGAGGTCCTGAAACCGGCCTAAGAAGAAGTAGAATATGAGGTGAGGTGATCAAATTTTACTTAAATAAAAGAGAACATATTTTATATGTGAAGTTATATATTGTCAGATTTGACAATTTTTTTTTTATGTCCATCACTGTAGTCTCGAGGTAGCGTGCTTGCCTTGTCATGCAGTGGGCCCGCGTTAGATCCCCAGTTGGGATCAGTTTCCTGAGTGAAGTTTTTTCGGGGTTTTTCCTCACCTGTAAGACAAATGTCAGGAAACTTTAAGACCCACAAGGTCCCAGAATATCATATGGCCATCATTATCACCATCATTCATATTCGCTTTAGATTAAGTTTAGGATTAAGGACTCTCCAGGCACACCATTATCATCATCATCCATCATATCATCGGAGCAAACTCAGAAGAGGATTACAATTACGTCAATGCCAGGAGAGGACACCGGAAATGTCAAAATGTTAAAATGACAACCCGGGGCATTGAATAAAAAAAAATGTAATATTTAACTTTCACAAGGAAAAAACACAATGAGGTTTAATTTAAGAATTAAATTAATATTTTTAATACTTCACCTCATATCCTTTATTCTTCTAGACTGCAGTTTCGGATCTATATCTACATCATCAGTAGCCTCTCTTCGACTGGTGTTATGTCGTTTCTTGGCGGTTTTTTTTTTTCTTCTATCAGTGGACCGATGAACCTCTGGATCAAATCAAAATTAATAAAATTTGATTTGATCCAGAGGTTCATCGGTCCACTGATAGAAGGAAGAAGAAAACAGCCAAGAAACGACATAACACCGGTCAAAGAGAGGCTACTGATGATGGAGATATAGCTCCGAAACTGCAGTCTAGAAGAATAAAGGATATGAGGTGAGGTAAGAAACTATTCCTAATTTTTTGTAAGTTTATTCTATAATCAAATGTATAAGATTTCAATCCTAGAATGTGTTTGCAATTTATAATACTTACTTTCATGGCAATATTTTCCAGTATAACCAGGTTCACAAGCACAGCGAAAACCTCCCCCAGGTTGACTGACACAGGTACCATGTTCTCCACAAATGCCAGAAGATAACATCACTGCATCGTTGTTGCTTGCATTTGATGGTGCTGATACTGTACAGCTGTCAATCACTGTAATGCACATCATTATTACTTGCATTAAAATTCTTCTATTTCTTCCTTTACTTATACCAGATTCTTTTAACTTTACTATCTAACCTCTCTTGCTTAACTCTTGTTTTTTTTACCCCGATGCTATTAGGGCATCCAAGGGCTAGGAAGTCTTTCCTTTCTTGCATTTCTTCTTTCCTTTATTTTGTTTTCTTCTCCAGAAAAGCCTGACCAGAGGCTATAAAATGGCAGCCCCATCACTGGTCTTGCCTTCCTTTGGCCAGCAACCAATCGAAGGGACTATTATTACGCTTTCAAGTCTTATATGAGAATTTTGCGGATGATCTCTGGGCCGTCCTATGAAACACTGAAGGGAAAATTTTCTATAGGATCGTAACAGGCCTTGGCCTAATACTTGGAAGGAAGAAGAAGAAGAAGAAGAAGAAGAAGAAGAAGAAGAAGAAGAAAATTCTTCTCAAGCTGATAAAATTAATAGTAATAAGACAAAGGTACAGACTATAAAGGCACATGAATAATGTAAGCCAAGAGCAGTATAATATGTTAAAACTGACTTTAACCCCCCCCTTCTTTCTACTTATTTCATAGGATGCTGAGTGGGCCCCAGGCCTGTCTTGAGATGGATAAGTAAAACAAAATCTCTACTCTTCCACCATATGGATCATTGAGTTCATGTCTCATTCAAAACAGTTAGGATAATTTAATACCAAGTGTATGATAACAGATAAGTTAACTGAAGAGTTACAAATGGAAACTTAACATCATGAATGCTGGACAGAAAACATAATTCATAATTATCTTAAAAAAAAACTCCACAGCACGACAGGCCTAGAATGCCCTTGGTCTACCAACTGGTTGCTGGCCTCACATCTACATTTGATGATCAGCCAACTAGTGTAGGGGTTACATGTGGTCAGCATCATGGGTACCCAGCTGTTATAGATAGTTTTCTCAATCTGGAGCTGCTTCTTATTGTAGCTACCCAAATGCCTCTCGACGCTGGATTGGCATCAGTCCCATACTGGCTGAAATTCCATGAAAAACTTTCTTCTGTCATGGAAACTTGAACCAGCACAAGTCCCATAAGCTCTGCACCAAGGCACTTGTCTTAACCACTTTATTACGGCACAGGACATAATTACATTATACCCTTTTCATTCTATTGCAATTCAAACAATGAAAGAATAGTATATTGTGATACGAGTGTGGTAATCACTTGATACGGATCGAGGAAAAGTTAAAAAAATAAGGTGCTTGCGCCAAATTTTTTTAATTTCCAAGATTCTGATATGTGCTTACCATATGGGTATTGCATACTATTTTTTGCACTATGTGTATTTATTTTAGTAATTAAGATATTAGCTAGTATGGAAGTGAGGTATGGACAATCAATAAGTACTACAAGAATAGACTAATAGCTCTAGAAATGGATTATTTACGGAGAAGTGCCAGAAAGTCTAGATTAGAACATGTCACAAATAAGGAAATTAGAAACAAAATGGAAGCAGAAGAAAGCATAATTGAAAGAATTGAGGAGAAGGAATTAAAGTGGTTAGGACATGTCTTAAGAATGGAAGATGAGCGATGGCCGAAGCAACTATATGAACGGCATCCGAACAGAAAGAAGAAAAGAGGGAGATCAAGGTTAACATAGAAGGAAAACATGAAGACAGTAATGCAAGCTAGAGGGCTAAGCATCGAAGATGCCCAAGACCGTAGAGCAGCAGCTGTAAAAACCCGAAGATAGATAGAGAAGATATTAGCTAAAATATTAATAAATATAATTCAAGGTAAATGTTAGATTTCAGAAGGTGAATCGGCTATATGTGTTGCTATGGAGAAATAATAAGTATTGTTGGTCATGTCGCCATCTTACACTTGTTCTTCTTCTTCTTCTTCCTTCCAAGTATTAGGCCAAGGCCTGTTACGATCCTATAGAAAATTTTCCCTCCAGCGTAAATAGTTTGATCCTTCCGGAAAATTCTCAAATAAGATTTGAAAGCATAATAATAGTCCCTTCGATTGGTTGCTGGCCAAAGGAAGGCAAGACCAGTGATGGGGCTGCCATCTTATAGCCTCTGGTCAGGCTTTTCTGGAGAAGAAAAGAAAATAAAGGAAAGAAGAAATGGAAGAAAGGAAAGACTCCCTAGCCCTCGGATGCCCTAATAGCGTCGGGGTCGAAAAAACAAGAGTTAACCAAGGGAGGTTAGATAGTAAAGTTAAAAGAGTGCAAAACACAAGTAAGTGGAAGAAATGTTTTGCTCAGCTTGGGCACCTTGTGGTCGCCATCCACATATCCTCTAGATGAGGACCCCTGAGGGTTCTTACACTTGTTAAAACTGTAAATTGATTTGGGATTTATTTCCGATTATGGAGAAAGTTTTAGACTATGTGTGTAGCGATGATGAAATGGAAGAGGCATGGAAAACTGGATGAGATGAATTAATACCAAAATTAATACAAATTGCAGTATCACCATCAATATTTTTAAAAAAAATGTTTCACTTACTGCACTAGTGCTTTGGTCAATTTTTAAAGTATTGAGATTTCTTTTGTTTTCATAGCAACCAAGATTGAATGCAGGAATGTCAAATTACGATGCGCATCAACAATAACAGTAAGTATACAATATTAGTTATATAGTGCAAAAAATATATTTGTTGGTGAAAAGTTAGTCATGACTATTTAACTCATGCTCCAAATGGGAGTCAATGACCAATCACGTTACAATGATTTTTGATTTACAACCAATCACAGTCATGTTTCACCTAGAATTTACCAACTAAAGTTTATCATAATAAAGAAAGCACCTCCTTTTTAACATTCTGAATAGGTCATAGCATTATTCTGCAGTGACTGACTCACTAAGAAATACGGCTACCAGATTATATATATATATATAGTGCATGAATGTCAACACATACCGCATGCGGGAGTTAATACAAAAACATTTGTAGCAATTGATTATACCACCAAAAAAAGAAACCACTGTTTGCACTTTCTTAAATGTATTTTTTCCCAGAAAAATATAATTGTCATATTTACATCATAGGATATCAGAAATGAATTAATATAAAGTTTGATGTGTTTAATTTTTTCTCCACTAGAATGCATTCTTACAATATTGCATTCCTTTGGCAATAAATAATATGATCTGGTTGTAGTGATGAACAAAAGAAGCAAATGAAGCATACCAATCGTTTCTCATTTGTTTTCAAACATCGCCGTTTACATTAAATATATAAATATTTTAAAATAGCTATATTTAAATAATGATTTGTGAGTAAACAGCTTAATTTATTTTTTATAAGATTCATGATGTGTTCCATTGAGGTATTATTCAAAATTAATATAAAATTATGGAATATTCACCTGAAAGGTCCGTCTCCTCAACTTAATTAATCATTTAACTGTAGCGCTTTCGGGACTTGTCCCATCATCGGCAGGATTCAAAACTGGTGTTTCACTGAAGATCTGGTAGAGGGGGTTGCATGTATTGGGTTCGTTTTCGTTTATCAGGCTGTCATTGTTGTGAGCTGCTTTCATGATTTTCATCTCTTCGAGTATGTTTATCTTCGCTGGATTATTTTCTCTGTGCATTACTGTTAGGGTGTTTTAAATATTTAACATGCGATGTCCTTCATGGATAATGTGTTTTTCATGCGATGTCAAGTTATGCAAAACACGTTATCCATGAAGGACATCGCATGTTAAATATTGAAAACACCCTAACAGTAATGCACAGAGAAAATAATCCAGCGAAGATAAACATACTCGAAGAGATGGAAATCATGAAAGCTGCTCACAACAACGACAGCCTGATAAACGAAAACGAACCCAATACATGCAACCCCTCTACCAGATCTTCAGTGAAACACCAGTTTTGAATCCTGCCAATGATGGGACAAGTCCCAAAAGCGCTACAGTTAAATGATTAATTAAGTTGAGGAGACGGACCTTTCAGGTGAATATTCCATAATTTTATATTAATTTTTAATTTATTTTATTCGTTAAATAGTCCTAACAAATGCCACTCTTGATTTCCAAATTCTCTAGATAAATTGGAAATCACTCGTGGCATTACTTATGATAAATTCTAATTTTGGCATAACTGAACAGATTACTATGGATCATTGTAATTTACATGACATAGTAAGACAGTATCATTAATTGTAGTTTTAGTTGTGTTGATTACAGTCAAATCAAACAAAAATAAAACAAAGGCACAAGTTATATAACACAATAGTTTTAAGTAAGGATGAGACATACACAAAAAACAAAGAAACATTCTGAGTGGTTATCAACAGTCAGGCAGATGAATGTAATGAGATTTTAACAGCTGTTAAATTTAAAATAGACTTACATAATGCCTCAAGGTAAAATTATTATATATATAAAACTTATATATTATATTTTTTGTATTATTTTCAAGTGGGAGAAAGGGGGTAACAGGTTTTGGTTCCATTTCTAGTCACAGCGGGGAGCCACTGGACTCCCTGCTGTCTTCTCAATAGTTCAAAGTGGCTACTTTAGTATGGTACACTCCAATACAATTACTATGAATATGTTGGAAATTTTTACATTGTAGGATTGTAGTGACTTAATTTCACTTAAATGATAATAAATTCTAAGGGAATGAAACTATTGAGGTTGTTCTCATGAAAAGATTTTTTAAAATGTTTACAGATGTTCAGCGGTCCTATTTCAAGATACCGAAAATGACAATGAATGAAAGATACATATATAATAATAGCTTTATTTTATCTGGCTGAGTTGAGGCCTTAAGGCCTTATCTATCGCTCAACCAAGGTTGAATAAAAATTACATTAATTATTCTTATTAAATTTATTTTTAAATTTGAAGAGAAACATTTTTGCCCAGACCGAGAATAATAAAAACTTCAATTAGTCTTATCTCTAATTTTTAATAAACATAAATGATTATATCGTATATCTACAATGCAATTGTTATCTACAATATATGTTGATTTACTCTCGATTTAATATATGAAATATAAAATGTACAACATAGAAAAATGAAAATAAAACTAACTACACAGAAAAAAATTGAATTTGTCTGATAATGCTCTAGCAGCCACAATTTTTGTTTTATCAGAATCAAATTTGGCATATAGCAATCAATTAAAATTAGTTTGTTAACCAGTGAAATCAGACTAAGTGTAAGAGTTCACCGAAAACAAAAATTAAGAAATTGGTCTAGTGGTCCCAATTTTCAATATTTCCCAATGAAATTCAGCATGTGCTATTCAAATAAAACAAGGAAGATATTCTCCAAATATCAGCAAAATCCAATAATTAGAAATGCAGGTTTACCTGAAACCCAAAATTAAAAATTGCTCTAACCACCATGTTTACTCCATTGTAATGTATACTGTACAGTTTAAGTAACCCTTAAATCAGCAATATATCTTATAAAATAAATTAGTTTAATATTTTTAATAAAGCAATAAGAAATTAATTAGCAAAAATTATTTGAATTTGTGTCAAATTACACAAAAGTATTTAAAAGGTAATAATAACATATGGTTCTGATAGGTTTGTTTTCGCTGCAGCCCGAAAGGTTAGCATTGAGTTTCTCTAATTTAACAAAAGAAAGATATATTCCATAAACCAGCAAAATTGGACCATAATTTCAACATTCATTCAGTTGATTCAGTTCCTGCATGATGGACTTTTTAAAATTATAACTTGTATCTGCCACAAGGAGAGTGACTTCAGTTTAACTATCTTAAAAAGGGCTCTAGGATATATTCACAATCATACCGAGTGTGACTGGTTTCCTGGAGAAAATAGGAACTTGTGAGTTTTCAGATATTTCAATTTTATATTGAATTAGGGATTGAAGCTGGAAGCAAGATCTTCATTTCTTGTATTCAAAAGAGTTCATTTTCGATTTTAACAAATTTGGGATTTCAGTATTTCTAAAGAGGTTTGAAGAAGAAAAATTACCATGGTTTGAATGTTGTAGAATACATTGTACAAAATACATTTACATACATGCGTGCATACATACAAATATATGTATTCAGATATACATATATATATATATATAGAGAGAGAGAGAGAGAGAGAGAGAGAGAGAGAGAGATAGAGATAAGCTCTTAAGAGCAAATTAAAGATGACCTGCATTCTTAGAAAATTGTTAATAAAATCAAAATTAGAAAGAGAGGAGATAGCCAAGTAAAATGGCTCAAGAACATAATTTGAAAATCATATTTGAGAGAGCTTAATTTCAAATCTTGGGTAACCCAAAATGACTGGAGTTTTTCATAGTTTTTCCTCAGTTGTAAAGCCAGATGTTGGGTTAATTTTTTGTTATTACAATTTGTTAATTAATCATATTTGATAATTCATTAAAATCAATACTTGCACAAGACAAAAAAAAAAACTCAGGATCTAGTATAAATCCACATATGTAATCTAAGGTATTAAAGTATACTACATTCAAACAATGATGAAAAATTGTCAAGGGGAATAACAGTTGAAATCTTTGTCTTTCAGCAGAATTTTAAGATTTTCTCAAAATCATTTCCACTTATTGTAGAATACACAAGTGATAAGAAAATTTGTAGTTTAGCTTTAGAGTCTTTTACAAAAAATGGATTCTCTTCTTGATTCCACAACATCAAATTACTGAATTTACTACAAATCTCCAGTTCCTTAGATATAATGAAATACCTTCACAAGGTGGAGTCTTACACTGCAGGCGAGGTGTGCTGCAGTTTTTCCCTTCCCAGTCCTCATGGCAATGACAATAATAATCTGCTTCTGTATTGAAACATGGTGCTTCATTCTCACAAGGATTTGGACTGCAATGATCATGGTCCACCTGCAATTAAAATACATTTATATTCATACAATAAACTTATCATATGAAGGGTATAGGGAATCAACCAGGTAAGTTACTTTTCATCAAAATGGAGTTTGAGGTGTTGTTAGATTCTCTATGAAAAGTATCATCATTTAGAAGTGTGAAACAGTAAAAAATATATAATTTAATCATGGGTTTATTAATGTTCCAAGTTTGGCATACAAGTAATCAAGTATGGATGTTATACAACTAAACATACATTTTGTAGGCTTCAAGGAAAAAGAGACTTGCCTGGTTTTTCCCCAGTAAGCTTTCATAATTAAATTAGGTATTTTGAAGATCCATGGAAGATGTTTTTTTTTTCCTTCTTCCCAATATAGAAGATGGCTGTGATGAATTATAGATACAGGGTTAGACTGCAGGTTACAAGGGAAACTATCAATATTCTCATATTGAGACCTACTATGAAATTTTTAGTAACCAAAATCTAGACCCCCAATTTAAAAGAAAAAAAAAAGCAGTAAAATTTAAATGTTACACTTGGCAGCTCTTGCTGCAAGCAGGAGATTAGAACAGACAGCATGTGCAATTGTCCAAGTGCTACTGCCCAGGTACTATACTACAAAATGCTCCCGTCTTAAATCTCAGGATCTTACATTTGGAACTCTCAACCAATTTTTGGTACATAGTATCCTTACTAAATAATGATCAAATTGTCAACAAAATTTGAGAGTATGTTTTGATATAATAATATCAATAATTCCCTTATTATATCAGCTTACAATCAATACTAATGAAATTCCTGAACACTACATCAAGACCAACATCATTGAGAACTTCTCAATAAATGTAGCAATAAATGTACCTGCTGATGATGGAATAGGTATTCTGAAAGGCCTTCAGGAAAAGAGAAGCACATATATCTTTTTATAAGTTGAGGACGACAGCACTGACCTAGGAAGTATATATTTTAGTTTTATTATATTAGTTACAAGGGATCTGTCAACCATTGCATGCCAAAACCTACCTTGAAATTTTTCTCAGAAAAGCGTTGTGATGTACCATGACTGTGTCCAAAAACTTATTTGCCACTTTTAACTGCAAGGCACTAAAATGCAGCCCAAATCTCTCATTTAAACAATAGGGAAGTAATACAACTCCTGAATTGGTGATATGGATAACTCTGACAACCTGCCCACATGCTGCATCCTGCCTCACTACATTTCGCTTTACTCACACAGGGAGTCCATCTGCTTTACACAGTGGGTTGCCATTACTGGATGCTGACTTCATTGTTTGTACCTTGCAGTTAAAAATGGCAGATCATTTTTTGAACTCGGCCTTGGTACATCACAACGCTTCTCTGGGAGAAATATCAAGGCAGGTTTCGGCATGCCATGGTTGATAGTTTCCTTGTTAGTAGTAAATCACTTCTTGAAAGCACCTGAGATTAAATGGAGGTGAAATGGGAGGAGACTTGGCATATCAATGGTCCTTGACCATACTGTTCTAAGTCCATTTCATAGTATTCTTGTTACATTTCTTACATTTCATGTCTCGTGTCTATGTGCATTGTGAAAATAAAAAGGAATTCGACATTTTGGTTAAAAATGCTATACAAAATATTGTATTCCTGTTTTATTCTCACAATGTACATCAACATGGGACATAAAATATTCATTTCATAACAAGAATAATTATTCTACGAGATGGACTTAGAACAATATGATTCTAGGCCATTGATATATTTTTTGCAAGCACAATGGTACTTTAATTCAATTAAATAGAAATCAGTGCATATTAGGAAACACAAAAATATTTATAACTTCATACTAAGTATTAGAAAAGGAAAAGGTTCTAACACCTTTCATATGACATTCTCTACATATTATGAATGATGGGTAAACAGTTATTTAAAAAAAAAAGAAACTACACAAAGCAAGGAACATTGTAAATACATTCTTGCTGGAATGTTAATACCGTATATTTTGCAACAAGCATTTTAAGTAAAACTACTTTAATGTACAGGAAATGATGTCAGCTATTACATTGTGTGAATGAATGTTAAATATTATGACAAGGGCAACTAGACGAGTGCAATATTTATACACAGGTAATCATTCAATGTCATTCTTTCAACCACATTTACATTAAAGTTACAAGAAAGTTTCCATCATTTTCAGCGGTCATTTATGTAGAATTACATTGTCTTATATCCATGAGACACAATTCTTTTGCGGTAAACTTTTTCAAAGAAAATTACCATTATTTACCCTCTTTATTTCGTGTTTGGATTTTAAGGAATTTAAAGTTCAATGCTCCTTAACATGAGGCTGCCTCTCGTCTGCATTCTGAACAAGATAAATTCCCAGCATCAAAATATACATTTTAAAATTAATTTTAAATTTATCTTTATCTCATTTATATGTGTCACATATACAGCTAGAATGTATTACATGGGTTATTATATGCAATTAAGAAATAAGCTGTATTATTTAATTAAGGTAGAATTTTTTATCACTCACCTCATATTGTTCTTCTTATTTGACTATAAACTAGTTTTGGAACATAGTTTCTGTTCCATCCTCAGTATTGTCACGACCGTTGTTCTGTCGTCTTGAAGAGCTGTCCTTCGCTCCTTCCATTGGCTGACTGAAAAACCTCGAAACCAGGTCATTCTCACCGGGAATTTCTAAGTTCATCAATTTCTTCTTTTCGCTCTTTTGAATGTAGATCTTTTCCCAAACAGTAAGTTCTTTTGGTTTTTCTATTTGTTTTAATAATTTAGCTTCTTTCTCGATAAGATGTTTTTCAGACCATACATGGGCAGCAACTTTAGATTTTTCACTTCCCCTTTCTTGACATTCCTGAGATGTTCTTTCACTCTAGTTTTCAAGTTTCTCTTAGAAAAACTAGAAAAACCAAAAGAACTTACTGTTTGGGAAAAGATCTACATTCAAAAGAGCAAAAAGAAGAAATTGATGAGCTTTGAAATTCCCAGTGAGAATGACCTGGTTTCGAGGTTTTTCAGTCAGCCAATGGAAGGAGCGAAGGACAGCTCTTCAAGATGACAGAACAATGGTCGTGACGATACTGAGGATGGAACAGTTTATAGTCAAATAAGAAGAACAATATGAGGTGAGTGATACAAAATTCTACCTTAATGAATATACCTCATAGTGAGAATTGCTAAAATAAGTAAGCTATATTATATTCTTCTCCTTTTCATCTAATCTTGTGATCCTGTTGAGCTATAAGAAAGTTAATCTTGTGATCCTGTTGAGCTATAAGAAAGTTAATCTTGTGATCCTGTTGAGCTATAAGAAAGTTAATCTTGTGATCCTGTTGAGCTATAAGAAAGTTAATCTTGTGATCCTGTTGAGCTAAAAGAAAGTTAATCTTGTGATCCTGTTGAGCTATAAGAAAGTTAATCTTGTGATCCTGTTGAGCTATAAGAAAGTTCATGTTGAATATATATATATATTTTTTGCCATATTTTCTAAAATGCCAGAGGAGATTTTTGTGGGTGGATTATTTAAAGGCAGATAAGGTGGGACTGTAAAAGAGGCAATTACAAATAGCTTGGTTTCTCTGTACCATGGCTCAGTTTTACCTTTATAACTGTGAAAGTTCCATGATTTTTAATGAATGAGTTAATAAAATAACAAGGGAAAAAAATCACAACAATTTTACATGCATTTTTTAATTACTAATATTATTACAAATTGATGTACTTACTTCACACTGATCACCAGTGAATCCCACAGGACAAATACATCGATAACCATTCACTTGATCTGAACATTCACCTCCATTTTCGCAAGGGTTGCTTTCACAGTCATCAATGTCTGTGTGACAATCACGACCTGCATCATACATAAAAACAAGTTATAAACCTCATAATCTATCATTAAGGGCATGTTGTAATCTATAGCTTTAATTAACACTGGAGAAACATATACTTTTTTTATGGATACAGTGATTTTAAACATAATTTTCCATATTGTTAGCATAATTCTAAAATCTCGGTTGTATGCAAATACATTAGTCTCTACTCAAATTACTTCCAATCACTGGTGAGCTGACTCACCGTGAGCAATTGCTGAGATCGAATTAACGGCCGACTTACCGGTCATGCATGAAAATCGACGTTTTCGTAATATTGGCAACGAATTACCCAGAATTCTCAGTGATAAAACCACTTCCGTTATTTTCGTCTGCTATAGAGGAACGCATTTACGCTTGCGTCCCGCAAATAATACCGTATACAACGACGTCTGCGTCGCGCAATATTACGCCGATTCTCCTGTTCTTCTAGTTGAATTATTTGGTAGACTCTATCAAATTCTTCTTCTCCGCATATACCGAAAACATGATCGAAGTCTTCAAGGTCCGACATCTTGGATAAAGCTGCAAAGGTTTCAAACTACATTGGTTACCATCGGTTCCCTTCGGGATTCTCACGATAAGTTTCTATCTTGAGCTATGATCTTAAGTTACCTCGTCAGGTAGCTTACAATTATTATCGCATGAATAGATTTCTGAGTAAGCAAAATGTATTAGGATAAAACTTTCTCAGCAGAGAACGCCTTTTACGGTCTAATTCGTTTATAAATTCGACCCTTAACCTTTTAATAGTCCCTAAACAACATAAAATGTGATTAGGACACACATTATTATCATCCAGTTTTATTAAGGATTAGGCCTTCTAGCCTGTTCCTCCATCTCTTCTTTGGGCCATCAAAATCTCTCTTTCTGTTGGGTTTGTAAACAAACAGATCTTAAGGTAGCCTATCATTGGACATCCATTATATGTCCCTGTGCCAGTATGGTTTCAGTGATAGTGATGTTTAATTCTTCTCGGATGTCAACATTCCGTTTATGATAAAGTAGTCTGCTAGGGGCCTTAGCAGACTTATCTCCATCACTTCTTTCCTTTGGACTTGATTTAGGGTGCTATGTGCATCAATTTTTGAAATAGTTGTTGCTGCTTGCCACAAACATCTAGTATTAAGTTTTACCACAGGTACATCATGATAAAAACAAATTAACTGTTACATAAAAAGATGTTAAATATTTTTCTGTTCAATACATCATATCAATATAGAAAGTATCCATAATACATTTTTTCTTGCCTGAATTCATATTATGGAACTGAAAGAGATAAGTTGTTTGTTTATTGGTTTACATTTTATTTAAATGTGCTTCATTATCATTTATCACCCATCATATCATCTGGGTGATGTAACTCTACCCTCCAGGTGCCCCAATCTAAGAAATAGATTAAAATTCTGCCAATGCCAGGGGAGAAGTCCAGAAATGCCATAAAAGACAACCTGAAGGCACTGGGGGAAAAAAAATATATATATATTTATTTAAAAGGGGAAAAGTTATATAAAAATCATTCACATAATGATCATATAGACTAATAATATCACAAATATCATCCTCAGATTTGATACTTTATATTCTTCAAAATAGAGTTTTAATTGTGGAATGCAGGCTTTCATGGCCGGTAATCATAATATTAAAAGATTCCGGGCTATGTGACCGTGGTCTATACCTGGTGTTTCTTCCAGACGTTTTCTCCCTCAACTGCGGAGGGCATCTTCAGTGGCGAGTGTTTCTAGGTGGTGTTCCCTTGTCGTAGACTTGACTGTGAATTATTTTGTATATGTAATATATTTAATATTGGTGTTTTAATTGCCCAATGTAAAATATATACCTACGTAAAAGATTTTGGATTTAAAGTAACAATATACATTTTTTTAATTTCAGTACATTTTTACCACATTTTCTAAAAATAATATTTTACTACCTTTCTGAAAAAAAAGAAGCTACAAGCAATTACCACTAGAAATCTTAACATCAGTCATTTTGAAGGGATGAGCTGTATTACTGTATTGTCTCCAGATTTAACATCCCAATTTTTGGTGCTTGTTTCTTAACACTTCAAAAAGTATTTTTTTAATATATACTTATTTTTTTTGGTAAGTGTGAATTACTGGTGAATAAAATCAATCTGCAAAATTTTATCTCATCTTTATTAGGCCTACTTTCCATATAAAAAATGTCTTTAAAATTTACAAAATATATATCCAAATTAATAATATTTCCTATCTAAACATTACAAATTTTTTTAAAGACAAATTAACACTTGAACTGGGACTTAAACCTTGGACTTCTCTCTCTACACGTCTGTATGCTGTCCATTGCATCATTCAAGAACCAATACAACCATCCACTTTTCTTTCTTCTTACGCAGTTCTCTTACATCCAAAGGAAGGTAGCCAAAACTATCACAATGTCATCAGACGGTTTCTATTCAGTACTATTTTAATGAGAATTTTATACTAATTATAAGAAGTAAAGCTTAATATTTTGATGTTATATTTAATTTAAAATATTCCAGTTGTGGACAATTATATTTTTTTACAAGATACTGATGCGTAAAATCAGAAGTCTTGGGTTTGAGTTCCAGTTCAAGGATTAATTTTTCTTTTCAAAAAATAAAATTGTCCAACACTAGAATATGTTAAATTAAATATAACAAAAAAAAATTAAAATCCACACCTTCAGAATGATAGGTCTGTTCACTGTAAACATATAGATGCTCTGGTCTGATGATTGTATTTGAGAATATAATGACCTATTGTAATGTTTATACAATTTTTTATGATTTAGTAGAGATTAAATGAAATGAAAAGCTTTAATGCCCCATATGGAGCTTCTGTCATAACAGTGTAGGACTCTTTAGAGGATCCATATTAGTTCCATAGAATTAAGCAATCATTATAAGAAAAGCCCATAAGGAGTCATGGGATAAATTTATAAGTACAGTATAACATGATGTATATGGAAGACAAGAAATAGGTTATGAACATCTAAATCAAACAGAGAAAGATACTGCCAGATTGAACATAATCCCAACAAAAATGGATACAACATTATGAAAAAAGAAAGAAATTAAAGGAGAAGAGAACAACGAGGAAGAAATAAAAGAGAAAGATATTGATGTAATATACATAAATTAATTAGAAATGATTCTGAAAACTACTAAGGACAGGAAAGCAGCAGGATTAGATAGTATGAATATGGAGTTAATAAATGTTATGGAATATTTGTAAACTAAGAACACTGCACTTATTTAATAAATTTATAAGTACAGAATATGAACTATGAGATTCCAACTACATGGAAAACAACAATTGTAAAAAATATATTTAAAGAGGAGACTGAAGAAAATGCGAAAATTAGAGAGGGATTGGTTTAATGAACACTGGATACAAGATATATATGAAAATAATAAATAATAGATTGAGAAATATAGCAGAAGTAATAATAAATGAAAATTAAAGTGGATTCAGAGAGGGAAGGTCATGTATAGACAATGTCTTTATACTGAAACAACTTATAGAAAAGAGAAGAGAAAACAACTTAGAAACTCACATAGGATTTATAGATTTGAATAAAACCTTCGATCGAGTTAGCAGACAATAATTATGGGAAATACTATGAATGACTGTGCCTTGTTTAAACAGTAAAGAAATTATGTGATGAAGATACAAATATAATTATAGATACCGGATACAGAAGAACAGATACAATCAAAACAAATATATAGACGACATTATAAATAAATGGGAAATTTTAGTGAATTCAGGAATAAGAGTAGATAATAAAATATTTATATATAAACAATATTTTGTTTGCAGATGATTTAATTATTATACAGAAAAATGAAGACAACTTACAGAAATCTTTGTATGAATAAAATAAAAGATGTACAGTATATGATCTAAAGATATCAATAAGAAAAACAAAGATTATGGCTTTTAGAGGAAAAGATCCAGTGAGATCCAAAATTATTTTTCCAAAATTGGTTTTTCTAAACCAAAGTATAGAACAGGTGTCTAGTTTCAAATATCTGGGCTGCAATATTAGCTTCAATATGGAAAGAGATAAATATAGATATCAAAATAAATACATTTCAGACGGTATGTGGAACAATGCAAAGAACGTTCAAGAATAAAATTAAAAAGGAAACAAAAATAAAAATGTATAAAGTCATGGCAATTTGCACAATATTGTATGGATGTGAAACTTGGGCTCCAAAAAAAAACAGAAAGATAGAATACAGATAGCGAGATGAGGTTCCTCAGACAAGTTAAAGGATGTACAAAACTGTATTGAATTAGAAATTAAGATATAAGAGAAGAATTAAAAGTGCAGCCTTTATTGGATAAAGACAAAAGTGAATTGATAACATGAATGGAATGAGTAAGGAGAGATATCCATCCATTGCTAGCAAGAAATTATTAAGCAATAGGAAGACTTGATGTTGGAAGACCTAGAAAATGTTGGGCTGATGCATTATGAAGTCGGAACGGGCAACTACCTAATCCTTGGAGTGATGATGATGTGAATTAAGCAGTATCTCACCTGTGTATCCTGGTTGGCAAGCACAATGGTAGTCATTGACGAGATCTATGCAAGTAGCACCATGTTGACACTGACCTACACAGTCATTGATGTTGTGGTCACAGTTTTTGCCTGCCCATCCTTTTTGACATTTGCAGCGGTAGTCTCCGACTAGGTTTTGGCATGAGTAAGCATTGATGCAAGGACTTCCTTGACATTCATCAGCATCTGAAATATATACATTCACACTAGAATCTTTAATCTCATTTAGAAAAAACACTCACTCCAAATTAAATGGAGAAACCAGGAGGTGAAATCATATGAAATATATTGCATACAGTAAATTATTAAACTTATTGACTGAGTAGCTAATGTGAGGTGAACTGATTTTGACATTAACTATAAACTGACATTCTTTTAAAAATTGCCACATCAAATTAATATTTCATTTATAATAAACTACAAAATCTAATACTTAATGGGTACCTAATACTCTACAATTTTTACTATGAATCAAAGCCTTTATAAAAAACATTATTTAGTCTAACATTATTTGCTTAACCTACTGAACGCTACAGGGGGGAAAAAAAACAGGTAAGTAATTTTTTTCCCTGAAACCTATAAAACATACTTTTAATTGTACAACATTCATACTTGCATATTTGTACGCCAAACTTTGAAGGTTAATAAAACCCATGACTAAACTATTACTTTTACTATTTCACACTTTTAAATAATAGTGGTTTCCATTGACAATGTAATGACACATCAAAATCTATTTTGACATAAAAATGGCTTACTTGCTTCTTTCCCTTTGCACTGCAATATAAATAAATATGATATACATATCTATTGTCAGAGTTATTATGTTGTGTAAATTTGTAATCTGATCAGCCTCGTGGTCGGAGATTCTGACTGCAGTTCATGTGGTCCCAAGTTCGATTCCAGCTCATATTACAGGAATTTTTCCTGTGGTTGCCTAGGGTCTGGAATTTAGGTTAAGTTTAAGAACTCTTCTGGTGCTTTGTCACCTCATGTTACTAGATTAGCGTAACTCTATCTTCCAGATGCACAAACCTCAGAAGAGGATTTAAATTTTGTTAATTTCAGGAGAGGATGCCAGAATTTATAAGACAACCTGATGGCAATAGACACAAAAATTAAAAACTAGCACTTTTGAAAAATTTTAGCTTTCTTACCTTAAGAAATGTGCATTTAAATTAATTTAAACTGTTTTCTGATAGGCTGTAGGTATTAAATTAGAACCCAATTCAGTAAAAATATTTGCCTATTCTTATGTGAAATTTATTATATTCTATTCCATGTAACTTTAATGTGGGAGAACTTCTTTCTATTTTGTTTTATAATACCTTAAAATAGAATAAAGGAAAGCTCTTAAAATATGGAATATTATAATACTATTATAAAATTAATTACACCTCTATGTGCATTATTAAACTTTCTGATTAAATTTTTAAGTTTTATTTTTAAAATAATGTTTATAGCATTTTAATTTTTAAAGTAAAGTTTTTAAAACCTAACAATAAAAGTCCATCATGCAAGACTGTGAAAACTAAGTGAATTTTTCAGCAATTTGAATTGATAGTCCTATTTTGCTGGTTATGGAATATATATTTATTTTGTTAAATTCAATAAACTCAATTTCTGATACCAACTTATTTAAAAGAGTCAGAGTGCCATGAAAACAAATCATGCATAAACATAAGTTATTACATATTTGCATATTGCTGAATAATTTGACACCAACTTAAATAATATTTACATAATCATTTTTTCTATTCGTTTATTGAACTATTAAACAAATTAAACTAATATATCTTATAGGTTACAATGATATTTTAAGGGTTAATTATGGAATATATTGCGATGAACCAAACATGGCAGTGGCTAGAGTCTATTTTCCATTTCAGGTTTCAGGTAAACCACGACTTCTAATGTCGGATTTCGCTGATTTTTGCAGAATACCATCCTTGGTTTATTTTAATAGTATATACTAAGTTCCATAGTGAAAAATAAAAAACTGCGACCGCTAGAGCGATTTCTACATGTTTAAGTCAGGTGATCTAGTAGTCCGATTTTGCTGGTTAACTAACTCTGCCTTACTTATTTAATTAATGACTCCATGCTAAGTTTGGTTTTGATTAAACAAAATTTGTGGCCGCTGGCCGCGGTGGACTAGTGGTTATGCTCTTTGCCTCGGTCAAACCCGGCCGTGGTCGAAGGAACAAGTCCTCCGGGAGGGACTTTAAGTCGTGGGTCCCGAGTCTGAAGATTTTCAGGCTCGTAAAAAATCCTTAAGCTAAGCTTGTCTATATTTTATAAATACAAATTGTTGAAATATTGTGAATTTAGAATTGGTTAATGATTTAAATATGTTAAAATTTTACTTAAAATATTTCTTTTTTTTTATTTTGAAATTTTACTATAATGTTTTAATTATTTTAATATTAAAGAGGCCTGTAAGCAAGATTTACCTGAATTTTCGCGTCATGGTACTACCTTAGTTTCCTAGATGTCAGTATGAGGCGGAACGCTGACCACGGGCCACTCCAATGAAAACAAGTTTAACCAAATTAGTATGGTTCAATTTCTTCCCTGCAGGGGGGAGAGTGCCTAAATCTCGTTGAGGGAAACAAAAGCTTACAAGAAGATAATTATTTGGAAATCATATAAAAATTGATAGTTTTATTTATTATATAAAGGATTTTCATCAAGCAAACACCAAATCAATTGATTACGGTACTTGAAATATTATTATTGTATTATAATTCTAGATTAACTCACCAAATTGACATGCATTTCCTTCCCATCCAGATGGACAAGAACACCGGAAACTATTAACCAAATCCACACAAGTTCCTCCATTTTGACAGGGTGCAGAGGCACATTCATCCACATCTGTAACAATTAATTCATTTTGAATATAAAATAAAATGTATCAAAGAGAATTATATTGATTTATTCTAGCAGAAATGACAGTCTATGGATTTTGGACTAACACTTAACATTAACATAGCCTATAGGCCTACTACACAACATGGACAAATATAATGTTAGCTTTTTAAGTTTGACTCGTGTGGGTTATTCTATGCCAGGATACCACCTGTGAATATTCTATTGGAGTACTAGTGACTGCTAGCGTCATGTTGGTCAACGTGAAAACATATGTTCCCACTAGCGCCAATTGCCAACATTTTTACTCTCATATAAGATAATTCTGTCCCAGGAGTCCACGTACGTTAGTGGACAAGTTATGGTGAGAAAATGGGCAATTTAGTGTACATTAGATTAATTTGCTCAAGTTACGGCGAGAAAATGGGCTAGTTAGTTTAGCGTTCACTTGTTTGTGAGTGTGTTTTAGAGATAAATTGGCTACACTGTTTGAGCAATGACTAATATATATTTTACATTGTAAATATGGCGATTTTAGGTTCCTTTTTGTTCAATTCACTTCATTTTAAGAGTTTTTTCTCACATTTTTTGATACCGGTATTTCTCTCAGGTAATTATTCACATACTACAACAATAAATTGTGTTTTTCCGTTTTTTTATTTGAGTTTAAATAGGTGGTATCCTGGCATAGAATCCCAATAATGTGGACTTTTTTTTTTAAGTTTCTACCGCTTTGCAGTAAGTTGTACCCATAGCAAATTAATGCATCTTGATAGCGATCTTTCAACTTTATACATTGCTACAGGATGTTTTTGGATACTTTTCTTTGAATTAAAGTAGATGTCATTTGTACTAGAATCTCCTTTTACTCAATTAGTCACTTTCATTTCATATGAAAGAAATGTAAATTACAGAAAATTTATGACACGGTTTTGTCATGTAATAGCCTATATATGTCCACCGTTGTGGTCTCGAGGTAGCGTGCTGCCTTGTCACGCAGCGGGCCCGGGTTCGATCCCCGGTCGGGGCAGTTTTTCTGGGTGAGGTTTTTATCGGGGTTTTTCCTCACCTGTAAGACAAATGTCAGGAAAACTCTAAGGCCCAAACGGTCCCCGAAATCATATGGCCATCTTCACCATCATTATCGTCATCATCATCATCGTCATTCTTCACCGGTGTGGAAAGCAACGGGAAGCTACCACACCTACACAATTCCCTAGTAAAGCTGCAAGCATAGCATGAAAATGCTATGATTGCAGTGAAGGACCTGCCTTCGGGCAGAATTACTATGGATGGATGGAGCCTATATATTTTTCAGAAACCAAACATTTGAACAGCTATCAGAACTATCTTTTTTTTTTTCTTCCCATTACCAACTTCCAAACAATTCTACTGTTTCGCCAGCTAGAGCCATTAAATTAAGCACATGTCGCCTCGCCTCTCGCGCACGCGCAAGCCAGCAAACTGATATCCAGAGGGTTTATACACAGAAAATGCACATGCCTATTTCTAAAGCTTGTCTAAGCGAGATCTCCATGGCAGAAATACATTCCTGATTCAAAAAAATTGGGATTAAAAAAAAAACAAGATTATTATTACAACTATTCACTTTGTTCACAAGTTCAATTTTTCTTGGGGTTCAATGAACCATTGATATTAACACAATGAAATCTGACGAATTTACAGTGATAGTGCTTTATCAATTTTGTATTAACCTGAAGATGCACAACAAGCATCTCTTTAAATCACTTCTCAAACTTTTTTTTTTACTTCATTATTTTGAATCTATGAATTTTTGCAATACAAATATACACTTTTCATCTCCTCTTCAATACTCTCTTTCACAGTCTTTGCAATCTTCATACGGAAACCGAGATTTTTCGAGGATTATTTTCCAACTACTTTATATCATACGGAATGTCTAATATATTCATTTCGTCAATTTTCTCACTTACTTTCCAAAAGTGAAAGCAATTAGTAACTGGAGAACTTCCCTCCAGATAGCCTTGACTTTTTATGTATGAGCAAAGTATTCCCGTTTAATGATACAGAAAATTCGGGATAAATATCTTACAAACATCATACATAAATTCAAATCAGGAGGAAGACAATACATAGGGATACCCATAAGAAAATGGAAGGACGATTTCTTTGGAGATGGAATAGGTCAAATGGTGTAAACCAAAACGTCAATGGTATTTTTTTAATGAGGACCTGGTTATATTTAACAGGTTGAGAAAATCAGCTATAACGGCTGAAGACTCGACGTGCTGACTACATTTCATCCCTATGTTGACTGGACGATCGTCCGCCCCCTCTGTAAATGACAGAGGTCAGCAGTCAGCTGGTAGGTCAATGTATTTTTAGGCTTGTCGTATCATGGAATTGGTTATATTTTCAGACTGACAGGAAAATGTTATTAATCAATGCATTGTTATATATTATAATTATTTATCAATTTATGGATTTGATTGAAATGCTTATTCCAAAATATTTGGTAGCTAGTAATGCTGTAATAACTTATATGCGTGGCTTTGCCAAAATGAATTGTTTTAATGCTGCATTATCACAGGATGTATCTAATTTACATATTCAGATTATAAGGTCAGGCAGGTCTGAAGAACTTAAAATAAATGATTGATAGCTGAATCTTCATCCTTTTGAACTCTTATCCATCCTCATCAGTGGAGATGATTATCTGGACAGTAGATGTATTGACTATTGCTAAATGCATATCTTGGTTGATCAATCACTTCACTCTATCAAATTGTACAAGTTATAACTTTGTAATCCACACCTTGCAGTCATGTGGAATTCATCACTACTGTTTTTGTAAGCTAAATGAGCAGTTTACACAAGCTATATACACTGTCATAACAGCCTCTCCTTTACTAGATCAAGTTAATTTTATTTTAGCTTATTTCCCTACATATGTCATGAATGGTATGCGGTCAACATACCGACACGATGAGACATCTAGTAGGCAACTAAGATATTATTAAGATGATGAAAGTTGATACATTTTGTTTAGAGGCCTCTTTATTCAACTTGAGGCTCTTTTAAGAGCCTAAAAATTATCAGTTTCGGAACCCATGGCTTAAAGTCCCTTCCGGAGGTCTTCATCCTTGAATTTTTCCTTTCTAAAAAATCCATCGACACCGGCTGGGTTTGAACCCGCGACCCTCGGGACAGAGGGAAGGAGAATAACCACTAGTCCATAGCGGCCGATACACACACACAAATTTATGCATCGATATATGCACTAGGCCTATAGGGAACATGCCGCGCCATAGTGTAGCTGATTAAGGCAATATGATAACAAGCCGGGGTTCGAGTCCCGATGGGGTCAGAATTTTTAAACAGTCCTAAAAACGTTCTGTCGGCACCATGTTTCTGGGGTCATTTCAACCTCTAGAGAAATGACTATTATTTAATAGGCATACGTTTTGATGATAAAGGCGGCCGTCACACAGAGCTGACAACCTGGCTGCTTCTAGTGCCGATTGTCTTGAAAGATGAAAGCCTTAATTTCCTATTAAATCAACGGCCTCTGAAGGCCTGTGGTGGATCATTTTATTATTATATACAGTATGAGTGTGGAATCAATCATCTTTTTTTTAATTGTGGTAAATTATAATAAATCTTATAAATAATAATAAACATATTTGCTATGTAAAAAATCACATAAGAAATTAAAGCTTAATAAAGAATGAGTAAATATTCTTCATTTTAATCTGAGAGTAGTGTTCCGGTAATACTACTACTACTACTACTACTACTACTATACTAATAATAATAATATATAATAATAATAATAATAATAATAATAATAATAATAATAATAATAATAAAGTAATAATAATAATAAAGTAATAATAATAATAAAGTAATAATAATAATAATAATAAAGTAATAATAATAATAAAGTAATAATAATAATAATTCACATAGAACTGTCACCACAGAAGGCTGAAGAAAATGAATTCGAAAGTCACATTCCTATTTCACTGTGAGGTAGGCTTTTGAATTGTAAGTTGTGACAGGAAGTGCTATACCAGAATTAAACACTGGTAGATCAGCTGTATAGACGGAAATCACCCCGTCTGATGGTATTTATTATGTTCGAAATGGCAGTTATTTCTACAGAAAATTAAAACTCTCAGCTATTATGTACAACACTGTATGTTTATACAGCCGAATTCTCGACGGGATCTTCAAACCGTTCCCTTCTCTATGTTCAACATTCATTAAAAGACCTTCGAAACAACACACTGCCTCAATTTTATTCTCCCTTTTGTTATAATCTTGAAGCCGTTATATAATTTTAGGGTAGCCTTTTGATGCCTACTGGTTTGAACCGTAGGAGGTTGGCAGAGGAGGTATTGATGGCTTTAAATTGGATTGTCTTGGCTAAACCTAAACCTAGCAAAGGCGTCAAGGCAGGTAAAAGGAGCTAACGAAAACAGATTTACCTCAGTAAAAAATCCTAGTCAAGACTAATACCTTTTAATATTCTTATTCTTAAAAATAGGCCTGTTGGATAAATAAGTCTGATCGAAATCTTAAAATTAGTTATAACTTTACAAATACTTGGATGCTAATCATAAATAAATACCCGCCTGTATATGTTCAGGTTGAATTCAATTAATTTTATTTAATATTAAAATTAATTTGGTGAATATTTTCATTGGCTGGTATTTTAAATATAATTATTGTTTTTTGTATTTAGATGCACTTGGCTTGAAAACTTTTTTTTACCTTTATCTTTGAATTATTTATTATTATTATTTGGTTTGAGTACAAAAATGTCCCGTGCTGTAGCAGAGTGGTTCAAGGTACATACACTTCGAGTCCTCATAGGGGAAGAATTTTTCTCATCTAATTTCGGCCAGTAAGGGGCTGGCGTCCACCCGACATCTTGAGGAATTTGGGTTGCTGCAGTAAGTAGCGGCTCGGGTTGAGAAAACCAGCTATAACGGCGGGCGATCGAGTCGCTGACCAAATGTCAAACCTATACTGGCTGAATGATCGTCCATCTCTGTGATTAACACATGTGGGTGTAAAACCAGTAGCCGGATGGTAGATCAAGGGTCTTTTTTGTCCGTCGCCCCTGGGGTAATAAAAAGTCACTTAAAAAAGTGAACAGGGAAAAATCTAATTTCCTGGAAAATGGCTACAATTATTTGAGAAATGAACATTATTTATACTTGATATGAAATGAAATGATTAACCTAAAATGTCCCATTAAGGGCAAAGACCTCCTGAGCTCTACATGTCTCACATGGTACGGTAACTTCTTCACGTAAGAAATACTCTCTTATGCTTGTGTTTATTTGGTTCACCTTCTGATGTTGTCCGTTCTAAACACATTTTTCAGGTCACTGTTCGCTTGTCTTCTTAAGTCTTTCCAGTTCTTCCTATTCCTCGCTCTACTTGACCAATGTCTTCCTACTCATTCTTTAAAGAGATCAACCCATATTAGTTTTGGATACTTGATATCTTGTAATGGAATTCTCGTAGTTCATTAAGGCAATATGCTACAAGCGAAAGGTTGAGAGGCCAGGATTTCTAACCCGTCTAGCGACCCCATGAATCAGCCTCTCTCTGCAATAAATTTCACCCTATAGTTCAGAGCTGCCGCGGATGGCGAGCGTAAGGAATACGTGATGTACTCGTAGTCATGACCCTTGTCTCCTCCTCCATCTTCGTAATCTGTGTCCTGCAAATATTCGTAGCGTTTCTGCCCCAAATATAAAACCCAATCTTTATAAAAACTGGAATGGAAGAAGATAAAAAATTAAAATATATACCTGTTTGGCAGTTGTCGTCCTCACCGGTGTTAACCTATTGTAGTTCACAGTTGAGGATGATGGCACTTACCAACGACGTATATATTTTAATGGTCATAGTATGACCATCAATCTCAACGGCATTTGATATGAATTTTATTAGTACTTGATTGCAATGAAAGTGAAACAATTTTAGACATGGACGAAATAAAACACACTTCTTGATAAACACTGAAACATGCCTCTTGCACCCCTCTTAGTACCGTAAACCTTAGATTCCTTACACGGATGTACAAGAAAAAGAGGCACAAGGTTTGTGAATGATTAATACAGATTCAAGGCATAGACCCGCGTGCACCGGGGATTCACCGCGATAACAGCCTCGCTCGCCTTCTTGTCAGCTCCTAGCTGTCTGTTCGAGAGGTCACGAAGGATTAACAACCAGGCCTCCAACACCGTAGGTATTGTATTTTCACTGTAGGCCTAATTCCTTAATTTCGTTCTCTCAATCGCAAAAATAGTTGGGATAATGAAAGCGCGGCATGGAAATTTCTTGTGAGAAAACACCAGAGGAGACAACCCCCCCACTCCAGAAAAGTCTGTTCCAAGTATGAGGGGCGGAGGAATAATATTAACACTATATGAGGGCGGTGAGCTATATAGGGACTGAATGGAAAATATTAGCTCAGGCTAGGGGGGCTGTATGGAGAGCATATGTGCACGTAACCATGAAACCTGATGGCGTTCGACTATGCCAGCTGGTTAGTTCGATAATGCTTACATGTGTCCAGAACTATTGGAACACATTTTTAACCATTAGATATCCCCAATAAAAGGAGCTGGTTGCAAAATCTAATAGTAGAGGAATGAATGGGGAGTTGGAGGACAAACGGAAACTCCGCAACAAGACACTGCTCGAACGGGGATAAACAGAAAAAGCTGAGTCCCTTAATGGTCTGTGATACTATTCTTTATAATGAATTAATTCAACTATTGATGATAAAATTCATTAAGAATGCCAAACTTCTACTTTATCCTAGAATAGATATATGAAATTTACGTACTTTTTTATTCAATCTATACTGGCATGGCCCAATGTTGAGCTATAGCCTCTCCTTTGTTAGGGGTTACTATACCAAGTTAATTTAGTTACCTTATTTGCCCATAGATGTCATGAATGACATATGGTCAACATGAGACATTTAGCAGGCAACTAAGGTATTACTAGGATGTTGAGATCGGTAAATTTTGCTTCGAAGCCTTTTTATTCAGGCTCAAGGATCGTTTACGAGCCTGATAATTTTCAGATCCGGGACCCACGGCTTAAAGTCCCTCCCGGATAACTTGCTCTTGGATTTTCCCGTCCTAAAAAAAATCCGTCGCCACGGTCGGCTTAGAACCTGCGATCCTCGGCACAAAAGGCAAGAAATTCACCGCGGCCGATCTATTTTTTTATTAATGTTAATAAATGTTATTTTATTAATTTAATTCTCAAATTTCGCATCTTGCGGATGATTGTCAAGTAAATGCATGTTATGAGAAACAAACGGCATTCGTGATTTATGAGTAAATAATAATGACAATGTAAGTCTTGGTTTGCTTAGAGTTGGTGTGCACGGTCCGTTAGATACATGAAGCTTGTTTTCATGTCACTCTTGATCGTAAGTTTCATTGTTTGTTTAGAAAGCGATGGTTCATGCGTTAAAATGAGTGTAACATTGAGATTCTAACACCTATCTATCTATCAACATAGTGTGAAAATGTTTAAGGCACAACGCATCTAGTCAGGTAATTGGTTTTGAAATGCATGACGAACTCAACACTGATTACCTAAACAGATCTCCCCCCCCCCACTTCTTTAGAATTTACAATATAATATAAGCATTTAACGGCTAAACTCAATCGTATGGATAATGTAATAAAAAATTACCGGACTTGAATAAGCTTTCTT
This sequence comes from Diploptera punctata, assembly GCA_030220185.1. Classification (NCBI taxonomy): domain Eukaryota; kingdom Metazoa; phylum Arthropoda; class Insecta; order Blattodea; family Blaberidae; genus Diploptera; species Diploptera punctata. The sequence continues at coordinate 354,256 of JASPKZ010007231.1, forward strand.
TTCTTAGCATAATTTACATGATTTTGCTAAAACTCTGAAATTTCTTTATAATTTTCGTAATGAGTCATTTGGACTCTTACTTTAAGGGAGGAAAGGAGATTACGAGTATTTGAGAATAAAGTTCAGAAGCTTCTTTTTTTTTCAGGCATTACATTATTTTACATTCCGTAAATGTACGACACGGGACACACGGTTTTACCTCCCTTTCGAAGAGGAATTTTAAACTCTAAAAATACATTGACCTCGGTCGGGTTTGAACCGGCGAACCTCGGATCCAAAGGCGAGCATGGTAACCATTAGCCCTCCAGGACAAACACTTTTGACTGTATTCAATAAGTTGTGAATTTATATTGTTGTGTTTGTGATGTGTGTGTGTATTTTTCTGAACATGTTCAGCGGTATGAATTTAATAACGGTATGAAATGTGATTTTGATTAAATGGTCCTGGCGACGGAATTCCTAGCTAGCATTTGTTTGACGACTGATGTTAAATAGGAATAAATCTTTCTCAAGTTGATCGGCGCCGGTTTTTGAATCCGGGACCTTCCAAATATGAGCGGCAAACACTACCGCCTCTACGGGGACTCTTGTCATCCCAAGTTCTCGCAAAAAATGTTAAACTGAAAATATATAAAACTGTTATTCTCCCAGTTATATTAAATGGATACGAAGCATAGACTCTTACTTTAAAGGAGGGGAAAAGATTAAGAGTGTTTGAGAATAAAGTTCTTAGGATTTTTTTTTTGGACCAAAGAGAGATGAACAGACAGAATGGAGAAGACTTACATAACAGTGAGCTACATGATCTTTATAGAAAACCAGATATAATACGAACAGTTAAGTCACGTAGAATGCTATGAGAAGGACATGTGGCATGAATGGGAAATAAAATAGGGGCATATAAGTTTATAGTAGGAAACCCAGAGGGAAAACTCCCAATTGGTAGACCAAGAATGAGGTGGGAGAATAACATTAATCATGATTTGAGGGAAGTAGATTATAAAGGGATTGATTGGCAAACATTAGCTCAGGATAGGGATGTATGGAGAGCTTATGTCCGTGCGACAACGAACCTACGGGTTCTGTAATGCCAGTGAGTTAATTAGTTTATGAAGCTGTCCACATGTAAAATCGAATACACACCAAACTATTTTAGAGGACAATTGTTAGACATAATATATTTAAAACCTAGTGCAAAGGTTCTAGAACTTCTTAAAACCTCTTGAGTCGTGATAACCTGAAGTTCATCCATTCGACATTAAACATGAGCTTGGTTACTGATTGTAAGTTACAGGTAATAATCAAAGTGATGCCGTATAATTATTTCATTGGACGAGTATCGAAAAATTAATAATTCACAGATCATAGATAGTTTATTGAAGTATTTTCAAGGACTTCCAGGTCCAGTTAAGGGAAATGGGCGTATTATAATATAAACGAACTTCGTTTACAGTGTATCTTAATTAGAAATGCATTAGCATTCAGGCCACCCGCAATTAGAAAAAAGTATACAGTTATTTTAACGTGGAAAGTTTCCAAGAAATAAAACGAGGGCATCATGTGCGTCAATTCATGTTGTAGGTGGACTGGAGAGAGGAGAACATTTAATATCATGTTATTACAATGAATATACTTATTTAAACATTTAATTGTTTATATATATATATGATATGAAAAGAAAAATGAATGCTTGAGTCGGGATTTGAACCTGAGTCTCTAAACTCTGTACGTTTAGCGCTCTAACCAACCGAGCTACACAAGTATTCGAACACAAACATACATTTTTCTTATATATGTAGTATTCTCAATTCACACAAGAGGTAGCGGGAAGTCGTTCCAACTGACATCTAGTGGCCACCATAACAGGTAAGCAAATTTTTTAAAGAGAATATTTACTTTATAGCAGTAACGCTTGTATATTTAGATGTTATAACTATATTTTTGATATTTGGCAATGAAGGCAAATATGATAATCCCGACTCAAGCATTCATTTTTCTTTTCATATCATATTTGCCTTCATGGTATGTATCCTCAACTCGTGTCCAACTCAGGGTCGGGTCAAGGGATGAGATGAGATGAATCCCCTTTTATAGAAGTCTGTGAATGACAAGGGTGACGGCCGACTCACCTGACGCACCATCACAGGGGCAGAAGAACGAAATGAAACGAAATGGATGAGATGAATATGGAGAAATGGTGGAATGAAATTGTGGCAGGGGAAAACGGGAGAAAACTCCGAGAAGAACCTGCCCAAACTCAGTTTCGTCCACAACGAAACCCACATGGAGTGACCGAGACTAGATCTCGGGGCCCAGAGGTGAGAGGCGAGCGTCTGACGGCTTGCGCTATGGAGCCGCCTTCTGTTTAATTAAATGTTTCTAATTTATTTCTTATTGGAGCTTCCTTTTAATAAGAACAGTTAAGTTCTTATTAAGAATGGGCACGAATGGGGAATGAAAGATGGGCATGGAAACTTCTCGTAACAAAACCAGAAGGAAAACGCTCAGGTGGTAGACCAAGAATGAGATGGGAGAATTACATTAACAATGATTTGAGGCAAATAGATTATAAGGGAAGATAGGAAAACATTGGCTCAGTGTATAGATATATGGAGAGCTTATGTCCGTGCGGACATGAGTCTATGAGTTCGATAGTGCCAGTGAGTTAGTTAGTTGATGTTTACTTTTTTATCGAGGAAAGACTATCCTGCCAATTGGTAAAATAAATTTAATTAGCGCAGCTTAGATTCTCGTTCTAACTTCCCTACTGTATAATAGCATAATGCTAATGTCTCTACAAATATTTCTAGAATTTCATTCTTGCGACATGTTTCTCCTGTTTTATGTAGGCCATCTTCAGTTTGAAGTAATCTGCGTCATACCACAACAAGGTGAAAATTAGTTTTTAAAGCTGTTTGTTTTTCCATTAGAGGACTTTTTCATTATATGCGTAATTAAAATATGCTTAAGGATATGGAAATTTTTATTTTTTTGTGAATATTGATTTTAGATCCACACAGATTTTAATTAGTCTAGTATTTTAGCGAATTCTGAAGGAATGTAGATATTGATATGTATGTGTGTGTGTGTGTGTGTGTGTGTTAACGCTCTTAGCGACCGACTTTTTTTTCGGAACCACACTTGGCATATAGCAATCGATAAAAAAAAGTAAGGTCGAGTTTGTTAACCAGAAAAATCGGACCATTAGAAGTGGGGTTAACCTAAAGAAAAAAAAAACTAGCGCCGCAATGTTTGACTTTTCCTAACGAAACTCGATATATTCCATTGAAATAAAATGAGGGAGGTAATCTAAAAAAAAAAAACAGCGAAATCCGACCATTAGAAATGGAGGTTTACCCGAAAGTCGAAATTTAAAATCGCTCTAGCGGCCGCCATGTTTGTATTCTCGTAACGACACTGGGTACATTGGATTTAGTTAACAAAGGAAAGACATTGCATAACTCAGGAATCGAACCATAAAATCAACTTACTGAGAAATTAGCTTTACTTATTTAATTCAGTAATCTAAAAGTAACATAGCATAAAAAGGAAGAAATATATAACAAAAAATTGTGTGGATATTTCAGCGATTTTATATAGGTTAAAAACAAATTCGATGTTTAGGCCTAGTGCTGTTAAGAGAATTTGCTGCAATGGTAGAATAAATTAATATCAATGTATTATATAAACTCCAAGCGTGACAGGCCTAGAAGGCCCTCGGCAACCAGCCCCGGCTACTGATACTCTTTACCTGACAGATCAAGACATCACCAAGTAGTTCTTAAAGCATCAAATTTTATTGAATCCAATAAGCAAAGTTAGAAAATAACCACAAAATCACTGTTACATTTAAATGTGTGGTTGATACATTGACTGTCTTCAAGCCACAGCACACGCAAGAACGCATGCATATGCGTGCACACACCACAAATTATGAGGTTCTGCAGAGATCTGTAATTTTTACAATCATGTTTAGGCAATTTTGCTGCGTCCTGTACCACAAACCAATCTTCTTGAGAACGGTAAGCGCCCCTGTTATTTTCTAAGATGAACAGTGAGTTCAATTAATTGGATTTGGAAGCCCCAAGTAGGTCGGTCTGGGGTCAGCCCATAATCTAACCTACAGGGGTGTGTTATTACGTCACATTTCATCTTCCTCCTCTTTGCAGACAGTAAACTTAAAAACGTGTCTTCAGTCATTTTATACACACTTCTTGCAAGCCACAAGTACAGTAGGACTTTTAGCAACGCACAAAATTTATTAATAAGAATATAATAATAATAATAATAATAATAATAATAATAATAATAATAATAATAATAATAATAATAATAATAATAATAGCTTTATTTTACCTGGCAGAGTTAAGCTTTAAGGCCTTGTCTATCATTCAACCAGGTTAGATAAAAAAATACAAATATTATTCTTACATTTAAATTACAATAAACATAAATACACATGGTACGTCTATAATATAATTATTATTTACAAAATATTTTATTCAGTCTAGAGTTATTGAAATATAAAATAATATAATTATTATTTACAAAATATTTTATTCAGTCTAGAGTTATTGAAATACAAAATGAAAATATTTTATTCAGTCTAGAGTTATTGAAATATAAAATAATATAATTATTATTTACAAAATATTTTATTCAGTCTAGAGTTATTGAAATACAAAATGAAAATATTTTATTCAGTCTAGAGTTATTGAAATCATCATCATCATCTGCATTCATGGATTAGGTCTGTTGACCCGTTCCGACTTCAGCCCATCTCTTTCTAGGTCTGCCCACATCTCGGGTGCCTTTAGGTTTGTATTTTGTTATTTGTTTTGGATATCTATCTTCATTCATTCTGTCTATGTGTTGCTTCCATTTTTGTCTATATGTATCTATTTTATCAGTTATTGCAAATATTTCAAGTTCCTGTCTTATTTCTGTGTCTTGATTCTGTCTTCCTTAGTGCACCCTTTAACAGATCTCAAAAATTTCATTTCTGCCGCCGTTATCCTACTTAGATCTTGTTTTTATGTATCCAGGCTTCTGATCCATAGAGCAGTACCGGTACTGCCAACGTTTTATAAAATTTCAATTGGGTCTCTCTTGTTGTTTTGTTATTTAGTGATCGTTTTATCGTACCACATATTCCCTGGAATTTTGCTATTTTATTAGTTATATCATTATCATAATTAAATGAAATGTCACATCCTAGATAATTGAGATGGTTCACCTGTTCTATGATTTTGTTTCCTATTACTATTTTGGATCTGATTTGATTTTTCCCTTGGAATGCCATTACCTTAGTTTTTTCTATGGATATTTTGAGATTATATTGTTCACATATATTATGTAGTTTAAAAATATTCCTTTGAAGTTCGTCTTCCGTATTTTCTATTATTACCTGGTCATCAGCGTATAATGATGTTTTCAAGTAGTGTGTTTTATCTAATTTTATTCCTTTATTTGTTTCTTCGTTCCATTTTTTTATTATATCATTGATGTATAGGTTAAACAAAACTGGAGAGATACTGCATCCTTGTTTAACTCCTTGATTAGTATGAATTTTATTTTTACTTACTTAATTTCTAGTTCTTATAACAAAATTTGTGTTCCAGTACAAACTCTTTATACCTGCTATTAAGTGTTTTCGGAATTCCTTTTTCTTTTAAAATTGTCCAAAGTTTTCCTCTGTCTACTTTATCAAATGCCTTGACAAAATCTATAAAAGCTATGTGTGTTTCCTTGTTATATTCTCTTCTTCTGTTTATAAATTATTTTATCGTAAATATATTATCCATACATGAACGCCCTGGTCTGAATCCACTTTGTTCTTCTGTTAACATTACCTCTGCTATTTGTTTTAACCTAAATGTTAAGATTCTTGAGTATATTTTATAGCCTGCAGTTAAAATGCCTATTCCTCTGTAGTTGTTGCAGTCGTTACGTTCTCCTTTCTTAAAAATAGATTGTACTATTGCTGTTGTCCAGGTTTCTGGTATTGTTGCTTGTTTCCAACATAAATTTAAAAAATGTAATAATCTCAGTTTTAAAAAAACCCTCCATATTTTATTAATTCCATATTAATTCCGTCTATTCCAGCTGCCTTTCTGTTCTTTGTTGTTTTCAGTACTTCTTCTAATTCTTCCATTGTTATCATATCTATTCCTATCTCACACTCATATATGTTATCTTTAGTTGTTTTATTTTCATTTTGAAATACAAAATGAAAATATTTTATTCAGTCTAGAGTTATTGAAATACAAAATAATATAATTATTATTTACAAAATATTTTATTCAGTCTAGAGTTATTGAAATACAAAATGTGATAGGCCTATTGTAATCTCGACAGTGGCTCTGGTGGGTATCACACTCGCCTCTGTTCTGAGGTTCGACGGTTCAAACCCGCCGGGATTTTTTAGGGCGTGAAAATCACGACTACGGGTTTATTCCGAAGGAAACTAAAACTGTGGGTCCCATGTTGCAGATTTATGGAACGTAAAACAATTAATTGCGACGCTTATTTGTTAGTTAACAAATAAAAAATACTAACTATTAGGCCCTACAAATTCACTGCCACTATCGAACCCGGAGGTTCATAAACTCTCCATACGCGCTTATCCTTCTTCTTCTTCCTCTTACCTTATAGGTACTTTTACGTGCCACATGCCATCCGGCACGGCCTGTCGGTAGAGGGATTTTATCTATGGATCACATATATACTTTTTGGACCACATAAGGACATGGAGGGCTCCTCGAATGAGTGATCAGCTCAATGCCAGGACCTCTCCGAGACAACACAACATTAAGACCATTCACACACACATTCACACGAATATGATAATGATGACTGTGATTGCCAGATGATGTTCGGGGACCGTTTGGGTCTTAAAGTTTCGTGACATTTGTCTTGCAGGTGAGAAAAAACTCCGAAAATCTCACCTGGGAAACTTGTCCCGACCGGGGATTGAACGCTCTTATCCTAAAGTATTATTTTTCAATCATTCCCTGTATAATTCATGTCCCTCAAATCATGAATAATGTTATTCTCCCGCCTCATTTTTGGCCTATCTCCTCGGTGCTTTTCCTCTTTTTTCTGCAAGAAGTTTACATGCTCCTCTTTCAATCCCTATTCGTGGCAAATATTCAATCCAAACAGTTACATGCGGTACAACTAGTTTTATTTCTGTCCGACGGAAGCCATACTTAGGAGTTTTACTTAATAAAACATAAAGTTCTGGTCAGATTTGAACTCACGAAACTCGGATGATTAGTTCATTTATTGCTAGGACCATACAATATAGCGTCGCTTACAATATGAAACATCTTAAATTTGCCACAAAAAATCAGTCGAGTAAAGAGGATTAGCCACCAATGGTTGTTTTAATTTTTTCTTAAAATAAACCATACACAATTATCTTGTTGAATGCGTAAGGATATTATAACATTTTATAGAATTAAATTAAAAACTCTTTTGAATTTTTGATATTTACATATATGCATTATACAGATGAACAATTTCTTAACACTTTGTGAAATGATTTAGAATTCTTTAGCTTATAGAAGGAAGCTCGACACAAACATTGATGACAATGCCAATATTAAGTTTTAAAATAATTAATATAAGCACCTTTTTATATACGTCTCCCTCAATTAAAATGGATTTTTGCTTTAAAAAAACTTCGTTAATTATTCAAAATTGTTAGGTCTTTCAAAACATGTTTCATCTTCGGCACATCATTTGGTATTGATGTTAGCGTATAAATTGCATAATGGGTTCAGGTTTGTTTATGTATACGCCAACAACAGTACATGCCGAAAATAAAACATGTTTTGAAAGATCTACACGGTTTTAACTAACTAACGAAGTTTTTTAAACAAAAATCCATCTTAATTGAGGAAGACTGATGTAAAAATGTACTTATATTAATGTTTAAAAAAGTAATACATAACATCAATTGTGATTGCAATGAATTTTAGAAACATTGATGGTAGTTCCGAAATGTTAAACATTAGAATAAAGTGATGAGAGTATATGTGAGTAAATACAGATATGACATGGGTCAATTACATGGTATTTTGGTCGCGCGAGGAATACCTGTATTGTGTAATTTCCAGTCATCTTGTGGTCTGAGTGGGCGAGATACCAGAGGGTGTGTTATTGTTGTTCTTGAGGCAGTAAATCAGCACAATACCCGTCTTCTAAGTAGCAATTACCTCGGTCTCCCAATTTCCAGCAGCGCAGCAGGTCCCACAGTTCCTTGAGCTGCCCAATCTTAAATATTATCTTAACCCAAGCTTTTAAAATAAATAATAAGCTCGTGGCACAGCTAGGAAGAATCGAACCCACTGACTTCGCAGAGGACATTATAGGGAATTACCGTGACGCAACTATTGAATCTTAATTACAGTTTTCCTAACCGGATTTCGATACCTTAATAAGAAATAGTTACTCATAAGGTTACTACGAAAGTTTACCCTCTATTTTTGTTGATGAAGTGGTAATCTGGTAAGGATCCTATATATATGCAAGGTCCTAAGAACAAGACCGGAATATTTTGTAGCATGGCAGCCCGGCAGTAGCACTTGTATAACAGCATTCGTTGTCTGTTGTTCATTCTTGCTATTTATTACTACCTGGCCGAGCGTAACGTTTAAATTTGAATCCCCCACCAAGAAATCGCGGTTTCGATTTCCGTTACTTACAGTTAAAACGCGCAGCTTGTTTTTTTTCTCTCTCTTGATTCAAAACAGAACGGTGATGTCATAAAGTTTTGGAAGATTTTGATATGAAAACATTGCTATAGCTTGGCAACGAACAAAATGCTGCAATTATACTAAGTCAGGAGGTGGGTGTACCACAATCCTCCAAAATCTTGAAAGATGGACATACCACCTCCTCATCGTAAGTTGGAAAAGAGGAGTGATTATTGCAGACAGTGGAAAAGGATCAAGAAGCAATATTCCACATTTATGGCACGGTCAATCGACACAAGTGCAGATCCTGGAGTGGGAACAAGACATTTCAAAAGTAAATGTGTAGTTGGAGTTTACGAAAACCAAGGTGCAGGATGACATTTAGGGAACAATTGTTTTCCAGCTAGAGAGACCCCTTGCCTTAACTTCGCAGGGATTGATCATGCGTAGCCGGTTCACTCAAGTGGGTTGATAGGAAGTCACAAAGCATTTTGGTCCCATGATCTCCATATCTCACACCCCTCGACCTATGTTTGCACGGAGATGTATAAAATCGCAAGTTCATAGGGTTAAGATAACTCTTTTGCTCACCCAAAAGAACCCATTAATTAGTGCTCAAATTATACCTTCAATGCTAAGAAAGGTATTTCATGAAACTTTAAGTACTGTGTGTGAAAATGTGCGGTGGTCATGTGAAATTTCAATGAGAGAGACTTGGGACTGATTATGTATTATCTAACAATTCATTCGTTATATTGTTTCGAATTTAATATCTGTTTTCTCAAAAAATGGATCGAGACTTTGTAATCACTCTGTATATATTGTCAACTGATGTGGAATTTAAACTGTATTTAGTGCAAAACCTTGCGATTACTAATTCAACAGTACCACCTCTATTAGCCTTAAGGGTAATATCCCATCATATATCGAACTGGGATTAGCTGATTATGTTATCAAGTTTGGCAGTAGGACGGGATATGATATCATATAAATTACAGTATTTCTTATGAGGCAATTTTAGCATTAATTTTATTTAATATTTGTAGGAAATAACACTATGAGGTTTCTTTTAATCGTTATGAGTTAGTTATTTTGATTCGCCTCATATTTTTTTGTATTCTGCAGACGGTAATTTCGTCGCATCTATGCGACATTGTCGATGCATTCTTATGACAATGACGGGTAGATGCGACGAAACAATAATCTACAGAATACTAAAAAAAATATGAAGTGAGTTAAAATAACTAACTTATAAATAATTTTATTATTTACATAGAGGGTAATTTATTTTTTATACATTACAATAATTGTAGAATTTTTAGTTAAGATACCAATGTTTCTCATGTACCCGCGATATCATAGACTCTTTAAACAAATTATATTGGATCAATCCAGAAACAATGGTATTTTTTATTTCATATTGCGTAGGGTGGAATACAAAGCAAACAGGTGCGCAATCTAGCGATCAGATACGTATCTTCCTATATAACACCGATATTAAAGATGCCGCTGGATATCAAACTCCGGCCAGCTGGTCAGGAAAGAACTATCTAAGCCGGAGAGAAGGACGCAGGGAAATATGATATTGACATTTTTTTATTTAATATTTAAAGATTTAAATTTTGCAAGATAATGACAAATGGCGACATTATTTTCTTATTTATAAAAAAACTTTTAACATCTAAGGTCATATAGGTTTATTTATTTATTCATTCATTCATTTACTTATTATTACTTATATTTTTATTTATATGGTGAAAACGATTAATAGTATGCTGCTAGTGAAATTCCGATGCAGCATTTGCCTTGACGATAGAGAAAACCGAAAGAAAGAAAGAAAGAAAGAAAAAAAAAATCAGTCAGGTTGTTCGACACCGGTATTTGAAGCTGGGACCTCCTGAATCAAGTCCCAACGAGTATGAAACGTTAACATTTGAGCAAACTCGGTAATGTTGAGACAAGGAAGTAAAAGCGACATAACCGTGTGAATAGGCAGCTTTATGTAACAGAAGCAACTTTGTGGTTGGTAAGGTGCACCACAGAAAACCACCCCAGCATGCCACAAAACTTAATTACGAGATCCTGGTTGAAGACAGAACTAGTAATCTCATCATCACATTTTTCCCAACCTACAACTTCTTTCTTATTAATTGTGGGAGGAATTTCTTTTCTACCATAATTTCTTCTTACATAGACAGAATCACAATTATTTACATTATCATTATACAAAATAACAACTTTAACATTCTGTTTGGATCTTATTCCAAGAAACTATTCCTCTTTCTAACTTCAAAGAACTGTGCGTAGAAATAAATGAGGAAACATGAAAGTGGGTTATGATATCTCCAACCTTGTTACTTGTACAATTATTCATCCGCATGTAGAACACAAAAAAAGGTGCTCTTAAATGTAATAATCTTTGATATATTATTTAAGTACCAATAATTAATATCACGTCTCCTGTAAAAATGAGATATGTGGTGAAAGTATGCGGTTGAAAGCTGAACAGAAATTGACCGACATTTTAAAGCGGTTATTTTTATTCACAATCTCTTTGAGTTGCTCAACAAGTAAAGGGAAGACCCCAAGTCTACATTCCAATTGATATTAATATTACAATATGTAACTGATATGTATTGCGAAAAGTTTTACTTCTTAATGTATTTCAAAACTATTTCCTAATACTTTTACTGAGCATATGTTTCTAATGAAATTTTTACAACATAAAATTGTCCATTATCATTATTTATTCCTTTGCAATAGTGCAAAATTAATACTGTGAAAAATTTTAACTATCTTGACTCATGTATTACAGATAATAACGACCAACACATTGAAGTACAAACAAGACTGAAACAAAGCTTATTACTCACTTCATAAAATAATGAAGAGTAATAACATACACTCAGCTACTAAAATAAGGCTATATAAAGCTTTAATAAGATCAGTTTTGACCTATGGTAGTGAGACATGGAGCCTCAATAAAAGATCAGAGGTAGCCCTAAATAATTTTGAAAAAAAAAGTACTCAGGAAAATATTTTGACAGATAAATATTAATGGTCAATAGAGAATACGATACAACAAAGAACTGTATGGCAAATACAATGAACCTGACCTTGTCAATTTTATTAAGTTAAAGAAATTGGCATGGGCTAGCCGTGAACAATGGCTCTCAACAGACCGAGTACCTAAAAAGGTGCTTACACCAAGTTTTATGGAGAATAGACGAATTGGAAGACTGAAAAAAAAAAAAAAACGATGGGAGGATGGTATTAAGGAAGATGCTGCAAACCTACTTAAATGTCGCAACTGGAGGCTAGCTGCGCAAAATAGAAATGATTGGAGGCAGAAGTTAAGGGTGGTCAAAGCTCGAATTTGAGCCAATCAGCCATTGGATGGATGGATGGATGGATCGAATAGTGCAAAATAATTTGTATGAAAATTCAAATATTTAATTAATTTTTATATAATAGGCTATATTTTTACGAATGCTATTAAAACTATATAAAGTAATTGCTATTATATGGAAGTGAATGGTGGACCTAACCTCAGGTTAGTTAGCAATAATCGAATCATCAGAAATTATATTTTTCCGATTTGTATTACGTTATAAATCATTAGGCTATAAAAGGAACATAAATATTAGGGGAAATTAAACATAGAATCAATTACATCTGTAGATTTAAAGTATAGAACAAACAGGAAATATTACATCCAAAGAAAATACCAGGATAAAGAAAACTGTTCTACACTTTAATCCAAAAAGAAAATGGCTAATCTTCGAAGAGGTGGCGTGAACTACTTACTTTGAAACGGAAGGGGCCAGAAGGCCTAATCCTTGGTGTCGATGATGATGATGAAAATATTATTGTATACCTCAGTACAGACCTAATTGTTATGTTAATTCTTTCAGATTACTGCTTAAATCAGTTCTGTGATTATATAACCAAACTTGCAGGCCTATATTTTCTGTACCTCTAGGCATCCACAATATTGTGAGGTAGATCACTTTAGTAATGTATGTTATTATATTTTATAATACTTGGTTTTTTCAATCTTCGTAAAGAACGTCTTACTTCAATTACTATTTAATATTAAATTTTGGTAAAACATTAGCGGAGAATAATCAGAGTTTTTAAAGACAGTAGTGTTTGAGACATGTATTCCGTAGGTCTCGGATTGAAACTCAGGAGCCATCTATTCTCATTAAGAAATTAGGCAAAGATTTATTCGCCTATTTATCAAAAACATCTCTTCACGATAAGTGTTTCATAGTTTTCTTCAATTGTGAAAATAGCTGTTGGATTGGATGGGGCTCAATTCACCATAATCACCATTTCATCTTGTATGTGCCGGCTAAACTCTCGAACGCCTGGAGCAATTTCAACCAAATTTGGTACATTTAGACTAAATTACGATTCGGTAATATAGCTGTAAGGGGTGAAATACCACTTAGAAGCCCTAGGGGAGGTGGTTAAGAGGAGGGAAGAAATGGAACAATGATCGACAACGACCTATATGATATGTTCCAGCTTCATTCTAGAACATATGGAGTAATTTTAACCAAAATCGGTATGCATATAACTTACAATCTACAAAAGGTTCCATGGGGGTAAGAGACCCCTAGTATATCTAAGACGGGAGGTGAGAGGGCGTGAAATATAAACACAATCTAAAAATACCTACATTAGTGTCAAATTCATAGTTCTGGTGGTCACTAAGCCTATTAGTGGCAGATCCGATGCCATTTAAACCAAAATTTGACCCCTAGCTCCTCTAAGAGGGTTGAACGGTTATAAAGCGTGAAAACTAAAATCACAAAATTGATTGATATTAGAGTCAAGATCATGGTTTTCGGAAATGCTAAGCTGATTCATGACAATCCAGATGATATCTAAGCTCAAGTTTGACCATTTCACCCCTATGGGAGTTAAGGGGCTGAGAAGGAATGAAAAATAAAAGTGTAAAACTGGCCGAAATTAGTGGCGAATCTGCAGTTACTAAGCAGATTGATGATAGTCCTGATGCTATTTAATCGCAAGTTTGACCTTTGCACTCTTAAGGGGTGAGGAAGACTGGAAAATAAAATGTCCATAATGACCAAGATCAGTACCGAAAAAACGGTTTTCGGGATCGCTTATCTGATTGGCGATAGCCTCGATAACGTTTAAGCCCATGTTCGACCTCTATCACTCCTTCTAAGTGGGAAGGGGTGAGAAGGGGTGAAACATTCTCAGTAAGTAGCAGACATTAGTGTCAAATCCATAGTTTTCGCAATTGCAGTGCTAATTGGTCACAATTAAAATGACATTAAGCCAAAGTTGGACTCCTAGCACCCCAAAGTAAAGTGGGAAGGATTGGAAATAAAAATGACAACAGTGAAAGAAATTAGTCTCAAAACCATAGTTTTCGGGGTTGATAAGGAAGTTGGTGAATGTACAGGTGTTATGTTAATCCAAGTTTAACTCCACCTATCGGGTGAGGGGGTGAAAAATAATATAGATTAGTGTTCAATTGTTTTAATTATAATGACAATTTGCGTTTGTAGTTTTTTTCGATTTCTACAGAAACAGTAAGCTGTAATAAAACAATATATGCAGAAGTACTGCTTCTTTAAATTGCATTTTCAAGTCATTCTTCAACTTCGGCAGTGAATACAAAAAGCTATATAAGAAAGCAGTCTCATTATGCGTTCACATTTATTATAAAATAAAGGAAAAATCAGCCTCTGCATCGAACAAATAATTTCATAATTCCATAAGCTATTAAACATTTAATATAAAATCTTAACATTCCATGTTTCTAGAACATATCCCTGTGTTTGAACCTTTGGCATAGATACTCTGAATTACTCCCCGCCCGGATTACCGAATGGGGGAACTATTTTACCTCCGGAAATTTTTACCCCAATGAAACCTATGTCCGCGTTTCTTTAAGTTTTTTTTACTGTAAAAGATCGTCACTCTACTTTTTTTCGTCTGGCTCATCGTCTTCGACCTGTCCGGGATGGGTAACCCTTTCGACAGCATGGGAGTTTCTTGTAGGAGATCGAGAGGGAAAACGCCCAGGTGGTAGACCAAAAATGAGGTGGGAAATTAACATTAACCATGATTTGTGGGAAGTAAATTACACAGGGGATGACTGGAAAACATTAGCTCAGGATAGGGATGTATGGAGACCTACGGTTCGATAGAGCCTGTGCGTTAGTTAGTTATTAAACATTTAATTCGTGAATATATCATATACTTATGTATGATATGGGAATGGCAATGAACATTAATGACCGTTTACTGCACAATGTATTATTCCCCCTGATGACCAGATTATAATAGGACAAGATAAAGAAGAAGTAGGATATATGATTAGAAAGTTGGTAGATGCATTTGAGGTAGGTGACAGAAGATAAATTATATTAAAACAGAATATATGGCAATCGGAGGAAATTCAGAAGACCTACAAATAAATAATATGATAATTAAACGTGTTGAAGAATTTAAATATCTTGGATCTATAATAGATAAATCTGGTACTTGTGAAAAATATATTATTAACAGAGTAAATTGTGCAAGGAAGGCGATTAGATCCCTGAATGGTCTTTTATGGAATAGAAATTTGACCAGAAAAACAAAAAAAGAGATTATACAGACAATAATAGAAAGTATACTTACATATGGATCAGAAAGCTGGACAATAAATGAAAGGATGCAGAAAAGAATCTTGGCGACAGAAATGGATGAATTACGAAGAAGTACGAGAATATCCAGGCTACAACATATATTCGAAATACATATATCACACAAGAAATGGATGCACAAGAAACTGTTATCGAAAGGATAACAAAGAGAGTCTTACAGTGGTGTGGACATGTACAACGGATGTCGGAAGACCAGTGGCCTAAACAGGTGTTAGACTTTATAGTACCAGGCAGAAGGAAGAGGGAGAGAAGTAGAAGAACATGGTGTGAGGGAATATATGATGCCATGATGAAGATGAGTATGGAAGAGGGACAATGGGAAGATAGGAATCTCTGGAAAGCAGGAATCAAGGGCGACCTGCTGTAAAGTGGAGAGCCTGTATTAGGTAGGTATGATATACCAGGAGAATTACGTACATAACGATTCTACACACGCGTGGTATGACCTAAATAAAAAAATGCAACTTAATCTGAATTATTATCTGAGGCAGTAATACGGCTCAAAACAAGCATTTTAAACAAATGCATCCTTAACAAGTACAGTATATTTTAATTATTTGTTTAAGTTTGTATATCTAAATCATCATCATCATCATCATAGTACATTCACGAATTTAGGCCATTTGTTGACCTGTTTCGGCCTCAAGAGAAACACCATCCAGAAGTCTTTTGAGTGGACGTCCTGGTCTTCTTCTTCCTGCAGGTTGATATCTTAACATTAGTTTGGGTATTCTGTGATCTTCCATTCGATGAACATGTTGTATCCATCTTGACTTATAATCAGAAATTTTGTTTTCTAAAGATTCCATGTGTAATTCTTCTAAGATGTCTTCATTTTTTTTGTGATCTAGTAGTGTGTATCCTGCAGTCCTCCGAAGATATCTCATTTCAGCAGATCTAAGTCTCTGTATATCCTTCTGTTTCAACGTCCATACTTCGCTACCATACAAAAGAGTTGGAAGAGCCAGTGTTTTATACACTTTCAGTCTTGAATGCTTTTGGACTAACTGTGGCTTGAAGATAGAATTTATTAACCCTAAAATTCTTAAAAATTTAGATATTTTTGGCATTTACATCCTTTTCTTCTTCATATGAGATATTGCATCCTAGATATGTAAAATTATTCACCTGCTCCAAAATTTTATTGTCCAGTACAATTTTACTTCTGACAGGATCTACACCTTGAAATGCCATAATTTTTGTTTTTTCTGTAGATATCTTTAATCCATATTCTTCTGTAATTTGTTAAGTTCATACAGACCTTTCTGTAGATTATCTTCGGAATTTGCTATTATTATTTGGTCATCTGCAAACAATAGGTGTTTAATTTTCTATTTTCTGATATTCTTATTCCAAATTTATATGTTTTGTTCCAGCAACATATTACTTCATTGATATAAATTGCAAAGAGTGTTGGGGATAGGGGGCAGCCTTGTCTCACACCACGATTTATAATTCCTTCTTCAGAAAATCTGTTATTTAATTTAATCTTTATGGTGTTGTCTTTGTAAATATTTTGTATGTTCTGCCGAAGTAAATTTGGTATATTTCTGTCTTCCAGTATATTTAAGAGTTTTGATCTCTTGACTGTGTCGATATCAATTTATATTAATCCTGGAACTGAAATACCAATGTTGAAATCCTGCTCGCTTGTCTGAGATAACTTCATTATAATATAATTATAATTAACCATCTCGAGTGAATTATAAAATAGCTATGGATTAAAATAAAAGCACTGCATTGCGCATTTCAAGGGAAAGATAAAAAGAAATAATTTACATTCCAGAAAAGCACGTTCTTTCTAGTAACTAGTGGTACAGAATTACTTAAACAGAGATATTCAACTTTATCCCAGTGGAATGTAGTTTCTATGAATAAAACAAGCAAATGTCGGCGAAAGAACAAAAAAACACATGAAAATGTAAATTATAGGAAATGAGAGTATGAAAAATTACAAACATGAGATTGTTTATAGGAGGAAACTTATTCCAAGTCTCTTAAAAATTTAAACTTTGCGTCACGTGCATATTAGAATTAAATACGGTAAACTGTACCATTTCAGACTAGAGCTTCTATTTCCTATAAATGACGTTCAAACAATTAATAATACAATATGTAAATCGGTAATAAAATATCGATAATCATTTTCTCGGATAATGATAATCTACTTAGCATAAATAATCAGCAATGCGTTGAAACAATTACTTTCTTTTTGTGAGCCCTTGTTTCTCTCAACAAGACTTAGGTGCTCCCCCCTACAGGGGAGAAATTCAACCATACTAATTCAGTAACGCTTATTTTCGGATAGATGTCATTGAGTGGCCCTTGGTCAGCATTCCGCCTCATGGTGACTTCTAGGAAACCAAGGTTCTACTAGGATGGGCAAATTCGGTAAATTTTGCTTAGAAGCCTTTATATTCAGGCTTAAGGATAATTTACGAGCCTGAAAAAATTCAGACTCGGGACCCACAAATTAAAGTCTCTCCCGGAGGATTTGCTCCTTGGATTTTTCCATCCTAAAAATCTATTGATCCCGTCAGGGTTTAAACCCGCGACCCTCGGGACTAGACGCAAGGAGCATAACCACCAGTCCATCGCGTCCGACTGAAACAATTATATTCTATATATTCATTTCCAGACCTACTGTTGATGTCTCGAGGTAGCATGCTGCCTTGTCACACACCGGGCCCGGGTTCGATCCTCGGTCGGGACAAGTTTCCTGGGTGAGGTTATTTTCGGGGTTTTTCCTCACTGCTAAGACAAATTTCAGGAAACTTAAGGCCCAAACGATCCCAGAACATCATATGACCATCATAATCGTCATCATTCGCCTTAGATTAAATTTAGGATTAAGGACTCTCCTGGCACACCATTATCATCATCATCATCACCCATCATATCATCGGGGTAGCCGTAACCCCACCTTCCAGGCGCCCCAACATCAGAAGTAGGTTACAATTACGCCAATGCCAGGAGAGAACATCAGAAATGTTGAGATGACAACCTGGGAATTGAATGAAATATAATATTAAGGTTCATATACGGATGCACGAAGCAGTGTTATAACCGATTTGACATCTTGCATACTTTATTAACTAAACACATTCAAGTTTTGCAGATTTGCAGCCCAATATTTCTTAGTATTTATGCAGAGTGTTCGGAAACTCATAGGGTTGAGTAGGTAAGGTTTCCATTACTGCATGTACAAGTTTGTTTTAAGCGTTTAAATCTCCCGCGTGAACAGGAGATACATCGATAGTAATTTAAATATGTATGGCTCAGTTGTTGTTGTTATCAAATGTTGGGCCTTGGCAATGAAGCCATTAGCGTTCTTGCTCTCCAATATTTCTCTACGGTGGATCCAACAGGTAATACTTCACAGGTTTGTAGATGTTCTTCATTCATTTTTTCATCTTTGTTGCATACAGAAAAATTTGGATTCGTGTGAATTCCTATTTTCCCTCCATGGTATCTTTAACTTGTCGTAGTGGAGTGGCTTGCGTGCTTAAATGATCCCGAGAGCTATGCTGGCGGTAGCATTGCTGCCGATAGGGTTACCTATGCCGGACTGGTGATAAGCCAGACAAAAAATGTACCTTGGTCGAAAGAGTAACGATCTTTCACCGTAAAAATACAACCGTCAAGAAATGCATACATGGGTTCAACTGGGGTAAAATTTTCCGGAGGTCAAATATACTACTTCAGGGAACCCATGCCAAAGGCTCAAACATAGGGACATGTTCCTAGGAATATGGAATGTTAGGACTTTATAAAACATTGGCTCAGGATAGGGATGTATGGAGAGCTTATGTCTGCATGGCCATGCATCTACGGGTTCGATAATGCCAGTGAGTTAGTTAGTTAGTTAGTTAGTAAATTCTTATTTTATGTAAGTGTTTGGCCAAATAATCATATTCTGTAAGCATCTGAATTTTGCTACTGCAGTTTTATATGGAATTTCTGGGATAATATCTGGCTTCTTTACTAAAATATTCATTTTTTTTTGTCTTTGACTTTATTTATGGCTCAGTTAATTACATTTACCCAGCCCAACATTCACTGATTTCGTGTCAATGTCCAATATCAAGGGGAAAATAAAGGAACTTCACTTTGTCACTGTAAGAGTAATTGTTTATACGCAATCTATCCGAATTTATCCGCTGTATTGACATTACCGCTGTGGTCTCGAGGTAGCGTGCTGCCTTGTTAATCAGCGGGCCCGGGTTCGATTCCCGGTCGGGACTGGCTCCTGAGTGAGGTTTTTTCGGGGTTTTTCCTCACCTGCAAGATAAATGTCAGGAAGCTTAGGGCCCAACGGTCCCCGAAAATCATCCGGCCATCATCATCATCCTTATCATTATCATCATCCTCCTTCACCGGTGTGGAAAGCAACGGGAAGCTACCACACCTATAATTCCTTAGTAAAAGCTGCAAAGCATAGCATGAAAATGCTATGATTGCAATGAAAGACCTGCCCTCGGGCAGAATTACTATGGATGAATGGTATTGACATTGCGGTTAGTACTTATCCACTAAACAGCTGTTCAATGTGGGACCACCACACATTGTAGGCCTACAACAGCTGTTCAACGTGGGACCACCACACATTGTAGGCCTACAACAGCTGTTCAATGTGGGACCACCACACATTGTAGGCCTACAACAGCTGTTCAACGTGGGACCACCACACATTGTAGGCCTACAACAGCTGTTCAACGTGGGACCACCACACATTGTAGGCCTACAACAGCTGTTCAACGTGGGACCACCACACATTGTAGGCCTACAACAGCTGTTCAACGTGGGACCACCACACATTGTAGGCCTACAACAGCTGTTCAATGTGGGACCACCACACATTGTAGGCCTACAACAGCTGTTCAATGTGGGACCACCACACATTGTAGGCCTACACTGGTACACTCGCTCCATCTTATGCTTAAAGTAACAGAGTGAAGTTTCTTTATTTTCCCCTTGGCATTGGACATAATCACGAAACCAGTTATTGTTGGGTATGTAAATGTTATTGAGTAATTCATACTCAATTTACTATCAATTTATCCCCGGGAGACGCGGGATATTAAACACTTAATGCAAACTTGTATCACATAGAAAACTATACGTTTCCGGTCAAAAATTTCTATTCAAAACTTTATCTACTCAGTCACCTCTAAAAGCCCAAGAAGTTTATAGGCCTAATGGTAATTTCCGAACGCCCTGCATATTTTATAACTAATAAAAAATATGATTAGTAATAATAATAATAACAACATTTATTTTACCTGGGAACATTAAGGGTTTAGGTAATGTCTACCACTCAACCAGGTTACATCAAATTTGCAATAATTAGTCTTATAACTAAGTTATAATACAAATAATTTATTACATAGTATACCTACAGTATAATTACTAACTAACTAAACTCACTGGCACTATCGAATCCGTAGGTTCATGGCCGTGCGGTCATAAGCTCTCCATACATACCTAACTAACTAACTCACTAACTAACTCACTGGCTCTGTCGAATCCGTAGGTTCTTGGTCGCGTGGACATAAGCTCTCCACACATCTTTATCCTGAGCTAATGTTTTCCAATTATCCCCTGAATAATCTATTTCCCTCAAATCATGGATAATTTTATTCTCCCACCTCATTCTTGGCCTTCCAACTGGGCGTTTCCTTTCTGGTTTTCTTACAAGATGCTTCTACACACGTCTTTCATTCCCCATTCGTGCCACATGTTGTGCCCATCGAAGTCTACGAGACTTGACTGTTCTTATTACATCTGGCAAGTCCTCCGGAAGGAACTTTAATCTGTGGGTCATGAGTCTGAAGATTTTCAGGCTCGTAGATGATCCTTAAGCCTGAATAAAAAGGCTTCTAAGCAAAATTTACCTAATTTTCTCATTCTAGTACAACCTTGCTTTCCTAGATGTCACTATGAGGCCACTCAATAACATCTATTCGAAAACAATGCATAATAGCACTACAGGGACTAAACTTCCCAACTCCTTTAAATAAACGTTAAACTGAAAATATATGAAACTATTATTCTACCAGTTATATTGTATGGATGCGAAACATGGAATCTTCTTTAAGGGAGGAAAGGTGATTATGAGTATTTGAGAACAAAGTTCTTAGGACATTTTTTGGACAAAATAGAGACGAACAGACAGATGAATGGAGAAGAAGACTACATAACAGTGAACTACAGTATAATTACTACAGGTATAAAATGTGTAAATTTAACGAATACTAGATAAACAGTAAGTACCAGATTAATTTAAATGAAAATAGAACTACTAGTGTTGCATATATTAAAATGCACATTTTTGTACTGAAACTACGTGGTTAAGTCGGGATGGCGGTTTAATTTGCCCCAGGCTATCGATGCAGGCAAAAACCACCACATTGCTGATGTAATCTCATACACAGACTGCCAATTATTGCTCTCATCAGATTTTTTAAAAGTTAACTTTCATGAATATGCATTAGTGAAGAGTCTACTCCCTGAAATGCTATGGTCACGATTTAGTAATTTTTTCTTGTCTGGATCAATATGCGTCGTGTCAAAACTAATTAATTCTTTTCAGCGTTATATAAATTTACAACTACGTTATTAAATGCAATTTAGCTTGTTAATGACGGCTGTATAACACAAAGCTAATAGAAATATAAATAGTGTTGTCTGATATTAATAGAATGCACATATCTATAACAATTTGAATAATCACCTTCGAGAATTAAAGTTTCTTCTTCTTTAAGTATTTACAGTATTTTTTAAGGTAACCACAAATCATTTCAAGTAGCTTTATATGGTAAGAAAATACCAAGCCAGTTGAAACATTGGTTTAAGGGGGGGGGAGTCGGTTATAAAAAAGTGTAAAAAGTAGATTGTAATAAAAAACACATATATCTCATTATAATTTGCTGACATAATTAGAATTTTTGTGTAAGTTAAAAGCACATTTCGCTTTATAAGAACAGCTCATATATCAAATCACCGAATATGAAAAGAACCAAATTGCAGTCAATTAAATTTAACAGGAGAAGGTTTTTTTTTGTACCTTTCCTCTTCTCCTTCTCCTCATTGAATTCGTAGGTTTTCTACGATTAATTTAACGAAGTTGCAGATAAAATTGAGTTATTTCCGACGAGGAGTAGTTTAAAACAATAAAACAAAATGGGGGAGATTTGGAGTTGGGGGTATTTTCCGTATTGGGTTATTCATATGTAAGCCTACGTTTATACACCTTTAGCAATTTATTGTGAATTCATTTATAAATAATTTCTGAGATATTATCCTATCAGTACACTTTTCTCAGGAAATACCTGGATAGCAGTGTGAAACTTTAAGACACTTACACGATGAAGCTCTTGTAGCAGATCAGTCGAATCGTTCTTGACAAAATCTTAAATAATTTATATATATATATATATATATATATATATATATATATTATTTTAATTAAAATTCAGTAACACCCTGCATTCAAAATACTGCAAGCATTACAATAAAACTTATAAGGCAGATTTATATATATATATATAATATACTAGCTAATACCCGCCGTGCGCTGCTACGCCTAAGTAAATGATAATGTGTTTTCACGCTTAGTTGAAGAAGTAAAAGGAAAAATAATTATAAATTTATAAAGTCATTATTTTTAGACACCCTGTGCTGATTACCCGCATTGCCCAGGAATCTACGTATCCCGATGCATTTGGCATAAATGAGCTGAAAGACAAAATTCATTATTTTGAGTTATCCGTGCTGCCGCTTTGCTTGCCCGGGAATCTACTCATCTCGATCTTGTTGGCATCAATGAAAGACAAAAATGGTTATTGTGAGTTATCCATAAAAGATAAATAAATGCTGACGCGGACTCTTTGTAGAGTTTTTTTTGAGATAGCCTATTCTGTTTTGTGTACATTAATTTTGTGTATTTGTTATGCTTTAGGCAGCGTAAGCCATATAGGCGTCAACATTTTTTTTCACGTTTTTCACTACAAAGGGTGATATTTAAGGGTGTAAGAGTTGAGTATCACAACTCACTTATAGCCTACGTTCATCCCGGGAATCTTCTGAACACTTTGCAAAAAGCCCCAACACAATCGGATGAACGGTATGGCAGCGCATAAAATTCGAACAAAGAAACAAACATTCATTTTTATATATTACATATATACAGTAAGTATTGACGAGTGTATCCTAAAGAACACGAATAAAGACCAGGATAAATCTGACCATGTTGTCTATAACAAAATATGTATAAATTATAAGGCGCTAAAAAAAGATAAAAAAATTGTATTATTATGAAAGAAAAAAGGCTTCAACCAACCATTCTATTTAATAATTTAATTTCACTTAAAATACTAATGGAAGGAAGGACAGCCCTACTACTTATAGTTAAAATATAACTTTTTTATGTTTATTATAGAAGATAAGAAAACAATACATCAATAGGTATGCGATTGTCAAACTTCAATTATTTAAAATTAATTAAAACAAAATGGTTATATATGTGTTAAAAATAAATACACCCTTAATTTACAGAAATATACTAATAATTTCAGATAACTAGAATCATAGATATAATTTTTATATGAGTTTTTTTATCTCTCTTCATAACCAACTCTCCCTAAGCAATTTATGAGTAGATTAATTTAATGATGGAATAATTAGATAAAAATAACGAGAGATTTTATTGTCACATAAAGTGGTTCACATTTCTGAGTTTAAATTTCAAAGTTCTTGTTAAATAAAGTAAAAAGTAAATTTAAAAATTAAATCCCATGTAAATTTATAGAGAGAGACGTCTTATTTCTTTCCTCTGTTCATAGAGTGAACATAACAAGAATAAATTCATTTCCCAACAGAATTTAAACATACATTTCAATTTCAGCCTTAAAAAACTAAAAAAAAAATAATTATAAACATAACATAAATACAAAGTAACTCAACAGGACCGCTGTTAAATTAAACTTTACATTGTTTTTAGCATTAGTTAATGGTCTGGAAATATTTAAACGGTGGAGAAATCGTGCAGCTTCTCTCTGTAGGCCTACTTGAAAATTTCAGAAAATTTTTAACATTTTCTTTTGAAAGACACGTGGAAAAGCACGGTGAATACTTAGTGTACGCTCGGTACTGCTCCATGTTTGGGAGGAGTACCGGTACCTTAAAATTATTATTATTTTTTTTGGAAATGAACTCTCCAGTGCATACATTTAATTATAAAGACAATTTATAAGCAATAATACTGAACAAGGAGACTACTATGTTCTGATATCGTGATCAACCATAACATTTTGTTGATGAAATGCTCACTTAGCAAAGATCCCATGTACCAATTATCAGCTGTAGCTTCCAACCTCAAGGTCCCGAGATCAAAATCGAAATATTTGTCGCAAGGCAGATTAGAAATATGATGAAAGTTAAAAATTAAATTGTACCTGTTGGTAGGTGCCGTCGTCCTCAACTTCGTTAAAATATTGTATATAAAATTAACTGGAGCGCTTTCGGAAGTTATCTTCCATCTTCTACAGGTTGACCTTCCGCTACTCGTTGTTGTTGTGTACGGTGATGTATACTCCAACTGTATGTAGCAGCAACTGACTTGTTTTTTACGATCTCGTATAATGGGTTTGACTGGGGTGCGTTCTCATTAAGAAGTGAGGTGTTGTTTGTTTCCTTTATAATTTAAAGGTCTTCAAATATATTTATCCTAGCTGGAATGTTTTCTCGGTGGATTATCGTGAGAATATTTTCAATTGTGTTAATTCGATGATTTGCGTTAATATTTTAACAAGTTGAAGACGACGGCACCTACCAACAGGTACAATTTAATTTTTAACTTTCATCATATGACTTCACCTCAACGGAATTTGATATGAATTTTACTGGTATAGATTAGAAATAGCACTTGAACAACCGCACACAATGCCTGTTATTATCTTCCACACTAATTCCTACTTGCAGAAAAGCTGCTCAACAGTAACGTTTAAATTTCAGTTTTTTAAGAAATTGGGATATCGATTTCAGTTACAATTAAAACTAGTAGCTGTTATTTAGGCCTTGACTCTTGATGCTGTCATAAACAAATGAGGGCTGATTTTGATATGAGAACATTGTAGGTAGAAGTTATGATGCCAACAAACAGAAATATGGTGATGTTGGGTCGGAAAGAAACATTGTATGCAGTAATCTCGGAACAATGAGGCTGTTCATGAGACGTCGCCACTTGATCATTCAGCCAGACACACGTGTGTCAAGAAGTGTCTCACTGGATTCAGACCAGCTATAAAGCATTGTCAAGAGGCAGAGACACAATGCAAGAACTTCTTCCATACCAAAACCTGACGTACAGCGTGTTTATCACAAGCGGAACGTGGTAACTTCCACTACATTCCATTGTCAAAAAGTCATGTTCCGACACTTTATGCTACATCTGTTAAAACAATTCTCTTTTTATATCTTTCCGCACTTTTCACATTAAAAAATGTGACCCTACAATCTACTGACACAAATTCTTTTAGAAAGATAGTTGGGCGCTTAAGAAAAATAAGCAAAGTATTTATTTAAAATACCGGTACTATTTTTTAATTGTTTCGATTAATATATTTACTCTGTTTTCCCATCCCTCTCTCTCACTCTACCTTAGATGAATCCCTTTCTCGTAAGAACTTACCGTAAAAATACGGATACACTGTGTGTGTTTTCTAATGCCATCCACTGCATTTCTCGTGCTTCAGGTTTCGCTCTAGGCGGATAGATGATGATCTTCAACAGCTAGGCCATTAGGGTCGCAATTCCAATCAGGAATTAAAGGCCGACAAATTTTGCTCACATGCCTCTTTATTTTGGCTTGAGTTTCTTTTACTTGTCTTAAATCTACGACAAAGGGCTCAACGGTTTTAGTTCCTCTCCTAAGGAACCCATATTCAGGATTTTTACGCCCTGAAAGATCCACCAACGCTCGAAACATTGAACCAGAGACGAGAATGGTAACCAGTAATCACCAGGACTAGTTTGATTTTACTGATAGAATAAGGGATTATATTCCTAGGGAATGTAGTTTACTCCTGTTGGAAAACACCAACGGTACTTACAGATTGCAGTTCTGCAGGAGTAGAAAAACCACTAAGACTCAAAGAAGTTTATATATTTATAACTTAAGGTGCAGACTTAACGTTCCCATCGAACAGACGAATTAACTGTAGGCCTACCACGTGTCTTCTCAAGCTCTGTTCTATGGACAATTTGGAATTTAATTCAAGCATTTGATAAACAATCGCGATTAAAAATTGTACACCACCAAACATCCTAGATCCGAGAATGAAAATTCTACAATTAAAAGTTCCAATTCCGCAGGATATGCAACACAGGAAGCAGGCAAGCTAACCCTGAACTAGCGCAGGGGACTTATAGTTAATAAAAATGAGAATGATACTTACTGATATGACAAGTGTTCCCTGTCCAGCCCGATGAACACGTACAGTGATATTGTCCTCCTGTCTCCTGACACGTGCCACCATTGCCACAGGGTGTTGTGGCGCAAGGGTTGTCCACAACCTCACAGTTAAGTCCAGAGAATCCTTCAGGACAAGTGCAGAGATACTGGTCTGGTGCTGTGTTTTCACAGGTGCCGCCATTCTGACATGGTTCGTGAGTGCCACAGTAGTTCAAATCTGTAACACAGGTGTAATACACCTATTAAGCTACGTATACAATCTATTAATACATCATGGAAAAAAAAAAAGATTGGGTACCAGGATTAATGCATGACTCATGAGCTACGAGTATCTCCGTCTGTAACATTCTTTCGCACGAGAAACAGCATTTCACAGTCCGCTCATATAGGCTAACTATGTATCGATATCTGCACCGCCGATTCAGTTTTATAAAAAAATTGATGGAGGTGTTAGATTGTTTTAATTTGTATAGTAACAGTACGTGCTATGATCAAAACGCTGTGTTAATACGAAGTCCAAAATTGTCAAATCCTTTAATTTTGGACACGAGTTCCTTCCAGTACAACAGTCAATTGCATAGCCTCCCAGAATTTTTATGAATGCAAAAAGTGAATAATGGGATTGTTGAATTAATTCTAGAGAAAAGTGATTTGGTATTGGGGAATATCTGATTTAATCTTCTCTTGAAAAAATAAGATACAAATAAAATAAATTTAAACTTCTAAAAGTACAAACTAATAACAACAATAAGGCTGCAATGCTATTTTGTTTCCCAAACCTAACTTTTACATGGAAAAACTTCTTCCCTAACAGATATATTGTGTAGAACACATCCAATATTTCTCATTTGTCCCATGCGCAATTATCAACATTTTAAAATAAAGGTTACAATGTTGCGGTGGACGATTATTCAATTCTCCGTCCTGAATCGCAACAGTCAGCCAAAATCCACTGTCCCGATTGTATACTATAGACAAGATGATTGATGGCAAATCTGATTCCCGCCGCTTTACCCAGTTGGCTCTGCGCAATCACAAAACTGGCTGCCTATTTTTTTTTTTTTTTTTAGTATATGCCCCACAGTATGTTGTAATAACCTTTTTTAATGCGATATATTATTTCCTAGTCTGTACCTATATTACCTGCTCTTCAAATCACTGGATTAAATATGAACCTCAGCCAAACGGCTATGTGTTCACATTCTGAGTACTTACGCATGGATCATCCAATATGAAAATGCCATCTCCAGAAAACAAAATTTTAGAGGAGTAGATTTTTTATTTCCTTCGTCTGCTGCTTCTCGTTGAATTCGGACGGTTTTCTATGAGTAATTTAACGAAGTTGCAATAAGAAGTGGGCTGTTTCCGACGGGGAATAGATGTGTGACTATCTCAACCATAATTTAAAGCAATGAATAAAATATAAAATTGTTGAAGTTGAGGTCTTTTCATATTGCTGATACATATATACACACTAAGTTAAATAAATACATCTATGTATGTGTGTAACAGAGTAATGGAAACTCTCGAACGCTTGCAGAAATTTCGACCAAACTACGTATACGTAAAACCTCCAATCAGGAAAATATTCTATGCGCATAAGAGATCTCTAGCATCCATATGAAAGGGTTGAGAGGCGGTGAAATCTAAAATAATTAAAAACAACTTTTTTCAAACCGTCCCAGAACCATCACAGTTATAATATTCGCAATGTTTAATATGAATGTGTGAGTTAATGGTGTATTTCGTCTTAATTCTTAGTGTTGTCTTGGAGGAGACCCTGGATTGAACTGATCACTCATTCTGGGTCCTTGTGTGGTCAAAAAGTATGTCTGTGATCCAACGTTTAAATCCCTATCCCGACAGGTCGTGTCACTGTAAGGCCCGAACAAAGGGGCACCATAAGGCGAGAGGTTAAACTACTAAGAAGAAGAATTACAAAAAAGAAGAGAATTGGAAGCCAGATTCAGTAAATGTACAAGAATATCTCTCATGGTTTTGTTCCTTGCCTCTGGTCCCAAGGCTCGCGAGTACAAACTAGATGGATTTTTTTTAAGATGGAAGAGGCCAAAGGCCAAGTCCTCTGTGAGGGACTCTAAGCCGAATTTTAAGATTTTCGGTCTCTTAAAAGAACCTCAAGCCTAAATGTGTGCCTTACCAATCCAAGTAATATCTTAGTTGAACTATTATAGGAAATATCACTATGAGGTTAAATTTAAATTTAAAAATAAAAAAATATATACTTCACCTCATATCCTGTTTTCTTTTTTAGACCAGTTTCGGAACCTAATCGTTTATATCTTCAGTAGTTTCACGAACGATGTTTCACGAAGAAGCACTGCTCCTTGACGACAGAACATCAGTCGTGAAACTATTGAATATGTAACCGTTTAAGTTATGAAACCTGTCTAAAAAGAAGACAGGAGATGGGGTGAGGTGTAAAGAATTTAAATTTTAATTTTAATATCTTACTTGCGTACTAGTTATCTCATTGAGACGATGTGTTGACCACATGTCTCTCACTGACATCTGAAAGGAATTAAGCGTAACTAAATTGGTCTCAGTGAAGAATATCGCACTATGGGAGCAACCATGGATCCACGAGGGACGTATGGGGAATATATATATATATATATATATATATATATATATATATCCCGTCCATGCATTTATTTTTCTTATCATACCATATTAAGCTTGCATTGCTCAATGTTAAATGTTTAATTATAACATCGATAATGCGTCACTGCTATAAAGTAAAAATGTTCTCTTTAATTTGCTTACTTGTTATAGTCAGCTACTAGATGGCAGTGAAGACTGAATTCTCGCGACATCTAGTAATAATGGGGAATATAATACATATATATATAAGAAACATAAATGTTTGAATTGGATTCGCCTGGTGGTGTAATGGATATCACACTGAGGTACAGACTCAGAGATCCGGGTTCGAATCCCGTCCAGGCATTTATTTTTCTTATCATACCATATATATATATATATATACATACAAGAATATTATGTAATGATTATGAAGTCAGATTTGCAGCTGTGTCAAGTAAAGTCAATCCAAGGTAATATCAATGTTGTTAAATAAAATGTGAACGTAATTCTAAGAGAAGTAAATGAAAAACATGGAAAGCTATAGCATTGTTTGTAAGATGAAGCATTGTGCAGCTATCAGATGGTATAAAGTTAAAGCATTGCTAAGATATTTGTAGATAGATATGCATTATGATCCTCCTACTAATAGAGGATCTTAGAATTGCAAGATGGGATTCGGTGTGCGTGATTGCTTGAAATTAAAAGAGATCCAGACAATTGAATACAAGCTTCTCTTCTCAACACCAAATTTGGAGTCACGGAGATAATACAATGCAATGACCATGGCCTCTTCGTGCAACGACTTCCCATAAATACCAGCTTAATTCGAGGTAGCTCTTTCTTCTTCCTAATACCACATTACAATCAAAATATTGTAAATAAATACATTTTCTTCAAAATACAATATGCAGCAGTAGTAGTAGTAGTAGTAGTAGTAGTAGTAGTAGTAGTAGTAATTTATTAAAGTAAAATACATACAATGTTATTTACAAATATGGGTCGTTCGGATAGCAAGCCGTACGTACTGTTGACAGTCCGTTATACAATCAAATAAAGTATAGTAATAATATAAAGTCGAAAGAACAAAAATACATAAATAATAAAAAATATAATATATAGCAATACAATTACATTACACATTTATTAGGTTACGTAAAATTATTAAGTATTAATGCTATTACACTTTGCTTACATATTTATTTATTCAGGAATTAGTGTTGTTCTTATTTTCTGCGTTTTGACCAGAAACTTACCAACGTTTATCCAATTTTCCGGGTTTACCACTAACTCGTAGCATGTCAATCTTTCGCGATTTGAATTTAGATTGAATACAAGGTTACTGATGGAACTGGCATCTGGTATCTTATCAGCTGTTCTCTTAATACACGTTCATTACTTTAGGTTAATTGAATTTTAACGAATTCCGAAAGAGTGTAGCTATTGAGGTTGTTCTGATAAAAAATATTGTCGCTAGCAGCGATTTTACACAAAAAATCCACTCTTCTTTATTTTATTCACAATAATTCACGATTATTTTTTTGCAAAGTCGTTGGCGATTTCACAAAAGTACTAAAGTTAATTTCTTTCAAACTGTAGTGACTTATTATTCCATACACTTAGCTTAGCACACTGGCTTACAATTCACTTTGCTTGGTCAACTTCCAGATCACTACTTCGATATTCATGGGATGTGTGTATGATATAATGATTGAGCATATCATAAATAAGTTATATTGTTTTCAAATTAGTGGAAAACCTGTGTACCTATTATTCTACATTAGGAATTCGTGACAAAAGAAATAATAATTAAAGTGAATTGTATATTTAATATCAAGCAGTAATAGTAATTGCCGATTCCATATCCACTTTGGGCTCCGAATGTATCTTTACCTTGCCCTGGAGGAGCGACATGCGTGCTTAAATGACCCCGAGAGCTATACCGGCAGTAGCAGTGGTGCCAAAAGGGTTACCCACGCCGGACAGGACAAAGGCGATAAGTTAGACGAAAAGACTACCTTGGACTCTTACGAGTGGAGATAAAAACAACACAATCGTCAAAAAACTTTTAAAAACATTATCCCAGGATAGGGATGTTTTTATCGACCCATTTACGCCCAGTTTTGACTTGTGGCGTTAAAACGATGAGATGTTATCATACTAACAATTCATATTTGTAGATACACTATTTTCTGGTAGGTAATGTCATTTTTTAAACAATGTATGGAAAGGTTATGTCGTGCCAGTGAATTAATAGATTGTTATATACACTTTGGACAAATGTATAATTAGGTCCAACATTTGAATGCTTTTGTTGTGACATGTATCACTCTTAATTTCACTGATTCACATGTGAACAAGTATAAAATAATATTTCCTTATATTAAAGAAAGGCGAGGATTGGACACGGAAAGCAATTACAATATGCGAGGATTTGAGCCTCCCCCTTTAATTAGCTCATGTCTGGGCGCCTCCACACCAACTCAAGGATAGTGTTGTGCATGCTATTGGTGGGAATGATTTGATTAATGGAGTTAGGTTATTTTACACATTGGTTAACATGCAAACGTCTCTAATTACGTAACTCCGCCAAACAAACCAGGTGTGGTGAGGCACGAACATTCCTCTATTTTAATAATACTATATCTTAATCTTTGGAATATCCGGCAATTCACAAAAGTATTTAGTTATTAAATCTGTACTTTTTATCCTTCTCACTTTCATTATTTTGGTAAATTAATGATTTATTTAATGACGCTCGTTAACAGCTTAAGTAATTTGAGTCGTAATTCAAATCTGTTCTTGAAACGGCCAACAAGTTTTTCTCAGAGACCTCTCTGCTAGGGTACTTTACATGCCGTAAATCTATGACAAGGAATCCACGATTTAGTTTCCTTCCGAAGAAACTCATGATCAGGATCTTTACACCCCGAAAAGTCGATCCATCCCGTTTTAATCTGCGAACCTCGGAACCAGAGGTGAGCATGGTAACCACTAGTTCAGTAGTTTATGTTTAGCTGCATCGTCCAAGCCATTTAGTCCATTCGTGATGATAGTATTTTCTGAACAATATTTTAGAGGATTCATTTGCAATTAAAAACAAAATGCTCTCGTGGGTAGATGGAGTATAACTAGTTAATAGCGCATATCCTTCTGCTGACGATGGAGGTCGGTTTCCGAATTTTCTGCAGTTCTTAAAAGTTAAACAAAATTAATGTAGATGAGGACGACAGCACCTGCCAGGTATTTATTTAAATGTTTTTCTTTGTGACTATTTTCCTCAACGGAATTTTTATATAAATTTTAACAGTGTTGATATAAAATTAAGTCCTAATATTATTAAGCTGTCTCATTAGTAGGGAGCGGATTTTTATGCAATGAAAGGTAAGGTTGCAATGCAGATAGCATATATTTTAAAATCATTAGGAAGTTACATTATGAGGTTTAATTTAATATTTGAGTTTGTATTCTTTAACATGGGGGCACGCCGTAGCGTAGTGGTTAAGGCACTGAGCTACAAGTCGGAGGGTCGAGGGTTCAAGTCCCGTTGGGGTCAGGATTTTTAAACTAACCCAAACCCTCTGGTGGCACTATGGCCCTGGGGTCGACTCAGCATCTAACGTAAATGAGTACCAGACGCTTGTTCTTGGGGTAAAGGCGGCCGTTACGCAGGGCTGACAACCCGGCTGACATAAAGTGCCGATTGTCTAGAAAAAGTGGGAGCCTTAACCTCCTACTACCCCAAGGGCCTCCGGGTCTGTTGTGGGATCACTTTACTTTTTATTCTTTAACATTCTTACCTCATATGTTTATTTTCTTAGACGATCGTTTCAAAGCTATTGCTCCATCTTCAGCTTGTTCACAAACTGTTTTTTTTTCTTTTCTTCAAGTTGTTCCAAAGAACTTGGTAATGGTTATTAAAACAATTAGAAATACAAAATATAAATAAATACAAAATTATTAAAACAGTTAGAAAATACCAATGAACTCACAATATGGGAAAAAATCTATATACAGAAGAACAAGGAGAAAATTATCCGATTGAGGGTCTTTCCACTTTTCAGCGGTTGCCCTTTTGCCAGCCGGCTGCTGGCCCTTCACATCCACATGTGTCAATCACAGAGGTAGATGATCAACAGCCAGTGTAGGGGTGACATGTGGTTAGCATGTCGAGTCCCCAGCCGTTATAGCTGGTTCCTCAACCTGGAGCCGCTACTTATTGTAGCTACCCAATTGCCTCACGATGCTGGGTGGGCACCGGTCCCATACTAGCCGAAATACCATGAGAAAATTTCTTCCCCCATGGAGACTCGAACCAGCGCAAGTCCCGTAGCTCTGCGCCAAGGCTTCCTACCTTAACCGCTCGGCTACGGCGCGGGACTGGAGAAAATTATGAATTTTGAAATTACCGGAGAAAGGAGCCTCATTACCAAGTTGTTTGGAACACAGATCCAGGGCCGACAACCTGAAGAAAAGAAAAAGCCAGTTTTGTGAACAAGCTGAAGATGGAGCAATAGCTTTGAAACGATCGTCCAACAAAATAAACATATGAGGTAAGAATGTTAAAAAATACAAACTCAAATAGTATATATTATTCAACTGTTTGTGTGTCAAACCAAAATAAAAGACAGTCAGAAGCCTAACTTCTCATTATACTATTCAACTGTTTGTATGTGAAACCAAAACAAAAGACAATCAGAAGTCTAACTTCTTATTATACTATGGTGCAATATTAACTTTTAGTACATAAAAATCCTAGCCTTACCCATTAGTAATGTCATTTTTTAATGTAATGTTATGTGTCTGGTGTAATTTTGAAGGCGTGTTTCACTGGAAGATTGTTTCAAACAGGCGTGCAATCGATGCGGATCTTTATTCTCAACAACTGGAACGAGTCGTGAAATTTTGAGGGTCACGGGTTTATACTCAACCGAACCCCATACTGCAAGAACAATAATGACAAAAATTCAGGAATTAGGAGAAATCGAACTACTACCACATTAAGCAAACAGCTATGTTCTTGCACGTTCAGATTACCATCTGTTTCGATCCATAGCCCATTTCACCCATTTCTTGTGTGAAATTTCGAAAACACTGAAGCTGTGGAAGTGGGTAGCAACGAATTCTTCACATCAACTACAAGAGACTAGTATCGTAGCGGAATGAGAAACCTCGCTGAAAGATCGCTAAAGACCATATAATCTTATGATAACTACTTTGAAAGAGTAGTTTAATTTCTTGTAAAAAATGCAAATAAAATTTTGTTTAAAAACGATATTATTTACCAGACAGTAGCCTATCTATAAATATAAATTATTAGCATTTTAATGATGATCTTCAAGCTTTAACGTCACAAGTCAAAACTGGGCGTAAATGGGTCGGCAAATTGTGATCAGAGGCCTCTTTTTCAGGTTTGAAGATATTTTACGTGCCGTGAATCTACGACAACGGACCCACAGTTTTATTTCTCTTCTGAAAGAAGTCATACTCATATTTTACACTTTTAAAAATAGATCCACTGTGACCAGGTTTGAATCACAGAACCTCGGAATTAGAGTCGAGCGTAATTTACCAGGACCGACTGTTCAAGTCTTCTTAACTATTAAAAGATAACTGTTAAAATAATAATAAATAGGGTATGTTAATTAATCCACATCTGTGTGCGAGCATGAGTTCGATCCCCGATCGGAACAAGTTTCTTAGGTAAGTTTTTTTTCCGGGGTTTTCTCACGTATAAGACAATGTCAGGAAACTTTAAGACCCAAAATGGTCCCCGAATATCAACTGGCCATCACAATCATATATATGACATGATAAGAAAAATAAATGCCTGAATGGGATTTGAACCCGGAACTCTGGGTCGGTACCCCAGCGTGTTATCCATTACACCACCAGGCGAATCCAATTCAAAGATTTATTTTTCTTATATATATATATATATATATATATATATATATATATATGATATCTAGTAATAATGGAGAATATAATATAATATATATATATATATATATATATATATATATATATATAAGAAAAATAAATGTTTGAATTGGATTCGCCTGGTGGTATAATGGATAACACGCTGGGGTACCGACCCAGAGTTCTGGGTTCAAATCCCGTTCAGGCATTTATTTTTCGTATAATGCCATATTAAGTTTGCATTGCTCAATGTCAAAAATTTAATTATAAGATATATATATATATATATATATATATATATATATATATATAATCTTAGCCTTGTTTAGTATGAAAGTATGAACCCGAGTATATATATTATAAATTAAAATTATGTACCGCAGTCTGTTGAAATGATTAAAACATTATAGGCCCTTCGGGACGAGTCCCATCCTCAGCAGGAGGTTGTACGCTATTCTCCAGCTACTTCTTAGATAGTAACTTGAGAGTATCATACAACCTTCTGCTGACTGACCATCTGTCTGTCCAATTTAACAGTTAAGGAGACGGCGGTATATACTTTTATATTATAATTTTATATTTACTCTAATGTCTCAACGGAATTTTACCGAAATTTGTTAGTATAAAACACGAAGCTCTATTTTAACGATATGATTACTCAAAATATTTTATAAAATGTGTTTGATATCTTTACCACAATTTAGTTATACTTTTAAGATCGACATAATTCTAATATCTTCTTATTTTATTAACTTTTCCTTAAAAACCACTGAAGTGCCGTTTTTATAGAAATAGTCTATATATGTATAAATTTTTGTCAATATCCACCGTTGTGGTCTCGAGGTAGCGTGCTGCCTTGTTACGCAGAAGGGCCGATTTCAAGCCTCGGTCGGGACAAATTTCCTTACTTACTAACTTACTAGTACTATCGAATACGTGGGTTCATGGTCGCGCGGACATAAGCTCTCCATACATCCTTATCCTGAGCTAATGCTTTCCAATCATTCCCTGTATAATCTTCCCTCAAATCATAGTTAATGTTATTCTCCCACCTCATTCTTGGTCTACCAACTGGACGTTTTCTCTCTGGTTTTCCTATAAGAAGCTTCCATGCACGTCTTTCATTCCCCATTAGTGCCACATGCCCTGCCCATCGCAATCTACGAGACTTAACTGTTCTTATTATATCTAGCTTCTTATAAAGACCATGTAGTTCACTGTGATATCAGTCTTCTCCATTCACCTGTCTGTTTATCTCTCTTTAGTGCAAACATTTTCCTATGAACTTTATTCTCAAATACTCGCAATCTTCTTTCATCCCTTAAAGTAAGAGTCCATGTTTCGCATCCAGATAAGTTTTTTCTACGGAGTTTTTCCTTATCTGTAGGACAAATGTAGGAAACTGTAGAGCCCAAACGGTCCCTGGACATCATATGACCATTATAATAATAATCATTAGATTAAGTTTAGGATTAAGGACTCTCCTGGCGGACCACTGCCATATAATCACCCATCACATCAGTGGCCGTGTAACCCCACCTTCCAGGCGCCCCAACCTCAGAAGTTAATTACAAGTACGCCAATGCCAGAGAAAACACCAGAAAATGTCGAAGTGACAACCTGGGGCAGTGAAAGAAAAATGTCAATTCAAAAACTTACTAACTATAACGTAAAGATCCTAGACTCGCTATAACCTATATTTTAAAGGAATTATTAATAAGAACTAAATAAAAATGACTAAGTTGTAATAATAGTTTTCTTCTCTGCTATAACATTTTATTTTTTAGACTATGTGTTTTTAAAGAAAAGTGTTAATGAACACTATAAGTGTGATTATTCCAATATATACACTTTTCTTTAAAAACACATAGTCTAAAAAATAAAATTTTATAGCAGAGAAGAAGGTTGGTAGACCAAGAATGAGGTGGGAGAACAACATTAACTATGATTTGAGGGAAGTAGATTATACAGGGAATGATTGGAAAGCATTAGCTCAGGATAGGGATGTATGGAGAGCTTATGTCCGTGCGGCCATGAACCTACGGGTTCGATAGTGCCAGTGAGTAAGTAAGTAAGTAAGTATAGCAGAGAAGAAAACTATTATTACAACTTCGTCATTTTTATTTAGTTCTTATTAATAATTCCTTTAAAATGTAGGTTATAGCGAGTCTAGGATCTTTACGTTGTAGTTAGTAAGTTTTTGTATTGACATTTTTCTTTCGCTGTCCCAGGTTGTCATTTCGACATATTCTGGTGTTTTCTCTAGCATTGGCGTAATTGTAATTCACTTCTGAGGTTGGGGCTCCTGAAAGGCGGGGTTACGCGGCCAGTGATGTGTTATATATATTCAATTCCACCACATTGTCATTTTGATATTCTGGTTTTTCTCCTGGGATGGCGTTATAGTAACCCACTTCTGAGGCTGGGGCGCCTGAAATGATGCGCCAGGAGATGCGTTAATCCTAAACTTAATGAATAAGCTAGTGATGATAATGATGGCCAGATGATGGTCAGGGATCGTTTGGGCCTTAAAGTTTCCTGACATTTGTCTTCAGGTGAGGAAATATAACGAAAAAAACCATCAACCAGGAAATTTGTATCTATCGGGGATCGAACTCGGGCCCGCTGCGTGACAAGGCAGCACGCTACCTCGAGACCACAGTGGTGGACATTTGAAAAATATGAATATCTGGAAGTTATTATTTATGAAACGATGTACTTTAGAATTGTGAAGGTTTAAAAAGGTATACCTTAAATTAGTACGCCACAAACACATTGGAATAATTAAGAATACAGATGGTCTTGTTTATGGTGTAGTGTGAATGCATGGAAGATTCTAGAATTCGTGACTAACCGCAGTTCACATTTTTGTATGAATAATAACACAATGAAAAGCAAGTTATCGTCTGGCATCGTAACTTAAACTTTATTATCGTCATTTTTAATTCATATACAAGATGCTTCTACATAATTCAACTACTTGGTAAGTTATATTAAAATTATAATTAAATTCCAGATTACCTTCTTCACATATATCTAATTAAAAATCCCATACAACCTTCCTTTTTTTTTTTTTTTTTTTTTTCTAGAAAGGTATAGTTTCTATGGCTCGTAATAATAGGGAACTTGAAGGTTCTGATCCTCCCATGTTTGTCTTCACTTTTTCATATCAGAAAATATCATCAGCTAACATGGAGGTTGTATTTTGTTTATGTCAGTTCAGAGATATTTCGCCATGTAGTTCAAATTGTGACATGAGTGAATTCCAGTCACATGTTTAGTATGCGACGAGATGAAAGGAATTTTGTGGTATTCCTCTAGGAGAGGGATATTTAAGAGTTGAGATAAATACATTAAAACGACTGTAGAGGACACAACACAAGTACTTTTAGACAAGGACATTATTAAGATTAAAAATATAAACAGTTCGTTTCAATTAAAATATCACTGAACAGTTGTTTATAAATAACTAAATAACTCACTGCCTCTATCGAACCCATAGGTTCATGGCGGCGTGGACATAAGCTCTCCATACATCCCTATCCTGAGCTAATGTTTTCCAATAATCCCCTGTATAATCTAATTCCCTCAAATCATGGATAATATTATTCTCCCAACTCATTCTTTGTCTACCAACTGGGCGTTTTCCTTCTCGTTTTCCTACAAGAAGCTTCCATGCACCTATTTCATTCCCCATACGTGCCGCATGTCCTGCCCACCTCAGTCTACTAAACTTAACTCTTCTTATTATACCTGGCTTCCTATACATACAATGTAGTTCACTATTATAATTTTCATCATTCACCTGTCTGTTCATCTTTTTGACACAAAAAAAAAATCCTAATAATTTTATTCTCAAATACTCGTAATCTTCTTTTCTCCCTTAAAGTAAGAGTCCATGTTTCTCAACCGTATAATATAACCGGGAGAATAACAGTTATATATATTTTCAATTTAAAGTTTTTTGAAAGGAGTTGAGACGACAAAAGTCCCTGTAATGCATAATAGCATGTATATCCAGAATTGAGCCTATATTTAATTTCTTTGTGCATCTCATTCCTATTTGTAATTATCGCTCCTAGATACTTGAATTCAACCACTTCTTCAAAATTTCCCTCATTTGTCATTAGTTGTCCATTTCCATTATATAACGCATTTCTATGTGTGAACATATATTTAGTTGTATTGTTTACTTCCAGTTCCAAATTCTTAGTGTTACTCAATAGAGTGTGCATGTTGGACCTTAGTATCTCCTCGGTATTGCTCAATAATACTACATCATTCAGCATAAACTAACAGCCTATTAATGCCATTGAGTTGTAGGCCTTCTTCATTCTCCAAAGATTTGATAGCATGCTCTAATACAACATTGATAGTAGAGGAGATAGGCCTAGTGTATCTCCTTCCATTAACCCATTGTGAATTTCAAAAGTAACCGAAAACTGTTGGCCTACACACACCCTACTCTTTGTACCAATTATTTATAAATAAATAAATACACAAATAAATAAATGAATACATAAATAAATAAATAAATAAATAAATAAATAATAATAATAATAATAAATGCCAAAATTCAAGTTTTATTCTTTGAAATTTTTAAATTGTAATTGGCACTTATTTTTTTTCAAATTAAAAATAGCTCTTTGTACATCATCTTCTGAACTGGAAACCACTACTTGATCATCGGAAAATAATATTGTATCCAACAATTCATTATTTATTTTAAAATGTTTCTTGAAATTAATCTGCCACTTTAACATAACTTCGTCTATATATAAATTAAAAAGAGAAGGTGACAAAGGATACCCTTGTCTGACACC
This sequence comes from Diploptera punctata, assembly GCA_030220185.1. Taxonomy (NCBI): domain Eukaryota; kingdom Metazoa; phylum Arthropoda; class Insecta; order Blattodea; family Blaberidae; genus Diploptera; species Diploptera punctata. The sequence goes on from JASPKZ010007231.1 coordinate 394,472, forward strand.
ACGATTTATTAATACTATTTTTTGTTGTTTTGATCTAAAACCCATCCCTATTACAATTTTATTATTTACATATAAACTTTGTATAGACATAATCAAATGTTGTGGAATTCTTTATTGCTCATTATATCCCATAATTTACTTCTATTTACCATATCAGAAGCTTTTTCATAGTCTATAAATGCTATATATGTTGGGATGTTAATTCTATATGTTTTTCAAATAATTAAGTCATTGTGAATATACAATCGGAACAGGATCTTCCCTTCCTGAATCCATTTTGAACATCCAATATAATATTTTCTATAATTATGTTTAAGCGGTTTTTTAAATATTGGCATACATTTTATAGCACGTATTCAATATACTTATTCCTCTATAATTATAACAATCTTGTCTGTTTCCTTTTTATATATAGGGTATATTTTGGCGATTTTCCATTCTTCGGGTAGGCTATATATCCAGAAAAGAAACAAAAATGAAATTTCGTAAAGTGATGGCTGTTCCTCTATTGATGTATGGGTCAGAATGTTGGACGATCACTAATAGACAAGAACAAAGATTGGAAGCAGCTGAGATGAGATTTTTAAGAAATATAGCAGGATATAGTCTACTCTCCTCGATAAGAAAAGAAATGAAGATATAAAAAAGTAATTGAATACTTTCAAACTTACAGACCGAATAGTTAAATACAGGAACGCTGGTAAGATCATGTTGATAGAATGCCAGAAGAAATATTTCCAAAATTATTGCTAAATTATAAACCACACGGAAGGAGAAATGCTGGACGCCCATACAGAAGATGGACTGAACAATTTGAACAATTCTAGCTTTCATGAAACTGGAACGAGCCAACAGGCTTAATCCCTGATGATGATGATGATGATGATGATGATGATAATAATAATAATAATAATAATATTTTTTATCTTTAAAATTTGAAAAAAAAAAAAAAAAAAAAAAAAAGGAACACATATCCAGTAAATTTTAAAATAAATGCAAATAGTACCTTTCGAAAAGTTGAAGATGGGACATGTTTCTAGAAGTAAATAATACCTTTTCAAAAGCTGAAGATGAATTCTAAAGACAAATAGTACTTTTTCAAAAACTGAATATAGAACATATTCCGAAAAGTATATGATGTTTTTCAACTGGCATTTTACTTCATTGAGGTCGACTGTGATTTCACGTAAATATTTTACTGTGTTTAATCTTTCATGAATATATTAATTCCACAATAATTTTTAAATCAAAATTACTAATAAAAATTTATCAATAGGATTTATATTAAAGTCAACTCAAAAATACATTCATCCATCCATCCATCCATTTACCTTCCGATCTATTTGCCTATTTACCTAGGGTTTCGAAATTTGGGAAATTATTACTTCTAAAAAAACTATTTTTTCTCAGAAAAATGAAAAAAGATTCCCTGAAATCCAAAGTTTTCTTACCTTCTCTACTAAATAATATATACTAGCTAATACCCGGCGTGCGCTGCTACGCCTTAATAAATTTAATATTGAGGATTAATTAATTACATGAATACATTGATACAAACCAAACATGGTGATTGCTAGAGTAAATTTTTAATTTCAAATTTCAGGTAAATCCCCACTTCTAATGGTTGGATTTCACTGATGTTTTGAAAATACATACCTCGGTTTACTTTAATACGATATTCCGAGTTTTGTTGTGAAACATCGAAAATTACGATTGTTAGAGCGATTTTTAAAATTTAATTTCAGGTGAACTCCTACATCTAATGATTTTAGAACATAATAGATAACTTGCAGCATCTGAAATCCTGTACATACAAATTTTCACGAAGATCGCTTGAACGGTTAAGAAGTCTATAAAGGACAAACTGACATATATTCGATTATATATTATAATATAAACTTACTTACTTACTTACTCACTGGCACTATCGAACCCGTAGGTTCCTGGCCGCGCGGACACAAGCTCTCCATACATCTCTATCCTGAGCTAATGCTTTCCAATCATTCCCTGTATAATCTACTTCCCTCAAATCATAGTTAATGTTGTTCTCCCACCTCATTCTTGGTCTACCAACTGGGCGTTTTCCCTCTGTCTTTCCTACAAGAAGCTTCCATGCACGTCTTTCATTCCCCATACGCGCAACATGTCCTGCCCATCGCAGTCTACGAGACTTAACTGTTCTTATTATATCTGGCTTCCTATAAAGACCATGTAGTTCATTGTTATGTAGTCTTCTCCATTCACTTGTCTGTTCATCTCTCTTTGGTCCAAAAATTTTCCTAAGAACTTTATTCTCAAATACTCGTAATCTCCTTTCCTCCCTTAAAGTAAGAGTCCATGTTTCGCACCCATATAATATAACTGGTAGAATAATAGTTTTATATATTTTCAGCTTAAACAATATAAAAACAAATGAGTACAAATTACTTACATTTGCATCAAATTACATAGTAATGTACAATAATACTTAGTGTTTTATGTGATTTTGTTTTTCGGAATATGTAAATAACTGGCAGAAAGAATTATTGTTTCGCCAATTTTAAGTTTAGGCTGGTTTAACTCAACCGGATGGACATTTGATTGAATATGACTGTGATGGTTTTGTTAAGAACTGACACTTACATTCAGCAAGTTCCAAATAGTAAAATTGTCATTACTCTAATAACTGAAAAAATTATGGACTCTTGTTTAAATTGACTATATAAACAACATAATAGGCCTAATATCCAGGAAGACATAAATTAAATAATACAAAATACTTTAAATTGACTATATAAACATAATAATATCCGTTAAGACATAAATTAAAGGATATAAAATACTAAGAAATGTTATTTTTCAATAAATAAAGTATTTAAATTCAAAATATCCGACACGCGAAACAAAAACCAGATTGTATAAAACCCTAGCTAACATCCGGCGTACGCTGCTGCGCCGAAAAAAATGAAAATTAACGTGTTCTTATGTTTAATTGAATAAGTGAAAGGAAAAAAAATATAAATTTATGTCGTAATTATTTCTAGATACACCGTGCTGATTAACTGGCAATGCCCGGGAATCTACTTATCCCTATCTTCTTGCCATAAATGAGGTGAAAACGAAAATTAATGTGTTTTATGTTTAGTTGAATAAGTAATAGGCAACATTTATATCGTAATTATTTTTTGATAGCCCGTGCTGTTTACCCGGCATTGCCCGGGAATCTTTATCCCGATCATCTTGGCATAAATAATGAGCTGAAAGGTGAAAATTAAAGTGTTTTTTGTGTTTAGTTGAAAAAGTAAAAGGTACAATTTATTTCGTAATTATTTTAAGATACCTCAAGCTGATTACGGGATGATACCCGGCAATCGACATATTCCAATCTTCCTGGCATAAATGAGCTAAAAGACGAAAACTATTGTGTTTCTATGTTTAGTTGAATAAGTAAATGGAAAAATAATTATAAATTTATATCGTAATTATTTGTAGATACCTCGTGCTGATTACTCATCGTTGACCGGGAATCTACCTATCCCCATTCTTCTTAGCATAAATGAGCTGAAAGGCGAAAAGTAAAGTGTTTTATGTATAGTTGAATAAGTAAAAGGAAAAATTTATATCGTAATTATTTTTATATACCCCGTGCTGATTACCCGGAGTTGACCGGGAACCTACTTACCACGATCTTCTTGGCATAAATGAGCTGAAAGACGAAAATGAATGTGTTTTTATGTTTAAGTAGAAAGAGAAAAATTTATATCATTATTATTTTTAGATACCCCCTGCTGATTATCCGACGGGCCCGGAAATCTACTTATCCCGATCTTATTGGCATAAATGAGCTAAGAGAAAAAAATCGTTATTTTGAGTAACCGTAAAATAATACCTACCGTTTGCTGCTTCGTTGCCCAGGAATCTACTTATCCCAATCTTCTTGGCATTGATGAAAGACAAAAATGGTTATTGTGAGTTTTCCGTAAAAGATAAACATATGTTTACACTGACTTTTTTTTGCAGTTTTTTGTAGAAGTTCAATTCTGTGTACATTAGTTTTGTATATTTGTTTTGGTTTAAGCAGCTACTTTTTCACGTTTTTCACTATAAAGGGTGATTTTTAAGGGTGTAGGAGTTGAGTATCACAACTCTCTTATAGTCTATGTTCATCCCGGGAATCTCCTGAACATTTTGCAAAAAGCCCCATCACAATCGAATGAACGATATGGCAGTGCATAAAATTCAAACAAACAAACACATATATATTGGAGTTTTGCAACGAATGTCTTCCAATGAGACACCAAAAAGGCATTCGTTACGAAATTGCTTAATTTTTTTTATGAAAAAATGAACTGAAATAAATGTGATAAACTATCAAAGTCTCGTAATTAAAGAATTTTAGTACATTGTTTCTCTCGAAACTGATAAATACGACTAACTTATTGTAAACAACCAGGCTGTAAATTCTAATATTTGAGTTTTTAATTTAAAATAAAAAGAGAACAAATTACGAGAGTAAAGTAGTGAAATGGACTGTACTCCACCATCTTGAAGTTTTAAGAGATGTTCATAAGTTTTCTCGATCGCGTCTCGGCTCAGCCTCCATCTATGTTTCAAATTTGCACGCCTCTCCGTCTCTCCCGCCCCACTAAACAGGAATTCAGGAAAGAAAGCATGCAGTAAAGCAATAAATAATAATCTACTGGTTTCTTTAATTCTACTACAATTAGTAGGAGGTCTCTTAATGGGTACAGTCCACACTAAAATGTTATTTGTTTCGATTGAAAGAGTGAAGCTAAATGAAATTTAAACACCATTGCTCCTTTAACAATGTATTTTATTAGGCCTACTTTTTCATTACAAGTTTTAAAAGCTGCAGGAAGTATATTTCTCTCATTAACTATTACCAATTAATGTTTCTGCAGTTCATAGCTTCAAGTTCTTCTTGAAGAAGTGAATGAGTGTCGTTAAGTAATATTATAATAAAATTATGATTAAGTTGCTACTTGGTAGAAGAAAAAGAGGACAGCCAAAAAAAGTGAAATCGTATTTATTAGTATTTCTGAAAACACCTAATTGTTTTGTGTTTTCGAATTATAAAGCTAAAATAATAAACTAGAACATGATTATTCATTCCAAGTAATTTAATAATGCAGCATACATCACAAATGCAATATTGAATTTGGAGACTAAGAAATAAAGGACTGCAAAAATGCACGTTATGTTAGAGAATATTCAGATATGTTAAACATAGGTAAAATTGCCAGGTGTAGGAGATCGCCCTGACGTCATGATTTTACTAGAAGCAGAAACAGGCGAGTTAAACAGACAATAGAATAAAATAGTAACGAAAATGTCATCGAGACAAAAGACGTTAATAAAAAAAGGCTCAATAAATGTAGAGTAAATTAGAAATAAAAACGTACAAATTAAAACGTAAATGACATATGTTCCTCAAATAGAACAAAATCCAATAGAAATGTTATTTCAGTAATTTGAAACTTAGTCTGAAATTATAAATAGACTTTAATAGCTTTTAAGAATCTATTACAAATAATATAAATAAATTGCATTTAGTGAATAATGATTCCTGGGATGTAATTACAATTAGAATGCAGGGGTGTACTATAAAATATTACTATTTTTATAGCCAATTTATTACATACAACAGGCCCACTCTCAAAGATATTCAATGCCAGAAGATCATAAGCTAAAATGATAATGTTTTTAAAATGAAACCAAATAATAATCTAATTTTATATATTTTTATTTTAATTCTAAGGTATCCAGCAACTTACATGAGTTAAATTTAGAAATATTTATTACTTAAATTGGTATCATGATTAAGTCTAATATTATAATGTTTTCTAAGAAGTTATCAACTGATAAATATACCAAATGACTAAATTATTTAGTAAATTCACAAATATTTTGAGAAATATAACTTCATACAATACCTATGTGCGAGATTTTTCAAATGTTAGGGCTAATTAAATTTGTAGAATTACAAATAATGAATCAATTAAATGACCCTGGTAACTTGTAGAATTGCTTTCCTTCATATTTTGTTAACGAGAGCTTGTTTAAATTGTACGATTTTTAAATTGTCGTTCAGCTAGCTAGAAGCGAATTAAAAATAACATTTTGGAATTGTCTGAAAACCTCACGCCAGACTGCATTCATTATTTTTTTAATTAAACACGCTTGTATATGTTTCTATAAAATTGCTTTGTTCTATTTTTTCGGATGTAACTCCATTAACACGCATTATTTAATACACAAGTTGTCTGATATGTACTATGCTTTCTACTAATAAGCCTAATTAATATAATTATCAATTATGTCTTTACTTCAGTCCCTTTGTATCCTATATGACACATGAGAAGTTGATTTTTTCTCATTCTATAAAGAACTCAAGATCGCTGTGATTAGGTATTTTTACATGTTACATAAGGTACTTCATACTTGTATTTTTACTTTACTTCAGCACTGTTTAAATCCATAGAAACCTACTGTATAATAAATTATAAACATAACCTCCAACAAACTTACCCATTTTTTAAATAAACAATTTAAATAATTGTGTAACTTGATAACTCATGTAATAAAAACAAAATTATAACACTACAAATCATATAGCTCGAAGGCCTATAAACATCCCGAAATATGGAGGCCAATAAAAGCTTTTGTTTTCAAAATTATTACTTTGTGTTCAAAAATACATTAAACACAAAAATAAAAGTGAATTTGTCGTGTCTCCACTTGAGGACTGAAAAGGATAATATTACATGTATTGAAATTAAATTTCTGTGAATTTATAGGCCTACAAGTTAAATTTTCTTACACTAAAAACACTAAAAGGTGTTAATAGTGCAAATGCTTGTTATTTACTTACATTTGATTTTAACACTTAATTTATGTATTTTAATTATATATATGTGTGTGTGTGTGTGCGTGCGTGCGTGATTAAGTTAAGTTTCTTGAGTTTTCCGCGTCAAGGATTCAAGGTTGGCCTCTGGCCACTGATTTCGACGTTTTGACATGATCCCACATGCCATATCATCATACTTATAGACTACCTGCGAAAATATACACACACACACACACAATATGTATAATATTTTATGTATTATAAAGTTAACAGCATGGTTCTAACCCAACAGGTAAGCTAATATGCAATTAAAAATAAGACAGTTATTTAAAAGAACTTCAAAATAATATTTTTTTCATGTTTAAGTTAAAATTTTAAAATATGCCTAACTACTAATAATGCGAAATTTTCCCGGATTATTTGATCACATTTTATTATAGAAATCTGTTGAAAAATCGAAACATACTTTTAATTTACTGATTTTATAACCTCTAATTTTATATAAATCCAAGGCAACCTGTTGATGTGGAGTCGGCAATAAAATAATTAAGGCATAAGATTGTTTAATAACCGAGCTGTACCCCGATAACTCTAAGTTATTTTTTAATACAATGAGAAAGACAACATCTGGCGTGTAACATGTAAACCCGGAGGCTAAAAAACATTGACCTATTTAAATGACTGTATCGAATTTTGAAATGAATAGAAGAATAAAAAAGCGTGTTTAGTGTCTTTTATATTTCTCTCGAAGGCATGTCATTACATGGAATAAAAAGATCGAACGCTGCCTATGAAAGGAAATGATGATATCTTAGCTAAGCCGTGATCAGAGCTATTAATCCTATTTGGAACAGTTGGCTACGAGGGCGCGAATGATGCCTGGGGGATGAACTACGCGGTCGTAGGGTGAGACCCAAGAGCCTTTCATTAAATCGACCCAGTATTCATTTCTAACCGCATTCAATAAACGAAAGATCAGAGGGGAAAATACGTTAAGTGTAGTATCCCCTAATGTATAGGATACGTGATTCCGTCTTAAAAACAACGTGCTTAAAGAATATCGATATCTTAGTTACAAATTAAGAACCCAAATTAAAATTAACATTAGATAAGAAATTTATGTTGTTATATATAATTGTCCATCGCTGTGGCCTCGAGGTAGCGTGCTGCCTTGTCACGCAGCGGGCCCGGGTTCGATTCCCGGTCGGGGCACTTTTTCTGGGTGAGGTTTTTATCGGGGGTTTTCCTCACTTGTAAGACAAATGTCAGGAAAAACTTTAAGGTCCAAACTGTCCCCGAAATCATATGGCCATCATAATCATTATTATCATCTTCATCATCCTTCACCGGTGTGGAAAGCAACGGGAAGCTACCACACCTACAATTGCCTAGTAAAGCTGCAAGCATAGCATGAAAATGCTATGATTGCAGTGAAGGACCTGATTTCGGGCAGAATTTCGGGCAGAATTACTATGGATATATGGATATATAATTAATTAATGTTCATTTAATTGAATGTAATCAAGATTGCATAATCAAATAGTTTATATTTTTTTTTAAATAAATGTTGTTACAGAGCATTTAAAACATTTGTAAATGCTATTTTCACTCCTTTTTAATCCATCTTTATAACTACTTACTTTGTTAGTTTTAATTGTATTAGTTCTTGTTTCGTTCATTTGTTGTTTTTGTTTCATTTCAATTTTGTAACTATGTATATCTTCATTTTCTTTTATATTTTGACTACACTCTAACATACATTTATAAAATAGGGTTCCAAATCTTGGAGATTTAATAAATATATGCAATTAAATTTGCTTTAAACTCACTGGCAACATTTGAAAAGTTACATACATATTCCACTTACAGGCTAAAAAACAGGTTTCATTTATTTGTTATTTAAACTGATCACAATTATGGTAGGTACTGCTGCTTCTCCACCAGATGGCTTGCATTCGATTCCAGACGAGATGCTTTCCTGGTTCAAATAGTTTCCAAGATTTTTTTTTTGGATTATATACAATAATAACAATACTAATGAAATTCATTGTTTTAAAACCGTTGAGGTGGAGAGTCATAAAAATAAAATAAGTTAAAATATACCTTCTTAGGTAAAATCCGTCGTCCTCAACTTATAAAATATGTATTATTTATGCCTGTAGGCCTTTTAGAACATCCGTTCCATCTTCAGCAGGTCCTTCTTCGCTACAATATCTAGTATGATGGTTGATGCTGCTGGTCCTAATGTGGTGTTGTCATGACAACACCAGCAGCATCAACCATCATACTAGATATTGTAGCGAAGAAGGACCTGCTGAAGATGGAACGGATGTTCTGAAAGGCCTACAGGCATAAAGAATACATATTTTATAAGTTGAGGACGACGGATTTTACCTAAGAAGGTATATTTTAACTTATTTTATTTTAAGAAAATAATTATTATACAAATCTTCTTCTTATTATTATTATTCATAATTTGTAGCATTTTCATCATGTATATTTCCAAAATCATTCATCGGAGGAAGACGTATTGGATGTGGATTCACTGTCTATTATCTCTTGGCTCGTGTTCCTCTTGTTCTTCTCCCGTCCATTGGTCTACTTTCTTTAGGTCTTTCTGCAAGTCGGTTGTCTTCCATTATTTCTATATGGCCTTTCCAATATTTTTGTCTATCTATAATAAATTTGGTTATGTCTTGAATATGGCATTTGTCCCTAATTTCTGTGTTGTGTGAAGAAGATTACACAAGTAAGAGTAACAAATGATATCGTCATCACAGTCATTTATACAGGGTGATTACAAATGATTGGAGCGATTTCATGATTTTATGGTAGCTGTAGTATTCGACATATTTTCACGAACTTTTACAGATACATAGAGCAACTTCCCAGGTTTTTTTTGATATGTTACAGGTGCTCCATATGCTCCCCCTTGGTGATTCTGCAGATATCAAGTCTGTAATCAAGTTCGTCCCATACTCGACGTAACATGTCCCTATTAATTTGTTCAAAGGCATTGATTATGCGAGCTCGCAGTTCTGGTAAGTCTACTGGTAAAGGAGGCACAAACACTGAATCTTTCACATACCCCCAAACAAAAAAATCGCACGGCGTCAAATCGGGGGAGCGTGGAGGCCATGACAACAATTTCTGATCATTCTCTCCACTGCGACCGATCCATCGGTTTGGCAATCTCATGTTTAAAAATTCACGAACATCGTGATGGAAGTGTGGTGGAGCACCATCCTGCTGGTAGATGAAGGTCTCACTGTCGGTCGTCAGCTGCGGCATGAGCCAATTTTCCAGCATGTCCAGGTACACGTGTCCTGTAACGTTCTGCTCGCAGAAGAAAAAAGGGCCATAAACTTTGAACTGAGAAACCGCACAGAACACACTAACTTTTGGGGAGTCGCGAATGTGCTGCACAATAACGCGGGGATTTTCTGTGCCCCAGATTCGCACATTGTGTTTGTTCACTTTGCCATTCACAAAGAATGTTGCTTCGTCACTGAAGACAAGTTTCTCACAAAACCATCCTCATCCATAAACTGCTGCATTTGTGTACAAAATTCAAACCGACTCACTTTGTCAATGGGCGTAAGGGCTTGTAGAAATTGCAAGTGGTAAGGTTTATGCTTCAATCTTTTCCGCAAGATCTTCCAAACGGTCGGTTGTGGAATGTTCAGCTCTCTGCTCGCTTTTCGTGTTGATTTCTGTGGGCTACGTGTGAAACTCATCCGCACACTCTCAACCTTTTCTTCACTCACTGAAGGACGACCCGTTGATTTCCTTTTACAGAGGCATCCTGTAGCTTTAAATTGCGCATACCATCGCCGAATGGAGTTGGCACTCGGTGCATCTTTCTCGAACTTCGTTCTGAAGTGTCGTTGCACAGTTATCACAGATTGAGTTGAATGAAATTCAAGCACAGCATATGCTTTCTCCTCGCCTGTCGCCATCTTTGATAACTGCTGCGCTCTCTCGGTTTAAAGCTGAAACACGGCTGCGAGAGAAAACAAAAAAAAACCTTATGAGTTTTTATACATAACTTTAAAGTTCTGTGAAGATATGTCAAATAAGATCGCTACAATAAAATCATGAAATCGCTCCAATCATTTGTAATCACCGTGTATCTTTTGAAGTGGTTTTTACGTTAAAGTGTTAAAAACATTATTTTAGCCGATACTAGAGTTTGTTCGTCCTGACAGATATTATTGCACTAGCATTGCTATTTATCACATTGCAGTGTTCAAGTTAGATATCAGAAATATGTCTGAAATTCTCCTTATTTCAATAAACTGACAGACATACATTGAAATTCAGTAAGAAACTATAAGGTTATCGATTTTTATCACTTTGTAATTTAATAATTTAAATAATCTTCTTCTTCTACTTCATGAAATTAGGCATTTTAACCTGTTTTCACATTAAGTGGGATTTAATGAATATTGCCACCTAGTAATTGGGTGACCAACACTTCTATGTCCTATTGGTTTGTACTTTAATAACAGCTGAGGGATTCTATTTGTAGGCATTCTTTTAACATGTTCATACCAGTTGTTTTTCATGTTGTCAATTCCATTTGTTAAATTAAAAATATTTAAGTCTTTCCTAATTTAAATAATAGATATTTTAAAAAAATGCAAAGAGAAGAGATAAAATCAAGAACAATAATACAAAAAATGGAGTAATAAATAAGGAGGCCAATTATAAGTAACTCTTCAAAATGAAACCCGAAGAGATACAAAATTAAAATTTTAATAAGATGGTAGCTGTGCGAATATTAATGTTCGGAAGCGAATCTTGGATACGACATTAAAGAGACTAAAATAGGATACAGTCAGCTGAAATAAGATTCATCCGTGCGTAAAAAGATATACAAAGTTGGACTTGATTAGAAATGAAAATATACGAGAAAATAAAATATGTACATATAAGAGAAAATAGAAGATTATAAAAACAATCGACAGTTATCGAAGTCGCCTGAATAACGAAAGAATCCCAGTTCTGGTGAGTATCTGCCAACATAAATGGAGGTGTTGGGCGCTCGAGGAAGGGATTGTTCTAACACAGTGAAGATGAAGACGGAACAGGCCAGATTTCCTAATCCTTGCAAGGGTGATGATGAATAAATAAATACATTTAAAAACTTTTAAATACATTGTTCCAATTGTCGGATTTAAGAAAAAAATCACCTGATAACACAGGACACTGCTAATGCTGGAGATGGGGATTGCGCATATGCATAGGCCTAAACGAATTAATAAACTGTTGAATGCAGGCTTTCACGGCCGGTAATCATAATGTTGTGTGATTCCGGGTTCTGTGGCCGTGGTCCATAGTTGGTGTTGATACCAGACGTTTCGCCCTCAACTGCGGAGGGCATCTTCAGTGGCGAGTGCTTCTAGGCGTGTTTCCTGGTCGGAAGATCTACTTAGAGTGAGCTCTGCTGACGTTGTGGACGTTGTATTGATACTAGTGGTGGGAGCAGGGTGAGTGAGCGTGGCTCTTGCTGATTGGCTAATGGTCGTCTCCTTGTTGTCCCTAGTGTTGATGCATTTATTTTCTAGTGTATGGTACCAGGCCTTAGGCAATTTGATACCTTCCTCTTTTCTGTTAATATTTTCTTTATGCTTGTATATTTCTATAGCCTCTCGGTATAATCTAGGGAAATAGTAGGAAGTTGTGGCTAAAACTTGTGTATCATCGAATAGAATCTGGTGTCCATTCATAATGGCATGTTCTGCTACAGCCGATTTATCCATTTCTCCTTGTCTGCAGTTTCTTTTATGTTCAGATAAACGGGTGGCTATACTTCTTTTCGTGGTCCCTATGTATGGTTTACCACACGAACAAGGAAGTCGATATACGCCGCAAGTGGAGAGAGGTGGCCGAGGATCCTTAGCTGAGCGAAGGCAGTCTTCTATTTTTCTTGTAGGTCTGTAAACTGTTTTTATGTTGTATTTTCGTAGGAGTTTTCCGATACGATCTGTGACTCTTTGTACATATGGTAAGTAGGCTATGCTGGTTGAGGGCGTGTTATCCATTCTGACGTGCTGTCTTCGTGGATGTATGGTTTGTCTTATTTCCTTGGAAACGTCTGGTATCAACACCAACTATGGACCACGGCCACAGAACCCGGAATCACACAACATTAGAATTAATAAACTGTTATGATGAATTGAATTTCTTGTCATTGTTCAATAATTTAATTCTAAAAAAATCTGCAATGTGTGTGTATATATATATATATATATATATATATAATAATAATAATACTTTATTTATTCTGGCAGAGTTAAGGCCATAAGGCCACTCAACCAGCACAAATACAAATAAATATTCGACAAATATAGATATACGCTATACTAATAATAAACAGTTAAAGATACAATAAATGTAGCAATGTAAATGTCATGTACAAACAACATTTTATAGGGTAATAACAATAATGATACGATAATGATACGATAATAATAATAATAATAATAATAATAATAATAATAATAATAATATAAATATGATACATTATACGGGAAACACCAATTAATATATATATCTTACACTGGATAATAATGAAGTCGAGTTTAGAGCAAATATAAATTTAGATTTCTTTTAAAAGATGCCAATGTCCGGCAGCCCCTTATTTCTTGTGGTAGGGAATTCCAGTTGCGAGAAGTGGAGATAGTATATGACATGGAGTGATGTGATGTCCTATGTTGCGGTATATTAAGTAAGAGACTATGTTGTGATCTTGTGTTTAAGTTATGGTTTGAGGATAGATACTGGAAACGGGATGATAAATAATTGGGAATCGAGGTATGTAGGATCTTAAATAGGAGAATTAGACAGAGCGATTTTCGTCTCTCTTTTAGATGTAGCCATGACAATATGCTAAAGCCCAGTGGCACTATCGAACCCGTAGGTTCATGGCCGCACGGGAAAACTCTCCATACGTCCCTATCCTGAGCCAATCATCCCCTGTAAAATTTACCTCCCTCAAATCATGGTTAATGTTATTCTCTCACCTCATTCTTAACCTACCTACTGGACCCTTTCCTTTTAGTTTCTCTACAAGCAGTTTCCATGCCCCTCTTTCATTCCCCATTCGTGAAAACATGTCCTGCCCATCGAAGTCTGCGAGGCTTAACTGCTTTTATTACATCTGGTTTACTATACAGATCTTATAGTTCACTGTTTTGTAGTCTTCTCCATTTACTTATCTGTATCTGTTCGTCTCTCTTTGGTCTAAGAAATGTTCCTAAGAACTTTATCCTCAAATACACGTAACATTTTCTCCTCCCTTAAAGTAAGAGTCCATGTTTCGCATCCATACATGGGAGCATAATAGTTTTATGTATTTTAAGTTTAACGTTTTTGAGAGAAGTTGGGAAGACAAAAGTCCCTGTAATGCGTAAGAGCAATCACTTCCAGAACTAAGCCTATATAAATTATCCAGAATTTTCCTCCACCATGGGCACGTTTTTGAGAGAAGTTGGGAAGACAAAAGTCCCTGTAATGCGTAAAAGCAATCACTTCCAGAACTAAGCCTATATAAATGATCCAGAATTTTCCTCCACCATGGACATTGAGATTTTATTTTCTGCATTGTTTTTATTCTACTTTAAAAGAAATGTTGCAGTAAAAACAGTTCCATGCTCTAGTCATAGATATACGATTCAAAGTATAAATACTCCCTGTGCTGGGTTGGAGAAAGTAGAAAAGTGTCTTGTGATCTTGTTCCTAAATTGTGATGAGCCGAGCCGATCAATTTTGAACACATATTGAATGGCCTGTAACGAAGTATATAGGCGAGTTTAGTTGAGGGCGACTGAGATAGGATAATTTTTTTATTTTAACCTTTTAAATTAAAATGTGTTAACAAGTTTTAGGTAATATTTGAAGTTATAGATTGTATTGGCATCTGGCTGTATTATCCACTCTAAAGTTAACATAACACAAGTAGATCAGTTGTGGGCTGGGGAGATGGCTAAGGGTGCTTTGCTTTTTATAAGCTGCATGAACAATTCTGCTACGAGAATAAGCACATCTGGAATATTTTTTTAGGTTTCAAAAGGAGGGGTTCATTCAAAACACAAGTTGCGGACAGTTTGATCGATCTTGAAGTTTAGGGATTAATGGTTTTGGGGAGAGCAAGTGCTTTATTGATGGCTCACTGACTTTGAAGGCAAACTGAATCGGAATACTAATCTAAATGAGTTTCTGCATACATTATCCACAATGTTTGCGAAAAAGACTATGTACCCTGCTTCTTTCACTGAAAATGAATAAAAAATGTCTAATCAGAAAGGTGGCCTCCCATGAATCACATATTACTCCATATTTTGCAATATTTCAAGTAGGATAAATTAAACTAAATATATATGGGCGGCTCAGGGAAGCAAGTGATTAGGCATTCCAACTTTGTGTCATGAGTTCGCAACTCGGTCATTCCTTCTGGGATTCGTGGAGCCAGGAAAGGTTTTTCTAAGATTTCCTCAAGTATAAGTACATACAAGGAAAGGTCAAAGAATAAGACATTATTATTATCATTATCATTATTATTATTATTATTATTATTATTATTATTATTATTATTATTACAGAATATTTAACATCTACAATGTAAATGGTTGAAAGTTTGGAAATTAAGAATGAGAAAATTAAGACAGTTAACAGATTCAAATATTTGGGATCAATATTGAGTCAGAAGGAACAAGCAATTCTGAGATAAACAAAAGAGTAAGTCAAGGAAGGAAAACAATTGGAATATTAAATTCGCTGTTGTGGAATTGCGCTGGTTCGAATCCTCTTAGGGGAAGACATTTTCTCAGGGAATTTCGGCCAGTATGGGACCGGTGCCCACCCAGCATCGTGAAGGCATTTGGGTAGCTACAATAAGTAGCGACTCCAGTTTGAGAAGACCAGCTATAACAGCTGGGGGACCCGACATGCTGACCACATGTCACCCCTACACTGGCTAGGTGACTGTCTGCCTCTATGATTAATACATGTGAATATGAGGTCAGCAGCCGGCTGGTACGCCAAGGGCCTTCTAGGCCTGTCGCGCTTGCAGTTTTATTGGAGGAGTAGAAACATTCTGAACAAAACTAAGAAATAACTTATTTATAGTTCATTAATGTGGAAACTTGAGCATTAAGCAGAGAGAAACACATAAACTATTGGTGACAGAGATGGAATTTTTGAGGAGGGCTTCTAGAAATTCAAGAAGAGACAAAATTATAAATACCAAAATCAGAAAAATAATGGATGTTCAAAAATATGTTTTAAAGGTTATTGAAGAAAGAAGACTAAACTAGTTTTGCCATATAAAGAGGATATCAGATGACAGGATACCAAAGATGATATTAAATTTTGAAGCGGATGGCAACAGAAGAACGGGGAGATCGAAATAATAGTGGATTCAAGGAGTGCATAGGAGTATGGTGTCGAGAGGGTTAACAGAGAGAGAGAGGCGCTGAGAATAGGGATTTATGGAGAAGTAAAATTTACAATGGGATGTAGAAAAACTACAGCATTGTAGAGAACCCCTTAATAAAGAAAGATTATTTTTATTTACTTCTGATAAAGTAGTCAACTGATTTCTCAATGAATAAAGCATATATAAATAATACCAAGAAAATGATAATGCAAATGGAGGTAAATATAAATTTAAAATGATGGAAGATATGAATTTTCATGTCTGCATTTGGATTCGATCCACTGATCTCGTGATCACGAAGTGGTACAGAGACAGGTGACAAGTGAGCGTGCATTGCGCGATGGAATAATAAGTAAGAAGAGTCTGCATTCCACTGTCATGTAAATATTTAGGCGAGGCACAACCTTTATTTGTACTTTCACAGGTTCCACGCAGTCT
The DNA here is from genome assembly GCA_030220185.1 of Diploptera punctata. NCBI lineage: Eukaryota > Metazoa > Arthropoda > Insecta > Blattodea > Blaberidae > Diploptera > Diploptera punctata. The sequence goes on from JASPKZ010007231.1 coordinate 411,199, forward strand.
ATACCTTCTTCCTCAACCACATTAAACAGTTTAACAATCTACCATTGTTCTGCAGCGTTGCAAATCCGAATAAACCATTTAGATGAACTCTTATGTATATAATTTTAAGAAATATTTGTTACTGGAAATTGTAATATTCCATTACTTCATCATCATCATATGGCGCTACAGTCCATATCGAGCCTTGGACTCCCCAATCCTCTTCCTCCACACTTCTCTATCCACCACAGCCGACTTCTAGTTCCTGATATCAAGCATCTCGTTAACGTCCTTTCTTACTGCATCCTCGCATCTATTTTTTGGTCTTCCTTTGAGATCTTTTCCAGTCAGTTCATTACCTTCTTCGGAATTCTTTTATCCAGCATTCTATGCACAAGTCCAACCCATTGTAACCTCTTAAGACGGATTTTGGTGTCTAAATTAGACATTCCGTATAATTGTTTAAGTTCTAAATTAATCGAGGTTTTTTCCTCACTTGTAAGATCCAAATGATCCCCGAATATCGCCCTGGCATTATGACAGGAAGACCCTTCATGTCCTTGTGTGGTCAAAAAGTATGTATATGATCAAGAATTAAAAATCCTTATCGCAGGCCGGGTGACGTGGGGTATGTAAAAGTATCTATAAAAGGGAGAAGTTAAAGTAAGGTAAAAGTAAAGGTAAAGTAAGTCAAGATTTCAGGATTAAAATATCCAGTAATTTTCTTTTAATTATTACGGAATTTCTAATTTATGTCCTAAGTTGTTTCTCGGATTGCACAAACCCAGAAAACATATAACAAAATTAGTTAAATTTACTTGACGCCTATATACTGATTTCTTATGTAAATATATATATTTTAAACAAATTTTTAAGTCAAGATTTCAGGATTAAAATATCCGGTAATTTTCTTTTAATTATTACGGAATTTCTAATTTATGTCCTAAGTTGTTTCCCGGATTGCACAAACCCAGAAAACTAGAGATCTGTGATACAATTCTTGATTTAGATACAAATGTCACTTTTTAATTATAGAAAGATAAGAATAAAAAGAAGAAAGGTTATTAATAAAAGTGTGACCTTTAAAACAGAAAGTTTTTAAAAAATTATATATGTATTGCACAATTGATTTATTGTGCACTTTAAAGGAGATGGAGATGGGCGTTGAAAACACATTGCATGTCTGTAACTCCATCGTCAGACGTAAGTTGTAGTAGCGGTTCTATATTTCACGCGCATTACATAGCATTGTGATCAGGTCCCAACATGGGGTCCTGGAAATTGGCATTAATTCTACCTTCTTTAATGAAGTTATCTCGTGCAACAACCTCATTTCAACTTGGTCCTCTTGACACAAATGGTCCCCACAGACAGGCACGCCCTCATCTAGAATTTCGCCCAATCCTGTTTTCTTATTCCACCAAATTTGTTAGAACATTTATATTAAAATATTTTTTTGAAAAAAATATCTATAGGCCTGTACACCTAAGAGACATGAACAGAACAACATCTTTATAATAAACCAGATATAATAAGAAGAACAATTAAATCTCACGTTATAGGCACTTTTTACCTGTCACACGCTACCCGGTCGTTACACAATAGTATGGCCTGTCGAGAGAGGAGTTGTAACATGTGAATAACACACATACTTCTTTTTGACCACACAACAACATGGAGGGTCTCCCCTAATTAGTTAACTGCTCAAAGTCATAGCCTCCTCCGAGACTAAACGCTCCATTCACACGCATTCTTATGTACTCGTATGATGATTGTAATAGCCAGATGATGTTCGGGGAGTGTTTGGTCCTATTGTTTCCTGACTTTTGTCTTACAGGTGAGGAAAAACTCCGAAAAAAGAAACCATCAACAAGGAAACTTGTCCCGACCAAAGATTGAACCCGGGCGGCCGTAGCACCGACGGTACCCGATATTACAGCGGTAGATGAAATTATTAAATAAACTCCTGCTGTCTGCCAGGATCGATTTTGTTCTCTTTAAACAGACACTGAAATGGTATCTTGCACACGGTATATCACAGAGCTTACACACGCAGTCCCTTGATGGATCATGATACTTTGAAATTTTGCAGAGTTTGTGGTGATATCCATGCACTGCCAATCTTGTTACTGCACTGCGTCTTGTTGTTTGGTCCAGTCCAGTCTCGATTGATCATTGCGTCAGTTGCGTTTTAATTTTTAAAGAAAACTAGAAAAAGCCTACATTAAAACCAAGAAAATGTTGTGAAAAGATGAACGTCTTGGGTTTCAAGTGTATATTCAAATAACGAACGACTTATTTTATTAAAGATGAAATAAGAAGAACATTTATATGTTGAATTGTGTACAAATTGAGGCTATAAACCAATTTCATGAATTGGCTACTCAGTAAACAAAATACGAACATAGTATACATTAAATGCGCCTAAGTTTTACAAATGGGAATTTTATTTAAATATGAAATCCCATGGTATAAGTGTGGCAGTTTCGAATGGTGGTGAACAGCTAAGGTATTTAAATGATTAGGTTGCTCTATACTTATATGGTATGTTCGCGAGCTCTTCTTCTTTTCGTTCGCCGATTCATTAAAAAACAATATAAAACGTTGTAAACAACACACAAATTTGTGACTTTACGCATTTATAATTCTGATCCGTCACACGAGGGTCAATTTGTTATATCAAATAAACAGAAAGAAAATAAATACAATTTATTATACATTTAAGGATAAAACATATTTTTATTGTAAAATATTAATCTTTAATCATACATGTATTATTTAATGATTGTGTAAAAATATAGTAGAAACACTTTCAAAATGTTTATATGAAAAAATGTAAGATAAACCTATTTTAATTATAAGAGAAAAATTGTGATATCTTGATAACTGAAGCACCTAAAAACATAGGACTGGAACCGTTATGAACGCAAAAATAGGCTCTACCTCTAGAAAATATCCCGAACATACAATAATACTCGGATTTTACGACGCGAAGGAAGAATAAATCTAAAGTGGCGTGATGCAGAGCCTTAGCGAATGGATAAAATAACAGTTAAGGTTAATATATAAAAGGTTAACACTTCCTAGCCATCTTGTACTAGGTCCGCCCAAAAGTCTTCTTCTCTAAGACTCATGATAGGTCTATACATTTTTCATGGAATTTGTCAAGCTTCCATTCTTAGTAGACCTACACAATTTACTTCTGTAATTATGTAGGTAATCAAAAATAGGTAAGACTTATATTTCCTCCCGGGTTCTTTTCCTGAGTAGTCTTACATTATTCTGCTATACATCTCGAATCTTGTCATGTGTTAGAGAGTATATTCTATGATTTACTTAGAATTCTTATAATAGAAACTGTGTACATTGAATAACAGCTGATAGCCTGAAGTAGGCTAGTTGGATATATATGAACCGTAGATTAACAGGGCGAAATCGTATTTAAAAGAAACTGACAAAATTGAAATATAGAACTAACTGGCACTATCAACCCGCGCGGACATAAGCTCTCCATACATCCCTAATCTCAGCTAATATTTTCCAATAATTCCTTATAGAATTTACCTCCCTCATAACACCATTATGTTATTTTCCATCTCATTGGCTTTCCTACAAGAAGTTTCCAGGCTCCTCTTAAATTTACCATTCGTGCCACATGTTCTGCAAATGCAATGTATGATACCGACACCTAACATTTCTTATTATATCTGATTTCCTATAAAGATTATGTAGCTCACTATTATGTAGTTTTCTCAATTCACCTGTCTATTCGTCTATTTATCTCTCTGTGGTCTAAACATTTTCCTAAGCACTTTATTTTTAAATGCTCGTAATCTTTTCTCCTATCATAAAGTAAGAGACCATATTTTGTACCCATATAGTACCTGGAAGAATTGCCTTTTCTAAACATTTTTAGTTTAACATTTTTTCGAGAGAAGTTTGGATGACAATAGTTTCTGTAATGCATAAAAATTAAGATCTTTATAACTTTGGCTACTAGGACATAAATCAAATTTGAATATAGAAAACAAATACCGGTATCTGGTTTATAAAACCACATCAAAACCTATCTAAGCCACGACATTCTATTATGGAGAACTTCGAGCAACTCCAATATTGAATTCTACAACGATTTCAAAAGCATTCATTCAACTATTGTTATTAACTGGTATGCAATCAGATCTACACATTCCAAGAGTAAAAGGAGAAATGTATACCAGCACCGACTTGATGAACATCCAAATCAATTGATTATGAATCTTCTGAATAACAGTGAAGAAGTAAGTAGATTTAAAAAAATCTTAATTAGTCTCAAATTAATTAATAACTACTAATTTAATGTAGAAGTTCTGCCAGTGGAAGACAATATTTTCCCCACACGATAATCAAATATATCAAATTTATTTATTGTTTTTGAAGAGAACAGATTGTAAATTGGCAGAGAATAAAAAAAAAAGAATATCGGTAATGTATGTTAGAGCAGTGTGTAGATAAAGGACATTCGGGACACTGTGTGTGGGAGGTAGTTTAGTGACTTGCAGCCTCCCGCAGAGCTGGGACTTGCTGGACCAGTTACAGGTGCTTCAACAGGTGTGTCATTCCTACTGACTTCCAGCATCCTTACCACTATCCGCCTATTTATTAATACATATCAAATATACGTTCATATTATCATATCCTCTTTCTCAAACAACAAATTTTCTAACAATTTTCAAGTTTTTATATGTAATTTAGTAGGGGTACAGTAGTTACTATTAACGTTATGTAAATGTTTTTAAAAATGTTTCATTTCAACACAACGTTTGTTAATATTTATATCTTTTACATATAACATTTCCATGATATTTTAGCAGCGCTAGGACTTGAAATTGTCAACATTTTAAATGTAAAATTGGTCGTGAAGTCCTTATTGTGAAAAACGGTCCACAAAAAAACTGTGCTGCAATACAGAATTGCAATAAATATATTTAAATTTGATATTTTCTTTTCAATTTTACTTCAATTTAATATAATTTTTAATGATCGCCTTAATTAGTACATCAGGGATTGTTTTCTCCACATCTCGTGTTATGGGAGTACTTGAGTCATTTCAACCCCATATACATCAACTTACGCCCAACTATCACGTTAGTTAGTGAGTAAATAACATGTCATACAGTGTTTACATTTTAATCAGAGATTAATAGAGCAATAATTTGTATGCAGTTAATATTCAAAACCTGTACAAACTTTTTGATATTGTAACTGATATCAAAATAAGTATGAAGTATGGAATGGCTAGGACAAGTCATTTTTCCTTGAAATCTAGAAAATGTATTTTTATTTGAACGACATCCATACTCCCTTATCCGTTTGCAAAATTTTGGAGGTAAATTAATCATGACTAAATTGTATCTTTTACTGTTTCACACTTCTAAATGATAGTTCTTCCCACGGAGAATCTAATGACACATCAAAATCAATTTCCCTGAGCCCTTTATGACAGAGTGAATGATGATAGTACATCCATGATTACTTTAGACGCTAATACAGTTAGAAAAAATATGAGTTTGTAGACCAAAAGTACAATTGGGTGGATGGATGATGTATACAATAACATCAGAAAACTTAGTATTAAAAGATGGACAATGAAGATCCAAGAAATGCAAGAATGGATGGATGTGATTAGGGAGGCCAAGGTTAAACTCAAAGGACCATAGTGCCAAGTAAGAAAAAAGAAAAAAAAGAATAAGAAAAGTTAAAATTGCATTTAGTATGTTTAATTCAACTTTTTATATGTGAAACCAAAACAAAGGACAGTCAGAAATCTTACTTTTCATTACACCGTCTTGGGAACTTTATATGACAGCATATACAAATCTTTACCTTAATTAGAGAGTACTAATTTAAAACACGGGACATAAAGCTTAATAAACTTGAAACTGGGTTCCCGACTCAATAAGATTGAAAACCACTGCGATAGATCCATACGAAGTTGCGAGTATCCCAAGATATTTGGTTAGCAAGATGACTGAGCCACCGCAAGACATAAACCCAGGTCAAGATGGATCACAGATCAGAGAATCATCCCTGAAGATGGATCTTTAAAATCCTCTTCCCCGCAGAGAAACGAATCCGGGCTGCCGGATTGGGAAATAGGACCACATGATGGCGGTGACTACTTTAAGAAACATTAAGTAGAAGAGACGTCCTTTCGGGTTATATCTCGACAACAAATTACCGGTTTGTACAGCATTAAATAAGAAATTTCTTAATTAAGATGCGAGACAGATGATTATTTATAAGCTTCTTCTGATATTCGGACGGCGACATTCGGCTTTTCCCCCTAGGAGACATGATGGGGTCCTTGAAAACTGAGTTGGTAATGCTTCAGTGATTCCATTAACACAAAAAAGTGCACTCATAAAACTGTAACATGAGGCAGTTTCCTCCCGCGTTACAAATAATAAAAAAGCGAGCTTGGATGCTTAATTTCACAATAATACAGGAAAGAGATCCTAGAGAACGCTCTAATTGTCAGGGGTGCATAATAGTTTCTATTAGCATTTGGTCTGCTTTCTATAACGACCTCTCCGATTTGTTAGCGCTGTGGGGATCACCAGACACTATAGTAATTCTGCAAACCACCCATTAACAGTAAGAGCTCAGAAATAACCATTTAACATAAATTGTAAACAGATCGAGAGAGAACATGGTAGCATTTGAGATTCGAATTAGGAAGGACCTGGGTTCAAGCCCCTATGTCGTCCAACTTGACCGAGGTATTTACTTGATTTTTCTCAACTGCAATGCAAATGCTTTGTTGGAATTTAATCACATTTTTATTTTTTGCTCCAATACTACTCAATTATCTTAAGACATTCTTAGCTTTCTCATCCGGTGTTGATAGAATTGTAACCGACTTCTCAGGTTGGGGCGCGTGGAAACTGAAGTTACGTTACCCCGATGATATGATGGGTAATAAATGATAACGAACTGTTAATAAAGTCCTTAAACCTAAACATACCTAAATTCCAGACCGTGGGGGACCATATGAATAATTCCCTTTATATAAAAAAAATGAAATCTAAACGGGAATCGAGCCCATGGCTTCATAAACCATAGTCAGAAGTTTTGTTCATAAGACCTTGACACTGGTTACTGTCATTATTATTATTATTATTATTATTATTATTATTATTATTATTATTATTATTATTATTATTATTAAACTAGCTTGAAATTAAAATATGGCCATGAAAGAACCAACAAATTTGTTCAGAAGCCTCTTTTTTCAGACATAAGGTTCTTTTACGTGCCGTAAATCTACAGCTAGGGCCTACGGCTTTAGTTCTCTTCCGAAAGAATCCATACTGAAGATTTTTATTCCCTTAAAAAATCCATCGATCCCGGCAGCATTTGAAGCCCCGACCCTTGGAACCAAAGCCGAGCATGGTACCCACTAATCCTTAGAGGATGGGATTTAAAACTTGCATCACATACATACTTATTTGATCTCACGAAGACATGAATGACCAGCTCAATGCCGGGACTAAACGAACAATTAAGACACAGTCTTCTAAACAAAATGAATAATATTATCAATTAACATAATAATTAGATGGCATTCAGGGACTATTTTGCGCCCTTAAAGTTTCTTGACATTTTCTCACATTTATATTGACTATTTAACTCATGCCCCAAATGGGAGTCAATGGCCAATCACGTTACAATGATTTTTGATTTACAACTAATCACAGTCGTGTTTCGCCTAGAATTTACCAACTAAAGTTTATCATAATAAAGAAAGCACCTCCTTTTTAACATTCTCAATAGGTCATAGCATTATTTTGCAGTGATTGACTCTCCAAGAAAAATGGCTACCAGATTGTATATATATAGTGCATGAATGTCAACAGAAAGCGATTGCGAGAGATAATATAAAAACATTTGTAACAATTGATTATACCACAAAAAAAAAGGAAACCACTGATTGCACTTTCTTAAACGAATTATTTTCCCGGAAATGACGTTGCAGAAAAATATAATTGACATATTTACATCATAGGACATCAGAAATTAATTAATACCTATTAGGTTGGTTATAAATTTCTCCACTAGGGTGCATTCTTACAACATTCCGATCCTTTGGCAATAAATAATAAGATCTGGTTGCAGTGAGAACAAAAGAAGCAAATGAAGCGTACCAATCGTTTCTCATTTGTTTTCAAACATCGTCGTTTACATTAAATATATACATATTTTAAAATAAATATAGATAAATAATGATTTGTGAGTAAACAGCTTAAGTTTATTCGTTAAATTGTCCTAACAAATGCCACTCTTGATTCCCAAGGAAATCACTTATGGCATTACTTATGAATATTTTAATTGAGTATAAGTATTTTAAATATAACTATCTGTTTTGTATTTATTATAAATGTGGTAAATAAAACCAACGAAATCCACAATCAGGTAATCGGATAATTAACCTGCGCCCCCTACGTCAGAGAAACGACGTTACCCCGTCGCGGCGGAATTAAGTAAGTTACAATAATGAAGTAAAAAGAGCATATAATGGAGATTTTAGCATTAAACCCATAACATAAATTAACCCTGAGAGTTAAGTTGTTGACATGTTTCTTTATGAAGTTTGTAGAAATTAAACAAAACTAGATGAGCTTTCGTCATGTCAGGCTGGACGTATTTAATTACAATCAGAATTTCAGAGTTTTTTTTTCTTTGCTGACACATTAGCTGATCTAATATAAGGAAATTAACGTGTTTGGTCCATAACGTGTGTAGCAGATAACATTAGTTACATCCATATAACCTAATCTGTTTATGTATGTAAGTTGCAGACACACCTGTGTACACTGCTGACAACAGATCAACAGTTAATAACCGGTTTACTGTTCCAAACTGTACTTATAAATGGAACTTAACTTTGAAGTGATAGAAATGGATGGGATCCTCTTCTCTAGTATTCCAACATTTTCCTCACAACATTTTATATTATTTACAGTGGCGTTACCTTTTCTTTTATTCTCATCTTCGGATAATTATCTGTGTTTATTATCTCATAAAAACATAACATAAATACACTCTAACAACGATGTTATCTATGCTACATAACTATTCTACATTTTTTCTGTATTAAACAGTAACGTCGAAAACTAATTTAATTTCAGAAAAGCAAGAATATACTATGTATATAATTCAAGCCCATCGCTGTGGTCTCGAGGTAGCGTGCTGCCTTGTCACACAGAGGACCCGGGTTCGATTCCCGGTCGGGACAGGCTCCTGGGTGAGGATTTTCGGGGTTTTTACTCATCTGTAAGACAAATGTCAGGATCCTTAGGGCCCAACGGTCCCCGAAAATCATCCGGCCATCATCAATATCATCATTATCATCATCATCCTTCACCGGTGTGGAAAGCAACGGGAAGCTACCACACCTAAAATCACTAGTAAAGCTGCAAAGCATAGCATGCAAATGCTATGATTGCAGTGAAAGACCTGCCCTCGGGCAGAATTACTATGGATGGATATATAACTCATTGCCTCTATCAAACACGTAGGTTCATGGCCGGGCGGACATAAGCTCTCCATACATCCGTATCATAAGCTAATTTTTTCCAATCACCTCTGTATAATCTACTTCACTCAAATCATGGTTAATATTATTCTCCCACCTCATTCTTGGCTACCAACTGGGCGTTTTTCTTTTGGTTTTTTCTATAATAAGTTCCCATATGGGGGGCACGCCGTAGCGTAGTGGTTAAGGCACTGAGCTACAAGCCGGAGGGTCGAGGGTTCAAGTCCCGTTGGGGTCAGGATTTTTAAACTGATCCAAACCCTCTGGCGGCACTATGGCCCTGAGGTCGACTCAGCCTCTAACGGAAATGAGTACCAGACGCCTGTTCTGGGGGGATAAAGGAGGCCGTCACGCAGGGCTGACAACCCGGCTGACATAAAGTGCCGATTGTCTAGAAAAAGTGGGAGCCTTAACCTCCTACTACCCCAAGGGCCTCCGGGCCTGTTGTGGGATCACTTTACTTTACTTTTTAAGTTCCCATATATATATATATATATATATATATATATATACTAGCGAATACACGGCGTGCGCTGCTACGCCTATATAAATGAAATATGCGTTTTGTTTTTAGTTGAATAAGTTAAAAGATAATTACGGATTAAATTGTATAGTATACATTGCGACGAACCAAACATGGCAGTTGCTAGAGTAAATTTTTAATTTCGGATTTCAGGTAAACTCCCACTTGTAATAACCGGATTTCGCTGATTTTTTGAAAATATCTACCTCTGTTTATTTTAAAGTCATATACTTAGTTTCGTTGTGAAATATAAACAATTGCGGCAGCTGGAGGGATTTTAAAATTTTCTATTCAGGTAAACTCCTACACCTGGAATAATAGATAGCGACAAAACACTATTTCTCCAATAAAATAAAATAAATATATATTCCGTAAATCAGCAAAATCGGACCATAATTTCTAGTTGCTGAGGAATTCGCTTAGTTTACGCAGTTCCTGCATCTTTACTCCTTCCTTTTCTATAATGAAAATTGCCCTTAAAAATCCTAGACCTCATAATTACATTTTCTTAAACGGTTCCAGACAAATGGGACATACGTTTGGTTAAATTAATATTATTGGAATACTAATTCCATACTCTTTATAAGTTAAATTAACTTTTTACAAGTTCTGTTCACATATAAACAAATCACTGGGAATTTTGAGATAAGATTTACATCACACTTATAATTATCATCAAACATATTGGTAAGAGTAATTTAAGCAACGAGAGCAAACTTCAGAGATCCGCGAGTTAACGTCTGAAAAGCAACGAGAGCTAACTCAGAGATCCGCGAGTTAACGTCTGAAAAGCAACGAGAGCAAACTTCAGAGATCCGCGAGTTAACGTCTGAAAAGCAACGAGAGCAAAATTCAGAGATCCGCGAGTTAACGTCTGAAAAGCAACGAGAGCAAACTTCAGAGATCCGCGAGTTAACGTCTGAAAAGCAACGAGAGCAAACTTCAGAGATCCGCGAGTTAACGTCTGAAAAGCAACGAGAGCAAACTTCAGAGATCCGCGAGTTAACGTCTGAAAAGCAACGAGAGCAAACTTCAGAGATCCGCGAGTTAACGTCTGAAAAGCAACGAGAGCAAACTTCAGAGATCCGCGAGTTAACGTCTGAAAAGCAACGAGAGCAAACTTCAGAGATCCGCGAGTTAACGTCTGAAAAGCAACGAGAGCAAACTTCAGAGATCCGCGAGTTAACGTCTGAAAAGCAACGAGAGCAAACTTCAGAGATCCGCGAGTTAACGTCTGAAAAGCAACGAGAGCAAACTTCAGAGATCCGCGAGTTAACGTCTGAAAAGGAGAGTTGAATTGTTCACTCAACGATAAACATGGTGTTTCCAATTAATTGTCCGGGTGGCATCATATTCATATAGAGATATTTCACTGGACTGATTGGAATAACAAGTGTCTCTAGGAAAAGAGGAGTGAGAGAGATAGTGAGAACAAATTCTGAACTTCAAATGCCAGACAAAATAATAGTGATAACCAACAGAAAACCTCGATTTCATTACTGTAATTAAGCGCGTCTTACAATAAGATAAAACATGTTACTAGTATTTGAAAGTAAAGTGTTCACAGGCTTTTTGGATCAAATAGAAACCATCAAGCAAATGAGAGTTTCATGATCTTTATAGGATTTTTTTATTACAGGATTGTTTCTGTTATATACACAGGTATCCTCAACCAAAATGTACATTTATTTATTTTTTCCCCCCACACTTCCCAGTCTTACATGTCTGCTTCTGTTATATCTCTCTTCTTCATGTTGTCTTGAATTCCCTTTAACCACGTTGGATTTGGTCTACCACGTTTCCCTTTCCCAGGAGGTATCAATTCCAATACTCCTTTCTTTGTTTCTGTGTCCATTCTTCTCATTATATGCCCATATCATCTTAGGGAAATAGATATAATAAGGACAATAAAGTCCCATAAACTATTATGCCAATGCATGTAGCAAGAATGGGAAATGAAAGAGGAGCATGGAATCTTCTCATAGGAAAACCAAAGGAAAAGCTCTTAGTGGTAGGCCAGGAAAGAGATGGGAGGTTAACACCGTGATTTTAGGGAGGTGAATTATACAGGCTTGGTTAGAAAATATTAGCTCAGGATAGGATGTATGGAGAGCTTATATCCGTGTGACCATGAGCCTCTAAGTTAGATTGTGCCACTACGTTAGGTATGAATTATATTTTTATAAAATATGTTTTATAGTCAAAATTGATTCGAATTCCTTTGTAAGTGACGCCACTGACTTTCATATTCTTGACACGTCTTTCATAGTACTGAAGTGTTCATGTATGCTTGAAGCAGTCTGTCATCTCTGGTTAGTTAAGTGATTTCGATGCAGCCACAGCACACTTGCTCCCGTGGTGATGGTTCCCGTACCGCAAGCTCTATATATTTCATTCAGTGCCTACTAAACCAAGAATGTTAACAGCAGAAGCCCTTCACTAACATGTAATTATCACAACAAAGTATATCGACTTACTTTGTTTCTTTGAGTAATACAACTGCTTCAACAACGTTTTTGTAGAACATATTATCGTAAACATTGTTTATGAAATGCTTCAAAGTGAATATTTGTTGACAAATACAATACACAAGCAATAACATACATATAGGACTGACACGTTGATATGGTTTACATGTTTCATTAACCAGATGAACCTAACACAGCATCAACTGAAGTATGTGTAACTGTTGTTTTTTCTTGTCTCAATTTAATTCATTAATCTCATGATTTAATCCGATAATCTGTTCCGATTTGTCAAAGATAAGGTCCTGAACGAAATTACGCAATCAACAAATATTTTTCCAACATTTGGTAAGATCCATTTTGCGAAAAGGTCCTACATAATTACTTATCCATAAGGCAGAATGTCGGAAAATTAATTGTCTCAGATTTACACTGACCATGTCCTTAAAAGGTGCACTAATTTAAAATATACAATTCATAATGCTCAAAGAATGAATGTATCATTTTCTATGATGAAATTGTTAAGTTCATAACGCTCAGAGACCGAAATGTCCAATTTTTTATGACGAAAAGTCCAGTTCATTATGTCCAATTTTTATGAAGAAATTATTCAGCTCATAATGCCCAGAGATTAACATATCGAATTTTTATAACGAAACAGACAAGTCAACAAGCTGTTAGCAGTAGACATATATTTTTGGAGGCGATCGACAAGAATTTCAAGACAGGATAAAGTTAGAAACAGCACAATACGGGAAATTATGCAAGCTGAAAAAATAGAAAACAATAGTAGAAAAAAAATTGAAATGGTATGGATACCTCATAAGAATGGAAGAAGATAGGATACCTAAAAAGATCCTTGATTGGAAAGCTAATAAAAGAAGTGGAAAAGGCATACCTAGAGAACGGTGGATATAAGGACTGAGAAGAAGTATGGAAGCTAGAGATTTGAGGGAAAACGATGTTTTAGACAGAAACCTCTGGCGACAATCACTTTGGGATGAAAGAGAACCATTGTAGTGTGGAATATTCCTTTTTGAAAAGAAAGAATATAGTACGATTTATCGGAGTTGAAATTTTGATACTGATGTGAAATATGGTGTGCTTTTGTCTTATATAATCGCGTTGCCTCCGAAAGAGCCCTGACAATAAGGCGCTCCATGTTCTTATGTGGTTAAAAGTACAAAATACACGTAGGCCTATGTGAACCAATCGCTTAAAATCCTCTCCCGACAGGTCACACCCGGGAAGCGTGGAGCTTGTAAAAGTACCTTTCAAAAAGGGAGATTAAACTAAGGAAAAGAAAAAAAAATCTTCTTATAAGCCCTTGTTTCTCTCAACGAGATTTAGGCGCTCTCCCCCTACAGGGAAGAATTTGAACCATACTAATTTAGTTACACTTGTTTTCGTATAGATGTCATTGGAGTGGCCCGTGGTCACCGTTTCGCCTCATACCGACACCTAGGAAACCAAGGTAGTACTAGGAGACGGAAAAATCCGGTAAATTTTGCTTAGAGGCCTTTCCATTCAGGCTTAAGGATCTTTTACGAGCCTGAAAATCTTCAGACTAGGGACCGACGGCTTCCCTCCCGGAGGACTTGCTCCTTGGATTTTTCCATCCCAAAAAAACCTATGGACCCGGCCGGGTTTGAACCCGCGACCCTCGGGACCAGAGGCAAGGAACATAACCACTAGTCCACAGCGGCCGTCGAAAAAAAAATCAAATATGAAAAAGATCTCTGCATTAGAGTAATTCTGAAAGTTTTAACCAAAAAAGGCTATAATATAAATTATACTTTAAAATGAATTATGCCCGCCTTGGGACAACGACCGCGCAAACTTGTCATTCTCAATTTAAATTCATAGCAGTTACAACAATGACAAAGCGACAAAGCTTGAACTGCGGGGTTCTTACCCCCGGATGCTAAAATATGCGGTTAGCAGCAGTTTAAATTACTTACACAAGCAAGGACATCGTCAGGTAAACAAGCGCATATGTCATGCGTGACAGCAAGATGTTAATTAAACCTTGTGTTAACCAGCTAACTAGATTAGCAAAAACCAACTGTTAGATTGTATTCTGAAGATAATGCAATGCGGTACATAGCCGTTATAATAAGATGTCTATAGTTTATGTTACGCGAACAGCTCTTCTCGGAAGCAATCATCGAGCCAAGAAACGTTTACCGGCATCCACACAACATTACTCATAAATTAATAGCTTTTAGTGTTAATTTATTATCGATTTAAAATCTCGTATTATCTGCATTTTTCCTTTTCTTGTTAAAGTTCATGTTTAATAGATGTTCACCTCATATTTCCTTGAAATTTCTTTGTTTAGTTCTAAAGTATTTTTTTAGAGGAATGCTTAAAAAAAAGAACAGAACAATGGAGGCAAAAACAAGAGAAGAAGCTTCACGACCACTTTTCTTAATTAAATGTATAATCCATATTTATTCCAGGTGTATAAGATCAGTTAAATCTCGTAGACTGCGATGGGTAGGCACATGGCGCTAATGGAGAATAAAGGTGAGACATGGAAGATTATTCCAGGAAAACCAGAGGAAAATCATCCAGTAGAAAGAATGAGGGATGTAGGCCTATGGGGACTCGCGCTCATGACCTCTGAGTTAGATATTGCCAATGAATTACTAAATGCATATATTTCTGTGTCTTTATCTTTCTTATCTCTTGTACAAATAATTTGGTTCTTTAAGTTTAAATAACCTAAGTTTTATACTAACGAATATGTTATTTTTTAAAACTATAAACCACGACAAGTGGCATGAAGCGTTCCCCCCGTTTCATCTTCATTATATATAAGTATTAGGAGCCGAAAAATAAAAAAAATAAAACATTGGGAAAATTAAATTAAACAGACTATAGTGTGCACAAGACTGACGTTAGAATTTAAAAAAAAAATGCTTCAGATAAGCCCAAAATAAATCTTGAGGGATAAAGTAGATGAAAATAGAGAAGAAAAATGTAAGTAGTTCTAAAACACGGAAGAATAAAATAACTTAATCAGCCGTGTGGTACAATTAATATATAATACTTTAGCATTATCCTCCCTTTTATACGGAAGTGAGATTTGGACATTAAGAAAAAGAGACAGGAGCAGAATCAAAGCAACATGAAATTTCTCAGAAGGGTAACAGGATATACCAGTACTCTTTTAGATCGAAAAAAGAATGAACTTTTAGAACAATTAGAAGTAGAATCAGTAGAAGAAAAAATCAACCGATATATATTAAACCGGATAGACCATGTAAATAGAATGTAGAATTCACGGATCCCAAAAATTATGATGTACTATAAACCCAAAGGATATCGTCGACCAGGAAGACCTCTTAAAAGAGTGCTAGATGGGGTCGAAACAGGCCTACAAAGGCCTAATTCGTGACGGATGATGATTATGATGAAAAAGGGTAAATATTTCAGAAGTGTTACAAGATTTCAACATATAGATCTAGTATTTAAAAACGACTAGCATCAAGCTGGTAAAAAAAAAATAGACGACTGAACTAAAGATTTTGAATATGACTTGGTATTGTTTGCGCATAAAATAAGTTAAGAAACAGGAATATATGAACCAATAGAATTATTAATTAATATTGTAATTATTGGAAATAGTGTTTTAAATATAATGGCTCTAGGTAAAGATGTTTCGTAAACATATGCATATTTCAATAAATAAATTATCTTAAGATAACTATACGTGCCTCGACAAAGGAAATAAAATACACAATTGAGATATATATATATATATATATATATATATATATATATATATATATATATATATATATTTATTTATGAAGACAATAGAATCCAAAATCTGAAATGTTATATTAAAAAAAAAAAGGTTTATAACACTAGTTGAGATTTTTCTGAACTGATTCTCTAAAAATATTCGGATTTTATTAGTCTACTAGCTAATACCCGGAGTGCGCTGCTACGTCTAAATAAATTAAAATTAATGTGCTTTTATGTTTAGTTGAATAGGTAAAAGGAAAAATAATTATAAATTTATATTTTTTAGTTACCGGGAATCTACTCATCCCGATCTTCTTGGCATAAATGAGCTGAAAGACAAAAATTAATGTACTTCTTATGATTAGTTGAATAAGAAAAATAAAAAATAATTATAAATGTATATCGTAATCATTTTAAGATTCCCCGTGCTGAATACCCGGTGTTGCCCAGGAATCTACTTATCTCGATCTTCTTGGCATAAATGAGCTAAAATACAAAATTCGTTATTGTGAGTTATCCGTAGAAGAATTATCCGCCATGTGCTGCTATGCTTGCACAGGAATCTACGTACTTGTCTCGATCTTCTTGGCATCAATGAAAGACAAAAATGTTTATTGTGAGTTATCCGTAAGAGATAAACGTATGTTGTCGCGGACTTTTTTGTAGAGCTTTTTGAGATATTCAATTCTGTGTACGTTAATTTTGTGCACTTGTTATGGTTTACGCAGCGTAAGCCATTTAATCGTCCAAAGAGCTTTTTTACGTTTTCTACTATGAAGGGCGATTGTTATGGGTGTAGGAGTTGAGTATCACAACTCTCTTATAGCCTGTGTTCATCCCGGGAATCTCCTGAACATTTTGCAAAAAGCCCCATCATAATCAGATCAACGGTTTGGCCGCGCATAAAGTACGAACAAACAAAGAAACATTCATTTTTATATATTAGAGTAATTAAATGTTATTTATTGAAAAAGAGACTATTTAGTTATTTTTATCGTGTTGTCTTCACTTATGATAATTGTCAGTTTTGAACTTCTCAGTATAATGATTGAACTTTATAAAACAGCTGGTTTCAAATTTCGGTTTATCACCAGTAGACTATTTTTTTTCTATATCATCCCTAGAGTTTAGCAACAATATTTGAATAGTAGGTAGGATTTAACGCTTCTGATTAAACAACAATATTTACATGTAATGTCTTTATTTTGATGAAGTACTTCAAAGTAGATTAAATGATTCATGTCATTTCCTCTTCTTGAGAACACAATAAACAATTATAAGATGTCAGTCAATTCTATATACATTGGGTGTAAAAAGTATCGTACTATAGTAATTTGATCAATTTATTTCTTTTTCTTTAACACTGACAAAGTACTTCCTTCGGGCCACTCTTCCATGATAACCATTTTCTCTTCCAAATTAGGAATTGTTGAATTACTTCGGAAATTCCTGATTCCGTGTTTATTCTAATTTTTAATAATATGTTATTGAAAAATAGAAATCGAATTCTGTCCCACAATATGAAGGGATATTTGAATTGTTCATGAGTCCGTCGCCGTGGGTTAGTAGGTAGAGACCCTACCTTCCACTCCGGCGACCCAGGTTCTATTCCCGGCGGGGTATGGGGATTTTAAATCTTCACTGTCCTGTCCTGTGTTTGTATGTGTGAATAAGATAAAAAGGTTAACAAAGGTAAAACAAAAAGGAAGAACAGCGTAAACGAAAGAAAACGAGAAAAGAAAAAAATGAGGATGATTACAACAACAAAACAATAATATACAGTGTCTCTAAAGTCACTATCCATTTCCATGAAAACATTACTATTTTTTTTTCTTTTCTTTGCATATACTGTTAACTAAGTGCAACATTTTGAGCATGGAAGAACGGGTTACCATTGTTTGTGCACGGGTACGCGGATTATCAAACGAAGACGCCAGAGCTGAATTTACCCATCAATTCCGTAAACCAGCCTCAACAAAGCACACATTCGTCTGCTTGTAAGCAAATTTAAGCGTCCTGGCAGTGTCTGTGATGACTGATGAGGCACTTCATTTACGACCACGCGAATCAGCAGAAAGAGTGCAACAGGTTAAAATTGCCGAAGATAGTCCGAACGCATACGACGCCTCATTAGGGAGTTAAATGCCCCAGTGTGGAACATTCTACGTTTCACTCTACGAAAATGTCCTTATGACGTGTGCTTGATTTATGGAATCGTATCACAGAAGCAGTAGGCTTTTTTACGATTTCAATGTTAAAGTGTACATTTCGTTTCACAGCTGAAATATGGAGCATGTGTTTTCATCTAGATGGCGATTACGTACAAAGGCAGTAGAATATATGAAAAACTTCACAATAACATTGATTTTTTTAATCATTGTCATCCTTCATTGAAATGGATAGTGACTTTAGAGAAACCCTGTATTATCTACAATTAAAAATATCATGAAATATACATTGTTACCTTGATCACAAAGAATTCCACCCCAATTGGTGTCGCAAATGCACTGCCATGAGGATCCATTGCAATAGCCGTGTTTACAGCCCGGATACGGGGTACACTGATCACAAAATTCTCCACGCCAACCAGGACGACATCTGAAAAGAAAAAAATATTTTCATTAATAAATGTCCGTTAAGGAAACAGGACAAAGCATTATTTAGTTCTTAAATCTACTCTATAATGGCATAGCACATTGTTGAGCCATAACCTCTCCTTTGTAAGGAGTTACTGGACCAAGTTAATTATTTGCACATAGATGTCATGAATGGCATGTGGTCAACATACCGACTCAATGAGACATCTAACAGGCAATTAAGGTATTACACGTTGAGGTCGGTCAATTTTGTTTAGAGGTATTTTTTATTCAGTTAATGATATTTTACGATTCGACCATATTAGGCTCACTGCTTTCTTCGGAGAGAAGCAAAAGTTAGGATTTTTTAAAATACTTGGAAAGACAGTTGAGATTCTGAGGATGTGTGGAAAAAGTAAAGCTTAGGAAAATTAAGCCTCGTTAAATCTTAATTTAAGCTGAATAAGAAGATTACAATGGAAAGTTTAACACTGGTAGGTTGTAAATTATTTCAACATATTTTGTATTGCCTCAATTGTAATAGACTACATGATTAGCCATTGGAATTATTGAACTTGTTATTATTAGGGAGCGGATTATTTGGGGCTAGAAGTTATTTTGCGACACAGTATATAATATTCTCCAATGAACTGAAAATAATTTTTTATACAGTTTATTAATAGCATACAAATTTAAAAAAAAATACATTTATCGATACTTTTGTGGGATCTAACCATATTACCTTGATGTTACATACGGGTAGGCCTATAGTACTTTTGAATAAGGAAATAAGTAATGTTCTATTTACATAAACATTATACTAATCTCTGTTGCATTCTTAATTCCTGCTACCTAAAATCCTTTTCTTAGCTATTATAGATTTTCTATGTGAGAGGAACGGCATGGATCACATCATGACTGTGTTAATAATCTCCGAAACGTTGATATATGTTATACAATCAATTTGTAAATCAGTAGAACTTTTTAAAAATTAATACAAGATGTGATACATGGTAGGATTTTTATTCGTTTTTTTATTTTCATTTATATCGGCCGCGGTGGACTAGTGGTTATGCTCCTTGCCCCTGGTCCCGAGGGTCGCGGGTTCAAACCCGACCGGGGTCGATGGATTTTTTTAGGACGGAAAAATACAAGGAGCGAGTCCTCCGGGAGGGACTTTAGGCCGTGGCTCCCGAGTCTGAAGATTTCAGGCTCGTAAAAAATCCTTAAGCCTGAATGAAAAAGCCTCTAAGCAAAATTTACCGAATTTTCCCGACCTAGTACAACCTCGGTTTCCTAGTTGTCAGTATGAGGCGGAACGCTGACCACGGACCACTCAAATGCCATCTATACGAAAACAAGCGTAACTAAATTAGTATGGTTCAAATTCTTCCCTGTAGGGGGAAAACATGGACTTACAATACAATTTTCATTTATAAAACAGTAATTAAAAATGTTACAATATTAAAATAAGAATCTGGTGCATCAGTCATCGTCAACTAAATTAAATTTCTATTTAAAAACTTCAAGTTATTAAAACAAACTTTTAAGTAAAACTATATAAAACTTCATAGTTTTAACAACTTAAAGTTTTATTAAACAGACATTTAATTTAGTTGAGGACGACTGATGTATTAGGTGTTTATTTCAATATTTTATCGTTTTTATAACATAACCTCAACGCTGCTTTACAATGAATTTTAGTAGTATTGATAACAATCATTGTCAGGAATATTTGAGGCCAATATAAGTCCCTGAACCCCATCTAGACTTCATAGTTACCCATACCATATTAACCTTGTTTAGTCTTTATTGAAATGTTGGTTTGTATCCGAGGTAACAACGATATTTAACTGATTCAGGCTAGAATTCGGAATTTAGGTTTTAGCCTATTTTTTCCTGAAGTAAAAAGTGAAAGGCAATTACATATACTGTAGGCCTATAAGTTTCATACAACTTTACCACCATTTGGAAGACTTGATTGTGCCTAATATTTATATTTTAACCAGTATTATCTATTTTTTTAAATTTTTAAACGTTCTTTTATTTCCAGGTTGTCATTTCGACATTTCTGGTGTTCTCTCCTGGCATTGGCTTAATTGTAACCAATTTCTGAAGTTGGGGCGCGTAGAAGGCGGAGTTACGTTACCCCGATGATAATGGATGATAGACGATAATGAAGAGGCAGGAGAGTTTTTAACCTAAGCTTAACCTAAATTCCAGACCATGGGCAACCACAGGAAAATTCCCTTTAAAGAAAAGTGCCTATGGTTTGACCGGTAATCGAACTCGGGACCTCATGAAGACTAGTCAGAAACGCTGACCAATAAGCCCATGAGGCAGGTCGAAAAATGGGATCTCTCTATTTTGGAATTACAAAGACGTCCCAGTTCAGCAATTGGGTCTCGGAAAATCTTTGTAATTTTATCAGAGCTCGAAGCTATGTAAAACATGACAATACTTTTACTTACTGGTTAAAAATAGATTAATACAATTAATCAATTTGATTTATTTTATTCATTTCTTAATTAATACATCCATTTGTTGTTGATTATTATGGTCTATAATCTTGTAGGCTTTCACGGCCGATGTATTGATTCTTGAAATCGTCTTCCGAGCTTAATGGCCTTGGTTCAGAGTTGATACTACTCAGTGTACCTCAGCCATAGGTCCAGCCTTAGAAGGGTCCCCGGCCACCGCCTATAACGGTAATTGGGCATGGGGACCTTTTTAGAATGAATAAAGAACTGAAAGAAAAAATAAAAGGTGATCTCAAGGTTTTAAATACACGGAAAGGCTTAAGATACTACGCATCTTCAATGGATGATTTCAAAATCGTAAAATAATATTTTACTTCGCTAGATAAGCAACATCGTAGACTGCAATAGGCAGGACATGTGGCACGAATGGGGAATGAAAGACGTGCATGGAAACTTCTAGTAAGAAAACCAGAGGGAAAATGCCCAGTTGGTAGACCAAGAATGAGATGGGAGAATAACATTAACTATGATTTGAGTGAACTATATTATACAGGGAATGATTGGAAAATATTAGCTCACGGTAAGGATGTATGGAGAGCTTATGTCTGCGCGGCCATAAACCTACGGGTTCGATGGTGCCATTGAGTTAATTAATTAGGTAAGAAACATTACACTTAGCTGATGAATAATTAATCTGAAAGCCTGTTACGATATCATTATTAGTATTATCAATTCTGTATCAAGGCCACTCTGCTCGGAAGCCTATTTCAAGAGTTGATAATGATTATGTTACTCACTTTGAAAGCCTAAGGTAGTATTTTTAGAGCTTATTTTATAGCTTTTGAAGTATTGTTTGAGATACCTAATTATAGCCTACATCTTTAAGAGCCTAAAAAATCCCAGGTCTATTGGAGGAGGTCATATATGTAGGCCCTACATATTGTGTTGAAAAGATCGTGACAGATCGTGTCCGTATTGGATGACGAGGCTAGAGGGCATAAATGGGGAGATTATTGTAGAGAAAAAAGTATATTAGTGATTAGTGTTAAAGTTTTATACGATTTTCATATTTATTTTAGTAAAAATTCGCTACAGTTGTTTCAGTACTTTGTAGCTTCAGTATTCGTCTGAAGAAGGTACAAAGTACTGAAACAACTGTAACGAATTTGTACTAAAATAAATATGAAAATCGTATAAAACTTTAAACAGTTTTATTTTATTTAATCACTAAAGTAAAGTAAAGTAAAGTGGTCCCACAACAGGCCCGGAGGCCCTTGGGGTAGTAAGAAGTTAAGGCTCACACTTTTTCTAGACAATCGGCACTTTATGTCAGCCGGGTTGTCAGCCCTGCGTGACGGCCGCCTTTACCCCAGAACAAGCGTCTGGTACTCATTTCCGTTAGAGGCTGAGTCGACCCCAGGGCCATAGTGCCGCCAGAGGATTTAGGTCAGTTTAAAAATCCTGACCCCAACGGGACTTGAACCCTCGACCCTCCGGCTTGTAGCTTGACCACTACGCTACGGCGTGCCCCCTCACTAAACATAATGAATTTTTATCAAGTAAACACCAAATCAAGTGATTTAAAAAATGTATTTTTTAAAGATAATGAAAAAATTGTATTTGAAGCTACATGCAACTCATTAATTTAACGTTAATTGCACCACTATAAACGTATAAAATTCAAGTAAATCTATTGCTATTTTGACTTATATCTTGATAGAATGTGGCACGCATATCCATCACAATATTTATATTTTGACACCAACAGTTCCAATCATGAATTTCCAGACATTTGATCTTTGTAAGCCAATTCCGAAGGAATGTAGCTATTGGGATGGTTCTCGTGAAAAATATTTTTCAAATCATTTTTAAAATCGTTATCAATCGTAATAAGTAGATTCCGAAAATAACCATATGTTAACGCTCTAGTGGCAGCAATTTTTTTCGGTACCAAACTCGATATACAACATTCAATTAAGTGAATCGAGGTCGAGTCCGTTAACGAGCAAAATAGGACCATTAGGTGCGCGGGTCACCTAAAGAGAAAATTTAAAAATCACTTTTATCAGCCATAATGTTATAATTTTCCCAACTGAACTGTGTATATGCCAATGAAATAAAACTAGAAATACGACCATTAGGAATGAGGGTTTAACTTAAAGCCCTAATTTTAAAAATAGTTCTAGTGGCCGCCATTTTTTATTTGTCGCAAAATAACTCGATAGGCCTACATACGATGTAGTTAACAAAATGAAGATATATTCCATAAACCAACAAAATCAGATTATAAATTGTACTTTCTGAGGAATTCGCTTGGTTTATGCAGTTCCTGCATGACGAAGTTTTAAAATTATCAGTTAGCCCTCCCCCGCGCACAATGTATCAAGTCAGTGTTGTTTTGTATCAGCCCTTTGGCATTGTATTGGGACAAATGTGTTGTACACCTGGTATCGCCTTTACAAGCACATTACAAGTGAGTTACCGGCCTCCTGCGAACCCGTGCGATAACTGTCTGGTACAACACATTGACCACACAGGAGTCACACAATTAACATCTCATTGACTCATGTCTCTTCCTCTAAACAACAATAATGGTTTTTGACAATACAATTAGGAGCTTCTATTAGAACTTGTATGATTGTCACGTTCTAGTTCGTCATACTACTGAAGCGAAACACCTATACCTTGATTTAACCTATTCAATTAGGCCTACTTTTTTTTTAAAGATAATTCTTACAACATGTAAATGTCCCTACAAAATTATTTTATGAAACAATGAAATTAAGACCTAACAAACAACCTAACTAGAAGAATGATTTAACCAACAATTTTGTGTTCGTTTTTTAAAATGGGCACCATTTTTTTTCCTTTTTACTCGCTTCCATTCATCATCTTCCCACCATAACTTACATATCTTACATAAACGAGAAACAACATAACTCTATCTGTACCTCTACATCGAATGTCTCATTATTTCTTGCCCTTCCTTCTTTCTTACTTCTACCCGTCTCTGGATTTGCCTCCCTTTTTATATAAACGACTGCTCGACTAAAAAATAAATAATAAGCTCACTGAATATTTCCTTAGACAACAGAATATAGATACAGCTAAGTTTTAGATTTTGCATTTTCATTATCAAAACAATAATTTAATCAAGTTATAGGTTATTACTATTATTATTATATTTATTATTATTATTTTATATATTTTGTACTTTTCTTCTAGTCTGTAGGCCTATATTATATAGGCTTGGTATGTACGATTAATTTAACTGTAATTAATTCATAATTATTGTTAATGGCTGTATAATTTATCCGTGATGAGGTGTGGAAAAGAAATCCTTATGATCTTAACTCCATCAGGTGAAATAATAGTCCATCTTTTTCTAGGACGTCCAAAAGATCTCTTCCGCTGTACATGAGTTTTCCACTTGTAGCTGGTATTTATTTATAGACTGTAAGATTGGTTGTATTTGAAGTACTTGGTTATTATTATTATTATTATTATTATTATTATTATTATTATTATTATTATTATTATTATTATTATCATCATCATCGTCAAGTCAATCGTGGGGTGTATACGTATCGATGAGTTGCTACCTTTCACTCCGGCGGCTCGGTTCTATTCCGGTGGGATAGGAGATTTTAAATGTCACCTTGGATCAATGTGTGTGTGTGTGTGTGTGTGTGTGAGTGGGAAAAAAATATAACAAACTGTAAAAAAATGAAAGTAAATAGGAAACATTTGAAAAATGAAAAAAGGAGGACTAAAGTTCAGTACACTAAAATCGGAGAGTTATAACTAACTAACTAACTATCGGAGAGTTATAATGTTTCGCAAAATATTGGTATTGTAATGTTACCGGGACTTTATTAGCTCGATGTAAAATTCATTATAGAACACTTCTACGGCTGTTTTAATGCCAACAAGTTAATTTGTAATTAACAGGCTATATAGACTATAATTTCGTGAAACTATAAACTAAATGTGGTATGGATTCAGTGTAGAATCACATTTAGTAATTTCCCACACATTATTATCGATATGCAACAAATGTTATGATAGCACGACATTGGTTTTCAAGATTTACTAATTATTTTAAAATATGTGTCCTTAGTCTTGGAACACCCAAGCAGTTTCTATACATTCGCTGGTGCAATGAACTTAAATCTAAAGACTGCTATTACGTTTTAATTTCTTGAGATGTACAATTAGAATAAAACACGCCAAGGGGCACACATGATGCCTACAATACAACATAATCATATTGTGACTTTTGTTCTGTCTTTTTTCTAAGAAACTCCTAAGTATTGTTTTGAATGAAAAGATCTTCACACTCACATTCCTCGAACAGGCATTATCTTGAATCCTGGCGGTTCCAGGTGGCCCACTCTGGGATTTTTCGCGTTTTTCTTGAGGTTCTCCCGTTTCCCGAATTTCATCCCATCAATACTCTCCGCTCCTCTTCCCATCGCCATCATGCCATTTCGTCTGCGTTCATTTCAGCTCATCTCATGTTTAAAAAAATAGTCTGGTTTATCAAACCACAGGTGTTTAAAATACTATATGATTTAATACTTTTAAAATTCATGACGAAACGTCGTTGAGGTCACTATGTAAAATTTAAAATATAAAATAGTTACCTGAGATCTACCCGTCCTCAACTTTATAAAGGCTGTAAGATCTGAAGTATTTTCGGAACGTTTGCTCCATCATCAGCATGTAATTTGCCGAGGATGGAGCAATTGCTCCGAAAGTACTTCACATCTTACAGCCTTTATAAGGTTGAGGACGACTGAGATCTCAGGTACATATTTTATATTTTAAATTTTACTAAATAGTTGTGGTGATATAATGGGGTTACAATCACGTACTTCCTCATGACTCCGAGCCTGTGTGTTAACTTAGAGTATAATAAGACCAAAGGGTAAATCTTCAGACTCGAGACCCACGGCTTGAACTCCATCCCGGAGGACTTGCTCCTAGGATTTTTGCATCCTAAAAAATCCATTGATACCGATTAAGTTTGAATCCGCGACCCTTGGGACCAGAAGCAAGCAGTATAACCACTAATCCATCGCGGCCGACCCAAGCAGTAAAGCGGTCTTAATAAAGTTTATTAAACGTAGAGGTCTACATTAAAACTACAAATATTTTATGTTATGAAAATAGGAAATTTGCCATATTCTCCTTGTAATCGATGGAAAATTAAAAAAAAATTGGAAACATGAAATTGGAAACAGAAGCGCGGTCGTGTGATCATATTCATATTAACGGTAATCTAACTCGGTTTGTCAGGAAGATTTTCCCACGCTATCCACTTAGCTTCAGCTGTTTATTGTACATTTAATAAGAAACAGAAATATCACGTACCTGTTATCAGCAACAATTGCCTTGAATTAACTCGTTATATTCGCTTAAGCTATAAAACCATACGATAAACAGCAAATTAAAAAACCTTTACACCACACAAAACTGAACTATTTTTATAACTGTCCGTTCACTAATTGATTGTCTTCATGTGCGATACTTAACCTATTTATTACGTCATTAAAATAATACGTGGCACGACCTTCGAAGATCCTAGTAGTTGCTAAGCTGTTCTTCAACTTCAGCCTCAGTTTTCTTAATCGGAGTTATTTCTAATGTAAAACTAATCAATTGTCTATACATAGAGGAACATATCTACGAAACAGCCCGGAATCAAAACCGGTACTTTTGGGATGTCAATTAAAGACTCTAACCGTTATACCACTGTAGCTATTAGGATCATTAACAGTATGTCTTTTTAATAATAATAATATTTTATTAGGAATATTCCATAATATAGTGTTTCTCCTTCAGCAACCAAAGTGATTTGTCGCCAGAGGTTCCTATCTAAAGCATCTTCTTCCCTCAAATATCTAGCTTCCATGCTTCTCCTCACTCCATCTACCCAACGTTCTCTAGGTCTGCCTCTTCCACTTCTTTAGCTAATAATAATAATAATAATAATAATAATAATAATAATAATAATAAATAATAATCATAATCATAATCAATTTTTTTTATTAGGAATATTCAACAATACAGTGTTTGTTCTTCAGCAACCAAAGTGATTTGTCGCCAGAGGTTCCTGTCTATAGCATCTTCTTCCCTCAAATATCTAGGTTCCATGCTTCTCCTCACTCCATCTATCCATCGTTCTCTATAAGTCGGATTCTTCCACTTCTTTAGATAATAATAATAATAATAATAATAATAATAATAATAATAATAATAATAATTTTAAGATCTCGAAACTCATGAATGCAAGAAATAAGAACCGAAATGATAACAAGAGGACTGGAGAACATGGAGTGGATGGATAGGGACGAGTGGAGAAGTAAAATAAAACTTTAGGGACACCAATAATAATAATGATATTATAAAATCAAATGGAGAACGCGCTTGAATTTAATAATAGGTCTAATTATTAAAAAAATAAATTAAAAAGTTGTTAACTGGATGAGATGTATCCACAATTATTTATAGATTATGCTGTTTTTTTTACAGAATTTGACATTACAATTTCTGATATTAAGTTAAACTCGAACTCAGGACCTCTTACAACTGCAATTCTTGCTCTGGATAAGCTTTTTTAAATAGACAGCTATTTAAGAGCACTTGCATCTCTGTTACTACAAGAGAGAAGGGAACGGCTTCTTCAATTTTCCACATTGGAAAATATTTCTTCAGCCTTCACCAAGAACGACATAGCGAAATTCGGATACAAAAGCAAACACACTACTCCGACAGTTTGTAATGCACATAATTCTGATACGGAGGTTTGTGATTCTATTTCCGCAGAAAGGTCACTTCATACTAAATGTTTCACGGCATCTGAGAGCAACGGCCAATGAAAGCTGTTGAGTTACTGAAGAATCATAGTGTGCTTTGCTTTGCACCTCTGCGTGTAATATCAGATTTCAGGTTGCGAAAACCAATTACTGAAATATGTCTGATCCCTGCGGCAAGCCGCGTTTTTCACCTGAGGATGTAATTTTGATGCATCTATTGGATTTTCAGAACATTCTCTTCACATGCACTTGATTGCACTCTACACTCAAATTCTTTCCCTTGAGAAATCCAACATTATAGGTCTACTCTCATATCTGTAAGCAAGCCAACATGATATGTCTATTTGATACTGAAGTATATGTTGGTTATATAAATGTTGGCATATATTATCTTGGAATACCATAAGTAACTCATTGATATTGACGAACCCGGAGGTTCATGGGAGCGAGGACATAAGCTCTCCATGCAAATGTATCCTGATATACTGTTTTCCAATCATAACCGTACAATACACCTGCTTCATATCATGACTAAATTACGAAATTTTATAAATATATATCTGAAAAAATCAATCAGATGGCCAGAGGCAATAACAAATGAAGATCTAAGGAGAAAAAAACTAATCAACTTGAAATAAAAATCCAAATAAAAAGAAAGAAAGTGGAGATGGATAGGATACACATTGAGAAAGAAGCCTTGGACTGGAAGCCACGGGGAGGTCGACCTTAGAGAACATGGAAGAAAACCATAGAAGAAGAAGCGCAGGAGTATGGAAAAACATGGCGAGAAGTAAAAAGGTTGGCTGGCAATAGGAGACAATGGAAGACCTTTATTGATGTCTTATGCTCCACAAGGATCAACACGAATTATGTCATATCATGGCTATGTTATTCTCCCACCTACTTTCGGGCTTACCTATCGGGCGCTTTCCTTCTGATTTTCGTAAAAGTTTCCATACCTTTCTTTCATTTCTCATTCGTGAGAAAAGTCTTGAAAAATGCTGAGGACAGAATAATACAACAAATCACTTTTCTATGGATTTTAAATCAACATATGATAGTGTGACATTGATTCAAAATTACAAAAATATAATAAAATGAATGAGGTAATACGAAGACATTTTGGTAAACAGATGAGGATAGAGACAAAACTAAGATTACATAACATCACATCAAAAGTTGCTCTAAAATACGGAAGTGAAATTTGGATTTTAAATAAATGAAACTCTCATAAACTTCAAGTAAGCCAAATGCGCTTCTTACGATCATTGTTAGGAGTTAATAGACTGGATCACCAAAGGAACACTATTATCAGAGGAAAACTTGGAGTAACAAGTTTAAATGAAGATATACAAAGATACCAACAAGAATGGAAAAATCATCTGAGGAGAATGGCAAGAAATAGACTTCCAAAATTGGCATTCCAATATACCCCAACTGGACATAGGGACCAAGGAAGACCAAAACATCGGTGGAAAGATCAAGACTATCTTCGCTAGGTTTACCGCACAGGCCACATGGCCTAAAATGAATTTGTTCATGATGATGATGATGATGATTATATGATAGTGTTTGGAAGGAAGAACTACGGTACAATATGCAACATTTGAGTTTCTCCAAGAAGTTGGTTAATATGTATACATCGCTTAATGAGGCATATGGTGTTGTTAAGAAGGCAGACACTTATCTAAAGAATTTGAAATCCAGCCACATAAGGGGATGCCATTGCCCAATTTTCGTTTAACATAGCTTTGCACATAACTATAAGAAAATCGGGAATACAAATGGAAGAATCATTATTTAATAAGTGCAGCCAGCGTCTCGCGCCCTCCATGGTATCTTTACCTTGTCGTGGTGGAGTGGCTTGTGTGCTTAAATGATCCTGAGAGCTATGCCGGCGGTAGCATTGCTGCCGATAGGGTTACCCATACCGGACTGGTCGAAGGTGATAAGCCAGACGAAATAAGTACCTTGGTCGAAAGAGTGACGATCTTTCACCGTAAAAATACAACCGTCAAGAAATGCGGACATGGGTTATACTGGGGTAAAATTTTACGGAGGTAAAATAGTCCCCCATTCGGTTATCCGGGCGGGGACTAACTTCAGGGAACCCATTGCCAAAGGCTCAAAACACAGGGACATGTTCCTAGGAACGTGGAATGTTAGGACTTTTATACAATAGCGGGGCACTAGAGATATTAACGCGGGAATTGGATAAATCGCCCTTGGATATAGTCGCTTTACAGGAAGTTAGGTGGCCAGGAGAAGGTAGTCAGGAATCAGGGAAGCTTTGCATTATACTATGGGGGTGCAGAAAGACCTGCATTTGGAAAGGGTTTTTTAGTCAGAAGGAGGAATCCTATCCGCTATCCGAGATATTAAGTTTGTTAGTGATAGGATATCATACATAATTCTAAAGGGTAAACGACATGATTTTATAATTGTAAATGTACATGCCCCACCAGAAGATAAAGATGACAATATTCAAGGATGAGTTTTATGAAGAATTAGAGTGCTTATTTGATAGCCTTTCACGATATCATATGAAAATTGTCTTAGGAGATTTTAATGCAAAAAGTGGGGCGGGAAGATATATTCAAACCAACAATAGGCAAATTCAGTCTTCATGAAGATAGTAACGGACAACGGGGTGTTAGATTAGTCACATTTGCCACATCAAAGAATCTCATTGTTAAGAGCACAACATTTCAGCATAAGGATATTCATAAATTACACCTGGACGTCCCCCAGATGAGAGAAACTCGGAACCAGATAGATCATGTATTAGTGGATAAACGCTGGCACAGTAGCAATCATTGATGTTATGATCAGTTAGAGGGACAGACTGCAATTCAGATCATCATTCTGGTCAGGGGGTGAAAAATCAGACAACGGCTATCGCATTATGAGAGGAACAAACGAAAAAGATGATTCTGTAAAATATGAATTAAAAAACTTGAAAAATGATGAACTGCAGCAAGAATACCAAATCAAAATTGCTAATAGATTTGAAGTACTGGAATCTTCAGATGACAATGTGG
Source organism: Diploptera punctata (assembly GCA_030220185.1). Lineage (NCBI taxonomy): Eukaryota > Metazoa > Arthropoda > Insecta > Blattodea > Blaberidae > Diploptera > Diploptera punctata. The sequence continues at coordinate 442,417 of JASPKZ010007231.1, forward strand.
CAAACGAAGAAGAAACTGATATAAATAAGGAATGGGAGGCTATAAGAGATACTATTAAATTGTCAGCATCAGAAAGCATTGGTTGTTTAAAAAGAGAGGCAAAACAAGAAATGGTTTGATGAGGAAGGTGCCGACATTGTAAAGAAAAGAAAGCTAGCAAAATGAAATGGTTACACGAGCCAAATGAGGTAAATTTAGAGCAATTGGGTAGTGTTAGACGGAAAACCACCAAGTTACTAAAGAGTAAAAAGAGGGAGGATATTGAGAGAGAAGATTAATGATCTTGAAATGAATGCAAAAAAATAGGAACATTAGAGAATTATATCAGGGAATTAGTATAGAGAAGAAAGGGTTTCAGGCTAGAACAAAAAATAATTCGGAAGAAAAATGGGGATATGATTGCAGATTCCAAGAGTATATTAAATAGATGGAAAAGTCTATTTTAAATCAGCTATTAAATGTACATACAGAACACAGACAATGAGGAGGATAAGTATACAGACAGCAGAAATGCTAGTCGCAGAAGGCCAAGTGCATTAGAGGTTGAAAATGGCAATTGAAAAATTGAAGATGTATAAAGCATCAGGTTCAGATGAGATCCCAGCAGAACTGATAAAATCAGGGGGAGAAAAATTGATGGGACAAGATACACGGCGTTGCTTAGTATGATTTGGGAAAAAGAAAGCTCTTCCAGATGAATGGAAGGAATCAATTATCGTACCCACATTTATAAGAAAGGGGATAAAAACTGATTGCAACAACTACAGGGGCATTCTCATTACTTTCAACTTCGTACAAAATTCTAACAAATATATTAGTCAGCAGACTCTACTCCCTATATTGATGACACTTCTAGGAGATCATCAATGTGCATTTAGAAGAAACAGGTCTACAACAGATCAGATTTTTAGTAAAAAACAGATGTGAGAAAAAGAAAAGGGAATATAATGGTACTGTACATCAACTATACGTAGACTTCCAAAAAGCATATGATTCAATTAAAGGGGAAGAAGTTATATAGTAATCCTGCTGGAGTTAGGAAGTCCCAAAAAGTTAGTTAGACTTATACGAAGTTGTCTAAATGGCTCAACGAGTAGGGTGCGTGTAGGCAAACAGTTTCTCAGACACTTTTGAAATCCAGAATGGGTTTGAAGCAAGGAGATGCACTATCTCCTCTACTATTTAATTTTGTACTAGAGCATGCCATTAAATCTTTAGAGAATGAGGAAGGTTTACAACAGAATGGTATTAAGAAGCTGTTAGTTTATGCTGATGATTGTAGTACTACTGGCCGATAGCGAGGAGATACTAAAGGCAAACACGCACACACTATTGAGTAACACTAAGAAATTAGGACTGGAAGTAAATATCAGTAAAACTAAATATATGGTCTCACGTAGAAAATACATTAAATAATGGAAATGGACAGCTAATGACAAATGAGGGAAATTTTAGGAAGGAATTGGCTGAATTCAAATACCTAGGAAAAAATAATCACAAATAGGAATGAGATGCAACAAAGAAATTAAACATAGGCTTCAATTCTGGAAAATGCATGCTATTATGCATTGCAGAGACTTTTGAATGTCCCAAACTCCCCTTCAAAAAAATGTTAAGCTGAAAATATATAAAACTATTATTCTACCAGTTATATTATATGGGTGCGAAACATGGACTCTTACTTTAAGGGAGGAAAGGAGATGACGAGAATTTGAGAATAAAGTTCTTAGGAAAATTTTTGGAACAAAGAGAGATGAAACAGACAGGTGAATGGAAGAGACTACATAACAATGAACTACATGGTCTTGATAGGAAGCCAGATATAATAAGAACAGTGAAGTCCCGTAGACTGCGATGGGCCAGGACATGGTGCGCGTATGGGGAATGAAAGACGTGAATGGAAAACTTCTTGTAGGAAAGCAAGAAGGAAAACGCCCAGTTGGTAGAACCAAGAATGAGGGTGGGAGGAAACAACATTAACAATGATTTGAGGGAAAGTAGATTATACAGGGAATGATTGGAAAGCATTAGCTCCGAAAACATTAGGGATGTATGGAGAGCTTATGTCCGTGCGGCCATGAACCTACGGGTTCGATAGTGCCAGTGAGTAAGTAAGAGTAAGTAAGCCAGCGTCTCGCATATTCAGATGATTTAGTGATCTTGGGGAGAAAAATCCCAGATGTTATTGAGACAATGCTTGTGCTGTCAACTCAAACATGTAAACTAGGACCGGAGATATAAAAATAAGACGAAATGTTTGACTGTTTCTAGCAAAATGCACCTGCGGATCAGAGAATTGCTATGGGGAGTTATAATTTTGGCATCGTTAACAAATGTATGTGTCTAAGAACTCTTTTAAATGATTTAAGATTTGGAATAAATAGAAGGATTGTAATTGCAAATAAAGCATATTATGCTCTTTTTCCCATATTAAAGAACGATTCTGTCCTTAGATATGCCAAAATCAAGATAATTTGTATAAAACATTTAATTAGACCAATTGTTACTTACTGTATGGTTCTGAAACTTCGGTAGGCCTACTTGATTCTTATATGTGTAATCATTTAAATATTTCTCAAAGGAAGGCACTGAGAAGAATATTGGGAGAGTTTATGTAGACTATTTAACTCATGCCCCAAATGGGAGTCAATGACCAATCACGTTTCAATGATTTCTGTTTTACAACCAATCAGAGTCGTGTTTCACCAAATATTTATCAGTGTTATAATTACCATATTAAAGAAAGCTCCTCCTTACAATATTGCGTTCCTTTGCAGTGATAAACAAATGAAGCAGTAGAAGCGTACCTATCGTTTCTCATTTGTTTTCAAACATCGCCGTTTACATTAAATGTATAAATATTTTAAAATAACTATAGTTAAATAATGATTTGTGAGTAAACAGCTTAATTTTATTCGTTAAATAGTCCTAACAAATGCCACTCTTGATTTCCAAATTCTCTAGATAAATTCACTCCTCACTTCGTGAGTCGTGAATTTATCGATAATTTGGAAATCACTCGTGGCATTACTTATGATAACATCTGGAGAAGAATATATAATAGAGAATTCATATAATTATTAGGAGATCTCGATATTGTCTCAAACGTACGGATTGGCCGTTGGTGGATTGGACATATTAATAGAATGCCAAATAATAGAAAGGTGAATAAAATATTCTGCTTTCAACATCAAGGAAACAGATCAAGAGGAAGATTCAAGAATAGATGTAAAATTGTGTGCGCCAGGATCTTATAAAATGTAAAATAAACAATTGGGGAAGGTTTTCTATGGAGAGTGGTGTCTGGAGGAGGCTAATTGAGGAGGCGAAGGTCCTTATTGAGCTGTAGTGTCACTCATGAAGAAGAAGAAGAAGAAGAAGAAGAAGAAGAAAAATAAGTTGATTTCAAAATATTTTCTTTACTTGGAATTAAGTATAGCCTAAACGCGTCTTCTGTTATCATAACCACCTTACAGATGACGGCTCCATCCACGGCAACAATGTTAACTATAGATCACAGTAGTGGAATACAGGACGAGAATTGTAACATATATCAAATGGAAGTAATATATATATATATATATATATATATATATATGCGCAGATTTAAATACGAGTTACTTGTGGTAAATACAACAAAACATATATTTTTTGTCAATTGCCATCAATATTAAATAATGCACGAGTAAATATCTGATCAATTTTTTTTTCTCAGAAAACCATATATTTGTCGCCGGCATGCAGATTACCAGTCCTGAGTAGTCCCCGTAGATGGATCAACCCATTAAAAAGTTATGAAAACATTTGCAAAATATAGTAACGATATGCAAATGTGTGACTTTATTCTAACGCATTCTATTTTTAAACCAGTGCAACGTGTTTGTAGTCGATGGTGTAAGTTACATCTTACACGTATTTTCTAAATTATTCTATAAATTAAAGAAGGAAAACCATCCCGGTTCTTTTTACTCGCTTTATATTAGCTTGACCTGTATCTATCTATCCATCTATCTATGTAACGGAATCTTTCAACGCGATTTTCACCCACTTAAAATCATTGGATCGACTTGAAACTTTGTATATTGTAGAGGACCCGTGACAATACAATAATTTCATATTTATTTTCTAAAATCCTGGCCATAATCATCAGAAAATCAGAAAAAGTGTTTTTGTATCAATGTAACGGAATCTTTCAACGCGATTTTCACCCACTTAGAAACATTGAATCGACTTGAAACTTTGTATACGTGTAGAGGACCCGTGACAATACAATACTTTCATATTTTGTTTCTAAAATCCTGGCCAGAATCATCCCAAAATCAAAAAAATGAAAACTGGTATAATAGGTTGCGGACTTGTCGAGTTTTTAGTCAATCGTTGTAAAAGCTCAGTTGGTAGAGCAGTGAACTCTTAGTGGTATATAATTTCAGTAATCATACGTCGCTGGTTCAAATCCGGCTGGGAGGGTTTTTTTTATAGAAGAGTATTACTTTTAGCTCATACTACAATAGTATCGAATTTAAAGATGTTTACATTTTTATCTTATTCTGTAAAATATTAAAACTAAAAGAACACGCTTTATTAGAAAACTAAAAAATTAAAAATAATTTTAATTTCCAATACGCTTGGGATAAAATAAAGTGGTCAACAAAAAAATCATCTCCAACACATATAGAATAAAATTAGAGTTATCAACAAAAAGAAAATAATTTTACCATCAAAAGCGTGGGTGCTTTTTATGATGTTTACATTTTCTTCTTAGAGAGCTTACTTTTACCAATATCTGTTTATTATCACATATATTAATTGATATAGAGCACCCCACGCTTTTGATGGTAAAATTATTTTCTTTTTGTTGATAACTCTAATTTTATTCTATATGTGTTGGAGATCATTTTTTTGTTGACCACTTTATTTTATCCCAAGCGTATTGGAAATTAAAATTATTTTTAATTTTTTAGTTTTCTAATAAAGCGTGTTCTTTTAGTTTTTTAAAACTATTATTTATTACTCGCTTTATATTAGCTTGACCTGTATCTATCTATCCATCTATCTATGTAACGGAATCTTTCAACGCGATTTTCACCCACTTAAAATCATCGGATCGACTTGAAACTTTGTATACTTGTAGTGGACCCGTGACAATACAATCATTTCATATTTATTTTCTAAAATCCTGGCCATAATCATCAGAAAATAAAAAAAAAGTGTTTTGTATCAATGTAACGGAATCTTTCAACGCGATTTTCATCCACTTAGAAACATTGGATCGACTTGAAACTTTGTATACTTGTAGAGGACCCGTGACAATACAATAATTTCATACGTATTTTCTAAAATCCTGGGCATAATCATCAGAAAATCTAAAAAAGTGTTTTTGTATCAATGTAACGGAATCTTTTAAAGCGATTTTCACCCACTTCGAAACATTGGATTGACTTGAAACTTTGTATACGTGTAGAGGACCCGTGACAATACAATCATTTCATATTTTGTTTCTAAAATCCTGGCCAGAATCATCCGAAAATCAAAAATTTAAAAAAACTGGTATAATAGGTTACGGACTTGTCGAGTTTCTAGTCAATTGTTGTAAGATCTCAGTTGGTAGAGCAGTGAACTCTTAATGGTATATAATTTCAGTAATCCATACGTTGCTGGTTCAAATCCGACTGGGAGGGTTTTTTTTATAGAAGAGTATTACTTTTAGCTCATACTAAAATAGTATCGAATTTAAAGTTATTTACATTTTTATCTTATTCTGTAAAATATTACAAATAAAAATAAATAATAGTTTTAAAAAACTAAAAGAACACGATTTATTAGAAAACTATAAAATGAAAAATAATTTTAATTTCCAATACGCTTGCGATAAAATAAAGTGGTCAACAAAAAAATCATCTCCAACACATGTAGAATAAAATTAGAGTTAGCAACAAAAATAAAATAATTTTACCATCAAAAGCGTGGGGTGCTCTATATCAGTTAATATATTTGATAATAAACAGATATTGGTAAAAGTAAGCTCTCTAAGAAGAAAATGTAAAAATCATAAAAAGCACCCCACGCTTTTGATGGTAAAATTATTTTCTTTTTGTTGATAACTCTAATTTTATTCTACATGTGTTGGAGATGATTTTTTTGTTGACCACTTTATTTTATCGCAAGCGTATTGGAAATTAAAATTATTTTTCATTTCATAGTTTTCTAATAAAGCGTGTTCTTTTAGTTTTTTAAAACTATTATTTATTTTATTCCACCTCACAAGCACTGCGATGTATATACATATAAATATATGACCAAGAAAGATTTTTTGGGTTTTGACGCGGAAAACTCAAAGAAACTTTTTTCAGTTTATAGGCCTATCTATATGCGTGAAAATCTGCAATATAACATACATATATCAACATGGGTAAAAAATGCTTTGTTTCTACCTAATTTGGAGTTTAAATTATCTAATAACTAGATAGGCCTATAGAATTTGCTCTAAAATATGTTAATTTAGGAATTTAAAATATGTTATAGAACTGGAAAATATATATATTCACCATGGCAAATTTAATACTTTATTTTATCCTAAGACAAATTGAAAATATTAAATAATTAAGAATAGCATTGGTTAATGAGAAAGTGTAATTTTTTTTTCGTAAGAAAAAGTGAAGAGTTATGGAGCTTGGATAAATGTTGGCTATTTAACTAACGGTAGAATTGCGGCATACTGCAAATTTATTAAACTCTGACCCTTTAAATGCTTTTAAAAGTAGTTGTAAGATGTATGTGTGACTTTTATTATAGATAAAGCATCCTGAATATCACAGGTGTATTTTTTGTACTGGTTTTTGATTATTAGCGGCAAGTAGTTGCGAATCTAGTCGAGTTCCGGGTTGAAACGACCCCGTGGGAACCCGCAGGCAGGGCAGAGCCCAAGGATCCACGACTCGGCTCATCACGAGTCACCCTGTCTCCACTACGAATACAAAACAGTGTCGCGAGTTAAGCATTTTTCTTGTTAGACTATAACATAAAATTCTATTAAAAGTTACAACATAAAGAGATTACAGAAATTTAAAAATAATAATCAATCCTCTACATTGAAGCATTCCATACGGTAAGCATAGGCTCCTAAATAATTTCCGTAAATATGCATTACTGAAACTCATTTAATTGTAAGCTGAAACATGACTTGAAATTTTAATTTAATTAATCGAATAATATATTAATAATAATAATATATTATTAGTATTAATAATACTCGTAATAAATATTATTTTACTTAAACTGGCAAACTTAAGGCCATAGTGCTTTATTTTCCACTAAAAAAGAAGATATATAAAAATTCATTTATATGTAATTAAATTTCTAACAAATATGTAATACTTCTAACATAAAGATGTTCTTAATTATAATAGTTTAAGTAATACAGAAGTTATAAATACCTGTGGAGGCACGCCGTAGCATAGTTCATTATGGCAATACACTACAAGACTGAAGGTAGAGGGTTCGAGTCCAGTGGGGTGAGGATTTTTAAACTGTCCCAAACTATCTGGCGGCACCATGATCCTGGGATCGAATTTGTCTCTAACGGAAATGAGTACCAGACGCATGTTCTGGGGGTAAAGGCGGCCGTCACGCAGGGCTGATAATCCGACTAACATCTCGTTGCGATTGTCTTGAAAGGTAATATCATAAGGACCTAGTGGGATAACTTAACGTTTTTTATAAATACATATATAAATAATAATTGGTGATTTATCAAGCAACTTATGTTATTACAATAAAAACTGACACTATAATAAAGCTTTCAGAATTTATACCAATTTTTTCTAAAAAAAAGGGGGGGGCTATTGACCATCAATTCCTGATTTCCACTGGTAGCGCGAAATACAATATCTGGAAAATGAGACAGTAAAAGGAGATTAATAATTATATGCTCTATGATACGGTATGTTTAATGTTTCGGGAAAATTGGGAATAATAACAGTATAATAAATAAAATTGTTACTTATATTACCGATATAAATACAATACTTTTTCACCAGATATTATCCATGGAGTAGCTCGGAGTCAAATCTGGGGCCCTTCAGATGCAGCATCTGTTTTAATAATCATTACAAAAATTACCATCAATTTTAAACAGATAGGTAAACAAATGAATATTGCATTTTAAATATTTTATAACCCTTATCATTCAGTGAAAACAAGTAGTAATAAAGACTCCATACATGTATAACAATAGTGTTTTGAAACAAAGAACAATTTTGAGGTACGTTTATATATTTAAACAAAAGAAATGCCATATGTTCTGATTCCGATGTAAATAGTGTCTAAAAATGCAATGATAACGCGAATCTGAGAATGTAAAGAGTGGAAGAGATACAAATCACGATGTTGTATTGTTCCGTGAGTGTCTTGTGCAAAAGCTAAAGGCAAGGTCAAATGTTCATTATCCTTTATTCCATTTATCAGCGTTTGGGAAAGTGCACAACATTTTAAGTAGAGCCAAAAATGAATATATATAATTAAATTTAAATACTTTCAATTATACATGATTTGTCCACCGCTGTGGTCTCGAGGTAGCGTCCTGTCTTGTCACGCAGCGGGCCCGGGTTCGATCCCTGGCCGGGGCGGTTTTTCTGGGTGAGATTTTTATCGGGTTTTTTCCTCACCTGTAAGACAAATGTCAGGAAAACTTTAAGGCCCAAACGGTCCCCGAAATCATATGGCCATCATCCTTATCATTATCATCATCCTTCACCGGCGTGGAAAGCAACGGGAAGCTACCACAGTAAAGGACCTGCCTTCGGGCAGAATTACTATGGATGGATACATGATTTCATATTCACTGTGACTTGATAATTTAATTGTGTAATAATATTTTTGTTAATTATTTCTGGTTCAACTATATTTATGGCCAATTTTATATTGGGACATACATTATAAACAAATCAAGAGAAAATTTTTATCGGTAAAGTATAGATTCTTTAGAATATCAATTTAAATACAGACCTATAACAATTAAATAAAATTGAACCCTAAAAGTAAACAAGAATATGTATTTACAACGCTCATAAACATATTTTCGTAGCATGAACATTGGGACTACATTGATTAAATTAAATTGAATTAAACGAAATGGAGGATGCGAGTAGGGAAAAATGACGAATAAAGTTTTTGGCAGGGAAAAACAGGAGAAATCTGAGAAAACCCTGGCCTGACTCCAATTAGTCTACAGGCGAATTAAATAAATAAAAATAATTCACATGATAAAATAATCGCGATTGGATTGGCTTCAGTTATTATTTCTATTAAACACAAAGATAATAGATTCTATTCCAATTGGATCTCGGGAGAAAAGACTGGATATTTTTTTGTTTCCTTCCGCTCGTCTTCAGACTACTAACAAGGGTTAATATAAAATTATAGAATATTCACCTGAAAGGTCCGTCTCCTCAACTTAATTAATCATTTAACTGTAGCGCTTTCGGGAATTGTCCCATCATCGGCAGGATTCAAAACTGGTGTTTCACTGAAGATCTGGTAGAGGGGGTTGCATGTATTGGGTTCGTTTTCGTTTATCAGGCTGTCGTTGTGAGCTGCTTTCATGATTTCCATCTCTTCGAGTACGTTTATCTTCGCTGGATTATTTTCTCTGTGCATTATTGTTAGGGTGTTTTCAATATTTAACATGCGATGTCCTTCATGGATAACGTGTTTTGCATAGCTTGATTTCCCTTCTGCGTGAATGAAGTCTCGAAAATGTTCTTTGAATATGACGTTTTAATGTTTTAACATTATCTGTCGCATTTAACTGAAATGCACTAAAATCCAGCGGCAAATCACTTATTTACACTAGGGGAAGTAATATAACTCCTGAATTGGCGGATTGCAAAACCCTCAAGCTGCCGTCCACGCCGCGTTTTGCCTCACTGTACTACGTTTTACTCGTGCAGGGAGTCTATCAGTCTCATACAGTAAGTAGCCATTCAGGATTTAGGCTTTGATTTCTGTGCCTTGTAATTAAAAACAGCAGGTAGTTTTTTGGACACGGTCTTGGTACATCATAACGTTTTTGTGAGAGAAATTTGAATGTATATTTCGGCATGCCATGGCTGATAGTTCCCTTCTAAGACTATCTAGTAAGGGTAGTCGGTTGTGAAGAGAAGGAAAATGTATGTCCTAATGCCACCCACTGCACTCTTCGTGTTTCGGGTTCCGCGCTGGTGGATATATGTAGTTAATGTGATATATTTTCAATTTATGCACCACTTCGGCAGAACAAATTACATAGATTATATATTCTTGTATTGTATACAGAGAGAAATGTAATATAAGTATACGTTTATGTGTTTGTGTAGTATATGAGGTATGATGATGAAGAGAAAGGATAATATGAAACCCGGTGTCGGCACGTAGCCTATTCCTATCGAAAACCACCAAGGGGGTCGCTAGGCTAAAAGTCCCCATCCGATGAACGAATCACTATCAACATTGCCACGTGCCTTTTCAACATGTGTATGTATTGTGGAGGGATTTGAAATTTAATACAATAATCTGGTGCGCAATCTAGTGATTAAGGATTGTACGCTACCACGCTTCTGGCCCCTACATTGAAAAATTAAAATAATTTATTTTAATTACTTTATCAATTATAAATTTCAATACCACCGGGTATCAAATCTGGGCCCGCTAGACAAGAATGCTACCACCTGAGTCAGGACTGTATCCTAATCAAAACAATTATATTTTCATATTAAAATTACCTGACAATATTAAAATGTTTGTGTTAATTCCATTCCATAACAAACATTCATAACAATATGTAATATTTTCTAAGACACTTACAGACAATTTATGTAATTCATAACACTCATTCAAAACCATAAGATAATATTTCTGTTTTACAATGTATAGTATAATATTGTTATAGTAAGCTACAACCCTAACATGCCTTGGTGGCGAAACAGGGTTTCAAAATATTTGGAGATTCAATAATAATAATAATAATAATAATAATAATAATAATAATAATAATAATAATAATAATAATAATAATAATAATAATAATAATAATAATAATAATAATAATAATAATAATAATAATGATAATGATGATAATAACAATAATAATAATAACAACAATAATAACAATAATAATAATAATAAATAATTCCATTCCATTAACTTAGTTCAACCTTTCATCCTATAGACACTTTTTATAAACCACACACTATCCGGTCATTACAATGCACGACCTCTCGGAAGAGGATTTAAACTATGAAACACACACACACACACACACACAAGTACATGGATGGCCTCCCCTAAAGAATGATTAGCTCAATGTCAGGGCTTCCTCGGATACAACAAAACTAACAACATTAAGACGAAATACAGCATTTGTGTCAATTAAGGGTAAATTTCTCTAAATCATCTACACATATCCTTTGGTCCATACCGACTCTAAAGTCACGTTTTACTATCGCCCATAAGAAAAAAAATAATTTCTAGTTTATCCAATGAAACGTTGGACTTCAAGATCGTAACAAAGTTACTGTACCTCTTACTGATGAACAGAGCAAGTTAGAGATACTCTACATGAGATAAGGAAAGAAAAATTTACTATTCTTAGGATAATTAACTCACTGGTACTATCGAACCTGTAGGTTCATGGCCGCGCCGACATAAGCTCTCCATACATCCCTATCCTGACCTAATGTTTTCCAATCATTCCCTGTATAAATCTACTTCCGTCAAATCATAGTTAATGTTATTCTCCCACCTCATTCTTGGTCTGCCAATTGGGCGTTTTCCCTTTGGTTTTCCTACAAGAAGTTTCCATGCACGTCTTTCATTCCCCAATCGTGCCACATGTCCTGCCATCGCAGTCTACGAGACTTAACTGTTCTTATTATATCTGGCTTCCTATAGAGACCATGTTGTTCACTGTTATAAGTCTTCTCCATTCACCTGTCTGTTCATCTCTCTTTGGTTCAAAATTTTTCCTAAGAACTTTATTCTCAAATACTCGTAATCTTTCCTCCCTTAAAGTAAGAATCCATGTCTCACATCCATATAATATAACTCGTAGAATAACAGTTTTATATATTTTCAGTTTAACGTTTTATGAAAGGAGTTGGGACGCCAAGAGTCTATAATGTATAATAGCACGCATTTCTAAGATAGCTATGAATATTTAAAATTATTTTATTGAATTAATATTTTCCAACCGCTGTAGTCAAGAAGGTCCCTCAAATCATAATTAATGTCATTCTCCCACCTCATTCTTGGTCAACCAACTGGGCGTTTTCCTTCTGGTTTTCCTACAAGAAGCTTCCATTCACGTCTTTCATTCCCATTCGTGCCACATGTCCTGCCCATCGCAGTCTACGATACCTAACTGTTCTTATTATATCTCACTTCTTATAAAGACCATGTAGTTCACTGTTATGAAGTCTTCTCCATTCACCTGTCTGTTCATCTCTCTTTGGCCCAAAAATTTTCCCAAGAACTTTATTCTCAAATACTCGTAATTTCCTTTCATCCCTTAAAGACTATTCTTAGGATTTAATTAGAATATTAACTCCAACTTATGGTAAGAATAGCATCTTCTTTTATAATAAGGGAAACATGTTTAAAAAAATATAAGAATTGAGCAGTTTTTTTTTTGTCTTGTTACAGCTCACAGCCGGCATTTATTGAACTTCCAAAAACATGACTAACATGAGTGTTGTTTTCACGATTACTTTCTGCAAGATACGGCGTTAATGCACATTTATACAGGTACGTTTTCGGCAACATTGCCTTTACTGAATTTGATTGGGAAGAGACAGGTCATTATTACATGGAACCGGTTTTAATTTGCATGGAAATTAAATCCTCCTCCCCACTTTAACACGATGTGCAGAATTTGTCTTTGGTAGTAAAGTGCATTCACACAAGTTCATACTCCGTCATAGAGTTGCATTTCAGTATCATTATTTGTATTCACATTAACTATTCGACTCTAAAATTAAATTATACAAGACAATGGCAGTTCCTATTATTACTTACGGATCCGAAACATGGACAGTGACAACACAACAATCTGCCAGAATACAAGCTGCTGAAATGAAATTCCTCAGACCAATAGCAGGATATAAAAGAACAGACAAAAACACAACACAGAAATAAGACAGCAACTAAAAGTAGAGGAATTAAACGCAACAATAGTGAAATACAGAACATACTGGAAAGAACACTTAGCAAAGATGACTGAGAACAGAATACCAAAAGCAGCATACAACTGTTTACCAAGAGGAAGAAGAAGTTTGGGAAGATCAAAGAAAAGATGGAAAAAGCAGCATTTTGGAGCCGGAACAGGCCAGAAAAAAGCCTAAACCGAGACGAAGAAGAAGAAGAACAATTCGCTGCGAAATTTAGCATGTAATTATTCTATAATATGATATAGGCTACTTCTAAACTAACCCTTTGAATTATGAAACTCGGATGTTCCATGACTCTTATACTGCTGGTCTCCAATAGTTCCTGTCGTTAGATATCTGAATCCAGTTTATCTTTAGATTTTAACTTCAATAATATCAGACTGAATATCAAATCTCCTACTGTGGGTTTTATGCTGTTACTTATTCTCAGAATATGCACATTTAAATCTGGGTTAGATGTAAAAATCTTTATTACATATATCGATGTTACAATTACATTTTGACATTAAGTAACGAAAGCCAAATATGTTATGAAAAGAAAAATTAATGCCTGAAGCGGGATTTGAACCCATGACCTCCAACTCTATATGTTAATGAGTTATTCGCTAATGCTATCCATGCACCCCAGTGCAAAAATTAATTTTCCTTCCTTAGGTATAATTCTTAAATCTTATAAAGCAGCGGGAAGCGTTCGCATTGCCAACTTATAGCTTCTATTACAAGAAACATTTTTAATGATAATATTTTTACTTTCTAACGTATAGAGATAAAGGTCCCGGGTTCAAATCCCGGTTCAGGAATTAATTTTTCTTTTCATGACAAATTTGGCTTGCATTGTTTAATGTCAAAATTTAATTGTAACATCCATATATATATATATATATATATATATATATATATATATATATATATAGGCCTATATATATATATATATATATATATATATCTCCATCCATAGTAATTCTGCCCGAAGGCAAGTCTTCCACTGCAATCATAGCATTTTCATGCTGTGCTTTGCAGCTTTACTAGGGAACAATAGATGTGGTAGCTTCCCGTTGCTTTCCACACCGGTGAAGGATGATGATAATAATGATAAGGATGATAATGATGGCCGGATGATTTTCGGGGACCCTTGAGCCCTAAGCCTCCTGACATTTGTCTTACAGGTGAGGAAAAGCCCCAAAAAAACCTCACCCAGGAGCCTGTTCCTTCCGGGAATCGAACCCGTGCCCGCTGCGAGACAAAGCAGCACGCGATATATATATATATCTTCTGGCACATTTAAAGAAATGCGGATTCAGTGTTTCACAAAATTGATACAATTTACAAAGGAAGTAAATTCATAATTACATGTTAAGAGAAAGGAAGCATAAAGTTGTATTTCATTAATTTATTATATAAACTGTGCTATATGATTAAGTTTGTTTACTCCACCCGTAATAGGATGTGATACTAAACAAAAATGACGGCAGTTTGTGAGAATTGATTCCTTACTCCACGAGTAATTTTTTGTAATACTTTGACTAATGCTATAATGCAGGTGGCAGGTGTTATGGCTTTGTTCGACGAACGTCAGGAGCAGTCGAACTGCCGAATCTGAAGTATCGTGTATTTAGAAAGACAGATCGGTATGTTTTTATATGCGTACATACGTTTTAATCGAACATTATCGCACAATTCTTAAAACTCAATATACCAATGAAAAAAAAAATATATAATTGCTTGAATTTCGAAACATTTTTGCTGCCATTTTGTAATTCAATTTTGTAACTGTTTGTAGAAATATACTTTAACCCTTAAATTAGCAATGCATTCTGTTATATACATTAATTAAATTTATCATTTTAATAAAAATAACGCATTTGTAAATAATATTACAAATTTGTGCCAAATAAGAAAAAACAATGCACAATATCAGTATGGTTATGTAACTGACAGTTTTTCACTGCGATCTGACGCATTTAAATAAAATGTAAAAGCAAATTGATTTGGCTAATTTAAGGGTTGATTTTTGCTCTATACATGGATAATGTGATCTGTACTCTATGGTTAATTCTTCAAAATATATTTCCGAAAGTAATACAATAACCTATTTGTCCATAACCAATACGATTTAAAACAAAAAAAAATGTCATTGTTAACAAGCAAAGTTTATCACCGTATGGTACTGACTATCTAACGGTTTAAGAGCCATCTATACTCTATTTCCAACTTGTCTAAAATGCCAGAAAACAATCTTTGACAATGCTGAAAACTAATATTCAATTTATTAAAAAATAATTTGTACTAAATACACTGCTCAAAAAATTAGGGAATATTGTAGAATAACCTATTAAGACTATGTTTTAGGAACAGTATTAGATGCAACCACTTTCTATTACTTCAAAAGAATGTAAACAAGAGTTTGAAGTCATTACGTAACCTCTGTACCATACCAGATGTCAAAGAGATCCTGATTAGGAATATGGCAAACAAACAAAGCAACATTAACATGGGTGAAAATGTTTCTTTAGTATGGTGTATGGTCTCCTCGAACGGCCAGCACTGCCTCACACCTGTATGACATTGATGCAATGAGGTTAGCAATGAGTTCTTGGGGGATACGTGGCCACTCTTCCATAAGAGCAATGTGCAGCTCTGGAACAGTTGTGGGAGGTGCTGGTCTGCCTGCAATGCGCCTGCCTAATGCATCCCACACATGCTCAATCGGATTTAAGTCCGGGGAGGAAGCTGGCCATTGCATACGCTCGATACCCTCCACTTCCAGCATGTCGTCCACCAAGCCAGCTCTGTGGGGTCGTGCATTATCGTCCATAAAAAGAAAAGAATCACCTATGGCACCAGCATAAGGCACGACAAAAGGTCGGAGAATCTCGTCTCTATACCTTACCGCAGTCAAAGTACCACCTTGGATGACGTAGAGGTCCATACGTCCACCACTACTGACTCCTGCCCACACCATCAATCCACCGCCACGATATGGGGATCTTTCACGTACAAGAGCTGGATTGTTTCGTGTCCCTTTTTCCCTCCAGATGAATACACGCCGACTATCACATTCCAAGTTGAATCGCGACTCAACATAAAAAAGAACTGATCTCCATTCTGCATGCCTCCAACCACGATGTTCCTCCGCCCAGTTTCTGCGATCTCTATAGTGTTGTGGAGTTAACCTGGTACACACCATAGGCCTACGGGCATAGAGACCACTTCCATGCAGTCGATTAGGGACAGTTTCAGTTGACACCCTGCGTCCTGTTGCTGTTTGAAGTGTATTTCGCAGTTGAGTTGCATTCAGCTGTCTATTCCGACGGGCTGTTAACAAGAGGTAATGGTCATCCCTTGCTGTTGTTGCCCGTGGTCGACTTGTCCGGCTCTTCTGTGAACAGTATCTGTTCTTTTGAAAACGATTCCAAAGTCTGGAAATCACGCTTTGAGACACCCCAATGGCTTGTGCCACCTCTTATTGTGTCTGTCCAGCTTCCATCCTTCCTATGACCCTCCAAGCCAATGGTTCAGGTAAATCACGTTGTCGAGGCATTACTGTCCCTAAGGCAAGTCATTCACTAACTGAAAACTGGACTGGATTTAAAAACAGCAACAATACATTCACCCCCATACCACCCTTTCACATCAACAGTACAGACACTGCCCTCTGGTGTGGTACCGAGGTTACGTAACAACTTCAAACTCTTGTTTACGTTATCCTGGAGTAATAGAAAGTGATTGCATCTAATACTATTCCAAAAAACATAGTCTTAATAGGTTATTCTACAATATCCCCTAATTTTTTTGAGCAGTATATTAAAAGACTAATGCTGATATATTTGGAGTACCGGAAACGTTTCTATATACTTGATGGATGGAGATAATGTTAAGGAATGACGATGATGGATCTTGAGTATATATTCCTTGAAATTGCAAGTAACTTATGATATTTTCCCACCATTAAGCCGGTCCTTATATACTCTCAAACTCATTAGTACTCGACTAAGATAAAATTGCCATTTGTATTGAGATGGACCGTTATTCTCAGGATGGTCTAAGTGTTTTTAAAAAGTATGTGCATAGCGTAATTTCCTCATATATCAACTAAACGAGGAGTAGACATGATAATAAAGTTGTATAACCTGAAATAATAAAGTAAACATTTCTATAGATTGAAAAATTGCCTAGAACGCGGATGGTACAACGTTCGAAAGAGGAATTTCAATAATTACGTACTACTTCGAAATAAAACAATTAATGAAAGGAAGATCGCTAATAAAAATGATAAATGGGATCTTGTCGGATAAAAATGTAACAAATAATACTAAAATTATAAAAAAAAGTTAGGAGCATCGTAACATAGGGAGCTGAGACTTAGCAATTGAATCAAAATACTACATTAAAATTATTATAATTGAAAATTGACTATTTAAGAAGATCAGTTAAGCATCCCAGATATTAAAAAAAAACCACTATACACAGGCAGGAAATGAAGGTTCAAAATTGTATATTGATTGATTGAACCCCGTTCGTCTGTTTAGCTTCGGAACATGGGTGCTCTCCTAGTGGGAAGTTTCTTAACCAGACTAATTTAATTACGGTTATTTCCCTATAGATGCCAGGGAGTGACATTTGATTAGTAAATCGTCTCGGGAAGACATCTAATAGCTAAATAAGGTTTTACTTGGATGGATGAAGATCTGTTACATTTTGCTCAGAGGATTTTTTAGGCTTGAGGTTCTTCTATGAGCCCGAAAATCTTCAGGTTCGAGACTCATGACTTCAAGTCCCTACCGGAGGACCTTTCCCTTGGATTTTTCCATCCTAAAACTACATCAACCCCTGCCGGGATTTGAACCCGCGACACTTGGGACTAGAGGCAAGTAAACTCTATATCAGACCTGATTAAAAGTTGATGATTAGAATGGTATAGTTATGAAGGAAGAATGTTGGAGCAGATATTACTTAAAGAAAGTATTTGGTTGGATTTCCCAGTGAAGAAGTAAGAAGAGTCAAGCAAATAAACATGGATACAACAAATTTGAAGATTAGTGGTGAAGAATGGATTGCAGGAAGAATGGACAGATATAAATGAATGGAGGAAAAAAAAAACACTTTGGTTACAGGGAGATTAAAATATAAAATTATGAAATACTTACCTAAAAGGTCCGTCTATTCAACTTTATTAGTTGAGGAGACGGAACTTTTAGATAAATATTTCATAATTTTGTATATTAATTTTGAATAATACCTGAACGGAACTTCATCATGAATCTTATTAATGTTTACAGGGAGATGTTTATATATTGTAACCCAGTTTAGATCTAGTAGTAGATAAGTAAGTGCGATGTTTTATCGGAACTCAGTAACGACCAATTCATTAATATCGCAATTCAAATTCGAGCTATCAAAAGGCGGAGAAATTTCGTTCACAGGTTCTTTTAGAGATTCTTTCACATGGCGCAGATCTACAACGGAGGATCCAGAATTTTTTACGTCCTTAAAAATTCATCTAATCCAGCAAGGTTTGAACTCGCAAATCTCAGAACCAGAGGCGAGCTTGGTAACTACGAGCACTGTACCGAAGGGAGTAACACAATAGTATCTGTACTAATTAAATCCAAGGAGCGTGTGTACAGTTATATGACAAGATAAGAAAATAAATGCCTGGACGGGATATATATATATATATATATATATATATATATATATATATATATATATATATATATAAATATATATAAATCCAGAGGTCCGGGTTCAAGTCCCGTCCGAGCATTTTTCTTATCATGTCATATATATATGATGATGATAATGATAAGGATGATGATGGTAGCTGCATGATTTTCAGGGACCGTGAGGCCCTAAGCTTCCTGACATCTGTCTTACAGGTGAGGAAAAACCCCGAAAAAACCTCACCCAGAAGCCTGTCCCGACCGGGAATCCAACCAGGGCCCGCTGCGTGTCAAGGCAGCACGCTACCTCGGAACCACAGCGATGGACTATATGTATATTGCTGGGAATTTTTCAATTTAATGTTACAAAGAGTAAGAATTGAGGTCGGTATTATATTTAATTCATTTATTATTTGCAATTTTCAATAATTATGGTTTATTTTATTCTAAATATATTTATTATGATATATTACAATTTTCTTTCAGCAGAATGAGAATAGAAAGAACCCCGAAAGCTATCTATCGATACAGGTCAAATGGAGGTCAAAATAAGATATGGCTGTGTGCTTAACAGTTCACATGACTGGAAGATCATGATGTTGATATTTTTGCAGTGATGTTACTCAGAGTAACAATTAAGGTTGACTGTACACGGGGCACGACATAGCGTAGTTGCTTAAGACAATAAACTATAAGCCATAAGGTCGAGGATTCGAGTCCTGATAGGGTCAGGATTTTTAAACTGAATTACGCCTTCTGGCGGGACCATGACTCCAGAGTCAACCCACTCTCTAACTGAAATGAGTACCAGACGCATGTTCTGGTGGTAAAGGAGGCCGTCATGCATGGTTGAAATCCTAGCAGATATCTCTTGCCGATTGTCTAGAAAAGTAGCAGCCTTAATCGTTATTATGTAACGCTAGAAATTAACCATATTCTAAATTACTGTAAATAATTAGTTGTATTGTAACTAAAACCCTAACATACCGGATGGTGAAATAGGGTTCGTATTATTGGAGATTCAATAAAATGAAAAAATAAAAATTAAATCTTCTAAAGCCTGTAGCGATCTCTTTATATATTAAGTTGATTTCATTATTTATTGCTTCGGTTTTTTAAATGTAGTTTTAATAAGAATAAAGATTAAAAGGTAAAATAATTAAATACGTACCTGAGATCTAATCGTCCTAAACTCACAAGGGAACTGTTAACCATTGCTCGCTAAAACCTAACTAGAAATTTCTCCCTGAGAAGCGTAGTGATGTACCAAAGCCGTGTGTGCCGTTTTAAACTGTAAGATACAGACATCGAAGCCAGAATCGAGCAGTGCATGGAGCAGATGTACTCCCTGCTTTAATAACAGCGGAATGGAGTTACGCGGAACGGGGCGCGGACGAAAAGTATTGAGAGCTATCCAATCTACCAATTCAGTATTTGTGTTACTTCTCTATAGTTCAAATGAGAGATTTATCACTGAATTTTAGTGTATTGCAGTTAAAAACGGCAGATAAGATTTTTATACACGGCCTTCGTACATCACAACGCGTCTCTGGAAGAAATTTCAAGGGGCTTCGGCATGCAATGGTTGACAATTTCGTTGTAAGTGAAATTTTAGTTAAAATTGTAGGCCTTTCGAAACGTGTTCCATCTTCAACAGTTAACAATAGTGAAGATAGAACACGTTCCGAAAGACATACGAATTTTTGGCTGAAATTTTATTTGTTGAGGACGACTGGGATTTCAGGTATATATTTTATTACTTAGCCTTTTATGTAGTAGCCTCAACGATCGATTGTTCAAGCGACTTTTAAAAGTGTTGAGAATACAGATAGATAGATAGATAGATAGATCGGTTCATTAATGTCTTTGACATCGTCCGATTCCTAATAGCCAATTTTGTCGGCCCATCCAATCTCCTGGTTGTAGATGTTTCTCATTCATGTATAAACATATTCCCTGACTCCAGGAGGTTTTAGGTCTCCCTCTGTCTCGTCTTCCCTGAGATTTCCATTCCAAAACAGATTTTGGTAGTCGATCCTCTTCCATTCGCTGGACATATCCGTACCACCTTAATTTCTGAGTTTTAATATAATCTAAAATAGTGTCTTCAATCTTCATTTTCTCCCTTATAACTGATTCCGATTGAGGGTCTTTCCACTTTTCAGCGGTTGCCCTTTTACCAGCCGGCTGCTGGCCCTTCACATCAACATGTGTCAATCACAGAGGTAGATGATCAACAGCCAGTGTAGGGGTGACATGTGGTTAGCATGTCGAGTCCCCCAGCCGTTATTGCTGGTTCCTCAACCTGGAGCCGCTACTTATTGTAGCTACCCAATTGCCTCACGATGCTGGGTGGGCACCGGTCCCATACTGGCCGAAATACCATGAGAAAATTTCTTCCCCCATGGGGACTCGAACCAGCGCAAGTCCCGTAGCTCTGCGCCAAGGCTTCCTACCTTAACCGCTCGGCTACGGCGCGGGACTCCTTATAACTGAGTTCCTAATTTTTTCTCTTCTTAAAATTCTTGCTGCCCTTCGTATAAAATCCATTTTCGTTGCCAAAAGATACTTATTTGTTTTTGTTGTTAATGGCTAAAGTTCTGCTCCGTAAGTAATGATGTTTTTAACAATTGTATGATATATATTCATTTAATTTTTATTACTTACTAGCGTACCCGGCAGACGTTGTCCTGCCCGAACGTTCAATTCTCATGTCATGGGCGGACGATAAAAATATGTTACTTTTTTACCATAAAATTCAGCAATTAGGACATAATTAGATATTATTAAATCAGTTCGCAAGAAAAAAACTTACAGCCTTCTGTTGTAGCTCAAGAAGTGTGAATGATGACGTCACATAGCCATGAACATTAGAATTGTACCCTCCTTTGCAGATAAGTTAAGAACCATCATATAACAATTATATTAGAGTGAAAAAAAAAGATAAATTGATGAGAGTGAGTCAAAACAGTTTTTTTTTTTTTTTTCCCCCAGCTAGATTTCATTTCTGACCCACTGTGCACCGATCCCATACTGGCCGACATTCCATGAGAAAAATTTCTTCCCCCGTAGAGATTCGAACCAGCTAAGTCCCGTAATTCTGCGCCAAGACTTCTTGCCTTAACCACTCGGCTTCGGCGCGAGACTCTTGGCATCAATGAAAGACAAAAATGGTTATTGTGAGTTATCCGTAAGAGATAAGGACCTCTTGGTATCAATGAAAGACATAAGTGGTTTTTGTGAGTTATCCGTAAGAGTTAAACATATGCTGTCGCGGACATTTTTGTAGAGCTTTTTGAGATATTCATTTCTGTGTACATTAATTTTGTGTATTTCTTATGGTTTAGGCAGAGTAAGCCATTTAAGCGTCCAAAGAGCTACTTTTTTCAAGTTTTCTACTACAAAGGGCGATTTTTAAGGCTGTAGGAGTTGAGTATCATAACTCTCTTATAGCCTATGTTCATCCCAGGAATCTCCTGAACCTTTTGCAAAAAGCCCCATCACAATCGGATCAACGGTATGGCCGCGCATAAAGTACGAACAAACAAACAAACAAACATACATACCAAACAAACAAACAATTTTTATATATAAGATATACAGATTATGATTTATTTTTTACAACATTTTGCAACTGATGGAAAAATGGCTATTTCCCCGTTATTCTTAGGACTTTATTCTGTAAACTGTTATTTTAAAGTTAATTGTAGAGCATGACACTGGAATTATTGCATGTGAAAGAATTATAATTTGCTTCTTGATGTTGTCAACAAGTAAGTGCACAGGTTTTATACTAAGTACAAATGTGCTGAAAGTTTTATTCTATCTTGGACATTGCAAACATTGGCTTATGTTTTCGAGACACCTGTGGAATTCATGTTCACTGCGACCTTGCACCTATCATCTGCATGTACAAAGTTGCAATGATTCAAGCAGAAGATCTCCAGACAGTCGTGAACTCGAGCCGGTTAGTGCAGCTGGACCTGTTTCTTATTTATTCAATTAGAGTTAAATATTTCGCCACCCTAATCCATTTTGTTTTTAGTTCCTACCATTTTAATCTTCACAACCATCAGCATCATTTGCAGCCTCATGTAGGTCTCGAATTTCCAAAGTGCTTTTCTTTGAGTCACTTGGAAATGACCATCAGTTCCTCAAACCTTCTTAAAATAGTCCGTAATTACAAATATCAATCTCAATGCAGGTTTTAAATTAACCCTTGATTACAATACTGTATTGTCCACTTCGATTAAAGTTTTACAATATTCCTTCTTCCTCTAATTTAGAATTTATTTACTTTTTTCTTCACTATCTCCGCTACTCCATAATCTGGATGAATCCTATTTAATTTACTATCGTCCCATATCAGGGGCTGTTAACCACAATATTATTAAAAATACATTAAATAATTATTAAACGGGAAATTTAAGAAAATTCAGCAGTTATTCCTTTAGTAATTAATAATAATTTATGTATTTTATTTTAATTAAATAATATTACACTTCATCAATATTCTATCTCTCTCTCTCTCTCTCTCTCTCTCTCTCTCTCTCTCTCTCTCTCTCTCTCTCTCTCTCTCTCTCTCTCTCTCTCTCTCTCTCTCTCTCTCTCTCTCTCTGTATTTAGCTTAGCATAATCTGTTTTTATAGTTACTTTACTTGCCCAAACCACCCGAGTCTAATAAGCCTATAACAAGACATGTCGTGTGAAGATTTACAACTCTGGATCACAAAATAACTTTTTTGACAACGAAAGGATATGGAGAGCCTCCCTTACCTTTTAATAAGCTGAAGATGGAATATGTCCTTCCGAATGGCCTTCAAAGTATTTTTACATTATCTTAACTAGTTGAGGAAGACTGAGATAACAGGTATGAATTTTGTTTTTTTTTTACATTCACGTAATGACCACAACGGTGTGTCTTAAATTACTTTTAAAAGCATTGATTTGAAAAAAAAAAGTGTTTTAATTTGTAATTTCGCTAGGAAGCTAATTGTAGGGTAGAGCCCTACATCTCAATATTTCACCAGGGATATGATTTCATATCATATTTTTTTAGTGTCAAATATGTCTAACACAGAAAGATATTATGTTGAACGGGAATGAACGGCGACTAATATTTTCAGGGATATGTCGAGACAACCTTTATCTGCGAGTCAAAAATTACTTAAATTAACTTCTTTCCCAATGAAGTCACGTGTACAAATTTTCCTCATCAAAACTATTTTACGAAACATGTCAAGGAACGAATCCGGGAACTACTGATCCAGCGGCGAATGAACTATCGTAAATCTTCAATTTAATTTCCTTAACATGTAATACGTTATGTATGTAGTTATTATAAGATTACGAGTACTTGAGAATAAAGTTCTTAGGAAAAATTTTATACCAAAGAGAGAAGAACAGACAAGAGAATGGAGAAAACTACATAACAGTGAGCTACATGATCTTTATAGGAAACCAGATATAATAAGAACAATTAGGCCTAAGTCTCGAAGACTGCGATGGGCAGGACATATGGAACGAATAGGGAATATATGAGGAGTATGGAAGCTAGGAAAACCAGAGGGAAAACGACCCAGTTGGTAGACCAAGAATGAGGTCCATGATTTGAGGAAGTAAATTATACATTAATTCAGGATAGGGATACGTGAAGAGTTTATGTCCGCACGGCCATGAACTTACGGGTTCGATTGTGCCAGTAAGTTAATTAACTATGAGCTGTTATGCAAATAATTATGATCTGGTAGACAAAGAGGTTTTTTATTGAATCTCCAATAATACGAACCCTATTTCACCATCCGGTATGATAGAGTTTTTGTTACAATACAATTAATTATTTACAGTAATTTGGAGTGTGGTTAATTTCTAGCGTTACATAATAACAAAGAGCTTATTTGATTATTTTTTTTATTCTAGGGGAACAGTTCCTAAATTCTTGGCTGGTGTTTAAAAAAGAACACCTTAGACCTCTTAAAATAATAGTAGACAGCAAGAAGACATTCCCAATTTGACAAAAGTTTTTAATACAAAATAAACATCATCGCAATATGTAGACCTACTGCAATGCTTCGACAAGTCAACTACGGATCTCTGGAATCAATCTACAGATGTAATAAAATTACTTCAAGACAACGTCATGGCCATGGTTTGAAAGAACCTGGGATAAGCAACAAAAAGGTTCATCTTCTGAAGAACTTCGGAATCTGCAATAAAATTCTATATTTCCTGGCGCTGAGAGTAATTACAGATCCATTCACCACCTCAGTCGGCCGCTGTGGTCTAGTGGTTGTGTTCTTTGCCTCCAATTCTAAGGATCGCGGGTTCAAACCCGGCCGTGGTCGATTGACTTTTTAGGATGGAAAAATCCAAGAGACAAATTTTCCGGGAGGGACTTTAAGCTGTGGGTCCCTCTGAAGATTTTCAGTCTCGTAAAAGAACAGTAAACCTGAATAAAAAGACATCTGTGAAAAATTTAACCACCAGATGTCTCCTTGAGGCTGAACTCTGACCCTGTGCCACTCTATGACATCTGTACGAAAACCAGTGTAACTAAATTAACATGGTTAAGATACTCTCCTATAGGGGAAGACGCCCAAGTCTCAATGCGAGACGAAAGGGTATGTTACTACTACTCTCTACTTTAAAGAATCTTTATAATGACATTATTTAACCCTTTCCTCATTTTAAGAAATCTATATCTACACATGTCGGCCGCGGTGGACTAGTGGTTATATTCCTTTCCTCTGGTCCTGAGGGTCACGGGTTTAAACCCGGCCTACAATGGAAAAATCCAAGGAACAAGTCCTCCGGGATCGCCATATGTCTCGTGTCTGAAGACTTTCAAGTTCGTAAAAGAACCGAAGCCTGAACAAAAAGGGCCTTTGTGCAAAATTTACCAACCTTCATCATCCTAGTAATACCTTAGTTGCCTATTAGATGTCTCAATGGGTTGGTATGTTAACTGCATGCCATTCATGACACTCTGGGGAAATACATTTAATTTAATTAACTTGGTCTAGTGACTCCTAACAAAGGAGAGTATAAGGCCCAACACTGGGCTGTTACGCCACTGTAGATGCAGATATCTAGACACATTTTGTTTCTTTTCAATCTCTAAATTCTTCCTATAATAATTTTCATCCTGTTCATTGTCTTCCAGGCAGTCCAAAAATAAGAGAAAATTAAAGCAAAATAATTGATCGAGAGTTAATCTCAGTATTTTGATGTAGTATATAATGGAAGTGCTCAAAGTTGTTCAAAATCAATTAAAGTTAAGTGTGTGTATAAAGATATCTTATCATGCAATAAAATGAATTTAATATAGGTTATACTGAACGCAATATTAAATTTAAATAAAGGTTTAATGTTTTAAAAGCCATTAACAGCGTAAAAACATTCCTGTTACCCTGAGAACGAAAATTGTAAATAAATTTATCCGATTTATGATATCCATTAATTGGACCAGGACGCAGTAACTTCTAGTGAAAACCTTCGTCATTAACGTCCGAGATGGGGAATTAGTGTGTTGTTATGCTTAGGATTCATGGTTTACTTTGCAGAACAAGGGCATACAAGGTCATTCTGCAGTAAATTCTCCGACATTCTTTGTTGTTAACACATTATGATTAAATATGAATACTTGTAGTTTTATCCAAGCACTGACTAACGAAATTTCAACAGTGAAATGTTTCGTTGCGTTCTAAACACTTTTTCATAAGTAATGTCACGAGTGACATCAAAGTTATCTACAGGATTTGGAAATCAAGAGTGGCATTTGTTAGGACTCTCTAAGAATACAATTAAGCTGTTTACTCACAAATCATTATTTAAATATAGTTATTTTAAAATGTTTATATATTTAATGTAAATGACGATATTTGAAAGCAAATGACAAATGTATGGTTATGTTTAATTTGTTCAATGACTGCAACTATTTATTGCCAAAAGGGATCAAAAAATTGTTAGAATGCACTCTAGTGGAGAAAAAATAAATGAAATACATCAAACTGTACATTATATTATAACCAACATTATAGGTTATTAATATTGTTTTTACGAAACAACTCAGTAAAATCATTATTTAAAAACACTATTGATAAATACACAATTATAAAATTGTGTAGCTCGAAGGAATCTGTTCATTATTTGGTATATTCAACGTTGGATAGTCAGTCACTGCAAAATAATGCTCTGACCTGTTCAGAATATTAAATAGGAGGAACTTTCTTTATTTTGGTAAACATCCATCCATAGTAATTCTGTACGAAGGCAGGTCCTTCACTGCAATCATAGCATTCTCATGCTATGCTTGCAGCTTTACTAGGGAATTGTAGGTGTGGTAGCTTCCCGTTGTTTTCCACACCGTTGAAGGATGATGATGATGATGATATTGATGATGATGATGACGGCCATGTGATTTCGGGGACCGTTTGGGCCTTAAAGTTTTCCTGACATTTGTCTTACAGGTGGGGAAAAAAACCGATAAAAACCTCATCCAGAAAAACTGTCCCGACCGGGGATCGAACCCGGGCCCGCTGCGTGACAAGGCAGCATGCTATCTCGAGACCACAGCGATGGACTTGGTAAACACAAATCGATAAATATCGAGGTGAGACATGACTGTGATTTGGGGCACGAGTTAAACAGTCACTTTAAGATAGTACCAAGTACGCGTTTATAAAATTTGGTAAAAAATAAGGTTTACTAAATTCTCATTTAATGTATTTATGTAACGAAATAAAATGCAAAGGGATAGCGATATAATGAAACATGACATCAAGTAGAAAAAGGTTTATCACATGTTACATAAAACGATCATCCAGCCAGTACACGGGTGACATATGGTCAGCATATTGGTTTCCCCAGCCGTTACAGCTGGTTTTATAAACCTGGAGAATTATTTATTATAGCTACCTAAATGCACGGTGATAAGTGGGAAGCGGTCCTATAACTAAGTAACTAACTAACTAACCAACCAACCAACTCACTCACTGGAACTATCGAACTCGTAGGTTCATGGTCTATCCTAAGATGTTTTCCAGTCATTCTCTGTATAATCTACTTTCTTCAAATCATGGTTAATGTTATTCTCCCAACTCATTCTTAGTCTACTAACTGGGCGTTTTCCCTCTGATTTCCCTAAAAGAAGCTTCCATGACCCTCTTTAGTGTCCTGCCCATCGCAGTCTACGAGACTTAACTGATATTATATATTGGCCAAACTATAATGAGAAAATGTATATCCCCTTGGGGACTCGAACAAGCGAACAAGCTCTGTACTAAAACATAGTTAGTGCCTTAAACCGTTGGTCAAAACGCGGGATATAAAGAGATTATTGTTCTTAATAATACACGTAACAGAAGGTTTTTGAATTGACATGCACACTATGTAGAAACTCATGCGCCAGCTGACTTCAGTGTATGCCAACTAAAGACTCTAATGTTTGGTTAAACATCCAATTAACAAAAAAACTGGCGAACTCTCATGAAAGATTCACAACCACTTCGTGAAGGTAAAGATTTCTAATTGCAGTTTTAAACTTGCAATGTAACGTAGCAGCAAGGTTAATGAAGGAGAGTGGCGGGGAAAAAACAGTTTCTTCGGGATCACGTATTTCTTAGTGAATTAAGGAGAAAAAAAGAACACACTTGATGGAGTAGGGGTGCTCTCATTGTGGTAGTGTCAGCTCATCAAGTAAAAGGTTAGGAAATTGGCGCGCATGTTATTCCTATTTTGTTTCTCATGGTTCTGCAGCCAATGAACTAACGTGTACATGCCACGCTTGATTTTTCCTTTCTGGAAGATGTCAGCTTCTATTACCATGCAAACATTCAGGAATGTGGGCTTCCGCCTTCATTCCATACAATACTAATTCTGTGTTGTAACATATGAATCAACATTACTTATTCGACATTCTCCGTACATTTAAAGAGATATAGTTGTATGGGAATGAGATACCGGGATTCCGACACCTGCAATTTCTTTTTTGAGGTGACATAACATTTATATCACATTTAATGGACATTTTATTTTGAAACTTGAGAACATAAAAAAGGTGCAGAAAATGAATCGATAATTACCTTATCTACAGAAAATTAATGCAATTCTTTAATTAATGAAAATTATCTTTGATGATCAATTAGTAAAACGTGGCACAATATAAAATTGATATTGTGATGGTACAGAGATTTGTTTAAATTACTATACTCTATCCGAGCTAAGTTCCAGTTGTACTGTAAACAAACTTGTATAAGGTATTACTCCGCCGACTATGTCTACTGGAAGAACCCTGGCGCTACTTTACCCGCCATATGACTGAATTGTGTACGGAAATTTCAACGAAAAAAAAATCTTATGCAAAATCGAATTAAACTGGAAATAAGACTGAATATAAGGTAACATGACACCAATAATTATGAACTTCAATTTATTATTTATTTATGATAAAATATATATGGGCCCATCTAATCCGATGTTAACGCTTTTTCCATGATGTCGATTGGTATCCTTAATTTCCAATTTCAATATGAAAAGAATTTATGTTTCGTTCTGACTCACCTGTAAAACCTGTTGTTACTTTCACCACATCCTCAATGGCTAATGTCGGATATTCTTCACTAAACTGTTTGAATACATTCAAAATAATTTGTTTCGCTCCGCTTTTCTTCAAATTGATTATTTTCCAATCTGTTCAGAAATTCTACAGAAAGCGATAATTTTAAAACAACAGAAATCTCCACGAATTCTGCATTACAAGTGCGTAAGAATTAAATAATGAAATGTTAATTTTTTAATCTATTAAATTGTAATTATATATTTTAAGATTCTCCCATATAACTTATATATACATGTACTAGATAATAATACATATTTTTTGTTATTTTTATTTTATTTATTTCGAGTGCTAGAGAGCGAACAACATTTTCTTACACGCATGAAGATAGAACATTATTCGACCAATTAAAATGCAGTCCATACATCTGGTTTGTTTACAACTGGAACTAAGCACGGAAGAAGTATGGGCCTAATAGATAGGATGTTCTTACTTGTGAGAATGCAATATTGTTGTTATTATTTTTAAATAAGTGCACTGCTAGAGTACCATAAATAACTAACGGAGTGGCATTTAGAAACCCCGAGGTTCATGGTCGCGCGGATATAAACTCTCCATACATAACTATCCAGAACTAACAGTGTACAATCATCCGTGTACAATCATTCCGTGTACAATTTACTTCTCTCAAATCGTATTGTATTAATTAACAAACAATTTATTTGAATACAAGTGGGATAATTCTTATAGAGTGATTTGAGACAATGAACCGGTTCGTCAATTTGTTTTCACTTTGTAAAGTAGAAGTGCGTATGTCAAATCATAACAACTTCCTTGCACTGAGAACCGAAAGCAAGGGGTATATGTAGTTAGGAGGTATATTTTAAAGTTATGCACCACTTTAACGGGTTAAGTTGCATTAGAAAGATTATTCAACTCTTTAGCAGCTATGTTTTTGTAAGTCAAAATATTGGGCCAAAATAATTTTAAAAATCTGCATTAATCAACATTAATAAAATAATTAATAAAAATTATAGTGATAAGATTAATTTTATGACTAAGCCAGTAGATTTTTCAATATCCATAAGAATAAATAACTTTATTTATATTTTTAAAAAATAGGTATCCTGGAAAAAATAGGGGCATAACGCTGAAGAAATGAAGATAAAACTATTCCATAAAAAGTTGTTGAATCTTTGCCCCTGCTTGTTCCTATACCCCTATTCATCCAATTTTAAGAGAGTGTAAACAAAAATTTTGAAGTCAGTAATTATGAATAAATATAGTTAATTTTAAGGTTGGCAGCGATTACAAAGAAGCCACTGATGTCAGATTGGTGTGATATGTTAAATAATGTGCAATGCTTACTGCCAGCTCTCCAGCACACCTTACTTCCACTTCAATCCTTCTGGACAATATTATATTTATGATTATAGCAGACGGCAGAGGATTTAAGCGTTCAAAACCTGGCACCACTGACTGTGGGAGCATATCCAAACAGAAAAGCAGAAACGCTTAAAGACCATTAATTCACTCAGCGATTGGTTTGAGGACATCAGCACTACTCCAAATCTTCAGAATGGAAACAACTGGGCTGATTCTTGATTAATAATATATTTAAGTGAAGAAGCCTGAATAATATGTCTGCTTGATCTTTCAATTATTGCATGATTCTAAGTTGAAACAGGCGCGACCTAGTGCAATGAAGTTTTGGAAGGATCAGCTTTCAGTTGAAGTAAACAGGCCAGAAGGCCTAATTCACAATGTTATTGATGAATATGATGATCTTTGTGAACTGGACTCGCAGTATAGTTCATATGTGTTTTGTATTTTCC
The DNA here is from genome assembly GCA_030220185.1 of Diploptera punctata. Lineage (NCBI taxonomy): Eukaryota > Metazoa > Arthropoda > Insecta > Blattodea > Blaberidae > Diploptera > Diploptera punctata. Next base: position 473,669 of record JASPKZ010007231.1, read on the forward strand.
TTTCCAGCTCAATGTTGCTTATTAGGCCTACGTGTTAATAACTATAGTTAGGCCTAAATCCTCTAGGAGAGATTTTAAACCATGGTCCCGAGTTTGAAGAACATCAAGCGTAAATTAATTCCTGTGAGCAAAATTTGACTGGCCTTCCACATCCAAGTAATGTCTTAGTTGCCTACTAAATGTCTCTCTGAATCGATGAGATAATCACTTGACATCTGTAGAGAAATAAGTACAACTAAGTTTGACTGGTTAATTAACTCTGAGTGCTTGTAGATTTTAATGGATTATCTGTATAATATTGTATGGTGATGTGTTTTTGTCAAAATATCGGTTTCTTAAAATTGTATAACTTATTCTCTATTTGTGTAATGAAGCTCTGCTGATTTTTCAGTTTTCAAGAAAGCTTCTTTGTCCCACATAGCGACTATACAGACATTATTATTTTCTTATTTAAAAAATATAAAATAATGAGTTTAATGTCAAGCCAAATATAAATTGTGAAATAATGTTGAGTGAAATAATTGAAGTCACAATCACGTAGCATCAGTCTATTCTGATGCAGAACTGTAAAAATGAAGAACGTGTCATGAATTATATACATTGGGCATGGCATGTCTGCGTCCGTGAATTTCAACTTCATTATCACATTCCAATTGAATTTCTTATAGTTTTAACTGAAAGTAGATAACTTCACAAAAATGGATAATGAGCATTTTGTTTCATTTCGATTTTTTACAATAAGTTAAAGGGTCTAAAATATGATTCTAGATTCATTTGACTGAGGGATATTTTGATACATTTTCGCATGTAGATAAGCCAATAAAGATAGATACAAAGGGTTCTAGAAGTTTTGCGATCTTATAAATTTGTCAAGTAATATTTTCCTCTAAAATTCGTAGATTTCCGCAGTCCTTGTTTTATTTAACTCTATCTAGGATAAACTCTGAAGAAGATCACGGCATGGTGACAGATATTCTCGGATACCGCGACACGTGGACAAAAAAACTTCAACTAATACTTCTGAACTCATTCTAATCATAATTGAGGTTATGTAGTAGATTTTTTTTTTTTTATTTATAATGATAAATTACTGCATGCTCCATTGCATGGCGCAATACTACATGCATGTTGTAGCAGTTACATCTTTTGTCTGCACTATTTAGTGTATATTATGTTTTTATTTTATTAGAGAGTCAAAGTCTAAACTATTTACAAATTTCTGAAAATATTTTAAGAATTTGGTGACTAGTTCACTTTTATTTGTTGGCCACGTTCCCTGCCCTAGTAATATTTCTTTCTAGCACTTTCCTATCACTGTTTAGCACTTCGCATTCGTACAAAATGTGATCGACTGTCTGTGCGTTTCTGTTGCAGATGCAGGTCGGATCTTCTATTATCTTGAATCTTTGTAGATATGCACCGATTTTGCCGTGTCCTGTGGTTAGAACTGTGATGTTGTGTGTAAGGGTGATGTTTGACTTTAGTCTATGCTGTACACTAGGGAAGAATGATTTTGTAATAGCACCTATTGTTGTAGTTTGCCACTCTGTTGCCCATTTCTCTACACTATTGTCCATTAGAGCTCTTTTGACCGCACTCAGTGGTGTTCTACTGAATGCGATTTCTTCTTCGCTGCTACTTGCTGCTTGTTTGGCCAGACTGTCCGCCATTTCATTGCCTTCGTTTCCGTCGTGGGCTTTCACCCAAGTGAAGTGAAGTTCCCAATCTTGCTGCTGTAGATGCGTCGTAATCTTTCTGATTCGTCAATCAGGCTGTTGTGCTTCTTGTTGTTACTTAGTAGGTCGAGGGTTATCTTACTGTCGGTGTGAATAGCGGCTGATTTTGATATTCCGCTGGTGTCGATTTCTTCTAATTTTTCCAAAACTTTCAGGATGGCAAATTGCTCTGCTTGATTGTTTGAGCACTTGTTGTGTAGTCTGTATCGGAGCTGGTGGGCTGGTTCATTGTTTACGTATATTATCACTCCTGATCCCACGCCGTTGTCACTCTTGCTTCCATCTGTGAAAATATTTATTTGGTATTGGCGTTCTTCATCCTTTGTTGGTATGCGTGTGGTCTCTGCTGGATGGGGCCAGTGCTTGTAGTTTGTAGCTATGTCCATGATTGTTTCCTCTCCAGCTAGCATGACAGTTCCTGTTGGCTGGTGCGTTATGCTGTAGTATTGAGCAATCTCCTTGAGCTGTATTACTATGGGGATTAATCCTGTTATCACGCAGAGTGCTTCGTGTGAAGTCGTCCTGTATGCTTTTGCTATCTTTATGTTAATCATTCGTTGTACTTAGTTTATCGGCATTTTTCGTCCTTGGCAGAGAGTTGATCCACACCGGGGCTCCGTATGAAACTATGGGTAGTACGGCTCCTTTGTATATTGTCCTTAAGACCTCTGTTCTTAACCCCCAGTTGATTTTGGCAGACTTAGAGAGTGTGTGTAAGAGTTTGATTGCCTTTTCGGATATGTAATCAATGTGTTGGTTGAATTGGAATTTCTTGTCTATTACTATCCCAAGATATTTCAATCGGTCTACTTGTGTGATTGTCTTGTTGTTTAAGTATAATTGTATGTCTTGTCCGTCTCTCGGTCTGTTCCTTGTTATGAGAAGTACCTTTGACTTTTGTTCACTAAATGTTAGTTTGTTGTTTGCTGCCCATCTTGATATTTTGCTAAGTTCTATATTAGCGTTATTTTCAACTTCTAGTTTACTGTTCCCTTTAATTAGAATTACAATGTCGTCTGCAAATGCGACGACTTTCGTACACTTTTTATAATCCAGTTTGAGTAATGAATCGTACTGGATGTTCCACAATCCCGGTCCGCAGCAAGATCCTTGTGGACATCCTTTGCTTATGTTCCTTTCTACAGTAACGTTGTTGACTGTAAGGGTGCAGTGTCTTTCGCTTAGATAGCTTCTCACTAGATTGAAGAGGTTTCTTGGACATCTGAATTCCTTCAGAGCGCAGAGTATGTTGGGCCACCAGGCTGCATCGAATGCTCATTTCACATCGAGGCTGATCATTGCGACGTATTGTTTTCTGTTGATACTATCTTCCACGAGGTGTTTGACTTCCACGATAGCGTCTACTGTTCCAGTTTGGGGAGTAAATCCGAACAGGTTTCTGCTTAATAGATTCCTGGAGAACAAGTAATGCATTATTCTGTTGATTAATAGCTTTTCTAGAGCTTTCGCTGCTACGTTTAGAAGACTTATTGGGCGATATTTAGATACTGAGTCATCATTTTCTCTGCCAGGTTTCACTATCGGTATTAAGATTGCTGTTTTCCAAATTGAGGGGAAATGGCCGACTTCCAATGACTTGTTGAATAATTTTGTCAAGTATGTTGGCATTCTCCTGTGTACTTGACTTAGTACATCACTAGTTATCCCATCTTCTCCGGGAGCTTTTGACCCATCCATGTGTTCTAGTATGTCACGGATTTCTTCTTGCGTGAAGGGTCTGTCGTCCGGTGTATCTGGGGGAAGTCTAGACTCTGCCCTTTTCTCTTTATGGTATTCGTTGTCATTCCCTTCCTCATCGTTCGCTGTAAAGTGGTCAATCATGTAATTAATTGTTTCTTCTTGGTTCTCCGTGTAAGATCCATCCTCTTTCCTTAGCGTCGTGAGCATGCTTTTATTTCTCATCTTGCCCGATGCGAATTTATTACACTGCATTCCAGGGATCACCGCTTGTGGTGACATTGCAGTATTCTCTCCATGACCTTAGCTTCTCCTGTGTTATGGCACTTTGATACTCTCTTTTTGCCGTGACATATCCTTCTTTCCTTTGCTGTCTCAAGTTTTCGTCTCCTATTGTCCTCTGATATCTTCTCCGTAGTGCGTTAGTCCTCTTCCTCATAATGGTTAACTCGCTAGTCCACCATGGAACTGTCTTGTGGTTTATAGTTTTCACTGCTCCGTTGCGCTTTTTGAAGGTCTTATTACATGCTGCTGTTAGAATTGTCTGAAATGAACTTGCCACATGTTCCGTATCTGCCTGTTGTATTATGGTGTCTAGTTCATTTTCTAATTCTTGTGTAGTTGCTGCTTTGCAATTGAGCTGTACCTTTAGTTCTTTTATAAAATTGTCGTCGAATGTGTTGTAGTCGTCTTCTTTTATTATGTATTTGGCTCTTTGGAATATTACTGTCTCATTTCTGCTCTTAGACCACGCTATATGAAAGGAGATAACTTTATGGTCGGAGCAGCTTTCTTCGATATCACAATCCCAGTTTGACACATATGTTGCCATGCGCATGTTACTGAGTGTGAGATCTATTTTGCTCTTGCGTCCATTGCTCTCAAAAGTCGGTATCCCGTTGTCTTCATTCATGATGAATAACTGATTGCTTATCAGAAACTCTTCCAATTTCCTGCCTCTACTGTTTGTAAGATCATCGAGCCATACTTTGGATCTCGAGTTGCTATCCACTGCTATTACCATGCCTTTCCCTTTAGCAAAATCTAGAATCCTAGAAATTTTTGATAAATCGGCCTCGAGTTTGTTTAGGATGTCTAGATACAAGCTAACTGCAATAAAGCTGTTGGCTCCTTGGGTTATTTCAAGCACCGTTCTATCTTCGTCAGATAATTGGGTCAAAATCATGGTGCCTATTCCTTCATTTGTTGTTACTATTGCTGATCTTCACCTTCCATTCCCGCATGAGAATATTTTATATTTAGTTGGTATTCCTATGAGTTTGTTGCGAGTTACGTAGGGTTCCTGTAAGAATGCTATGTCTATTCCCTGTTTAGATATTAGTTGTATTAGGTTATGTGTAGCTGCCCTATAGTGCTGTAAATTTAGTTGCAGACATTTTAAGGTTGCTTTCGTTTCTCTGCGGTTGGTTGCTGAAGCCATTAATAATCGGTGTGTTCTGTCTATATTTCCGAAGTACTGCAATTAGGCTAGGGCAGTCTCTGCTAAGAGCTGTATGGTTTTCACTAACTTTTTCGTTGCTGTTGAATCTATTGTGAGTTATGCAGTTTATGCATTTGTGATCCTGTGGAGGAGCCGTGCACTCTTTGAGTTTATGGTTGCCTGCGCACAGGGGGAATGTTTCTTCTAAGGCCCTACAGTCTCGTTGTCTATGGCTGAAGTGGCTGCATTTGAAGCATCTCGTTGCGACCAGATAATCTTCTACGTTGCATATGAGCCACCCCATTTTTATCTTGGCATTAAGTAGCTGTTTGCGCACTTGTGATGCGACTTCTACGATTAGGTTCCTGTAGTTGCGTTTTGTTCTTAGGATAATTTTAGGTCTGATATCTCCTTTCTTTATATTTAATTCTGGGTTCTGCGTGATTATGGTTTCTTCTACGTTCTCTATGTTAGCATCCTCTGGTACATTAAAGATGATCATGCTGGGGTTCCTTAGTTTTTGGACTTTTGCCTCCAGCAAGTCGTGGCAATCTGCATTGATTTTGGTATTCAGTAGGTCAATTTCTTCTTTACTCCCTGTCTCTATTAGGATCCTATCATCCGAGATTGTTTTGAAGGTTTTTATGCCCACTTTCATTGCAGTAGGATTGACCGCTGCTTTTAACGTTTGTTTCATCATTTCAACAGTTTGAGTTGTTTTTGAGGTAACTATAAGTTTGAAGCGCTTCTCGTTGTCGGCAGAGCCGGCAACACTGGAGTAGAGTCTGCGTCGTCCGCCGTCAGATGGTACCGGCTGTCGGTACCCGCAGCTGCTGTGTACTGCTGTGCTCCTAGATGGCGCTACTTGTCTGCATCCGTTGTTGCATGTCTGATCTGCTGACCGTTTCATTTGTACTTACATTTCACTTAGCTTGTTGTTTAATACAGTATTTTCTTCATTACATGCGTTTAAACTATTATTAATGGTTTCAAATGCATTTCTAATGGCACTCACCGATTTAAGGATGAGCTCCTTCATGTTCTTACCCGGTTTGTTGTTTAATTCTGATGCACTCACAAAAACACTAAGAGCACGTTCCACATCGTTGTTTAGTTCTTCCGCCATGTTGACTCATTTATGTAGTAGATTAAAAAAAAAAAAAAAAAAAAAAAAATAATATAAGTGTCTGATACATCAGTCGTCCTCAATAAAAATGCATTTTTTTAGAAAACTTCCTCACTTAATTAAAACCTGTAGGTCTTGCAGAACATGTCATTTGGTACTGATGTTGGCGTATAAATTGTATAACGGATTAAGGTCTACGGGTGTTCACTGATTAAAACACTGCATAAGACTACACACAATGCACACCACCTAGTGGATTGTATTGTATTAGGCGCTCTCCCCCTACAGGGAAGAATTTGAACCATACTAATTTAGTTACACTTGTTTTCATATAGATGTCATTTTGAGTGGCCCGTGGTCAGCGTTCCTCCTCACACTGACATCTAGGAAACCAAGGTAGTACTAGGACGGGAAAATTCGGTAAATTTTGCTTAGAGGCCTTTTCATTCAGGCTTAAGGATTTTTTATGAGCCTGAAAATCTTCAGACTCGGGACCCACGGCTTAAAGTCCTCCCGGAGGACTTGCTCCTTGGATTTTTCCCTCCTAAAAAATTCATCGACCCCGGCCGGGTTTGAACCCGCGACCCTCGGGACCAGAGGCAAGGAAGATAACCACTAGTCCATCGGGGCCGACCTAGTGGAAACAACCAAAATATATATTGTGACGCGACATTTAAATTACGCGGGCAAGGTGAGGATATTGGCCTCACATAGGTTGGATGGAATAGATTTAGGAGTCGCTGACTGGCGAGTCGAAAGAACTGTGCAAACCACCGATATTTCTGTTCTGTCATTCCAGACGTCTCTACCCCTTATTTCAGGAAAGATTGGTGGCCAGAAGGTTCCATTCGGAAGTATCTAGACTTTGGGTCTAGAAGTTTCCCTTCCATGCTCTATATACAGTAAAACTTGTTTAATCCGGAACGTGAATAATGCGGAAACATGTCCAACGTGAACAAATTTATTGGCTCCGGCAAAATAATAGTAATTTTATAATTTTACATGTATTTATTTTGTATAAAACGGAATCTGTCCAACGCGGAAACGGAACGATATTTCTACACAATTCATGAAAGAGATGTTTATAAGGCGGATAGACAGATAAATAAATTGGTTTCCACTTCATTTAATTCCCGTTAGGCAAATTAACACTAAATTATGATTCCTGCCGCCGGGTGAAGTAGAGTTTCTATCAGTATCTGGAATTCTCTTTCGGCCTCACTGTACACCCGTTTTTCGAAATACAGGTTGGTTTAACAAATATTTGGCGTGTGACATCTGTCTTTACAAATAACCAGTGCACTGTAAAATCTTAAATTAGTTCTGAGACCGATTCTGTACGTATCTTGAATTTACGGAATAAAGATGGATAAATCGTATGTATTATTGTCATTAAACGAAAATATGGAAGCAATTTAAGATAAAAAAAACTCTCAGTATGCAAAATAATGACTAAATTTAAATGTGGAAAAACCCAAGTTTATGAGATTTTAAAACATAAAGAAAAAATAATGAATGAATGAATGAATGTATGTATGTATGTATGCATGCAAGAAAATGGTCAAATAAAGGGGTAAAAAAAATGAAGAAATCAATGAGGTGTGGGAGTGTTTTACAAGTCCACGATCAACAAATCTCCAAATTTCCGGTCCGATGCCCCAAAGTAAAGCTCTAGCTGTTGCTATGTCCCTAGGGAATAACGATTTCAAGGCATATTCAGGTTGGTTGTGGACAGTTTTAAAAGACGACACAATGTAGTGTGGAATGACATTTGCGGGGAATCAAAGGATGTGGACGAAAGTATAGTTAGTTAGTGGAAACCGAAACTGCATACTGCCATTTCAGGATATGAGCCTAAGAGATATTTTTAACGCTGACGAAACAGGACTGTTCTTTAGCGCGTTACCGTTGAAGTCGTTCGTAATACTATACTTCACTTTCCAACGGCATCGGATCTACAATTAATCCAAGGTACATAAAAAATATATATTCGGTACTCTATAATCTAAGATCGGTAAATATGTATTGGTTAATATTTTATTTTATAATGCCGAATGTTGTCTAATGTGGAGAAAAGATGGTCGCATGCGATTCCACTTTGAACAAGTTTTACTATATTTAAGGCGAAGGCAAGAGGCTATTCAGTTCTGAATTAGAGGCGTTATAGTGAAGTGTAAGACAAATTATAGCGAGTGAACTCATGTGACTATAAAATAATTGTGAAACAGATACATTTTGAATGAAGATAAATTGTTAGTGGAAATTGTGACCAAACTGTTACTGTTAATTTGTATAAGTAAATAAAGTGTTAAGGGAGATTTTAATCGACGTCTGTATGTGGTTATTTACCCCGAAATCAAATGAACACGAATCCGGCCTCAACTTCGAAAAATATTACAATATATGTCAATGCTCTGATTGTAAAGCTTATAGCATAAACGTATAATTTGAGGAGATGATTGAAGCCTTTATTAAAATACAAGTTAAATGCATTGCGACATATTTTAAACGCAATCTGCTATAACAAATGAGCGAAGAATATTAATTAATCTACTTATTTACCTAACCATTAATCACGTTAACTGTTTCATTAATAATTATTATTTTACAGCACTTGTTTGAACATTAGACCAATCAATTACACCTGTACTGCATTAGTTTAGAATTTGTAGCTCCGAGAGCGAAGGATCCAATCAGATGTTATATCCATAAAAACTTATAAATGAATAATAATTAGGCGGCTTGACTGCTTTCAGTAAACAGATTATAAGGGGTCAAGAGGTTGATGGGTGGAGTCTAGGAATATTGTGCTTTTTATAGTCCGGAGTTTTATAAACTGATGAACTAGGAGGCTATGACATGCACGATTTGTATCTCGCGAGGGAGGAGGAGAAATTCCTGCAAGTTTATGCCATGTTGAGGGCCTCCGGGAGGGGCCTCTGTTGGCCCTCTGCTTCAAGCCGGGCTACTCTTGGCGCATACTAATCAAAAAGGGCAACCAAATATTCTACATACATTTAACCATTCACTGCAAACTTGGATGCTACATATATTTCTTAACTTATGTAGGCCTATACCTAGGCGGTGGAAAAAGTAATCAACATCTGAAATTCTCTAATAACTTTCCTTTATTAACTCAGTTTAACCTCTCCCTTTTAAAGTACTTTTACATGTTCCACACCACCTGGGCCTTAGAGAGTACAACTTGTCAGGAGAAAATTTAGGCCGAGTGGGAGATGACAAGCTTCTTATCTACCCATTTTAAGAGTACCTAATTGCAAGAAATGTTAATAATACACTATATTAAACGTATTTACCTAAGATATGTAATTATCACTTCATTATTTTACTCGTAAATATGAAAATAAAGTGGGACTATTTCCTGTCATAACCACAAAGATTACAACAGTTCTTACTTCTAACCAGCGATAAACCACCGATTATCAAAATTTTAACCGATGACCAGCGATACACCACCGATAAACCACAAATGACCATAATGTCTAAATCACAAATGAGCACAATGTGTACATTCAATCATCAGATTCATATCTATGTATCATATATATGGTTTCAACAAATTAGTTCCGGATTTATCTTTTACTTACTTAACCGGGTAAAATAATAAAAAGGACGTTCCCTGGAATTCACCTAGGTTAGAGTAATTGATTTATGTTACAGTAATTGATTTAAGTTTGGTTAGCTCTTAGGTTCCTTGCATTTGAAATGTGATTTGATACGTAAAATAAATTACCTCTTCATATCAGTTATTCTATGAAAAATTCAACATGTCTTACGGTTACAACATAAAATCATATTTACACTACTTCATTTCATGAAACGCTTACTTATTTTGACGATGGTTATGTTTCACAGATAAATGGTATCATTAACACTTTATAATACTTTAAATTACATAAAAAATGGCATAAGTAGCGTGAGTGAAAAGCTTGTCTTTTACAACCCCACCAAAATTTAAACTCTGAATCACATACTTTTCTGACAATAAAAGGACACGGAGGGCTTCCCTTGATGAGTGATCATCGCAATGCTAAGGCCACCTCCATAACAACACGATCATTTAAGACAATCACACCAATAACTAATACATTTCATACTATAGGAGGCGAATATGATATAGATGATTCTTATGGCCAGATGATATTCGGGGACTATTTGGAAGTTAAAGTTTTCTGACATTTGCCTTACAGGTGAGGAAAAACCCCGTAAAAACGCCCACTGCGTCTGAGGCGCATATCGGTGGACTTTTCTATCCGTAGATAGTGGCACATTCAGTGTGATTTAAAACTACAGAGACAGCGTTTTAGTACGTCCTGCATTGTTCAACACACAGCGGGATCAGGTTACCGGTCAGTGAAAGATCATGTTTGACCTTTTCACGGTTCTCAACTATAAAGCAAATACCAGGGAATTTGGAGCATAATTTATTTAGTAAATTATCAGCATCTTCGTTATCACCATTGATGATGTTGATAATGCCACTGAGATCGTACGCCAAATGTCTAGAAGCAGAGAGACACCAAATTACAGAGTCCAAACTGAACTAAACGTTCATTATAGTAAAGTAACTACCGTATTAATTTTACAATGTATCTACATACATTGTAGAGCGAAATGGCAAACTGTTAACCTGACGTTACGAGTATGATGTGAAAATAACGATAAAGCTATGAGAGTAAAAATCACTATGTAAACATTTTTTGTAATAACCATAAGTTTTTCATTTGGATAGGTCCATAGAATCATAATTAACTGAATTTGACGAGATGAATTTAAGCAGATACTGACTGAATGCCTTTCATAACTAATTGTTTTTGAAGTGCAAGATTTATCAGCATTTATTGCATTTTATTTATATATTCAGACGAGAATATTATGATTGTACACATTTTAGGTTACGGTTATCCCTTCTTAAAAGTTATTAAAATTATTATTAGATTCACATGTAAAATAATATTCGAAAACAAAAAAACGCTATAGGCTATATATATATATATATATATATATATATATATATATATATATTTATATTTGAATGTTATAACTAGTTGTAAAATTTAAATATACAAGCATTGCTGCTATAAAGTAAATATTCTCTTTAAATTTGCTTACTTGTTACAGTGGCCACAAGATGGCAGTTGAACGATATCCCGCTACCTCTCGTGTAAATTGAGAATACTATATATAAATGTTTGTGTTAGGATTCCTGAGTAGCTCAGATGGTTAGAGCGCTAAACGTACAGAGTTTAGAAACTCGGGTTCAAATCCCGACCCAAGCATTTATTTTTCTTTAAATGATATATATATATTTCCGAACAAGAATGGATCCAACATTATGAAAAACTTTGGAAAAAGGAGGGAATTGGGATAAGAGAAAACAATGAGGAAGAAATAAAAGTGGAAAATATTGATGTAATAGACATAAATGAATTAGAAATGGCTTTGAAAACCACTAAGAATAGGAAAGCAACAGGATTAGATAATATAAATATAGAGTTAGTCAAATATAGTGGAATATTGTGTAAACTACGAATACTTCATCTAATTAATATATGTTGGCAGACCTATGGGATTCCAACCACTTGGAAAACAGCAATTGTGAAGAATATATTCAAAAGAGGAGACCGGAGAAATTGTGAGAATTACAGAGGGATTAGCTTAATGAATACTGGCTACAAGATATATACGAAAATAATAAATAATAGATTGAGAAACATAACAGAAGTAATAATAAGTGAAAATCAAAGTGGATTCAGAAAGGGAAGGTCATGTATAGACAATGTCTTTACATTGAAACAACTCATAGAAAAGAGAAGAGAACATAACTTAGAAACTCACATAGGATTTATAGATTTGGATAAGACCTTCGATCGAGTAAACAGACAAAAATTATGGGAAATATTACGAATGAAAGGATACCCGCTGTGCCTTGTTGAAACAATAAAGAAATTATATGAAGACACAAATATAATTATAGATACCGGATTCAAAAGAACAGATCCAATCAAAACAAATACTGGATTACGACAAGGATGTAGTTTATCGCCCACTTTGTTTAATATATTATATATATATATATATATATATATATATATATGATATTTTAAATAAATGGAAAGTTTTAGTAAATCCAGGAATAAGAATGGATAATAAAGTGTGCATAAATAATCTTCTATTTGCTGACGATGTAATCATAATACAGAAAAATGAAGACGACTTACAGAAATCAATGCATGCATTAAATGAAATATGTAAATTATACGATCTAAAGATTTCTGTAAGGAAAACGAAGACCATGGCTTTTAGAGGAAGAGATCCAGTGAGATCCAAAATTATTTTAGAAAATCAAAGTATAGAACAGGTGTCTAGTTTCAAATATTTGGGCTGTGATGTTGGCTACAATGTGGAAAGAGATATTGACTCCAAAATAAATAAATTTCAGACGGTGTGTGGAACAATACAGAGAACATTCAAAAATAAAATTAGAAAAGAAACCAAGATAAAAATGTATAATGTTATGGCGGTTCCCACAATATTTTATGGATGTGAAACTTGGGCTCCAGTGAAAAGACAGAAGGATAGAATACAGATGGCAGAGATGCGGTTCCTAAGACAAGTTAAGGGATGTACAAGACTTGATAGAATAAGAAATGAGGATATAAGAGAAGAATTGAAAGTACAGCCTTTATTGGATAAAGTCACGAATTACAGACAGAAATGGATTGATGACATGGATGGAATGAGTAAGGAGATATATTCATTGTTAGCAAGAAATTATCAAGCAAGAGGAAGGCGTGATGTTGGAAGACCTAGAAGACGTAGGGCTGATGCATTATGAAGTCGGAACGGGCAATTGCCTAATCCCTGGAGTGATGATGATGATATAATTCATTGGCACGATTATATAACCTGGAGGTTTATGCCAACCTGAACATATCTCTGCATGGGTCCCTACTGTGAGCCAATATTATTTCTTCAATAAATCACACCTCAAATCATGATTAATGTTAATAAATGTGTATAGTCGTTCATCTACATGTGGGACAAATACACTCTATTGCGAGATTTACTTACCAAACTAATTTAGTTATGCTTATTTCTATGCAGATGTCAACAAGTGACAATGGTTAGCTCATCACCTCAAATAGGCTCCTAGTATTAAACTGAGGTATTATTTGTATGGAAAAGACCGATCAAAAATTTGGTCACATGCTCTAATTTAGGCTAGAGATTCTTTTACAAGCCCGAAAATCTTCGGATTCGGCTTTAAGTCTCTCCCGGAAGTCTTGCCCTTGATTTTTTTCATCCTAAAAAAAATTATTCAACCCCGGTCGGGTCTGACCCCACCACCCTCGAAACCACAGACTAGGAATTAAACTCTAGACCACTGAGAACGAGTATGTTAACATTAATTAAAAAGTCCTATTTTTTATAGTAAAAGTTCCATTGATATTCGTGTATAGGTAAACAGATTACGAGAGAGAAAACTTACATTTTACAATCTATCTGATATATTAACATTCCAGTATAGGAAACTGGATATCCTTAAAATAAATCCAAATTTAAAGTGAATTCTAAGTACTGGGCTTATTTCTTTTTCGTATATTAACAACGGCATGCCAAAGAAAAATCCACTAATGCCATAAATTTTATTGTATATTTTTACGATCATCTCGGACAGTTACAAGTCCTTAATTGGCGCAAAAATGTCAGCTAGAAAACTACTCTAGTCACAGGTCGGGAGAAAGGTTAACGGTCACTGTTTATTACTTTGTTCTTCTCAAGTTAATAAATTCCAAATATGCAAGAATACACTCAATTATGTCTGTAACAGAAACAAAATCAATCCATATCTTGACTCTTTCATTGACATCGTCAACACCTTATCTCCTCAAACTTATTATTTGTTTATCCTTCTGTAAATGCATTGATAGTGTCACTCCATATTTTGGTGTACCTACGCCAATCTACGTTGAAGCAAAAAAACTATTAAGAGGATGTAGGCAGGCAAATAATCATTTAGAAATCGTTGGTCCGTATTCATAAGACGAAAGTGGGATGTCAATGAGCTTCTATTGAAGAAGGTTCCATTATTGGTAATGCTGGAATTGCTTTGTCACTCTAACCCCTTGTGTAGGCTCAGTGCTACCCACATTGCCTACACTTTGACACTTTCTTTCCATTTATAAGTCTCCAATTTATTTATTGTGTATTAAGTAATTGATCAATACTAATAAAATTCATTGTTAAAACCGTTGAGGTGAAGAGTCATAAAATAAGTTAAAATATACCTTCTCAGGTAAGATCCGTCGTCCTCAACTTATAAAATATGTATTCTTTATGCCTGTAGGCCTTTCAGAACAACCGTTCCATCTTCAGCAGGTCCTTCTTCGCTACAACATCTAATATGATGATTGATGCTGCTGGTCCTAATGTGGTGTTGTGACCACATTAGGACCAGCAGCATCAACCATCATATGTAGCGAAGAAGGACCTGCTGAAGATGGGACGGTTGTTCTGAAAGGCCAACAGGCATAAAGAATACATATTTTATAAGTTGAGGACGACTGATCTTACCTAGGAAGGTATATTTTAACTTATTTTATTCTATAAAAGTAATTGATGTTTACTATAAAAACTGTGGTACAGGGATCCTGGCTGAACTAGGACCAAAATTATATACATTTTCTAAAAGCCAGTAGATAAAATAAACATTTTTAGGCGCAATAACATTTAAAATGTAATTTTGTCCACCGCTGTAGTCTCGAGCTGCCTTGTCACGCAGCTGGCCCGGATTCGATCCCCGGTCGGGACAGTTTCCGGGGTGATGGTTTTTTCGGGGTTTTTCCTCACCTGTAAGACAAATTTCAGGAAACTTTAAGGCCCAAACGGTCTCCGAACATCATCTGGCCATCATTATCATCATTAGCATGGTAATTAAGTTTAGGATTAAGGCCCATCCTTGCGCATCATTACCATCGTCATCCCCTATCATATATCATCGGGGCAGCATAACTTCGCCTCCCAGGCGCCCCAACCTCAGAAGTGGGTTACAATAACGCCATGCCAGAAGAGAATATCAGAATATCGAAATGACAACGTGGTGACATAGAAAAAAAAGGTTAAAAACAATAAACGGCAACCAATGGATAAATTATGCATTTTTAGGCACAGTTAAACTATCCCAGGTGGTATAATCTTTCATGGAAGTTATCCAACATAATCAGTTTTTAATTATTTCTTCAAAAAAATATAAGCACAAAATTTGAGGCCCAGTATTAATCTTTAAATTCGAAATGTATCCTCACATGAATTGGTTTAATTTATTTAATATTTTTGATAAGACAGAAGAAAACGAACTAGAAGAAATTAATTAAATATGTGTCAAATTACACGATATAGGCCTATTTAATAATAACAGTTATGCATAAATTAGTTTTCACTGCGGTCCGCCACATTTAAATAACTGATTCGAGAAATCGGTGTTTTGCCAATTTAAGGGTTAACTGAGGTCTGCAGTTTGTGGTGTTAGATTCAGAAAAAAAAAAGCTTCGACTATACAGTTGTTGAACAATTGTAGATTTATTCTGTAACGAAGTCTTCAGGTTTCCTAAGAAGACCTAAAAACTAACTCTCTGGAACTATCAAACCCGGAATTTCACGGCCACTTGGAAATAATCTGTCTATACAACCCTATCATGAGATAATATTTTGAATATTCTGAACAATTTACCTCCCTCAAATCGTGGTTAAAATTATTCTCCTACCTCATTATTCGCCTGCTGACTGTGCGTTTTCTCTCTGGTTTTCCAGGAAGAAGTTTCTATGTCTCATTCATTTTCCATTCGTGGTACATGTCCTCCCCATTGCAGCCTACGAGACAACTGTTCTTATTAATTCTGGTTTCCCATAAAGATCATGTAGCTCACAATTATGCAGTCTTCTCCATTCATCTGTCAGTTCGTTTCTCTTTGCTCCGAAAACGTTTCTAAAAACATTATTCTGAAACACTCGTATTCTTTTATCTTCCCTTAAAGTAAGAGATCATGCATCGCAACCATATAACTGGAAGAATGGTCGTTTTATATATTTTTTTGTTTAATCTTATTTTGAGAGAAGCTAGGATGACCAGAGTTCCTGTAATAAATAATAGACTGCGTTTCCAGAATTGAGCCAATGTTTAATTTCTTCCAAACTTCATTCCTGTTTGTAATATTATTGTTCTTAAGTATGTGAATTCAGCCGCTTTTTCAAAATGTTCCTCCTTAGTCATTAAATATCCATTTCCGTTACATATTATATTTCTATGTTTGGCATATATATAGTTTTATCGATAACTGCTTCCAGCCCCAATTTCTTAGTGTTACTCATTAGAATGTGTTTATTTGTCCTTAGTACTACTCCACTAAGTAATCTGTGCATCCGGAAAATGTGTTAACTAACATGCTGTATTTCTCTTTCTCTTCCTTACTAAGTTGCTACTTCCTGTATATGTTCCTTGTCTGGCAGGAAGACAGCTGACAAATACTATTGATTTCAAGGGTCCGTCCTTCTACGCGGTCACTGGCAAAATTATTAATTTGACAGCCCTGTTACTATTGGGGTTACGTATAGGAATCGGCTGTCACTTCTCATTGCATGTTGCCACTTGTGATTTATTGCGAGGCTGGTAACGGAGAGACGACAAATACTGAGATTTTAAATGATCCGACCGCTTGAGCGTTCCGTGCTTAAATTACTAATTTGACAACCATGTTAAGATCTTTCACACGTGTTTAGGGATTCTCCGCCCACACTTAAAGTTGAACCAATTCAGTACGTGATCGGATGTACAGTCTTCTCCTACATCCCTTCCATAGATTCAGTATTTCGACGACACTAGCGCTGAAACTCTTCCCCTCCGCCCGTGCAGAGTTAACTTAGACTAATTACCAAAAATAGGTTGCAGAAATGTATTTTGCTGGGTTACTTAATTGTGAACATATAAATATTTATAAGGCACTGAGCTACAAGCCGGAGAGTCGAGGGTTCAAGTCCCGTTGGGGTCAGGATTTTTAAACTGACCCAAACCCTCTGGCGGCACTATGGCCCTGAGGTCGACTCAGCCTCTAACGGAAATGAGTACCAGACGCTTGTTCTGGGGGTAAAGGCGGTCGTCACGCAGGGCTGACAACCCGGCTGACATAAAGTGCCGATTGTCTAGAAAAAGTGGAAGCCTTAACCTCCTACTACCCCAAGGGTCTCCGGACCTGTTGTGGGATCACTTTACTTTTTTTTACTGTACAAAGTTCTGCCAATAATTTGTGAGAAAGGAAATTGTATTCATCAAAATTTCTAATAAAATAATAATTTACTTTTAATCGATTCTTCTATATTTGGTTATCTTATTACTGTAGAACTCATGTTTAATAGACATTGCATTAACTATGGATTCATATTCCTTGCATATGTAACAAATTTACCACATAACACATCCCAGGAGAGGAAATATTCCCAAGTCGCGAGTTATTGTAGGACGGGGACAAGGAAATGAAAACGTGAAGACTGTGCTATCCAATTGTTCAAATGCACGCGTCATTTCAAAGTAATTGCTCCGCTTGCTCTATAATTTGGAAATTACAGTTGGTACGTCTTGGTATTCTAGTGAAAGTACCTTAATGCACGGGTTTGACAAGGTTCTTGTTATTATTTTATAAACAAGCCTCGTCATTTATTAAATTAATTTCAAGTTGTAAAAGTTGTCTGGGAAGGCTATGTACGAGTACTGTCATTCCACAGAAATCATTATTTTTATGAAATGCCGAGAATATTTCTTCTTAATAAAAACAAACTTATTATTGATAATATAAACAATAAGAATGTAGAATGTAACGACGGTCTTTAACACTAAGGTCATATGAGTCGCAATTCAAATGTGAGCGTGAAAGGGCAGACAAAATTTTCCGAGAAGCGTCTTTCTAGGGTTTGATATTATTTTTTGTAACGTATATCTACGACACGGGGAAAACTACTTTAGTTCCCTTCCGAACGAACCCATGGTGAGCATTTTACGTCCTGAAAAATCCAGCGACCCCGTCCGGGTTTGAACCCGCAATCCTGGGAACCAGAGGCGAGCATGGTAACCTATAATATGCCATAATGACTATTATTTTGTACGAAATTAACAATAATAATAACAATTATTATTATTATCATTATCATTATTATTATTATTATTATTATTATTATTATCAATAATATACTAATATAAACTTATAAATATATAATTCGATAGTGAGAAGTACTGTAACATATGGAATTGAAGCATGAAACTCAACAAAAACTTAGGTAGATGGAAATGGATTTCATGAGGAGAGCAGCAAGATGTTCAAAATTGGGGGGTGGAAAAAGAAATACAGTAATGTCACACGATAAAAACTGAACATTAAATATTCAGTAATAGTTTATATAAGATATAAGCAATTAAATTGGTAGGGCCATATACGACGAATGCAAGAAGAAAGATTACCAGAAGAACATTGGAATGATATCCACCTGGAAGAAGAGAGAAGGGAAGACCTCGTAACTCATGGATACAAAAAATAAGAACTGAAATGAGAATAAGAAGAAGGTTGGAGCACATGGAGTAGGGACGAGTGGAGAAGGATGAAAATTAAACTTTTAGGTACAGAAAGATGTGTAAACATTGAAAATCTGTACATAAATAAATTAGTATATTTATTATTATTATTATTATTATTATTATTATTATTATTATTATTATTATTATTATTATTATTATTATTATTATTATTATTATTTACGTAGATTATGGGAAGTATAAAGTGTAAAAGAAAGCTTATAATTCGGAAAAATTGTCTCCGCATTCCTTGATACGATCTGCAAAGAGACAAACATGACTTAAGTGGTTATAGTCAACAGTTTTTCATACCAAGTACCTGTCGCATGGCTGAGAGGATCCAATACAAGTAACGAGACAAAAATTCGATTACTGTGTAGGTTTTACAATCCGAAAGACAAGTAGCGAATGCTTGGTAGGGATTGTGGAAAGGGAGATTTCGCCAATGTGAAGTTAGAGAGAAAAGGGATAATTGAGATAGTGATTGGAAACTCAAGGATGTTTGTAGTTGCTACGAGGATATGATTACATTCTTAATCTCAAAATCTATTATGCCTGTGCCTGCCCTATACCGAAAAATATCCCGGACTTCTGTGATACCCGACATGCTATAGTTACATCACAGAGACAGTCATGACTATGGTAATAATAATAATAATAATAATAATAATAATAATAATAATAATAATAATAATAATAATAATAATAATAATAATAATAATAATAATAATAATAATAATAATAGGCTAATAGTAATAATAATTATAATAATAGTAATAATAATAATAATAATAATAATAATAATAATAAACATTGTCAGTTAAATTCAGCATCCAAATGTAATACATAATCTATCTAAAAATCTACCTGATTTAATATTTTCATTGCCCATATTCACAGTAAACCCCCAATCTCAGAATAAGAAATTAGCCTTTATTATTTAGCATAGAACGTAACAAGGGAAATGTGTTAAGCTACCAGGTAGGTAGAGGACACGGTCTGGTAAATAAAAACAAGTGTGACAGATGAGTCCATTTGGCTAAACTCGAAAACGTGCTCAAGATACAAGATAATGCAACACTTACTTGTACATCAATACTCTGTCTTTATAATATAACCAGAAAAAGACAAACTGAATTAATTTATATGTATTATAATAAATGGGGCCCGCCGTAGCGTAGCGGAAGGTCGAGAGTTTGATTCCCGGAGGGGTAAGGATTTTTAAACGGACCCAAACCTTCTGGCGGCACTATTATCCTGGGGTAGACTCAGCCTCTAACGGAAATGAACACCAGACGCTTGTTCTGGGGGTAAAGGCTGCAGTCACGCATGGCTGACAACCCGGCTGACATTAAGTGCCGATTGTCTAGAAAAGTGGGAGCCTTAATCTCCTACTACCCCAAGGACCTCCTAAGGCCTGCAGCGGCATCACTTTACCTTTACTTTATATTTGAATGAGTAATGCTATTCACTCTACGATATAATTCATTTAATAATCATAGGCCAACGATGAAAACAATGATTCGAATGTATTCGCCTTATTCTTCTGGTTCTTAGTGTTGTGAAAATGATAATAAAAAGTTGTATCACACACTCTTTTCATACATTTCAACACTAAATACAGGGTACTCTAAAATTCCCCTTACAACTTCTAGAACTTGTAGAGGGGACTGAGTTGATAAATTTAGAATTGGAAACCATGTTCGGAAAATTACAGTTTCCGTGCTACAGCAGTTTGAAGACATGTTTTTAACGCGACCACTTTTACAAGTAATTTATTATGATGCGTGATACAGTACATCACTTGTTTTACAATTCAACTCATTAATAACCAAAGAAACAAAATGGAAACTGAATCATGACTTGTATTATTAATCCCGGATACACCCCCCCACAATCAATTTTTACAGTTTTCAAAATTTATAATTTTAATATTTAAAAAAAACACCAAGTCTTGGAATACTCGATAGGGAAATTTTCATTTAGACGAATCACGAATCTATTACTTGTTGAGACACGTGACGTATGTTCAGGCAATGCTTGTTTTCAAACGGCTGTAGCACAGAAATGGCAAGTTTCCGGACATGGTTTCCAATTCTAAGTATTATCAATTCAGTTCCCTCTACAAGTTTTAAAAGTTTGTAAGGGGGATTTTAGAGCACCCTGTATTTAAGGAAAAAGCTATACAATAATCTTTAAGAACAGAGAAAGGATTTTTTTATTTCTTTCATTAAGAATTTTTCCACTTCAGGTTTTAATGCTGCCATGGTAAGAATATATATAATTTATTTTCAATAGAATTCCTTCTAATTTGATATTTGTTATCTAATCTCAACTGTTTTTAAATATACTGTTTTGTTCTTGTTTATTTTAAGGACATTTGTTTACTTATAATATAGCCCCCCTACCAAATAATTAAATTTTGTTTCAATTTCACATCATTATTTGCCTCTGAAAGTCTAAGTTGTCAGAGGTGGTAACATCTAAATAGGAAATTTCTTAAAGGAAGCAGTAGGAACTTTGGTCCCTGGTACCGCCACGGGAACTGCGAAGGTCCATTATGAACCCTTGAAAATTATGGCTAATCCGGGCGCCGGTGAAGCTATGTTAGGCCTAGTAAGCCGATAGTGTATTTTCAAATTGCTTTGAAGAAACATTTTTTTTTCTGTTTTAACTGGATCATTCAGAAATGAACGCCGATCTAATTTAATGATATTGTACTTTCCATTAAGAGAGTTACACGGTGTGTTTCGACAATTCAGTTTATAGATCAAGATAATTAATACGAAGGATTTAATAAGATTAGCATTGAACTGTACTTCATTAATTTAAGTTCGATTAATGCGTAGCATACGAGTAAATCGTGAGAAAATAAAATCTTGTTGATATCTTGGATATTGATCTTAACAATTTCTATGTTTGCAACTGTTGTATATAACTATATTTAACATAGCAGATGTTTAACGTCGGACAGGTTGCATGTTTAATGGGCTGCTTCAGGGGTATTTCTCTAAGTTCTTCCTGGCAAATCTGAAGATCGATCCGTCCAGTTGAGATGGATCGTACATAGACCTCTAGAAGAATCAACAGGTTGTCTTCTCAAGGAGAAAAGCAGTCAGTCAACTTTGAAATAAAACCAAAAGGGAAGCATTCAAACACTAGAGTACGTTGTATAAAGAACCTCTAAAATACTTTGAGACTTAGAGATACAGAAATGTATACTATCAATATCTACAATATACGTGTACTCTTAATTCAAACTATGTACTTTACATGAATATATCTCAACTTGTATATATATATACAAGAAATACTGCCATAAGAGAAAAAATGAATATTGGTTATTCAATAGTAGATTATATAGATATAATAAGCAATTAAATTGGTATGGGCACGTACGACGGATGCAAGAAGAAAGATTACCCAGGAAAACATTAGAATGGTGTCCACCTGGAAGAAGGAGGAGAGGAAGATCTCGAAACTCGTGGATGCAGGAAATAAGAACTGGAATGAGAGCAAGAGGACTGGAGGACATGGATTGGATGGAGAGAGACGAGTGGAGAAGAAAAATAAAACTTGGCACAGAAAGATGTGTAAACATTAAAATTCTGTATATATAAAACTCACTGGCACTATCGACCCCGAAGGTTCATGGCCGCGCGGACATAAGCTCTCCATATATCCATATCATGAGCCATGTTCTGTAATCACTCCCAATATAATCTACTACCCCCAAATCATAGTCAATGCTATTCTCCCACCTCATTCATAGTCTACCAACTGGGCGTTTTCCCTCTGGTTTTCCTACAAGAAGCTTCCATGCACGTCTTTCATTCCCCATTCGTGCCATATATATATATATATATATATATATGGGGGCACGCCGTAGCGTAGTGGTTAAGGCACTGAGCTACAAGCCGGAGGGTCGAGGGTTCAAGTCCCGTTGGGTCAGGATTTTTAAACTGACCCAAACCTTCTGGCGGCACTATGGCCCTGGGGTCGACTCAGCCTCTAACGGAAATGAGTACCAGACGCTTGTTCTGGGGGTAAAGGCGGCCGTCACGCAGGGCTGACATAAAGTGCCGATTGTCTAGAAAAAGTGGGAGCCTTAACCTCCTACTACCCCAAGGGCCTCCGGGCCTGTTGTGGGATCACTTTATTTTACTTTTATATATATGTTTGTGTGTGTTTGTATGTATGTGTGTGTCATGAAAATAAAAATTAATGCTTGAACCTGAATATATATATACATACATTTTTAAATGAATATGCTACTTATAAGTCATTCTGAATCACCGTTGAGATTATTACATAAAAGACACTTGCTATGCTACCTCTATATAAATTAAATATATTTTTATGTTTAGTTGAATAAGTAAAAAGAATAATAATTATCAATTTATCGTAATTATTTCTAGATACCCCGTGCTGATTGCGCGGCGTTTCCCGGGAATCTACTTATAGCGATCTTCTTGGTATCGATGAGCTGAAAGACAAAAATGCTTATTGTGAGTTATCCGTAAAAGATACTTGTAGATATATGCTGTCGCGTAATTTCTTGTAGAACATTTTGAGAGATTCAATTCTGTATACATTATTTTGGTGTATTTGTTATGATTTAGGCACCGTAAACTATTTAAGCGTCCAAAAAAGTGACTTTTTTGTACAATTATGTCACTTTTTTTTAGCCCCGGTCCTATAATACGTAGAATAATATGTTATATAGGCCCTACTATAATTGTCCCAGAAAAATTCTCTAAATTATGGAAAAAAAAAAAACTCATTCAATACGGTCAAGCAGTTTTCGGGTCCATAAAGGATATATAGACAGATAAAAAACAAACAAACAATTTAATAACACATTAAAATAATAAAATATGTACCACAGATGAAACTCGTTCACAATTAAGAAATATTTCAGTTAAAACGCCTTATGAACTTTTCGGAACATGTTCCATCATTATCTGTTCAAAACTACATATTGTATTATTTTAACGTCGGCCATAGTGGCATGTTCTGGTCCCGAGGGTCGCAGGTTCAAGCCCGGCCGGATTAGATGGCCTTTTTTTTAGGATGGAAAAATCCAAGGAGCAAGATCTCTGGGAGGGACGTTTAGATGTAAGTCCAGAGTCTGAAGATTTACAGGCTCGTAAAAGATTTTTAAGCCTGAATAAAGAGGCATCCAAGCAAAATTTACCGACCTAAATAAACTTATTATTACCTGGATGGAAAAAGGTCAAATTCTGCCCCGAGGCTATTATTTAGGTTTGAGGGTTACGAGCTTGAAAATGTTGAGGCTCGGGACCCACAGCTTAAAGCCCCACCCGGAGGACTTTTTCCTTGGAATTTTTTATTTTAAAAAAATCCATCCACCCGGCCGGGTTTGAACCCGCCACTATCAGCTCTAAAGGCAGGGAACTTAATTTTTAGACCTGCGAGAGCGGTTGCTTAATCCATTAACCTGTTATAATTATTAGCTGATAACCCAGTTCTGACTCCTATATTTGTTTTTACTTCCCACAAATTACTTAACTTTAGAAGTAATAAATGCTATTTTAAAATGACAATGTAATGAACAATTGTAATTAAAATGAATGGCTAAGAACTTAAGAATAAATAAATCATTAGAATGTATTTTTTTTCTTCTGTCGCTGCATCTGGAGTAGAGTGACATGCACGAATGAGCGAAAGGAAAAAACGTGCGAAAACCATCCGTGATGAGATGAGATCCCAAGTGGGAACATTAGGCACTGAATACTCCCATCACATATTCAATATTTATTTTACACTTCTGTACTTTACCTAGTGAGAAACTACATCTTTATCGTTCGCATAATATTATCTTACGTCTCAGCATATATTTGTTTATATTCTTAAAATTATTATTTGTTTACTTCTGTTCGGTATTGTCAGTCTAGTTAGCTTGCCAATGCATTCCAAGATCAAAAGGGTTTAAAACCGGTCCTGGTAGTTGAATATATATTTATAAAAAGAAATCCACTATTGACCGTGTTTGTAATGTTTAAAATATTCAAAATAGCAAATACAAGAACTAAGCTCTATTTTCTCTCTCTCTTTATCTTAGTTTAACCTCTCCCTTTACGAGTAATTTTCATGCTCCACGCTAGATAGGCTTTACAGGGACACGACAACAGTATGTGTTGATTCCACTCACCATAGAGAAATAAATTTTGTCATGAAATTTCGGGCAGTATGCGACCATTGTCCACGTAGATTCGTAGGGAATTTGGGTAGCTACAACAAGTAGCAATTCCAAGTTAAGAAAAAACAACTCTAAACGTCTGAAGAATTCGACATGTTGACCACATGTCACTGGCTCAGTGATTGTCCACCTCTGTAAATGGTATATGTTGATGTGAGGCCAGTACAAGGGCCTTCTAGGCCTGTCGGACCATAGTAAAAAAATAAATATATTTCACTTAGTGTAATTACTCATCTCGTATTAGCATTGCAACATGATATGTAGCCTAATCGAAGTGTCTAAGTTGTTTGCAACGTGTGGTCCGTTAAATATGTCGGTTATGCATTACAATAGGCCTAACTAAAACAATAAATTAACAAAATCCTTTTTATTCATTTGTTCCTCGTAAAAATTAGAAAATGAAAGGTTACGAAAGTGCTCGTAAGGTTGCAAATACTTGGAAGTAAAGAATGACACGATAAATGCTTCATCAGTAAAAATAAACTGTTTTGGACATTACAAACATATAAGCAACATAACACAAAATTACAGAACAGACAATTTTTCAAGCTCTTATAAAGCCATAAAGAGAACCATTAAAAAAACCTCATCTCCAACAGTGAATGTTCATGCAGGAAGGATTAAAAGAGAATGTGACACATAGCTTCGCTTCGCCTTGTGCACAGTCATTTTCCTGACATATTACTTTAGGACAACATAGCATCATGGTGGTCTCCACACCTCTGCACATAGAAGACCATATTTCTCCTTTCATGAGTGGCATTCTAGGGTAATTTGTATAGTATAATTATATACCATTTTATACTACTTTTATCAGTATATTTAACAATCGTTAAAGTAATTTGTAAAAAACTATCTAAAGAACAGTTTTCATTGACCTTCGAACTATGGTAGAGTGATAATATTTATCATAACACTCTGTGTAAGTGTCACGGTTAAATAAATATAAAGGTGGGCTATGTTGAAAATATTTCTTCAGGAAGAACCCCATTGATGATGTCGGGTATGTAAAGGTGAAAGGAATCCAATAAAGTGGTTCTTTACTTAATAAAAAACAGCTTAAACTTAGCCCGCCTTTAACTAACTAACTCACTGGAACTACCGACCCTTAGGTTCATGGCCGCGCGGATATAAGCTCTCCATACATTCCTATCCTGAGCTAATGTTTTCCAATCATTCCCTGTATTATCTACTTCCCTCAACTCATAGTTCATGTTATTCTCCCACCACATTCTTGCTCTACCAACTGGGCGTTTTCCCTCTGGTTTTCCTACAAGAAGTTTCCATGCACGTCTTTCATTCCCCATTCGTGCCACATGTCCTACCCATCGTAATCTACGAGACTTAACTGTTATTATTATATATGGCTTCCTATAAAGACCATGTAGTTCACTGTTATGTAGTTTTCTCCATTTATCTGTCTGTTCATCTGTCATTGGTCCAAAAATTTTCCTAAGAACTTTATTCTCAAATACTCGTAATATCCTTTCATCCCTTAAAGTAAGAGCCCATGTTTCGCTTCCGTATAATATAACTGGTAGAATAATAGTTTTATATATTTTCAGTTTAACGTTTTTTGAAAGAAGTTGGGACGTCGGGAGTCCCTGTAATGCATAATAGCATGCATTTCCAGAATTGAGCCTAGGCCTATGTTTAATTTCTTCGTGCATCTCATTCCTATTTGTGATTATTGTTCCTAGGTATTTAAGCCCGCCTTTATATGTCTTGAACCGTTGCGCCCAGTAAACATAAGTTCGATGTATAATCCAACAAAGGAAACTTTCGTGTTTCACACACACACTCCTGGGTGAGGTTTTCTTCGGGGTTTTTTCCTCACCTGTAAGACAAATGTCAGGAAGCTTAGGGCCCAGCGGTCCCCTCAAATCATCCGGCCATCATCATCACCCTTTCATCATTCTTCACTGGTGTGGAAAACAATATGGACAATGTTCTGAAATTTGCGGGGCTAATCATAGATTTATGCCAATTGTTATTGAAAGAATTTCAACAAATAAATTTATTAATTGAATTTCTAAATTAAGAGGGTTATCAGATGACTGAAAGCAAGTAATGGTCTCTTAAACGTGGAACCTACCTCCAGTCCTATTGATTAATTAGAAATTGTGTTTCACTATCAGCAGGAGCTCCTCTCTAGCAAATGTCACACAGTTTTTCCCTTATCTTTTAATAGTTGAAATAGCGATGTAAATTATAAACAAGAAATCTTGAATTACTGGTGATGTTAGTGTGTACCGTTAAGCAGCGACGTGCGTAATATATTTGATACAAAACAATAAAATATCGTGATTTATGTCAACAGGCTTCTTGAAGCACGAAACTAAACAAGTGTTTATTATTGAAGAATCTCCATAATCTTATATAATTGCCTTGTAAATGTAAAAATATATTATTTCATGATTCTAAGATAACGGATATCTCACAATTCCAAGAATGGATTGTGAGAAAATCTCTATGCAGCCAGGATTCATAATGACTATTAAATGAATAGACATAACATCTACGTTTATTGTCTTCGAATTTACGATGTACATTACAGTTGAATAACTGTATAGACTCTCCTACTATATTCAATAAAAACAGAATATTTTTGTTACCTCTAGGGAAATTATGCCCCTTCCTTTTTTAATTATATATATATAAACACAGTTGAGGTCGACGGTACCTGCCAAAAGGTAAATATTTAAACATTTTACTATATATATATATATATATATATGTGTGTGTAGCTTCCCGTTGTTTTCCACACCAGTGAAATATGATGATGATGATGATGATAATGATAAGGATGATGATGACCATATGATTTCGGGGACCGTTTGAGCCTTAAAGTTTTCTTGACATTTGTCTTACAGGTGAGGAAAATCCCTGATAAAAACCTCACCCAGAAAAACTGCCCCGGCCGGGGATCGAACCCGGGCCCGCTGCTTGACAAGGCAGCACGCTACCTCGAGACCACAGTGGTGGACTATATATATGAAACTTATTTTGTAATGCCACCAGGTTGTATTTTATGGCATTTCTGGCTTTCTTCCCTGGCACTGGTAGGATAACAGTTTTATATATTTTCAGTTTAACTTCTTTAGAGAGAAGTTGGACGGCAAGAGTCCCTGATATGCAAAATAGAATGCATTTCCAGAATTGAGCCAATGTTTAATTTCTTTATGCCTCTTAAGTCCACCACTGTGGTCTCGAGGTAGCGTGCTGCCTTGTCACGCAGCGGGCCCGGATTCGATCCCCGGTCGGGGCAGTTTTTCTGGGTGAGGTTTTTATCGGGGTTTTTCCTCACCTGTAAGACAAATGTCAGGAAAACTTTAAGGCCCAAACGGTCCCCAAAATCATATGGCCATCATCATCATCCTTATCATTATCATCTTCATCATCCTTCACCGGTGTGGAAAGCAACTAGAATTCCCTAGTAAAGTTGCAAGCATAGCATTAAAATGCTATGATTGCAGTAAAGGACCTGCCCTCAGGCAGAATTACTATGGATGAATGGATCTCTTAATTCCTATTTGTAATTTTTGTTCCTAGGTAATTGAATTCAGTCACTTCCTCATAAATTCCCTCTCATTCCCATTATATAACGTATTTCTATATGAGAACATACATTTACTTTCTACATTTCTCAATCATCCTTAGCAAACATTGCGGTCAGAACAGTAGAGCCGAGGTTAACTACCAGGTCATGGATTAGAAAGATATAGCGCTGGTTTAAGTTTAATTAATTTTGGAAGTAGGATAATGTTATTGGATAATAATTATAGTGAAAAGAAGCCGCCGCCAGCGACGCGTGTGACGTATGAGGACAGTTAGTGTGTCGTCAGTCAGACGGTCTCATCTGCTGTCAGTCTCTCCTCATTATCTAGTTCTCCAGGTGTCACGGGAAATGTAAAACAGACTTCAACAACTTGTTTATGTCGCTGATAAACTCTCTGCGACTTACAATTTAAACATATTTAATTAACAATCAAGTGTTATATAAGTTACCCGTATAGCAAGATTTTAATTATTACAAGATATTAAGAATTATGGTAGTTATGAGGGCACTATGACATTTTTAAATTAACACAAAAATAAAAATAAAAAAAAAACTTATAGCAAAATCACGGTTCCGGATAGAATACTGAAGACGGTCAAGTTGGACTAATGGTTTCTTATTCTTCTTCTTCTTCCTAACGAGTATTAGGTCTCAAAGCCTGTTACGGGATCAAAACATTTTCACGCCATTTCTTAGCAGAATGACTTACAGAACGGCTATCTTTATAGCATACAAATATAATTCTTCTGCACGTCACTGATCTCCTAAACGACTGGATCCATTTTGATGATTTTTTGTGTGTGTGTCTGATATTTGGGTTCCTCGATAGTTTAGATTCACAATTGGACCCTCTTTAACCATTAGGTATAAGAGTTCACCTACAGTGAAAATTAAAAATCGCTCTAGCGGTCACATTTTTAGAAGTTTCACAACGAAACCCAGTACATCGTATTAAAATAAACCGAGGTAGGTATTATCAAAAAATGAGTAATCTCTGACAATTAGAAGCGGAGGTTTACTTGGCACCCGAAATTAAAAACTGCCTAAACGACTGGACCGATTTTGATGAAATTATTTTTGTGTATGTGTGAGTGGGTCCCTGTATGGTTCAGATTCACAATTGGACTCGGTAGGTGGCGCTGCGATCGAATTACAGGATTTTTATGTCAGATGTGTAGTCAACTGCATTACCGACATATTCCGCGCGATAACAATGTGACGTCATCGTGCACGCTTCTTGAGCAACAACAGATGACAGTGAGGAGTTTAATTTTTTTTTTGCGAACTTACTAATTATTGAATTGTTTGGTTTAAAAAAATAACATTTTTATCGTCCGGCCATGACACGAGAATCGAACGTTCGGGCAGGACAATGTCTGCCAGGTCCGCTAGTGTAGAATATATTTGTAGACTGCATTTAGAATTCTAATAATGATCATTCTTTCAAGATGACATATCCTCTTGGACATACCGATGGATATATTCAAATGTTTAATTAATTTTCAGTTATTTTAAAATGTTAGAGATAAAGGAAAATGTTCTTTCATTACTGATATTTTTGTATCCAAATAATAATACCTTTGGATTTCTCATTCTAATTATAATTTTGACAATAATGACATTTAAAGAACCCTACTTTCGGGAGGATCCAATTTCTTTATAAATCCTACTTAGTAGACAATACCCTACCGTTCTCCGCACCAATCGCATTCAACAAGCTGTTATTATGTTTTTATCGTTTTTTCTTAACGTCCAACCTTCATTGCCATAAATTATTATAAGTCGTGCCATTTAAGTTTCTGAACAAACCTGATTTCATAACGCTGTTAATGATATCAAGAGTTTTTGTATCTGTTCAACTATAGTTTCCCTCGATATTCGCGGTGAACAAATGAGAATTCAATAGCTATTGGGATAAATGGGGAGAGCTTGAGACTCATCCTTTACAAATACCTCCTACGGAAAAATCAACATCTTTAGAATGGTTAGTGAACATTATCACTGTCAGAAACATCTACATAAGTTAGTAATTTCTCAACACTCGAATGTGTCCGCTATGAGCAGAAGACATGGGTACTGAACATTGTAATAAATAGAGAACCATAAAAATGCTTAAATGTGTTGGAATGTGTATCAACATTTTTATGATACTACTCGAGAAAGACGATTGGATAACATACAACCAATACTGTGCAATTTATAGATTCATATTTAAAAAATAGTAGATATTAACTGACTTACTGCAACATCGAGCCGTAAGTTCATGGCCCCGCGAACATAAGCCATACATAACTATTCTGAGCTACTACATTTTTTAAATATTTCCTATATAATTCACCTCTCTCAACATTATAGTTAATGTTATTCTCTCACCTCAATATTGACCTAACTTCTGGGCCTTTTTCCTATAGTTTTCCCACAATAAGTTTTCTTGCCACTCTTCAATTCCCCATTCGTGCCACATTGCCCTGTAAAAACACAATCTACGAAATTTAACTGTTTTTATTAACATATTCTCATAGAGATCACATAGCACACTTTTACGTTGTTTTCTTCAATCACTTCGCCTCTCTTTGGTCTAAATATTTTTCTTAAGCACTTTATTCTTAAATACTTGCACTGCTTTCTTCTATCTTTAACTTAGAGACATTGTTTCCATTCAATATAATTGGTAGATTCGCCGTTTCGTACATTTTTAGCTAAACCTTTTATAGATAATTTGGAAACAAGAGATCCTGTAACGCATAATAGAATGCATGTATAAAGGTCATCCTATATTTAACTTCTTTTTGCACCTCATTTTGATTCAGCCATTTATTCAAAATGATACTCATTTGTTGTTTAGTGTCTATTCCCATATAATAATGTATTTATAGTTAGGTATTAATATTATTATTAAACATTCTAATTACAGTAATTCTAATTATATTCTGATAACTTATTATTTGATTTAATGTCATTAAATATGAAATTTGTAATTTGCTATCTACAACTCTGTTTATACACATTATTTATAATATATGTTGAACATATATACATATACATGTAATAAAGTATGGATTAATAATTACTAAATATGTTAATAATTCATATAAGTATACGAATAATATTATTGATTAGTTATCAATACAACAAGGAACTGATCGAATATGGCATTTGTAAATAACTACCATTCTGGAAAAATATGTACAGGTACCCTTATATTCCTCTTATTCAAATGAAAGGTCTAATATATCGCACCTTTGGAAGAAGACGTCCACAAGTGTAAAAAGTTTAGTTCCGATTTATTAACAATTAAAGTTTTAAACAATGTATAGTACATACACTATTTGATAAGGACACAATTTTATCTTGTCTCCATTTTCTTGCACATGACTTGTGGCCATAAAGATATAAGTTTGTAACATTTTTTTTTTTCCAACAGATAGTAGTCTTAACTCAATTTTTGACATTTTTACACTTGTGGCACTCTTCTTCTCAAGGTGCGATATATTATTTGCAAACAATAAGAATGGATAACTGACAGTTTCGTGATATACATTGGTAAAACATGTTTTGTAACTGAATAGTCGTCCAGAGCAAGGTTTTATTTTTTAGGTTGAATTTTACAGGAGAAAAAATCTCACTTGCCAACAACTGTTTTCAGCATAAAACGCAACTTGGGAGAAAAAAAAAATGTGGGTTACTACCTTGTTCTGGGCGTTTATTTAAATGTAAAATGCTGATACAAAATGTTTCACACAGTGTAACAAGAAAACTAGGACTATAAATCTCATATATATTGAATAGGAACATGTGTACATGTGCTGAACAAGTGGAATAACTACTCTATTTAAAAATATTAAATGCAAGTTATTGTTACATAATAATCAGGCGAGTATATGAACCAATATGTATAATATCACTGAATTTTAATAGTTAACTATTTTAAAATGTACGAGGAACACCACGAAATGTTTTGTCCATAATTTGTATCTTGTTTTTTCGCTGATATATGACTTCGGGCAATAACCATATTTTATAATATTAATAAGAGACAGACGTTTTCATACTCGTTTGAACTGATTAAGTTGAAGTCTGGTACTAAATTGTACGAAAAAAAAATTAATCACTGTATAATCAACTAACCAAAACTTGACCTCATCTGAAGTATCATGTACTATAATTATAGTCTTGGCTTTTTAATTTCCACAGATAATTAAATTATACAGTAACACGCTCGACAGTTGCGGTTAAAATAATTTCTATTGGAGATCAAGTTATTTAACGTTCGTTCCTAAATGTCTGAGTTATTGTAACATATGCATATTTCAAAGGGTTACATTACAAACTTCTTTGATTCTGTAATCAATTGATTTGATGTTTACTTTATGGAAATCCATGTTCCATTTAATAAATAAAACCATCAAACTTTTATATTATTTTTATAAATATTTATTTTATTTATAGAAAAAATTATATTTATGACATTCGTCTTATGAATTTATAGTGTATTGAATTGGCTCTTACGAATGTAAAATAAAATTAATTATGAAATCACATAAAACTTTGTTTTTATTTATTAAGTACTTTGATTCTAATTTATTATTTTTCGAGATTCTTTTCTACTACCTTGTATTACTTCTAATGCTGTTAACAATGTGAATTGAGTAATTCTAGTAGGTGAAATATTTTAAGTTTAATTTGATGAGTGAAATCATATTCTAGTAATATGCCAACATTTGAAAGTTTTTCATAGTCATCACATCAGCGTCTTGGTCTTTTTAGGGATCTCTTGCCTACAAGTATAAATTTCAAGGCTTTTTTTGGTATTCGACTCTGTTCCATACTATCTAGATGAATTCTTACAGAATATTATAAATTAATAGTTTTTTTTTTTCATTTACTTGTTCTATAAGTTTTAACTTGTATAGGGAAGTATAAATAGCAATTATTTACGTATATCTTCACTTCTAATGTGATCTTTTAATTAGCATCCTTTAATGCTCTAAAAAAATTAATTTCCGATGTATTTATTCTGCATTCATTTTTTTTATTCAACACCCAACATTCACTGCTATAAAAATTATGCACAGCCTTTGCTTTATAGAGTTTTAATTAAGTCTCCTTTCCTATTTTGTTTTTTAATGTTCTTCTGATTGTTCCACACATACATTTTTATTTACACGAGATTTTTACTTGCACATGTTTCACAATTATAAGAAATATGATTTCCAAAATATTGAAAATATGTGAAATTTGCTTCAATATTTTGTCATCTGTAACTATTTTAGATCTAATTGGATCTTTAACCTTAAAAGCCATGACTTAGGTTTTCTCTATTCATATTTTAGAATTATATATCTATTTCGTTTCATTTAATTTATAAATATATATTGGCATTCCAAGGGAAAAATCAAACCAGATCCAAAATAGTAATAGGAAACAAAATCATAGAACAGGCGAACCATCTCAATTATCTAGGATGTGACATTTCATTTAATTATGATAATGATACAACTAATAAAATAGCAAAATTCCAGGGTATATGTGGTACGATAAAACGATCACAAAATAATAAAACAACAAGAGAGACCCAATTGAAATTTTATAAACATTAGCAGTACCGGTACTGCTCTATGGATCAGAAGCCTGGATACATAAAAAACAAGATCTAAGTAGGATAACGGCGGCAGAAATGAAATTTTTGAGATCTGTTAAAGGGTGCACTAAGGAAGACAGAATCAAGAACACAGAAATAAGACAGGAACTTGAAATATTTGCAATAACTGATAAAATAGATACATATAAACAAAAATGGAAGCAACACATAGACAGAATGAATGAAGATAGATATCCAAAACAAATAAAATACAAACCTAAAGGCACCCGAGATGTGGGCAGACCTAGAAAGAGATGGGCTGAAGTCGGAACGGGTCAACAGACCTAATCCATGAATGCAGATGATGATGACGATGATGATGATGATGATGATGATGATGATATTGGCGCTCGTCAGCAAAATGTACCTAATCGTCAGGAAACAAAATTGTGTTCACAAAATTTATTTTTTGCTATTTTTATTCCTCTGAAAGCAAATTGATTCCATTGAGTAATAATTTGTTCCATATAAATGATAAATAATGTCGACAAACTAAAGTCCTGCTTCACTCCTTTATTATTTATAACTATTGCTTATTTTATTCTAGTCCGCTCCTAACATGATCATATCATTAGTGCCTGTTGCCCCTCTACGCTTTTTCTTTGTTTCAGAAAGCACTTAAATATATAATATTTTGATTTCCATTATTTCTATTATTTCATGATCATTTTTATATTTGTACATTCTATGTAATAGGCATTCATACTACCCGTTATACACTTCCGTTTTCTTTATTATTTGCAATGTTGTTTTAAAATTGTCAATTTTCGAGGTTTCCTTATAGACTTTGAGGTAATAGAAGTCCTCATAAGACGCTACCAACGTCTCGAGGTGCAATTCATCTAGTAGGGCTGCTACCTTATAGGCCTTAGCGATGTATTCATCTCCATGTTAGGGTTGTCTCATCCGCCCTTAGCCGTTAGGGACTTTGCTCTTGTTATCCCGAGTATGGGTAATAACTTCTAGACCAACTTACAACTTTTAGTGCCGCTCTAGTGTGGTAATATTACCATTATGACAAGTATTCAGAGCCTCCATAGTAAAACTATATTTTTGGCGACCTAGAATTCCGTAAAGTTTGTTTTCCTTCTTTTGCGATAATCGTAATAAGTAGTGTAGGTTACCTTAGTAATGCACATTGTGTGCCATTCTCTTTATTATTGATATTAATACCGTAACAATTGTTAGGTTATTTCTATCTACAATCATAATTCATTTTTAGGGCTTTATCCCAGAAGTACACTTACATGAAATGAAATGAAATAAAAAAAACAGATTATTGTTCCGTATATGTTAATAAATTACGTGAAGAAGAGACATATGTTGATTTAAAATATAAATGCGGGAAATGATTTAAAATTTAATGAGAAGTTGAGGTAATTTTAACCTAAAATCGACATATTTACAATGAAAAACGTGCATTGTTATTGTTCAAATATCAGAATAACTAACTTAATTTTATGGGGCAGCAGATTATCCAATAAACTGTTAACTAATTTGGTATACAGTAATTGCCCATTTTCTCACCCAACAAAATACAATGAGTACAGAATATTATGTGGTACAAGGACTTAGCAATCAGTGAATAAATATATAGAAAAAAAAAACAATCGGATAGCGCAATAATGTGATAATGTTCGCTAACATGACGCCAGTAGTCACTTGTTCTCCATTGGAGCATTCACAAGTGCACTCCTCGCAAAGAACAGTCCATTATTCTTGCTATTTTTTGTACTTTATTATGACCAAGAATTGCATATAAGATACACATTCTTGAGATCAGATTCTGCAAAAAAATGCTTTTGCTTTTTTTATGGTAAGTGTCCATTTGAGCTTCAATTTCCAATTTTTGTAACATTTTCCAATGTTATAATTAATTATATAGTATTAATTTCATAAGGTTACATTTATAAGATTAAGTTTACAGATAGCCTGAAATAAGAGGATTTATATATCATCATCATCATCATAAACGTATTTATGTTTAGGTCGTTTGAGGTTGTTTCTATGAGATCTCAAGATGTGGTTGGTCAGTTCGTCTTAATTTTGATCTTCCTTTATCTCGAAGTCCTTTAGGTTGATATAATATAAACTCAACCGTATCCAATTCAGGGTCGGCTAGAGGGATGAGATGAGATGAATCCCCACATATAGAGGTCTTTGAATGACAAGGATGCCGGTTGACCACGCCTGACGCACCACAGGGGCAGATGAACTAAATGGATGAGAAATTGTGACAGGGGAAAACGGGAGAAAACCCCGTGAAAAACCTCCCCAAGCTTCGTTTAGTCCACCGCGAAACCCATATGGATGACAGACTCGATCTCGGGACCCCAGCGCTGAGAGGCGAGCGTCCAACCGCTTGCGCCACGGAGGCGCCTTTAGGTTGATATAGAAAAATGAGATGGGTCCATTAGATTTGTAGATAAATATAATTAAAATCTATTTTGAGCTAAACTCGGACAGCAAATAAATAAATAACAGCAATAACAGTAAAAATCCTAATGAATGATTATTATAAAAAGTGTAGGCCTAAACAATACCATTGTCATAATCAAATTACATGCAGCACCTGAGATGTATGTATATAACTATAGTTTATAATGTACTCGTCGTCCAATATGGCGGTGTGCTGCGACCTTAACCCACGCGTGATGAGCCGTGGCAAGGTTTTCGTGTTGTTGTTTCGAGTGTTGAATTGAATTCAAAAACAGTAGAAGCCAGTCAGTGACATGGGAACACGGGTCATTGTTTGAGCTGCATCTTAATTCCTCTGGCCGACCCGCTAGAATGCTTGGAAACCAACTTTGATCAATTTCACTTCCCTATTCCAAGTTCAAGGAGCAAACGTTCAGGAATTTGTTCTAAACACATTTTATCATAGATGAAAGTGAATTTTGATTAATAATTGATAAGATTAATTCACGCATTCCATCGCGCTAGGTCAGATACTAGCATGCCTTCTTCCCGACTAGAGGGCCAGGGTTGAATACCCGGAGGGACTACAAATTTGAATTATAAAATGTTCCATAATGGAGCTACGAGGGGTGGTTTACAATATTTATTCGTTAGATTGTGCATCGGATACTCGATCTAATTCCAAATTCCCCCGCAGTAAAAACTAAGTTTATATATATATTATATATATATATATATATATATATATATATATATATATGTTATAATTAAATCTTTGACATTGAGCAATGCAAGCTTAATATGACATGATAAGAAAAATAAATGCCTGGACGGGATTTGAACCCGGACTTCTGAGTTGTTATCTCACTGCGCTGCCACTTACGTGGAGACCGAGTTCACGCTACATCTGGTAATAATAGAGAATATGTATAAGAAAAATGAACGTTTGTTCTGGATTGGCCTGGTTGCGTAAGTGGCGACGCACTGAGATATCAACTCAGAGGTCCGGATTCAAGTCCCGTCCAGGCATTTATTTTTCTTATCTTGTTTTATATATATATATATATGCCACCAGATTGTCATTACGACATTTCTGATATTCTCTCCTGGCTTGGCTACTTGTGAGGTCAGTGCGACTGGAAGGCGGGGTTATGCTTGATGATGGTAATGATGCGCCAGGAGAGGCCTTATACTAAACTTAATCTATATGTTAATAATGGTCAAATGGTGTTCGAGAACCGGTTTGGGCCTTAAAGTTTCCTTACAGTTCTCTTACAGGTGTTGAAAAACTCTGAAAAAAAAAACCTGGCCCAGGAAACGTGTCCCGACCGGGGATCGAACCCGGGCCCGCTGCGTGACAAGGCAGCATGTACCCGCAGGCATAAATCCGTTATACAACCTATAGGCCTACAACACTATCAGTACCAGATAAAATGCAGAAGATGAAGCGTTGTTTTTGAAAGGCCTCCATATTGGAATAACTTTATGAAGTTTAATAATTTAGTTGAGGACGACTGACTTACCAGGTACCAATTTTATATTTAATATCTCATTAAAATTAAGTTTAAAACTATTTTTAGTCTGATTATTAAACTTTAAAACTCTTAAATTTTACAATATTTTGAATTTTATATAGTATCTGATTACTCATTCATGGATTATTAATTAATTAATTTATCTTCAAATATTAACTCATTTCTCTTTGTAACAAATTAATAGAACCGTGCAAAATTAATCACCGAAGTAGGTAAGAAAATTAAAGAATGCTGCCTGGACCCAGGACCCAATTTACTTAGATAGGGGGCCCAATTTACCAACAACATAATGTTATCAAATTAACAGGGACCAATTTACTTAGCTTCGTACCCAAACGTATCCTATCCCTCCTGGGTTTTACAGGATATGAACTGTCGGGAGAGAGTTTTTAATATTATGGATCATATATTGACATTCTTTATCTGGAAAAGTATGCTGTTATGCATTATAGAAACTCTTTTCGTTCAGATTCTCTCAAAAAAATTTAAACTAAAAATATATAAATCTGTTATTCTCCCAGTTATATTATATGGATGCGAAATATGGACGCTCACTTTAAGGGAGGAAAAAGGATTACGAGTACAATATTTGAGAATAAAGTTCTTAGGAAAATTTTTGGACCAAATAGAGACGGAGAAGACTACAAATCAGCGAGCTACTTGATCTTCATAAGAAACCAGGTATAATAAGAACACTTAAGTCACTTAGGCTGCTATGGGCAGGACATGTGGCACGAATGGGGAATGAAAGTGGGGCGTGAAAACTTCTAGTAGGAAAACCAGGGGAAAAACGCTCAGTTGGTAGACCAAGAATGAGGTGGTAGAATAACAGTAACAATGATTTGAGTTAAGTAGATTATACAGGGGATGATTGGAAAACATTAGCTCAGGATAGAGATGTATGGAGAGCATATGTCCGCGCGGCCATGATCCTAAGGGTTTGATAGAGCTAGCGAATTAGTTATACACACTTTTTTGACCACACACGGACAAGAAGCGCCTACCTTAATATAATTTCTAACAACTATAAATTAATCACGCAATATGAAAAGGCCCCAACTCGACAAAACTAAATTTTACAGACTTTTTTTTTCTTCCTTCTTCTCGCTGAATTGGGTTAGTTTTCTATATGTAATTTAACAAAGTTACAGTTAGAACTGGGCTATTTGCCTTAAAGAGTAGATGCCTGATTACTTGAACCATAGTTAAAGCAATAAAACAAAAATGGAAAACAAATTGGAGTGATTTCAAAATGGGTGATTCGATTGTTGTTAAATGGTTTGTGGATAAAACCACGCGAAACATTTAAATTCTGAATAAGATTAGTTCATAAACCAGTTGTGATAGCTGTAGTATTAATATGCGATACAAAAGATAGCTCTATCTGATTTTTGTATAATTTCTAAAGCAGTCACGGAAGACAATATCCTGCGCGTCGACGTACATATAAACCAGCTCAAGAGTTGAAATGTCATTTTTCAACTACTCATAGATTACAGATAATATCAGCAGAGATCATGAGACAGTGAAAATTCATCTGGCATACATCTCTTTTGTTTCCAGATTTTTACGGGCATAAAATTTCCGGGAGTTATAAAAATTCTGACTTGCATCAAACTAAGTTATGAGGAAACAATTGCAGTCACTTGATAGCACATAAATACTGTACGCGCCATATTAATTCATAGTAAACAAATTATATATCAGCGTTAAAATGCGCTAAATCATTTTTCTCTAACTTTATTTACTATAATATATAATTCTGATGGCATAAATAATTTTTTTGGTCGATGTGACTAATTTCTTATACTTACCAATATTGTTGTTACTGGAAGTAAGTCAACGTTCCCATATATAATCTGGTTGCTATGCAAACAAAAGAAATCGCAATGCTGATATGGACTCAAAAAGCATACGTTCGGTAAGTAAAATAAAACATTTCTTGAATGTTTTGTACACTAACTCGTACCTTTCTTTAGACCTTTCCGGAATTAATGCAGAACATCCCACTCTCCAGGCTTCTTCAATTTCTCTATCATCTACCATGGCTCCTTCCATAATAAAATTATCAAACAGATTCTAATCACGGTACTACATATAAAAATGTCTCCACAGCCAACAATCCTTGCTTATAATAAAACAAATGAAAAGCACCAAATGTTTCTTTCTCATAGAAGTCATTTACATCCAACCAATATTTTAATTCATTTATTACTATATTTAATAAAATTAGTCACATCGACCAAAAAATAGTATGCAATACACATAACGTAAGCACGTAACAGATCTCGAAATATTGAAAAAACTCGGCGCAAGCGCCTCGTTTTTTCAAACTTTTTCTCGATCAGTAACAAGTGCTTACCTCACTTGTATCGCAATATACTATAAAAGTATCTTCACTGTTTAAGTACAATTGATAACAATACATGTGTATTATGTACGCATAACAAATCACTGCACAATGTAAAGCCATATAGCACCTTATTGAAGATTTGTGTTTATGAAAAGTTACGAAAAAAATACAAACCCACTTAATCCCTTCATTCCCATTTTATAGCTGCGATATTCGAATATTGTGTGCATCATTCTTTTAAATACAGTTCTTATTTCTGGACAATAAACTTCTAGTATCGAGTTTTACCAGAAGAAAGTGTACGTATCTACTCTGTTTGA
This sequence comes from Diploptera punctata, assembly GCA_030220185.1. Classification (NCBI taxonomy): domain Eukaryota; kingdom Metazoa; phylum Arthropoda; class Insecta; order Blattodea; family Blaberidae; genus Diploptera; species Diploptera punctata. The sequence goes on from JASPKZ010007231.1 coordinate 514,359, forward strand.
AAACAATATGATATAAATAAATTAAGTGTTTGATAAGATATACTAAATATTTTTGTGTGTTCAGTACATTGAATTAATCGGAAAATGCCCATGATTTTTACCCGGATGAATTCATAACGTGAGATGGAGAGGGTTAACTCAAAACAGAATACTATCTGTAACATTAAAAATTATATAGTGGTTGAAACCCATAATTATCTGTAAAGACAGATCCTAGATTTTGCTTTCTATGAATAAACTAGTCGGCAGCGGTGGACTAGTGGTTATGCTCCTTACCTCTGGTCCCGAGGGTCGCGGGTTGAAACCCGGCCGGGGTGGATGGATTTTTTAGGAAAATCCAAGGAGCAAGTCCTCCGGGAGGGACTTTAAGCCGTGGGTCCCGAATCTGAATATTTTCAGGCTCGTAAAAAAATCCTTCAGCCTGAATGAAAAGGCCTCTAAGCAAAATTTACCTAATTTTCCCGTCCTAGTACTACCTTCGTTTCCTAGATGTCAGTATGAGGCGGAACGCTGACCATGTACCACTCAAAAATGACATCTATACGAAAACAAGTGTAACTAAATTAGTATAGTTAAAATTCTTCCCTGTAGGGGGAGAGCGCCTAAATCTCTGTAAAGGGAAAATATAGGCTTACAATACAAACAAAATGAATGAACTATTGTCATTATACCCTTACTAAGAACTACATCCAAATTAAAGACTAAACTCACAACCATTTTAGGGTACATTGTTTTCATATGTTCTTATACATAGGCTATACTATATACGATATTTCAGTGTACAAAATTTGAAGGTTCTCAAATAATTCTGCGGAATTTGCTGTCAAAACCATGCATTTTTTTCGAAAAAAAGGATCCCTCTCTACCATAAACGGTACTGAAAATCTATTTTTTAACATCTTCTAGAGTACCGTATATGGGGAATTTTCATAAGATATATCGGGCATGTCCATTGAGGAAAAAAGTGGAAATAGTGTACGATAATCGACAAATTATACTCAAAAACTCTCGATCTGTGTTTATAGTCTATTTTCAATCGTCCATGTAATTTTAGTAACGATATCGATTACAATTCTAAAATTTCTGGAGGAGAAAAATTGAAATTTGATTGAAAGAAGTAAAATATACAATTTCAGAACTAAATACCAGTACAAGTAAAAGTAGATTAAATTTATGTGTGAAATATTTAGCAATAACAATTCAAAATGAGTGATGAAATTGGTATACTGGGCTTTAAATTAAGCACCAGATTTATATTTTAAAATAATCTGGTTTTCATACTACCTATTTTAAAGTGACGATTTACAATTCATAAGTAATAGAAATAAACTTTTAAGGTGCAATAAAATTTAACGACACAAATAGCAATAAAGAGAGTGAACATTTTATATCAAGTTCATCGGAAATGACATTAAGAAAGAAAGCGTCGTTTCTTCTACTCATGATTTAATTAGGGAACTCATATACAGATAAGTTTCATGTACAGCTCATATTGTTCCCAAGGTGATTAATATAAGTTATAAGAATATTATTATTCACTAGAACACGTATCCAGACAAATCGTTACATCGTCAGTATCTTCCATTCTAATACTTCAGCACAAACAATAATTTATTCTGAGCTCTTGAGTATTAAAATGGGCCATGTCCACTTTTGGTGCATTTATAAGTGAGCAAATCTACTGATGGCTCAAGAGTCGGCCTATATTTAAGTTTATAATTGTATTTTTCTAGTGCTATCAAGTGTGTTTTAAAATATATACACTATTTGTTCAATGTATACTATTTAAATCAATATAAAGAAGAAAATTTCAGTTTTCTCGAAATATGACATAATTGACATGGCCCATTTTAATACTCAAATCCTCATAAAGTCAACATACCATCGAAGTCTTTTTCTTGTAAGCCCATGTTTCCCTTAACAGAGATTTAGCCGCTCCCTCCCTACAGGGAAAAATTTGAACCATACTAATTTAGTTACACTTGTTTTCGTATAAATGTCATTGGAGTGGCCCGTGGTCAGCGTTCCGCCTCATACTGACATATAGGAAACTAAGGTAGTACCATGACGGAAAATTCAGGTAAATCTTGCTTACACTCCTCTTTATTCAGGCTTAAGGATTTTTTACGAGCCTGAAAATCTTCAGACTCGGGACCCACGGCTTAAAGTCCCTCTCGGAGGACTTGCTCCTTGGATTTTTCCATCCTAAAAAAATCCATCGACCCCGGCCGGGTTTCAACCCGCGACCCTCGGGACCAGAGGTAAGGAGCATAACCACTAGTCCACCGCGGCCGATTACCATCGAAGTACAAAGTAAATAAGTTAACACCAATTAATTTGAAAAAACTACTCTATTTTCTGCTCTTGTATATTCATTTCTGGAGAAAGAAACCGATTGTTTGGCGATGTACTCCTAGTTAATAAAATGCATTTTATGCAGTTCTTAATGCAATAATATTGTAATACTCTTAATATTATATCTAACTGATGATTCAGGATTATTGTGGATGACCGAATAATATATCCTCTCACTCCATCTCTCTCCTAATACCAATCATAACATTACCCTAAGATTTGAAAATTCTAACCTACACAATCATAATATTAAACAATAAAATCATTAACTATATTTTATGTGGCTTATTAAAGAACAGTTATAAACTGCAGTATTTATGGAAAATACGTTTATTTTTTTATTTAACTCTACCTAAAATTTAAAAGCTAATACTGTTGAATTTATCATCACCGCAATTTTTAAGAGTAAGATGCCAAAAAGAAACTTCATCTCATGTATGCATGAATTAAGAAAGATAAAAAAGATATATAATTAACATAATTAGATAATTTAAATATATTATACAAGTAGCGATGACATTGAAATATAAGTAAGTTGTATAACTCATTTAAATTAAGAAAATTATCTTCATGCTAGAAGTGGATATGAATACACTTTTGATTACATTCTTTTCTGTAAGGAGGATTAATTTTACTGATTTTTTCCCCATGCCACCAGGTTGTCTTTTATGATATGTCTGGCTTTTTTCCCTGGCATTTGCAGAATTGTAATACATTTCTTAAGTTGGGGCACCTGGAAGACGAGTTACATTACCCCGATGACATAATGGATAAGTGATTATGAAGTGCCAGGAGAATTCTTAACTTAAATTAAACCTGAATTCTAGACCAAGAAAACCACACGAAAAATTCCATTGATCCGACCGGGAATCGAACCCGAGACCTCATGAACTGTAGTCAGAAACGCTGACCTTTAGCTCATGAATTACGAAGTAATTATTTCGTGATTATTCCATCTTCAATCTGGAACCATCCATCTATGATGATGAGCAGAATAATTAAATTTATTCTGTCATTAATTGTATTTTTTCTTCTCTTTTTCATATCTTGTACATTTTATATTTCATTCATTAAGTCGAAAGTAAATCAAAATATATTCTAAATATTTCGTGAAATAATTTTGTTTATTGTAATTTAGGTCTAAGGGTAATTGTTGTATTTTGTAACCTGGTTGAGTGGTAGGCAAAGCCTTAAGGCAGCCAGGTAAAATACAATAAAGCTATTATTATTATTATTATTATTATTATTATTATTATTATATGTACGTGTCATAATAAGTCTTAAGCAATTGATTATTAGGATGATAATGATGAGAACATTATAATTTAATAGATATACATTACTTAATTATTCATAAGTAATGCCACGAGTGAATTTATGTAGACTATTTAACTCATGACCCAATTGGAAGTCAATGACCAATCAAATTTCAGTGATTTTTGATTTACAAACAATCACAGTCGTTTTTCACCTCGATTTTATATCAGTTTAATTTTATCAAGCTCCTGTTTTTTAACACTCTGATTGGGTCATAACATTATTTTACAATGTCAATATATGGCTACCAGATTGTATATATAGTGCACGAATGTAACCTTATCGTGGATGCGGGAGATAATATAAAAACATTTGTAGCAATTGATTACACCACAAAAAAAAAGAAACCTCTATTTGCACTTTCTTAAAACTATTTTTTTTTCAGGAATTAACGTTGCACAAAAATATAATTGACATATTTACATCAAAGGACATCAGAAATTAATTAATAACCTTAATTATGTGTTTCATATTTTCTCCACTAGGGTGCATTCTTACAATATTGCGATTCTATTTGGCAATAAATATGATCTGGTTGTAGTGATGAACAAACGAAACATAACGTTTTCTCGTTTGTTTTCAAACATCGCCGTTTACATTAAATATATACATATTTTAAAATAACTATATTTAAATAATGATTTGTGAGTAAACAGCTCAATTTTATTCGTTAAATAGTCCTAACAAATGCCACTCTTGATTTTCAAATTCTCTAGATAATCCTCACTTCGTGAGTCGTGAATTTATCGATAATTTGGAAATCACTCGTGGCATTACTTATGAGAATTTAGAAATCAAGAGTGGCATTTGTTAATTGTTGTAACGAATAAAATTAAGCTGTTTACTCACAAATCATTATTTAAATATAGGTATTTTAAAATATTTATATATTTAATATAAATGGCGATGTTTGAAAACAAATGAGAAACGTTATGTTCAATTTGTTCATCATTGCAACCAGATCATAATTATTTATTGCGAAATAGAATCGCAATATTGTAAGAATGTACACTAGTGGAGAAAGAAATGAAACATCATTACAGGTTATTAATTAATTTCTTATGTCCTATGGTGTAAACATGTCAATTATATTTATCTGCAATGTTAATTCCTGGGAAATAAAACTTTTAAGAAAGTTCAAACAGTGGTCTCTTTTTTTTATGGTATAATCAATTGCTACGAATGTTTTTCTATTATATCTTGCAAGCAGAATCTGGTTACATTCGTGCACTATACAATCTGGGAGCCACTTCATAGAGGCGGGATGATAAAATCGAGGTGAAAAAGACTGTAATTGATTGTAAATAAAAATTCATTGAAATATGATTGGTCATTGACTGCCATATGGAGCTTGGGTTAAACAGTCAATGAGAAACACTTACTGTACAATACGTACTTATTAAGAGAGATTTATAATATTAGTAAATTATTAATATTCATCGAGTTTTACACTGATCAGTTAAAAGTATGGCGTAGGGACATAAAATTATGTAGTAAGAATTTGAGAAGTTTAATTTCCAAATTTTAGTTTATGTAGTGTAGATGGATTGAATCTACCTCATAAAAATATAACTATGTAAGAAAACAGGTGCTAGTCGTCCATTGGGTGAAATAATGAAACAAGGCTGATGTCTCTGGGTGGTCTCGGTCCTTGTAGGCATTTTCATAGCTCTTCTTGACAACACAGGCATACGACTCCAAATCTGTCCTTTAAATACTGACCTTATGGAACAACTCTAAATACCAGTTTTACATTTGGAAGAGGTATAATAAACAATTTTGTTCTCCTAGTTTTTTTAAAGATTTAATTTGGAAAAGAAATCTTGATAAAGTAATTTATTAGATTAGTTTCTTTATTTTATGAATACTAGTAGTTAAGTGAACATTTAGAAATAATAGGATTTACTAAATGAATTTTAAATTTCTACCTCTTTAATAATGTGTACAAACTACATTATGTTGTCAAGTATGAAAATGGAATGAGAGTACTTAAAAACCAAAACTAAATTAAGTTTTGTCTCTGGAAGCTGAATACCGGTACTCGATTATGAAATCTGGTTAATGATAAATACAAATTTATGTTTTCTGAACATATTCAAATTCATATTCCTGTTGATAAAAACCAATGCAATAACTGCTGAGTAATAAAATATAAATCTACTTAAAATGATAAAGAAGTTCATTTAAATCAAAATGTTACGAAAATATATTATTGTTAAGATTAAAACGATTAGAACTGTGATAAGTTTATTTTTATGCGAACAGCACGTGTCTATTGTTCGTAAAATAAGGTAGGCCTATTTATTAAAACATGTCAATAAAATTCGTGACAACACAGATCTCAGGTTTAATTAACATAAAACTTATCTTCCTCGAATTTACATTCTTGAAAAAATGAAATATAGGTTATTACTTTCGTTTTAATTGAATTATCAATATATATATATATATATATATATATATATATATATAATTTCCCCTGAGAACATAAATCAAATTTATAATCTTAATATATAAAAATTTCATGTCACGTTGTTTGTCCGCGATGGAATCCTAAACTACTGAACCGATTTTAATAACATTTTACACACTGTGTGCAGTTTGATCCAACTTGAGACTTAGGGTAGTTATAACTAAATTTATAGTCACATTATTTTTATTGCAAATTATTTGTTTATTATTTAACAAAGTGTTATAATTATCTGCGAGTTCCATACGATTCTAACAGATGGCGGTGTAAGGTAATTTGGTAAGGTAATTGGTTTTATTATTTAACAAAGAGAGATCCAGATGGCTGTGCTTTATGTTGCAACCGCGAATTTCAATTGAATTACAAATATTGATTATTTCATAATTTAAGTGTGTTCAGTGTTTATTTTATTTTCAATATTATTAATTTCGTGTGTAAGTATTAGTTTTAAGTAATCTGGCTGAAAGACAGCAACTTAATTTAAATGTTTAACGTATACCTTAGCCACAGCAACGCGTGGCCGGGACTTCTAGTATTTATATAAAGTTGCTATTAAAACCAGATCGATATGAATGTTCTTCCTTTTATTAACAATCTTGTATCCAATTAATGTATTAAATTCTTTATGGAGGGTTGAAAACGCCACTAAAACTGTTCTGAAAATTAATGTAATATTCACTTTCGAAAGTAAAATTATATTTACTTCTCATTTAATTTATTAGCTTGCGATGCTAAATTGTAACAAAACTGCATGATTTAAAAATAATATAACTTGAGAAAATTATTAAAAGCTACATTTCATAATTATTAGTTTGTCGCGGAATTTAGTTTTCATGATTTAGACCCATAGTCAAGTAAGGGATCAACTAAAGAAATTGAAATTTACATAAAATACTGTAATATGTGGAACTATAATAAGCAAAGTACAGTAATGCGTGGCCTACAGCAATCTCTGCAATTAATTCATTCTGTGTCAATTATTTTTAGGACTATTAATACTTTAATACGCTACAAGTCGGAAGGTCGGTGTTTCGAGTTCCGGTGTGGTCAGGATTTTTAAGCTGGCCTAAATCTTCTGGTGGCACAACGACCTTGGGATCGACTCAGCCTCTAAAGTAAAAGAGTACAGGAGACTTGTACTGGGAGTAAAGGCAGCTGTCACCCAGGTCTGACAACCGGGCTGATATTTCGTGCCGATTGTCCAAAAAAGTGGGAGCCTTAACCTCATACTACCCCAAGGGCCTCTAGTGAGAGCACTTTATCTTTATTACTATTTTATTTTATTCTTAATCCTGAGACAATAAAACTCATTTTTTTGCCAGGTTTTTACATGTGTTGGTCTGCAATAAAAAATGAATGATTATAGATACCGTACTATTATTTTTTAATTTGTACATATTTATAGACGGTTTATCCTCTAAGGACATATTGTGTCTAAATTTTGTGGTTATAGCCTATATAGTAAAGGTAATGTAAAGTGATCCCGGCAGGCCTTAGGAGGACCTTGGGGTAGTAGGAGGTATAGGCTCCACTTTTTCTAGACAATCGGCACTTTATGTCAACAGGGTTGTCAACCCTACGTGACGGCCGCCTTTATTCCCAGAACAAGCGCATGCTACTCATTTCAGTTAAAGGCATAGTCGACCCCAGGACCATAGTGCCGTCAGAAGGTTTGGATCAATTTAAAAATCCTGAACCACCGGGACTCGAACCCTCGACCTTCCGGCTTGTAGCGTATTGCCTTAACCACTATGCTACGGCGTGCCCCTTAGCCTATACAGTAGGTTGTGTTTATCATATATATATATATATAGGCCCTATATATTATACATCTTCTTCTTAAAAGGGCGCTACTGCGTCAATTGGAGAATGCTTTGGCCTTCTCAACGAGCTCTTTCCACACTTTTCTATCGGACACATTTGTTCCAATTTTTTTATGTTCATCGATTTTATATTATTTACAACATCAAATTCCCATTCTTTTTTTGGTCATCCAATATATTTAGGGGTTAATGGCTTCCACTTGCAGAGCTTTTTTACCATCCTTTCGTCATCCATTCTATGTGTCCAATTCAGCTTAATCTTTATGCTTTAAATGACGTTAATTATGTTTCAGTTTTTGATAATTTAATTTATTTCTTCCTTTGTTCGAATTTTCCAAGATCCGTCCTGATTCCTTGTTACTCCAAATATTCTTCTTATTACTTTCCTTTCAAAGACTAAAATTTATGTGTGTGTGTGTAGTCATGATTTCTTTTGGAAGAAGTTCACAAATTATATTTTTGTAATCGTATTGTGAAATATGATTAGATTAATAATTCTGGTAATGTCATCTCAAAACACCATTTGATTTTATGGATGATTAAACTAGAACTGAATAGATAACTAAGTACAGTAGTACGATAAACATTCATATAAGATAGTATACAATTTCTACGAGTACTTTGGTGATACCTTGAGAGCGATGAGCTCGATTTAAAGTTTGATATTGATATTCCAGACTTAGTGAGTGATGTATTGCAAGTGACCACTACATATTCATACAAATTAATAGCTAAAACGTGAAGGGACACAATAAACCTAGGCACCAACAATGAATCGTGTTTCAGAACACAGATGAAGAGACCAGCCAATAACCCCTGGGCACGAATTCCGCCTGATTGCATGCCAAGTTTAAGCCAATGTATTCTCATATTTGAATGAAAGATGCATAAATGAACAGAATGCTTTTTATTTTCCAGCTAACGTCATAAGTGCATGCATTTCCCCATTAGGATCGTGACAAAATTTTCAAAATAAAATTAACATTTAGGCCTAATTCTAATAACTTCTAGAAATACCAAATTTGGCATCTCTCATCTATAATATTAGGATTTAATTTAAAAAGCATATTTTTCTGTAATAATGGAAATACACATATTTATTGTAAATAAGTCCGATTGAGGGTCTTTCCACTTTTCAGCGGTTGCCCTTTTACCAGCCGGCTGCTGGCCCTTCACATCCACATGTGTCAATCACAGAGGTAGATGATCAACAGCCAGTGTAGGGGTGACATGTGGTTAGCATGTCGAGTCCCCCAGCCGTTATAGCTGGTTCCTCAACCTGGAGCCGCTACTTATTGTAGCTACCCAATTGCCTCACGATGCTGGGTGGGCACCGGTCCCATACTGGCCGAAATACCATGAGAAAATTTCTTCCCCCATGGAGACTCGAACCAGCGCAAGTCCCGTAGCTCTGCGCCAAGGCTTCCTACCTTAACCGCTCGGCTACGGCGCGGGACTTGTAAATAAGTACATGATGGAATTGGGCCAGTCCATAGCGTAGTTGGTTAAGGCAATATGCTCCAAGCCACAAGGTCGAGGTTTTGATTCCAAATGAAATCAGAATTTTTAATACTTGGCTAAAGCTTTCAACGGCATTGTAACTTTGGATTCAACTCAGTCTCTAACAGAAATGAGTACGAGATCTATGTTTTGGGGAGTAAAGATGGCCGACTCGCAAGACTTGACAACTCGGTTAACGTCTTGTAAGATGAGAACTTAAAAATTCCACCACTCCAAGGATCTCCCAAAAGTCTATAGTGGAATCAGTTTCCCTCTACTACAGTGAGCAGCATAGAAAACCATCTCACTCCCTGCGGGAGGGCGGTCTTGAAACAAATATCAGCATAATCCTTCAACGAGTCTTGGCGAATGGCCAATGCCTCCCCGGTGATGGTAGCGCCTTCTATACTACTCACGGTGCTCTATTATGAAATTCATATAAACAAAAAAAAAAGTTAATTTTGTTGCTAGTCAAAACCGCTGGGTTTCGCAAAAACAAATTACAGGACCATGTGAAATTTTCATCTAAGTTCCTAAAATTAGACGACATACGCCCCTATCACTTTAAATTTCTTCGCCTTCTTCTTTTTCCTTCAAATCTAAAAACATGTTTATTTACAATGACTATTTAACTCATGCCCCAAATGGGAGTCAATGACCAATCACGTTTCAATGATTTCTGTTTTACAACCAATCAGAATCGTGTTTCACCAAATATTTATCAGTGTTATGATTACCATATTAAAAAGAAGCTCCTCCTTACAATATTGCGTTCCTTTGGCAATAAATAGTATGATCTGGTTGCAGTGATAAACAAATGAAGCAGTAGAAGCGTACCTATCGTTTCTCATTTGTTTTCAAACATCGCCGTTTACATTAAATATATAAATATTTTAAAATAACTATAGTTAAATAATGATTTGTGAGTAAACAGCTTAATTTTATTCGTTAAATAGTCCTAACAAATGCCACTCTTGATTTCCAAATTCTCTAGATAAATTCACTCCTCACTTCGTGAGTCGTGAATTTATCGATAATTTGGAAATCACTCGTGGCATTACTTATGAAAATCCAACTATGTATTGCCATATCTTAGACTCTTATGAATTTTGGTTAGGCCTACATAAGAAGGTCGAGGGTTCGAGTCCCGGTGGGGGTCAGGATTTTTAAACTGATTCAAACCTTCTGGTGGCACCATGGCCCTGGGGTCGACTCAGCCTCTAACGGAAATGCGTATCAGGCGCTTGTTCTGGGGGGTAAAGCCAGCCGTCACGCAGGGCTTACAACCCAGCTGACATCAAGTGCCGATTGACTAGAAAAAGTGGGAGCCTTAACCTCCTACTACCCCATGGGTCTTCTATTGCCTGTAAGTATATAATCTATTTCAGCTCTGTATTTCTTGAGTGTTCATTTTTCATTTGGTTAAATTTCACGGTATCTCTTCGTGCGCATATTCTTATTATGACCAAAAAAAAATTTTCTCATCAGTTTTCGAAATAATTTCAATAGCCATTTGCATTAGTTGATGATATATTCATCCTTAGGTAGATCATATTTAAAACATAACATTGACGTTTTCGGTGAAATCTTATAAGGTAAGCAATTTTTTTATTGATGTTCCTCTAAAACATCTTAAAAAATTATCTTAAAATTAATATTAGTTCTTAGCATTTTATTTAACTACGCTCATTAGCGTCGCAATTCTAATCTGAACGTAAAAGAGTCAATACTTTTTGATCAGAGATCTCTTTGTTCAGAATTGAGATTAATTTACGTTCCAAAAAACTAGGACACAGGACCCATATATATTATATAGTTATCTTCCGAAGGAACTCATACTCAAGACTTTTATTCCCGAAAAATACATCGTCACCGGGCGGCTTTGAACCTACAGACTTCGGAACGAGAAGTGCGAATGGTAACCACCTGTGCACTAGGACCGACGTAAAATCTATATTATTTAAATACTATAAAATTGCACATTAAAATCTTATTCACGAGTGTAATGCAAATTTATCAGAATAAAAATAATCTAACACAATTCGCACAATACAATATATAACTCAGTTAATTTCGTGACACAGATAATTTCTTTTATATTTTTTTCTTTCGTTTGTAACGAAGTTGTATTGGCAAGAAAAACAATTTTTTTTTCGTAGATGCCAGAAAGTCCACTTTCTTGTTGTGTTTTCATAATTGTGATAACAGATTTCCTTGGGCGTATATTATGATAACTTGTAGATGAAGTGTATTCATTCAAACTAGCAGTTGTTAGATTTAATACAGTGACCGTCACCGTGGCGTAGTCGGTAGAGTCCCTACCTTCCACTCCGGCGACCCGGGTTCGATTTCCGTCGGGGTAGGGAATTTTAAATCTCCACTTTGGGTCGGGGTGTGTCCTGTATTGTGTTAGTATGGGTGAATACGATAAAAAGGTTAACAAAGGTAAAACAAAAAGGAAGAACAGTGTAAACGAAAGAAAACGACAAAGAAATTAATTTTAAAAAAATACTTGTTTGTGTATGAAGAACATTTTTGAGTAGATATTCTTCGACATTAAAGGTGAAGGGATGCAATGTCGAAAATGTGATCTATGGTTCCATGTAAAGTGTCAAGAGTTGACTTTTTATAAGTCAATACTAATAAAATTCATTGTTAAAACCGTTGAGGCGGAGAGTCATAAAATAAAAAAAGTTAAAATATACATTCCTAGGTATAATCCGTCGTCGTCAACTTATAAAATATACAATCTTTATGCCTGTACGCCTTTCAGAACATCCGTTCCATCTTCAGCAGGTCCCTCTTCGCTACAACTTCCAGTATGATGGTTGATGCTGCTGGTCCTAGCCAGTAGGATTTCAAATGCATTGGATGTAACATGGAGAGTGATTAAAAACATTGTCACGATTTTACTCTAATACTATCACGAAATTACACGAATTCTTCAAATCTCCGGAAAAAATAGATATATATAATTTATGTCATATTGGTAATAAAATAACATATATATTCGACAACTCAACATATATAAACCTACTTCATTCTTATATCCTCAACTTTAATATTCGTAAGATTCTAACTAGAAATTTTCATAATATTAAGGTATGATAGTCGAAAAGCTTAGTATCACGAAATTAGTCGAGTTTGCTATACCGGTATATAATAACTGCAAGGATTATTATTCCATTATGTGAGTGTGTTCTGTATAATTTAAAACTTGGTAATTTCCTGTGAAAAAATGTATGCACTGAAGGATTACTGAATTGAAATGAAATAAATGAAAACACATCTAAATGCTAACCACTGAGGGAGTGAGGGGACTTTTAATAGATGTTCTGGATGATATCTAACTTCATCACTCTTACTGTACCGTGACGCATATTTAATATGTTATACTTACATTCATAAAGTAGATTGTATCTATGCTCTGTTGAATGTAGTTCTCACAACCTAATATTTCTATGTTTTCATCTCCAAACAAACTACGATTTTTGTAGTTTTTTATACGAGTATCTCGTATATAACCACAATGAAATCTTAAGATAATCTTGTTCATAATAGTGGCAAAAAAACTGCATAACAAATAGAATATAATGTTTCCAGAACACATTGAACCCTTAAATTGACAATGTATCTTATAAGATATGTAAGTATAATATTTTTAATAAAACAATAGCAATATGAACGAAACGAAATTACGTACATTTGTGTCGAATTACACAATATGCAATACTAACTTACGATTTTACATGATTTTGTTTTCATTGCGATCCGACACATTTAAATAACTGGCACGAGAAAATTAAGAGTTAAACCATCTACTTCTAGTATTATGACTTATTTATAGTAAGTTAAATAAAAAGTAAAGTGATCCCACAACAGGCCCGGAGGCCCTTGGGGTAGTAGGAGTTTAAGGCTCCCACTTTTTCTAGACAATCGACCTTTTATGTCAGCCGGGTTGTCAGCCCTGCGTGACGGCCGCCTTTACCCCCAGAACAAGCGTCTGGTACTCATTTCCGTTAGAGGCTGAGTCGACCCCAGGGCCATAGTGCCGCCAAAGGGTTTGGGTCAGTTTAAAAATCCTGACCTCAACGGGACTTGAACCCTCGACCCTCCGGCTTGTAGCTCAGTGCCTTAACCACTACGCTACGGCGTGCCCTCTCAATTCAAAATTCGTCTATGACAATGCTTAAAACTTAAGCATAAGTATATATAGAGTTTTCTTTTTTTATCGCACTACAGACCTTTGGGTAGTAGGAGGTTAAGGCTACCACTTTTTCTGGATAATCCGCACATTATGTTAACCTGGTTGTCAGCCCTGCGTGACGACCGCTTTTACCCCAGAACAAGCGTCCGGTACTCATTTCAATCAGAGGCTGAGTCGACCCCAGGACCATAGAACCGCCATTTAGGTCAGTTTAAAAATCCTGACCCCACCGGGACTCGAACGCTCCACCTTCCGGATTGTAGCGTAGTGCCTTAACCACTACGCAACGGAGTGCCCCATATTTAGAGTTACTAATTATAATGATACGTTATACAGTAAGGCATAGCCTATATTTAAAAAGTGTGTATTGTTCTGCGAAATAATTTGATAAATAATAATATTATTTTCGAAAAAGTTTTAAATGACAACACAGACAATTATTTAAAAATAATATTATAAACTGTGTGCTCGAACAGCCGTATCAGTTAATTATTTTCTAACAATGACAACGGTTTTATGAATTTTTCATTATCCTACTAGTTCCATTAGCATTCCTATATCGGTCACTATTGGGACTGTCTTCCATCTTTTAAAAAAATGAAAATTAACGTATTTGCCATCAAACCAAAGTTAGCACAAGTCCTTTTCTGCCCTGAGAAAACAAATTTAGATATACCATCAAACACTAACTTCATTCTCATATTTAAGGATTTCCTGTAATTAGTATTTTATTTTTCAATTTCTTCCTCTTAGACAAAAAACGCTATGAAATTCACATAGTATGACGACCAGTTCAGTTATGTGTACAAATGGTTTAAAAATTGTATAAATATGTACAGCGTTATCCAACAGAAACAACTGGAAATTGTTCAACAAATTGGACCTCAGGGCTGAGGTTGTTAGTCTAAACTCTGTCCGTTGATTCTGTAGAGAAATTCACCAGCTTTCCTATTACATATCTTTCTCGCCTCAAGTTCAAGAGCTAAATGAGTAATGTCACGTGATCTGTTCTCCCTCCTGCACTCCCTTCCGCCGCCTCATTGCCCGTGCATTTTTGCCCTCCTCCTACGTAGATGGCTTATTTTGAACAGCTACTCTGCAGATTCTACAGACAGACTTCGTGTAATTTTTTGTAAGATAAAAATTAAAATATATACCTGTTAGCAGGTGCTGTCGTCCTCAACTGCGTAAAATATTGTATTTAAAATGTGTTTTGGAGGCAACTGAAGTTAAAACAAGTCAGTTTCCATTAACGATATTTCAAGTCTTACACGTCGTAAACAACAATTAGTAGCAGACACTCATCCTGCTGATGATGGAAGTTAACTTACGAAATACCTCCAAATAACATTTTAAATACAACAATCACCTCAACGGAATTTGATATGGATTTTATTAGTATTAGTTTTTTTTGATCTCACAAAATGAAATATATGCAAAGATCAAGGTTTGGCTATGATAGATGTGGCTATGATAATATGAAAATAACTAAATAGGTACTTACTCGCAATCACCAGGTCGGTCGCACTTGCCGTGTATCGGATGGCAACCAGTCTTACACACAGCTGAAACACAACATTCACAATTACAAATTGGCATTAAAGTATTTGAATGAGCAAGTTGTTAATACTATACCGGTTCGTTGTAGTAATCGAACTATGTATTACAAGGATTCACTGATAAGGTAGATTAATATATAAACAACTATTATTTTTTGCAATAACTCCATGTTGCGACAGGCCTAGAAGACCCACCAGCCGCGTGCTAGTCTCATATTCACATTGTGTTAATAAAATATGTACAATCATCCATCCAGAATTGGGGTAAATGTGGTTAGTATATCGGGACCCCAGCTGTCATAGCTGGTTCTCTTACTAGTTTAGGATATGTAGTCGTTAGTTCTTTAACCTAATCAGACCAAACATGGTTCTAATTTGGAAATAGTTAGATTATTTCGTGATAATAGTTATTTCGCTGTGCGTATTTCAAAATGTATTTTAAAATAAATGTATAAGTGTTTTTAATAAGCAATTCTGTACATTTTATGTGTACAAAAACTAAAATTCTTTACTTTTGAATTTTCCAGCATGTGTAGTCTCCAGGATGACTTACCAATATATCGCTGGGCAAATGTGTTTACAAAGTTGTCATCTTAAGACATCCAAACCTGTCGGTATTTTTTTTGTCTGCGCTGCAATATCTCTCTCATTACTCCAAGAGGTACAGAAGTAAAACTTCCAAAGTTTCAGCAATTGTTGGGAACCATGAAGAGAACACTACTCAAGAATGTGAGACCTGAGACAATGTTGAAGTTGTATAAAACTATAATTATCTGTATCTTTGTATACCGCTCTGAGACACGAACGTTAAAAAAGCGTCAATACAGAGAAAGGGGACAGCAAAACCTAGTCTTCTGAGACCCATAGCAGGCTACTCGTTATACAAGAGAATTGAAGAAATTTGAAAAGAACTAAAAACAAATATAATTAAAGAAACTATGGATCAATACCGAAATAGCTATATATCACCACATATCAAGAATATCATATGCTAGATTGTTCCGTCAAATTCTGGAATACTATTTAACGGGAAAAGGGATTAAGGCCGGCCTCGAAGGAGATGTAGAAGAAAAAGCTCAACATGTTCTTGATGTGGGAACAGGCCAGATATTCTAAACTATGAGATACTGATGACGAAAACCTAAACTTATATACAAATTTAAAATATATTATCACAAAATAACCTGTTTGGAATAATTATTTTTATAAAATATGCAATTATTAGGCATACTTTAAGCTAATTGGCATAGCTACTGATTTTAATATTTTCAATGAAGGAATTAAATTCAAAAGTAGCCTATCTGTATGAAAACCCAACATATAGGTGTATATAATATCACATTTTTATAGTTATGAGGCCTAACGAAATAATTGATTACATTTAAAGCAGCTATAACTAAAATCAACTCACTGAACTTTAATTTAAATGGATTTAGGCCTCATGAGGTTAAGGAAGGTTTGTTTAGGATATAAATCTCCGGTGTTTGATTCGGACTGTGATTGTCCTAGCGCCTGTCTTCCCTTATGAATACATATTCTCAATGTTATAGGCCTATATATAATTAAGAAAGCAGGTTTCTTGGGTTTCGCGTCAATAATTTAAGGTTGTCCTCTGGTCGCTGATTCCGACGTTTCGACATGATCCCACATACCATTATCAAATAGTGATTATATATATATTGATTGTAGAAAATCCTTATATATAATACAGACCTAGTAATTACATTGTAGGCATATTGTGAAGTATGCTCGAGTATTCCAACTGTAAATATTGTAATAGTGAGATCATACGACAAAATATATTTAATAGTTAATATTATTTCATGAAAATAAATTTCATGCAGGAATTAATAAAAAAAAGGTTGATGGAATTAATATTAATCCTAAAATGACCTAATTAAATGTAATGATTGAAATACTATTAATAAATTGTGGAACTTAGTTACAAGACTGATAGGCATATTATTGTGAATTTTATATACCCTGATTGGTGGTAGAAAAAACCTTAAGGTCATTACTCTTTCAGGTAAAATATAGGCGTTATTACTAATATTTTTAAGTGGCGCTGAAAACTTACCAATTTCGCAGTTGGCACCTCTCCACCCAGAGATGCACTCCTTGTCGCCGTTCTTGTCGCAGCGATAGTGACCGAACTTGTCGTCCCGCGGGCGGCAGAACTTGGTGCACGTGGAGTTGAAGTAGTGGAGATCGCATTTCACGCGAACTCTATACGTGATTCTCGCTGTGTTACCATTGTAATTCAACGTGTGCCAGTCCGCGCTCGGCAAGATGATCCCCGAATATGTCGCCTCCTCGATGACACGGTTTGTCGCTGAAAAATAACAAATTGCCATAATAAATAATCATATTGTTTAAAGCAAGTCATCAATGGTCATCATATCACGTGATACCACTTCAATTCGAGAACAAAAAATTGTATCTTTGATTGTACAGATGTATTGTCAAATGAGATAATTTGCTATTGTAGTGCAAATGAAAGTAGAAGCATATTTCAAGGATCACAAGTTACAAATTACATTGATTGTTATCGATTATCTTCCATTACATCTTCAACTAGATCTCAGACTGCCATAGTTTTTCTTCTTTCGTGCGTTATTACTTCCTATATTGTTAGGTTTTTATAAGTGTATAGAGGGGTAGCGTAGTGGTTAAGGCACTACGTTACAAGCCGGAAGGTCGAGGGTTCGAGTCCCGGTGGGGTCAGGATTTTTAAACTGACCCAAACCTTCTAGCGGCACTATTGCCCTGGGATAGACTCTGTCTCTAACGGAAATGAGTACCAGACGCTTGTTCTGGGGTAAAGACGGCCGTCACATAGGGCTGACATTTACAAGCTGCATCTGTCGATGTTTTAAATTTATATAAATATGCCTGAAATTTGCAATCCAGTTAAAAATTGAGTTAATGTGAAACTGGGAACTATATTTGGGCATTTAAGTCTGTCGTAGACTATTGGGAAAAATAATTATCGAGTTGTCATACCCTTGTTAACTGACTAAAATGTCTTTACTAAATTTGTGACATACGTAGCTCTAGTTTGCAATGAACTCTATACATACAATGATACTATTATAGTAGTCCTCCATTAATTTAACAACAGACAAAATCGGCTCACAGTAATCCCGTATTAAATTACATTTAGTAACTTATGATTTTTCAATTACAAAGATTTCATTGCATATAATCTAAATACCTAATTAATTATGTGGCACTAATGAACTCGGAGGTTCATGGCCTCGCGGATATCATCTCTCCTACATCTCTATCCCAAGCTAAAATGTATCAATTATTTGAAGGTAGGGGCCTATTATTCATGGTTAATGCTATTCTCCCACCTCATTCTGGCCTACCTTTCGGCGTTTTCCAACTGGTTTTAATACAACAAGTTTCCACGCCCTTTTTTCAATCCCCATTCGTCTCATATCCCTGCCCATCCAAGTATACCGGACTTAACTTTCCCAAAATATAACCAATATGTAAGTTTATACAACATAATGAAGTTATATTTGAAGAGAAACATTTTCGCCTAGACCGAGACTCGAACCCGGGACCTTTGGCTTTCCGGGCCAAATGCTCTACCAACTGAGCTACCGAGGCGAGTTGCGATCTAGACGCAAATTTTTCTCTTTATACGTTGTAATTCCCTCGTTAAAGTTATTTGAAATTTCATAAAAATAGTTGGACTTTGTTTTTGATCCTTTGGGTAACTAATCGAATATTACGGTTTTTGTTGCAAATTGTACAGGCATATTTTAATTTTCAATTAAAAAAAATATTGTGCTGAAATAAGAATAAATACATTCAAGCATACGCTATATAGGGATAAGCACAATGTATAACTTGAGGCTTGATTTTACAGAATTTTAAGCATTTTTGCATACAGAATTAAATTGGACGAATGACGAAACAGTGAAGATTTGTGCCTTGCTCATTTAAAGACACTAACTTGAAACAAGTTATTAACGCTTCGGATTTTACATCTTCCTTGAAAGAAAATGCCGTTCAGGTGATATAAATGCAATTATTAAGATAAAGACTTGTATAGTGTTTGTAGCAATATAATTATATTAGACAGTTTTAGGGAATCAGTATATGTGGGCCTTAGGTCAAACTCTTCGTTCACTTTAGGAATTTGTTCTACTGAACATAAATTGTTCATAAGTTACTGAAGAATTTTCAACATTTAACAAACACTCATAATGTTATTATTTTTAACTCTTTTTTTAAAAATAAATTTAGCCCCAATGAAATTTTCAACTTTTAACAAACTTAATGAGTTTAAATATATATGTGGCACAATTAAGAGAATATTAAAAATACAATAAAAGAAACAAAACTAATATTTTATAAAGCAGTGGCAGTCCCCTTACTGTTGTATGGTAGTGTGTTTTGGGTTTTAACTAAAAGAGAAGAGGTCATAGAGGCAGCTGAAATGAGATTTTTGAGAAGTGTAGCTGGCTGCAAACTTCTAGATAAAAGAATAAGTGAAGATATTAGAAATTAGCTAAATATTTTTAACTTTTAGATAAAATAAAAGAATTTAGAAAAAACTGGAAAGAACATGTTCAAAGGATGAAAAATGAACGCATACCAAAAATTATACTTAATTACAAACCAAAAGGAGACACGAATGTTGGTAGACCGAAAAAAGAGACGGATTCAACTTTTTTGAATGAGAATCTATGAGACCGGAACAAGCCACATGGGCTTAATCCGTGATTGTTGATGATGATTATGATGCAATTTTCAATAGTTTCAATAATATGATACGTCCCCCTAGTGAGCATTATCATCATCTTCCAGGGGTATTGGCCTGGTGTCCTGTTGCCATGTCATGCCATCTTTGAAGCGGTCTCCCAAAGCCTAAAGATAATAAATATAAAAAAATATAATTTTTATAATCACTTTCCCATTTGAGATTTATAAAGGATACGTAATTTACATAATTGAGAATATTAAGATCGGCATCGGTGGTCTAGAGGTTATGTTTGTTGCCTCAGTTTCGGAGAGTCGCGGGTTCAATTATATTTTTTAATAAGGAAAAAATGCATGGGACAATTACTCTAGGGGGGATTTTAAGCCATGGTGTCCCGAGTCTAAAAATTTACGGACTCGTAAAAGTACCTCAAGCCTAAATTAGTGTCTCTGAGCAAAATTTAATCGGCCTTCACCATTAATGTAATACCTTACTTGTCTCTTCGAGGCGATGTATTGACGTCACTCGCTTACATCTGTAGGGAAATAAGCGTAATTATATTAGCTTGGTTATGAAATTCCCTCTAGGGAGCAACCATGTCCCCATGTAGGGACGTACAGGTGTAGAGTGGACTAGACTAGAGAATATTAAGAATGAACAAATAAGAAAATATAATATAACCTCCTATTAATGTTGGTGTAATTATCCTTCCTAAGTGATTATATCATCCACCATTACAATGTTTTATGAGTAGACCTCTGATTTTATGTTGTATGTCTATTTTTTCTCAAAGAAACAAATAAACACCATTGATACATATGGAAGTTTCATAAAGAGGTATACAATTTAGAAGAGTTTAACTGGGACTGAAATTCCTATTTTATCCATTGTGTTTTTTGCGTTAATGATCCTTTTTTTTACATTTACATCTATCTATATAATTGCACCAGTAAAAGGTTGTCATGCCTCTGGAAACTTCAAGAGAACTTTGGAATTTTATGAGAGCCTTGAAATAATGTAGTAACATGACTAATTTTACTTTATGATAAATAAATAAGCAACATCTACTGTGGTCAAATTACATATATTTTATTAATTTAATAAATCATATATCCATTTTGTTTTAACGATAGTGATATTGTATGGTATCATACTCTTTTAAAAGCCTAAAGAAGCACTTTTATTATACAAATAAAATACTTTCCTCATTATAGGAGAATACCTTCCTTGTTTTATTTCAGTATCATGTACCAAGTTTAGTTGCAAAAAAAATAATATTTCGGCTGCTAGATCAATTTGTAAATGTTCGCTTTAGTTTAACCCCCATTCGTAATAGTTTGATTTTGCTGGTTAACGAACTGGGCTTCACTTGACTCAGAATGGACCACAAAAAGTGGACATACGCAGTGGCCGTGTGGGAACGTAGATCAGGAAATGGTAGTGTGGAGAGGCAAAGGATGCGATGGTGTGATGTTTTCAAGCGTCAACTAGGCAGCCTGTAATCTAGAATAGCAACAGACAAGCAAAAGTGGGAGAAATCTATAAACATTGAGAGACCTATGAGAATAAATCTTTAGTACCACGGAAATTGTATTTTGTGTAAGGTGCCCACTGGCCCTAGGCATTTTCTGTAAGACACTCTTTACACAGGAGGTCCTTAACCGCACCGGGATGTTAATAGGCTAGTTCTAATTATGCTTTATACATATGTGTGTGTGGGGACACGCCGTAGCGTAGTGGTTAAGGCACTGCGCAACAAGCCGGAAGGTGGAGGGTTCGAGTATCGGTGGGATCAGGATTTTTAATCTGGCCCAAACATTATGGCGGCACTAAGGCTCTGGAGTAGACTCAGCCTCTAACTGAAATGAGTGCCGGACGAATGTTCTGGGGGTAAGGGCGGCCGTCAAGCAGGGCTGACAACCAGGCTGACATCAAGTGCCGATTGTCCAGATAAAGTGGGAGCCTTAAACTCCTACTACCCCAATGGCCTCCTGAGGCCTGCAGTGGAATCACTTTATCTTTACATATGTGTGTGTGTGTGTGTTAAAATTGTTTTCATGATTAGTTTCGGAATCTACTAAGAAGAATTTATGAAGATTTGTAAAAATATTTTGATGTGAAGAACCTCAATAGCTACTTTCCTTCGGAATTCGCTAATAAACATGATTCTAATTGGAAATTACTATAATCCTGTACCAACATTCCGATGATAAATTTATGTTAAAGGGAAGCGAATTCCATTTAAGTTGTATTATTGAATTATGATGACAGTAAGTATTAATTTTCTTCGAAATGAAACGGAATGACGAGGACGATCCATGTCTTCCGTCAAGTTGTGGAATGTCGGTGCTATAATCAGTTTGGTATTTTTATTTAATTCGTGTTCCACATTACTCAAACTAAATGCAGAAATGCTCCAAATCTTTACTAAAGACACGATTTGGTTCTACATGTTTTCATTCGTGGAGTTCTACAAGAGATCAAAATACAGGGTGGACCGCTCGAATGGACCTAATTTCAATTGCTTGTTACTGGCCAAACGGTTGAAGATAGAAACTTAAAACAACGTTCATAGTACAGAAAAACTCACCAAGTTTCGAATCCTGTCGGTAGATGGCACAAAGATACGTTTCTCGTTCTTAGATTTAATTGTTTGTGAAAATGGCGACTCCGCAGATGAAAGCGCAAGCTGTTTTGTGGTATGCGGAGTTTAAATCAATCATTAGAGTTCAAAGGGAGTTCCGGCGTGTGGTTAACCGTGATGCTCCAACTGCTAGAAGCATAAAGAAGTGGCGTGATACATTATTAGCTACAGGATCTGTGTTGAAGAAGCAATGGTGGTGGTCGCAGAGCATCCGATGAAATGGTAGCAAATGTTCAAGCCGCATTTGAGCGAAGCCCCCGGAAGTCATTAAGAGCTTCGCGGGAACTTCAAATACCAAAATCGACATTACACAACGGATTGTCCACAAACGCCTCAAACTGCACGCATATAAAGTGCAGTTAGTGCAACGTCCGGAGCCGAATGACATGCCGAAACGAGTGGAATTCGCCAATACGATGCTGGACCGTCTCGGCGCTGATCCTGACTTCATGACCAAGATTTTCTTCTCGGACGAAGCCACTTTCCATTTGTCAGGCAAGGTAAACCGGCATAATGTGCGGATCTGGGGATCGGAGAATCCTCACGCTATTCAAGAGCATGTTCGTGATAGTCCGAAGATGAATGTTTGGTGCAGTTTGTCACATAATAAGGTCATTGGACCGTTTTTTTCTTCGCCGAGAAAACTGTTCGGGGTACCACATATCTTGACATGCTGGAGCAGTTCTTCTTTCCACAAATTGAACAACTGCAGCCTAACATCGTTTTCCAGCAAGATGGTGCTCCTCCCCACTGGTCCAATGAAGTTCGTACGACTTTGGACAACATTTTCCCTGGCCGTTGGATTGGTAGGGGAGGACCAATCGCGTGGCCCCCGAGATCTCCCGATTTAACACCACTGGATTTCTTTCTCTGGGGCTATGTCAAAGATAAAGTTTACACCACCCCAGTCAAAGACCTTCGTGATCTTCGTGAGCGCATCATAGAGGCTATTGAGAACATTCCAGAAGACATACTCCAACGTACTTGGCAAGAAATTGTTCATCGCTTTGATATCGTCACAGTGACTGCTGGGGCTCATATAGAGATGTGGTGATCTGGATATCAAAACTTGGTGAGTTTTTCTGTAATATGAACGTTGTTTTAAGTTTCTATCTTCAACCGTTTGCCAGTAACAAGCAATTGAAATTAGGTCCATTCGAGCGGTCCACCCTGTACTCTACATGGACTAATGCTATACGACCGACTTCCTGCTCTCGTGGTCAGAGTTCCTATGAGATCATGAATTCGATGATTACTTTGGAACAAAATTCTATTTTCTAAATAGAATTAACTGAACTTTTTTCATTCTTATTTTCAGACGCTTTAATATCAAAGGTCATAAATACTTTTGAAATGCATGGCAAACCACCGTTGAGGTTATTGATTAAAATATTAAAATTATAAAATCCGTACCTGTTGTATCAGTCAACCTCAACTAAATGTTTGACGATGTTTTATAAACAGAAGCTTGTTTTAGTTGAGGATGCCTGATATAAAATGTACGAATTTTATAATTTTAATATTTTTATCTAAGGTCATATCGCATCTTATTACGGAGGCTTCTCAATAAAAAATGATAATTATTTTTACAGCCTTATTTAAAACGTAAACATTTAATTTTAAGACATTTGTTAGCTTAATGTGTCTTGTAAACGCGGTAAAATTTTCAAAATCATTTCTCATGGTGTGTGAGTGGTGTGCAAGTTAAGGATATGTTAAGTATCGCCCACGATTATAATGGAGGTGATAGAGTTACTTTCAAATCACCCTTGACCATAGCCCAATAGCTACATTCCTTCGTAATTCGCTGAAAATAAAATCATAAAAACGAATAAAATATATTAAAATAACCTGTATTACACATATAATGTAATATTGTAAGGTGATTTAACGCTCAAATTCTTTGATGTTTATTAATTTTATGTTTAGGCTATAATAATTTTTTATATTTTAAAGATAAAAATATTCTACGATATTTAAGTTGACCGTAAGTTGAAAAACGGGATACGCCTAAGCATTTTAAATAATCATTTCTTTAAATGCTAAATTAAGTTTGCTATTGTACACTATTCTAAGCCCTGAAGTTACATGTATTATATAGAACTATTATTCTACCAGTTATATTATATGGATGCGAAACATGGACTCTTATTTTAAGGGAGGAAAGGAGATTACGAGTATTTGAGAATAAAGTACTTAGGAAAATTTTTTGGACCAACGAGAGATGAACAGACAGGCGAATGGAGAAGACTGATTAACAGTGAACTACATGGTCTTTATATGAAGCCAGATATAATAAGAACAGTTAAGTCTCGTAGACTGCGATGGGCAGGACATGTAGCACGAAATGGGGAATGAAAGACGTTCATGGAAGCTTCTTGTAGGAAAATCAGAGGGAAAACGCCCAGTTGGTAGACCAATAATGAGGTGGGAGAATAACACTAACTATGAATTGAGAGAAGTAGATTATACAGGGAATGATTGGAAAACAGGATAGGGATGTATGGAGAGCTAATGTCCGCGCGGCCATGAACCTACGGGTTTGATAGTGCCAGTGAGTTAGTTAGTTAGTTAGTTAGTTAGTTAGTTAGTTAGTTAGTTAGTTAGAAGTTACATGTATTTATGCAATTATACATAGGGTCTACATATTTATTTTTTTAATACTCTACGTGTTTATTTTTTAGATACCGGTATTCAATCTTTTTTTCTGTAAATTTGCTGATATCGTTTTTTTTTTTTTAGAATTATCCCAAAAATATAAAAGTTTTTAAGTAACAATCTTCTTCTTCTTCTTCGGCTTTCCCCACTTATAGGTTTGCCGTCTTCAGTTTCCATTTATCTCTATCATTCCAATCTCCTTCTTCCAAATTCCTATCCTCTCATTATTGTTCTGACGTAGGTTTTCCATTTCCATCTTGGTCTGCCACGTTTATTTCTTCCAGGGGGTGACCATTGGTATATATTTTTTGGCCATCTTTCATTTTCCATTCTTTGTACATGGCCATACCATTTAAGCGTTTGATTTTCAATTCTCTTAACAACAGATGTGGTGACCTTCATTTCTCTCCAAAGGAATTCATTTGTTATTTTATCCTGTCTTGTTTTTTGGAGGCTTCTTCTAAAATAATCGAATTCAACTGTTCTAATTTTATTCTTTTGTAATTCCGTCGAAGACCAAGTTTCGCTTCCATATGACAAAATATTCTGTATTATGCTCTTATAAATTTTCATTTTAGTTTCCTTTGTAATATTTTTATTCCAAATTACTCCATGTAATGTCTTAGTTGCATTTTTTGCCATTGCAATTTTAGCCTGTACATCTCTCTCACAGGTACCGAAACTTGTAATTATTGACCCAAGATATTTAAAAAATTCACATTTTTATATTTTCCCTGTTTCAAGTATGAGGTCATCCACATCCTTTCCCAAACACATATATTCTGTTTTCTGTAAATTTATATTCAGTCCCCATTTTTTATATTCTTCCATTAATTTATTTATCATATATTTCATACCATCTTCATCCCCTGCAAAAATTATTTGATCATCTGCAAACAACAATGAATGCAGTACTTTTCCTCCTATAGGAATACCCATTTCAGAACATTTTTTATACCACAAGTTAAGAGCCTGGTCTAAATAAATGTTAAAAAGGATTGGCGACAAACTGCATCCCTGCTTAAGGCCTTTATTCACTGTGAATTCCTCTGTTAAATTATTCTGTATTTTTACTTTAGCTTTTGTATTACTATAGATCCTCCTAACAATATTAATCCATTTATCACAGATATTCATATTTCTCATTGCCATCCATAACAATTGTCGAGGTACACTATCATATGCCATCTCTAAATCAATAAAGGTCATATGTAGTTCTTTATTTTTTTGCTAGGATTTTCTCTTGCAATTGTCTAATACAGAAAATATTATCAATACGTGATCTTCCACTCCGGAATCCACATTGTTCTTCTCTTAAGTTATCTTTTATCTCCTTAAGTTTAAAATTTATAATTTTACTAAAGATCCTAGCTGTTGAAGGTATAACACTTATACCTCTGTAATTGGAACACAGTTTTTATCACCTTTTTTTAAAAATAGGAGTAATGTACGATAAATTCCAGTCTTATGGGATATCGTCTCCAATTTCAATTTTATTAAAAAGTTTTGTTAAAAATATTACTAAAATATCTCCCCCATATTTTAGGAGTTCCGTCTGAATATTTCCTGGTCCTGGTGCTCTCCCATTTTTTTCCTCTTTCAAAGCTCTTTTAACTTCATCTTCTGTTATCTCTGGAGTGTCAAATTTATATTCTACATCCGTATCTTGAAGTGGAAACTCCTTTCTATTTTCTTGAAGTAAACCTTTAAAATGTTGCATCCATTCTGATGGTCTTATCAACTGAATATTTATCTTCTTTCTTTCTGATTTCCTGATATTTTGTAATGTTTTCCAAGCTTCTTTGGATCTAGCATATCCAATCGAATGATCTATATTCGAGCATATATTATCCCAGTACTCATGTTTTTGTTCCTCTCACTTCCGCCTTTGTTTTATGTTTTAAAGTGATATATTCATTTCGAGATGTTGTTGAGTGATCTGATAACCATTTCATCCGTGCTTTCTTTTTTTCCTCTACTAATTTTTTAATATCTTCATTAAACCATTCATTATTTCTTTTTACTTCTAGATTTTCTGTCCCAAGTGCTTCTAAAGCTGCTGAATGTATACTTTCCTTTAGTTGATCATAGATTTCCACTGCAGATTTATTTAAATTTAAATTAAGTTTTTGTTTTAATCTTGATTGAAAAAGATTTTTTACACTCTCATCATAGAATAAACTTACTTTATATCTTTGTTCATTCAAAGGGGTTGTATTTATTCTGTCTTCCGTAACAATCTACTAAATTTAAAATAGCTTGATTAATTACATATATAATCAATGCCACAACGTTGTCATTACATTTCTGGTATTCTCACCTGGTCTGGCGTATTTGTAACCCACTTCTGAGATTGGTGCGCCTGGAAGACGGGGTCATGCTGCCCCGATAATTTGAAAGGTGATGGTGATGATGATACTCCAGAAGAAGCATTAATATTATTCTAAACTTAATCTAATGAGGCGATTATGATCATGATAAACTTACTATATTTCTGGTTATGTAAATGAGATGTAAACGAAATTATTACTGTACTCACTTTTCTGATATGGAAAACGCATTTATTAAATAAATGTATGTTTATACTAACCATCAGCATCGAGAAAATAGGACGAACTCACAATTTAATCAGAAACTAGTAACTTTGTTAGTCTGAAGAAACAAAGTCAATCAGGTTTATTTATTGTGATTTATAGCGAATTTCAGCTTTTTATTAACCACTCTCACATATATAACCTCCTTAAACAAGATTTTCAATCACTCAATGTAAACTAGCGACTGACTGTCACTACACAGTTGGCTTCAAGATAGGTAAAAAAACTACAACAGATTATTTATTGTAAATAGGTAGCAATACATGGAGCGACACTTGGATCTCAATGCCAAATGATCAAAAGAGGTGATAAATAACACTGGTTGGACCAGTCAGTTCTCTAATTAGGCTTATCTGAATCTCCGAGCGAGGATGCGAACGTGTCATTTTTAAAGTGCTATCTGCCAATTTGGCACGTGGGTACCACTACTTTTGGAACTTACACACCATTATCAAAATTATGCTTACAATTCAAGAAGATTTGATTTATAGCGAATAACCTGTTTGTGATTATATTTAACTTATGAATAGACTACGTGTCCCTAATGCAAAACCCTTGTATTTAACTTAGATCTGTTTAAATCTAGGGTTAAATAAGACTGCATTAAAAATACTTTTAAGCATCAAATTCTGTAAGGTTTTTTTTTATTTTAACACTTCTGACTTCAAAAATTTTACAGCAGTTTCCCGACTAGCAGCAAGGGACAATACATGGAATAATTTAAATTATTTTATTGTTCCAAATCTAGAAATTATGTTCTGCTATTTATTTTTGAGAGTACAAAGCGCAGAAATGAACTTCCTTAGAAGAACAAAATGCTGCACAAGATTGGATCAGATAAGGAATGAAGATATAAGAACAGAGTTAAATATATATCCATTGGATGAGAAAATCAGAGAATATAGAGAGAAATGGTTTACACATGTGGAAAGAATGAATGTATCAAGATTGCCAAGAGCAGCATTCAACTACAAGCCAAGAGGTTCAAGGAATATAGGAAGGCCAGTGAAAAGATGGACAGAACAACTGTGAGGCGGAACAGGCAATTTGCCTAGCCCGTGAAGTGAAGAAGAAGAAGAAGAAGAGTACTGAATTTTACCACAGGACATGTCATTGACAGATTTTTATAATGTTGGTATTAGTTAAAAAATAATTGTTTGAGAACTTGAGGAAACAATATCAGCTGTGAACTATGTAATTGTATATCTTTACCTATTACAGTAATATTTTGTTAAAACCTTGGATGTTAAGGCCATATACATGTCTTAGTTCATAATAAAACATTACATATTCATTGTACAAATATTAATCTTTATTCATAAATAAACATTAAAAGAACCTTACGTCCTAGAGGATCCTGATTATTTCATGTCAGCAAACCCACTCGTTACCTGCGTTCATATTTCATCCCATATTAGGGGTTTTCAATATATTTCTTATAAGTGAAGTTAATGCTGATTTCCTTGGCGCGACAAGCCTACCAGCCGGCTGCTCTCCTCACACCCACAAAAGTTAATCATAAAAGTGGACGACCATCTACCCAGAAAAGGGGTACATTTGATCAGAATGTCGGTGCCCGAGCCGTTATAGCTAGTTTTCTCAACCTAGAGCCACTTCTTATTATGGCTACCTAAATTCATCACAATGCAGGATGATCACGGGTCCCATACTGCCCGAAATTTCAAGAGAAAATTTCTTCACCCAAAGGGTCTTGATCAAGTCCCGTAACTCTTGTACCAGGGCTTTATGCCTTAAATCGCTCAGCTGCGGAGCGGGCTAAGTGGAGTTAATGCTCAAGGATAAAATATATTCCAATTCAACTTCTTTATCATCATCATCATCATTATAGTAGACACAACAGTACTCTTTGGGCACAGTTCCTCACAAGCTTCTCTGTCAAGACAGCCTTCGCCAGTTTATTGTACCCAGAACTTTTATATCCTCGTTTTTCTATCTAAGTTTGTTACTTTATAGGTGAGCAATGAAAGGAAGATACACTTAATTAAAGCTATTATTTAATCACATCAATGGAATTTATTTAAATCAAAATTCTATGAGCCTATATGTTTATTAAAAAGTCAATGTGTGTAAACCCATGCAATAAAAAAAATAGTGTTGTTAAAATAAGATAACGTTTTACTTTTATTTAAATATCCATAGAATATAGGCTACTAACTCATTGACACTTTCGAACCTGGAGGATCAAATAAAAGAACGAGAAAAATAAATCGATTAATATTCAAATCCCCATGCGTATAATCATCTCATGGACACGGACATAAGTTCTTCATACATCCTTATCCTAAGTTAATATTTTCCAATCATGCCGTGTATAACCATGATTTATGTTATTCTTCCATCTCATCCTTTGTCTACCTACTCGGATTTTTCGTCTGTACAAGAAGATTCCATACCCCCGTTTCATTCCCCATTCGACCATTGCAGTCCACAAAACTGAAACGTTATTATATCAGGTTTCGCATGAAGATCATGCACCTAACGACATAGGCCACAAGCTAATTTAATTATTGTTGATTGCTGACGACAAATTAAATCAATACTGTATAATTTATATATAGCAAAGTATTTTAAACCGATGTAAACAGTAAGAGGTTTTGTTCAATAAAGAAACCTAAAAGTAACCTAACGCAATTTAAGCACTCTGACCTGTGAAAGAAAGCAACGCCCAAAAATAAATAGTAAGTTCTGAAATTCTGAAGTATACAGTATGTGTAGAGTTAATTAGTAGCCTACATACTCTATGTTGGCTGCACTGGAACTTGTCTTTGTTGTTGCATAGAATATTCGTTAAAATCAATATGGCTGCCATGTTTTCATGCTACGTACGTATTTGAATACCATAGAAAAATATTGAAATAATCATTAGGAAAAATGTAAAAATGATTGTAAATGGTGGGAAATAATTTTAAAAAATGAACCCTAAGAATAAAACTTGATAGACATTTATGAAGGAATTAATAATGTCGCGTCACATGTTGTAAAGTTTAGCCGAAATATCTACTAAATGTCTACACATTCACTCATAATAACTTATGTAAGATAAAGATAGATTTTTTTTCCGCGTCACAGATTCAAGGTTGACCGATGGCCACTTGTTGCAACGTTTCGATGTGATGCCATATGCCATTGTCAAGGAAAATCATCTCGAAACGTTGGAACCAGTGGCCATCGGCGAACCTTGAATCTGTGAGGGGGAAAACCCAAGAAACTATTCTTTATCAAACTTATATCCGGGAAAATCTACTTTACATACGTAAATTATCGTATAGGACCTACTATGTAACTCTTGTGGATGAACAGATTGACTCCAATGCCTTTCTGACTAAAACCCTTCCTGTGTAGGCTAGTAAATAACACCTACTTCCGATCAAGATTAAATTACTATTTCATACCGATCTTAGTGTAACAAAATTATGTTCCGTTTGCATGTAAGACATATCATATCTAAAATATTGTACAAGCAACGCCGGGCACCACAACTAACCCAACACGAGAACATAAGTCTCGATTGCGTTGTATCTAATTTGATTTAAATTAATTTATGATATACGCGTAGGCCTAATTTCCAAAAATCTATATCCATAATTCCTGAGTGTGCGACCATGTCATATCTATAGCCATAATTCCTGAGTGTGCGATCTCGCAATTTTTCTTAAAACTTACAACGGATTAATTTAGAGGTATTTTAACGAATATTAAGTTAAGTATTCTTTGCACAATTAACACATATTACATTGGCCATTAACGACCGGAAAATAAACCAGATTTTTCATAAAATTGCATACAAAAAATGGTAGAATATGTGAGTTAGCGCACAGGAAATGATATTAATCTGTAATTCAGAAAATAAATTGTACTACATGGTGTGTGTCTGGTGAGTTACAAGCGCACCGAGGATAATAATTGGAATCAGACAAAGAAAAATATTTAAAGACATGACATGTAACGTTCACAAATAATGTTGTGATAGTAAATTGAGATCAGTAGTCTGCACGCACAACCAGGCGTCCTTGCCTTCGGCGGGCCATCAACACAATGGCACAGCGCAGCAAAATACTCAATGGTCCAGATACAAACTAATATTTAACAATGACTACTGTGCCAGCATCACTGATATGTTTATTTAATGTTTATGCAGCCCTCTACACACTATTATACAAACTTCTTTAATTCTATGCACTGAATAAAGCAAATTATGCTGATTGGCAAGACATCATATAAAAGAGAGGTAAGATTCGTTGTAAAAACAAATAAGTATCGAAGTAATGACGAGGATCCAGAATATAAGCATACGTCCTTCAAGTAGATCCGTTATAATCAAGTGCCAGCGCTTTTTAGCTCTTCCCAAATTTGGACATCCATTTGGAATATATGTAAGAATGAATTTGTATCGGCCATCTTTAGATCGAAATTCTCTGCGCGTGTTCTTTCTCCTGAAGCCCTATATTGATTGGTGTGATGGACAATGGGGTCAATTTTCAATTCTGCTAAAAAAACTTCATTTCTCAGGTGTTGGAGTAATAAGCATCCTGTTGTCTTCCCACATCTAGATAGATAGATAGATGGAAAGCTCTGCGGCCATCACTTAAGTGTTGGCGGTGAGCGATCCATTTTGGTCGTCGTTAATAGGTAGAACCCCGGGTTCCTGTAAAATACATTAACCCCGGTTTAAATTTTGAATTCAAATTTGTAGTTAATTAGCAGAGTGAAGTCGGAAGCGGACATTTTGGGGTTCTATTCCAGCATTTGCTCTTTGGATTGAGGGAAACCGCTTAAAACCTCAATCGGAATAGTAGATCACGCGGGATCTCGCCAAGTTTGGGTTTCGGATGACTCTACATTGGGAGGGCATCCAGGCTTCGTTTTATTTAAATATAATGCGCGTACATTTCAGATTATTACAATTGTTTCCTCATGAGTCTCTTTTCGCCTACTTGTAATATCTTTTCTTCAGCCTTCCTTATCTTTCATACCCCACTGACATAGACTAATGTCCGTCTTACACATTGCATATTAAAATAAGACTGTATATATTTTATATTATCTTAATTTTTTATGTTTTAATAACTTGTACATATGTATCAATTCAATGTGTATCTTGTATATTTGTTTTGAATCGGTTGAAGATAAGACCTTATGGTCTTAATTCTAATACAATAAATATTATTATCATATTACTATCATTTTCTTTTAATCCAACGCCAACAAGAATTTGGCGGTTAGCCATTTTCCATGCAGTTTTATATTTATGATGAGTTGTGTTTCACTTTCTCCGACGGTAGAACACTGTCGACGGCTTTGCATTAACTTGAGTGGGCTGCATCTATCTCTGCTTCTACACATAGAGGGCAGGATGGAGGCTGGCAATATCTAAATTGTTTAGGTGGATACTCATGTTCAGCCTTCTGAAGCTGGCATTTAGTATTTTCCGGTGAAGAGATTTTTTTAGTGGGTGTTTCACTAGTTGTTCCCATTTTTTACCAACAGCCATTGTATTTCTGAAAGATGTAATGTAGCTCTTACCGTTGCTTGGGTTTGAGCACATATTGCGTGATAGAGAGTTGATATATCATGTTTCTGCAGCTTTGTATCCTTTTTTGCATGACTATCCACCATTTCGTATCTAATAATGGATAAGTACTTGCTATAAACTCGTATTCAATATTCCAGCCTGCCTTCAGGAGATTACATACTGCTAGTTAGGGGTTTATTATTATTTTTTTATTGCGGATAAGCTCATGTAGGACTACGCAAAGTACTTAGAGGAGTTTCCTTTGAGCCAAAATTTCCTTCATTCTATTGCTATGAGCTTGTTTTCTATCATCTGTCCAAGATGTTCCAGTTTTTTTCTTCGGTTTGTCCACTTGGTCAACTTGCCACTTATTCACCTTAATTCTAAATATATCTCTGTTTGGGATATCTTCTTAGTAATTCCTGCCAATTTTAAGTCCTATTTGACTTCATCAATCCACTTCATAGTATCCACTGAAGCTTTACTTCTGTTTTCGTAGAATTCCATTATCTGTTTTGTAAGCCTATTTGAGTTAATTCGTTTAATATGGCCATAAAATTTTAACCTTCGTTTTCTAATATCACTATGAATGTCTGTATATATTTTTATTTCCTTTTTACTTCTGAGTCTAAATGCTTCACCTATGACTTGTGGACCTAAAACTTTTCTTATAATTTTGCATTCTTTTTTCACTATATTCTCTATATATTTTTTTCTGTTAAAAATTAATGTTTCTGCTGCTTAGAGCCACTTTGGTTTAATTACAGTGTTATAGTGTCGTAATTTTGTATGTAAAGTTATGCATTTTTCATTATAAGTGTTATGAGTAAGCCGAAATGTTGTTTCCATTTTTTGGCATCTACTTTTATTGGTTTTAGTTTCAATTCCATTTTGCTGAATTATTTCACCAAGATATTTAAATTGTGAAACTCGTTTAATTTTTCCATATTTGGTTTCCAGGTATTTTGGTGCTTGTTTATTGCATGAAATATATTCCGTCTTGTTATTATTATTATTATTATTATTAATTGTCATGACATAAAGTTGAAGAAGCACTTAGAATACATTTTGAAAGAATAAAAAGAAGTCTGCGAATAAAAGTATTTCTGATATTGTGTAGTATTTTATTATATTAATTAAAGTACTTGGATTTTTCAGTTCGTTTTGCTCAAAAATAAGAAAGGAAAGTATCGTTTATAAATGTTTGTTAATAATTGCTAAAGTTGTTGTTGAGAAAAACAAAAATACAGTTCATATTAAAGTAAATGTAGACCTACTATTAAAAAAACCTCAGTGAGTGATTTAATAGTTTAATTTATATTACCTGAACTTAAACTTTTATGTCCACTTCTTTAAAGATATCATGTGTAAATTTTGATAAGATCTCCAAACGTCAAGAACTAACCCATTTTTCTAGAGGATGTTTCAAAAGTCTAGTATATATTTTTATTGCACAATAAAAATAATAAGTGCACGTAGGCCTACATAATGATTCTGCTAGAC
This sequence comes from Diploptera punctata, assembly GCA_030220185.1. NCBI lineage: Eukaryota > Metazoa > Arthropoda > Insecta > Blattodea > Blaberidae > Diploptera > Diploptera punctata. The sequence goes on from JASPKZ010007231.1 coordinate 549,239, forward strand.
ACCAATGTATTTTTATATAGGGTGCTTCATCTCTTATGTCAAATTAACACACATGATAAATGAATTCAATCGGAGTGTTTTAGTATTAGGAAGAACTTCTGACAGTGAGTATAGCTTTAGCTTCTAAGCTTGCACGTTCGATTATGTTCAAGGTTAGTGCAACTTTCTGCTGAAGAAAATTCGAGGCTAAGACTTCTTTCAGATATATAGTTAAAACTCACAGATGTAAATTCTCACATATAAGAAAATACCTATCAACATTCCCAGATACAACAGTTCTACTCCCGTGTTCTGATTAATCTCCTAGCAGAAATATGCAATGTTAAACTCATCAAACAATCTGTTTTTTTCTTTGTTTCTTTACTTTACCTTGATAAGTGTCCCATGCCACTAGCGGCTTGTGAGAAGATTTTAATCTCTAGATCGCACACACACTTTTTTGACCACATGAGGGTATGGAGGGCTTCCCTGGATGAGGGCCTCAGCAAAATGTTAGGCCCACCTCCAAGACAACATGAAATTTAAGATAAGACACGTATTTCATACTAGACAAGCCGAATATGAAACGGGTGACTGTGTTGGTCAGATGTTCGGGGACTGTTTGGGCCTTGAAATTACCTGACATTGAGGTAAGGAAAACTCCTGAATAAACTCAATCTGAAAACTTGCCCGACCGGATATCGGATCCGGGCCCGCTGTATATGTGAAACGTCATTGTCACATCCTGAATAATAATTGCCTATGAGGACAAACCTCACAAAAAAAAATCATCCAGCAAGTTTGTTCCGACCGGAATCGAACCCGGACCCACTGCGTACAAGGCAGCGACGTTACTCTGATACCATATCGATGGATCAATAAATTAACTAAAATTGTATTACTCTTAGTTTCAAATACAAGGAGAAAAAAAAAATCACGCTCTTAATAAAAGGCAATTCAAATGTCGACAGATACTCAAAAAGTTAACAATTACTTTAATTAAATTTATTTAAGGTTGAAAATAATGTTCGAATAACTAACAACATTCCATTTGCACTTCAGCGTCACATTATACGAGTAGTAAAATGTTTGCATGATCTGAAGAAGAAAACTTTGTTTGCGGAGAAAAGAAAGAAAAAAATCACAGCAGTTCTCGGGGTAAAAGAAGACACATTATTTTACATGAATCAACTAAAATGAAGTCAACTCCTGAATACGTTCAACCTTCAATAACAAGCCACTTTCTCTCATCAGACAAAATGACAAACCAATTTTTCTAGTATTCGCTTCACGCTAATATACGACTGGTCAACGAGGAAATACTCTTCAGGTTTGTTTGAGATTTTTCAAAGACCTTCCAATTACAAAGTAGAATTGAAGATATTTCTTATGCCTAATGGGATTTTTATAATTTTTAATAATATATTGGGATGTCATTAGTCTAAATATCTATAAGGAAAGAAAACTAATTTATAAATTGGTATAATACTTATATTGGGTGATGAATAAAGTTTGGTATCTTCTTATGACATAAATTAAGAAAATTTTAAATAATCATTTGTACATGTTGGCCGCCTCTGTAGTGAGATAAGTACCGTGTTTAACTGGAATCCTAAGGGCTCCAGATTTAACTTCACGCTCTAGCATAGACCTTTTTCTTCGAGTACGTTACAGGATTCGAAACAGTGTTTATTCAATCTGTTGAGGACAACTGAATACATGGATCGAGAAGTAGTGAAATCCGGTTAATAAATCTGAATTAAGGAATTACGTCATACTAAACACGTTGCCTTGTTGCATTACCATCTGCTAGCAAACGACTGCAATCAATTCTTCATAGCTATTATGCCCAAATTGATTTTATTTAAATATTTGTTTTGGATATTTCTACACATTTAAATAGTTTCGACAATAACATATAGCCTAAAAATTTGGTGGTGGGACAGATAGCTCAGGCAGCAAGGTATTGCAGTATCAGCATACTCGGTTGATAGCTCTAGTTCTGGTAGGGGAACATGTCTTCCCAAACACGATTTGATTCTGAGTGCTGGGCGTCTAAAAGTCAAAAAGTGTTAGTGCCCTTTTGGTGTTATTAAATAATTTACAAGGTTAAAATATTATACTGCATTATATGCCACTGCATAAAATAGATTGAACGGTTTTAATTTTACCTCTGTGGGGACTACAATATATTCATAAACTATAAAACCCGTTTAAGGTGACTATTTAACTCCTGCCACAAATGCTAGTCAATGATCAATCACGTTTCAATGAATGTTGTTTTACAACCAATGACAGTCGTGTTTCACCTCGCTCTTTATCGATTTCTCTTTATCAGCTCCTGCTTTTGTGATAAAGAAAGCTCCTCCTTTTTAATGTTCTGAACAGGTCAAAGCATTATTTTTCTCCAACAAATACATTGAATATAGCAAATAATGAAAAGATTCCTTGATTTTACTGAGTTGTTTACTAAAAAAATAAATGAATAACCCGTAATGTTGGTTATGATATATAGTTTGATGTGTTTCATTATTTCTCTACTTGGGTGCACTCTTACAATATTGCGATTTTATTTGACAATAAATAATATGATCAAGCAGCAGTGAATGAACATAACCTCACATTTCTGATTTGTTTTCAAACATCGCCGTTTACATTAAATATATAAATATTTTAAAATAACTATAGTTAAACAATTATTTGTGAGTAAACAGCTTAATTTTATTCGTTAAATAGTCCTAACAAATGCCACTCTTGATTTCCAAATTCTCTTCATAAATTCACTCCTCACTTCGTGAGTCGTGAATTTATCGATAATTTGGAAATCACTCGTGGCATTACTTATGACAATGATCCTCGAGCAAGTCTATAAGTTGCCATGTGATCGACATTTGCGTCGCAGATAATTTAATGAAGAGCAGTGGAGCAAAATATGTTTTGCTCGTACACAGGGGCAGCTCGTCGTTCAGAGGCTAAAAAAAAACCCTCCCCCGATCCTAGAGTCTTTATTTACTTATAATATAGTCAGGATTTTGAAGTAATAAAAGATAAGACTGAAATACACATATATATTATTCAACTGTGTCCACCGCTGTGGTCTCGAGGGTAGCGTGCTGCCTTGTCACGAAGCGGGTCCGGGTTCGATCCCTGGTCGGGACAAGTTTCCTGGGTGAGGTTTTTTTCGGGGTTTCCCCCACCTGTAAGACAAATGACAGGAAACTTTAAGGTTCAAACGGTCCCCGAGTATCTATGACCATAACAATCATCATCGTTCATATTCGCTTAGATTAAGTTTAGGATTAAAAACTCTCCTGGCACACTACTATCATCATCATCATCATCCATCATATCCATAGAATATATATATATATACCATCTTTTAGAAACAAATTGAAAATAAAATTACTAACAGAAACAACTCACTAATATTACTTTTTAAAAATTAATAGTGTTTTTCCATTATTTAATAAAAATGGATTTAAAATTCGATAATATATTTACCTAATGCCTTGTATAAAAAGCATAGATTAATTCATTGTAGTTTATTACTTTCTTTGTATTTTTTTCTTTCTTTTCATGTATAGTAGATTCGAGCTATTATTCCTTTCTGTATTCATTCTATCATTAATTTAATTTTAATTGCATTTAATTTCATTGTACTTTTAGATATTATTTTCATTATTATTCAATTTGACAGATAATTAATTGTTTAGTATGACTATTATTGTAATTTTTTTGTATTTATATGTAACATATGTTTGGCCTGGTGAGTGGAAGAGAAGGCCACATGCCCTTAACTCCACCAGGCTAAATAAATCTATTTATTCTATTCATATTATCGGGGCAGCCTAACCCCGCCTTCCAGGCGCCCCAATCTCAAAAGTGGGTTTCAATTACGCCAATGCCAGGAGAGAACGCCAGAAATGTCCGAGTGACAAGCTGGGGCATTGAACCAAACAAATATATATATACAACTGTCACAAGTCTTACTTCTCATAATAGTATTCAACCAAAACAAAAGACAACCATAAGTCTAACTTCCCATTATACTATGTTGCAATTTTACCTTTCAGTACATGCAAATCCTGATTCTACTTATCAATCACGTTAATATCGAGTCAAGACGACTGTTGCGAAGTCACTGCGTTATTGCGACGATTTTATTAGGGCGGAGTCCGTAAAAAAACTACGATATTATCAATTTACTCATTGCAATAACCTGAATCTCAATCTCATGGTTTATATTTAATTAAAACCGGTAAAGGCTCTATGTGCACATTTGTATTTGATATTTAATGAACTCACTATAATTGTGTCTTGAGGGATATAAACCTACAAGTCTTCACAATGAAGGAGTTTGCATCATTATATATGTTGACTGCAATTAAATATACGTATAAGGTCATGTGATTGATAGAAACGGGAATGTCTCGCTTTGATCTCATCGAGGAAGTATAATTACTGGAATTCTTTCCAACGATTATGTCCCCATAACAAGGTCATTTGATATACCAAGAACTGAACTGATGGATTACTTAACGTCACATCTAATATTAGAACTGAATTATTCTCCATTTTGCATACCTAAATTCTATCATGTATCTAAAAAACGTGAATAAAGTCCTTCTTATCCAATTAATTCCGATATTTCATTCCTCGTGTATCAGATATTAACATTTTGTTTGTGAAAAATGCATTTCAATCGAGTATAAAGTTCTCTTCTTAATGGATCCGATATGTTAGCACACTGTGCTGCATAAAATAGACTTGACTCCAAGTTTCGAAAATAAGGGCATTGATTATCTGCATTCCATCGAAAGTCTAGGTAGTCTACTTATATTAATCCTTTAATTGGCAATGCGTCATATAAGATACTAAAAAAGTAAAGTAATCCCACTACAGTACTCTGGAAGCCCTTGGGGTAGTAGGAGGTTAAGGCTCACACTTTTTCTGGATAATCGGCACTTGATGTCAGCCATGCGTGACGGTCGCCTTTACCCCAGAACAAGCGTCTGGTACTCATTTCCGTTAAAGGCTGAGTCGACTCAAGTGTCATAGTGCCGCCAGGGGGTTTGGTCAGTTTAAAAATCCTGAACCCACCGGGACTCGAGCCCTCGACCTTCCGGCTTGTAGCGCAATGCCTTAACCATTGCGCTACGGCGTGCCCCCTCATAACATATCCATCCATAGTAATTCTGCCCGAAGGCAGGTCCTTCACTGCAATCATAGCATTCTCATGCTATGCTTACAGCTTTACTAGGGAATTGTGTAGGTGTGGTAGCTTCCCGTTGCTTTCCACACCTGTGAAGGATGATGATGATAATGATAAGGATGTTGATGATGGCCATATGATTTCGGGGACCTTTTGGGCCTTAAAGTTTTCCTGACATTTGTCTTACAAGTGAGGAAAAGCCCCGATAAAAACCTCACCCAGAAAAACTGCCCCGAACGGGGATCGAACCCGGGCCCGCTGCGTGACAAGGCAGCAGGCTACCTCGAGACCACAGCGGTGGACTAAGATACTTAATTTATTTAATATTGTTTATAAAACTATATAAAAGCAAACAAGTACACATTACTTAAATCTGTCATATTAAGCAATAATGTTATCTTTTCAACAGCCTTACATACATTTGTAAAATAGGATTCCAAATCTTGGACAACTAATAGATAACACACACACACATATACGGATATGTGTGCGTGCGCGCGCGCGTGTGTGTGTGTGTGTGTGCGCGCGCGCGTGCGCCTGTGTTTTATGTTCATAGCGATAACAGCAATTATGTATACTCTCCAGTCATTATGCATAATTACCACTTCAAATTCGGTAGATATTATAAAAATAATGTCTAGATTTTTTTTAATAATGAATATTAATTACTTTCTAACACATGCCCACATACCATATATATTATCATATTTTATCATACATTAGCGGAGCGGTTTAGGATATCATGCCTTGGTGCAGAGACAAGAGATTTGCGCTGGTTCAAATACCCAGAAATTCAATCTTGAAATTTCGGTGTGTATGGGGCCAGTATCCTCCCAGCATCATGACAAATTTGGGTAGCTACAATAAGTAGATCCAGGTTAAAGAAATAGTTATAATGGCGGGGTGATCTGACATGATGAGCACATGTTACCCCTATACTGATTAGATGTTCGTCCGTATGCGGATATGAGGCCAGCAGGGGGCTCTTACGCCAGAGTTACACAATATAATGACGTAACTCTTATCGGGGTGCTTCAATCAAAAGAAGATACTACATGCAAATTATTCTCCTTATATTTCTCAAATGTAAAACTTTTATGTAATATGTAACAACAACAACAGGGAGAGAGAGAGAGAGAGAGAGACAGACAGACAGACAGACAGACAGAGATAGAGAGACACAGAAAGAGACAGAGAGAGAGGCAGATAGAGAGAACAGAGAGAGGAGAGACGGAGAGGGAGAGAGGGAGGGAGAGAGAGAGGGAGGGAGGAGGAGAGAGAGAGAGAGAGAGAGGGAGAGAGGGAGAGAGAGAGAGAGAGAGAGAGAGACAGACAGACAGACAGAAAGAGACAGAGATAGGCAGATAGAGAGACACAGAGAGAGGGAGAGGGAGAAAAAGAGAGGGAGAGGGAGAGGGAGAGGGAGAGGGAAAGAGAGAGGGAGAAGAGAGAGGGAAGAGAGAGGGGGAGAGGAGAGAGAGGGGGAGAGAGAGGGGGGAGAGGGGAGAGAGAGGGGGAGAGAGGGGGGAGAGAGAGAGGAGAGAGAGAGGAGAGAGGAGAGAGAGAGAGGGAGAGAGAGACAGAGAGAGAGGGAGAGAGAGAGAGAGAGAGAGAGAGGAGAGAGGGAGGGAGAGGAGAGAGAGGGAGAGGAGGAGAGAGGGAGGAGAGGAGAGAGAGAGAGGGAGAGAGAGGGAGAGAGCGAGGGAGAGGGAGAGCGAGAGAGAGAGGGAGAGGGAGAGAGAGGGATAGGGAGAGAGCGGGAGAGGGAGAGAGCGAGGCAGAGGCAGAGGGAGAGGGAGAGAGAGAGAGGGAAAGAGAGACAAATAGGGACAGAGAGAGGGGGGAGAGGGAGAGATGAAGACAGAGTGAGGGAGAGAGAAAGAGAGAGACGATAAAGGAAAAAGGAAACTTGAAATGTAAGGAAATTTCAGAAAATTTATCAATTGTGATATGAGCTTTAAAACAACTATTAGAACTGAAATGTTTTTAAAATAAAATATTCTTTGTATAAAGACAATTACCAAAGTTTCAAAAACGAATAAAAATATTCTATATATACTTCTATTTTAATTTTGGAATTGATTAAAAAATAAATTTTAAAGATAGTGTAAAATCGGGAAATGCATTATATATTTTTAACACACTGATCAGAATAAATAATATGACTAACTACAGAAATTGTCCAAAATAAAATATCACTTACCAGGCGTTGTATAATTGTCGTGGTCCAGAGCTTGTAGGATGAGCGTGAAAGATCTCTGTGAAAAAAGAAAAAAAAGTAGTTGCTTAAAAATAAAACCAACTCATATGTAAACACAATCTAACGATAAACATTACTATGACTACTGTGTTATTAAATAAGTTAAAACAGAATTAGAAGATAGGATCCTGAAATTTGGAATGCATGTTGAATTTTAGCATCAGTAACACCTGAAACATAGATTGCATTATTGCAGTTTTGAAAATGTTAACTTTTTGTTCAGACGCTAAAACACCTTGGGAAATGGGGTCTGGAAATTTGGGATGTATTGCATTAGAATCGCCGGATTCGGCGTATAAATTAGTTTTGTAAGGTTTCAATATTCTGAACATTTTGACATTTTTTGTTATACTCTATGATTGTAACCTTGGAAAATGTATTTCGAAATAATCGAATAAATACCGTAATTTCTTTGTGTTTGTGAACCATTCCCAAAAATAACTTAGAACAGCGAATAAAAACAGTGTAAAGAGAGAAAAATGTTGTCTAATTTAAAAACATGACATTGTGAAATTGAACAGAACAAGAGTACAAAAAATAATGACAAAGAATCTGACTGTATTTCAAAATGATGTGAACATAAGATTCACGTTTTAATCTCTACAGTTAATAACTAGAAACCAGAGAAGGAAAATAACAACACAGATTTCCACTCTGAACTTTTCGAAACTTGAAACCAATGTAAGCAATCAAATCGACCCACTCTGACGAGCGTTTACAAGTAAGAAGACAACGTGTATGCAAATGAGAAAAATTATATTTTTTATAGTAATATTTCTTTGGTCTCTATTTCCTTCGGATGCAAAGTTAGACTAGTTGATCGATAAAACGATCCAACACTTCAGTTTTCAACATCATCATTCGGACGCAGTACAAGACGGCTTGTTTTAAACAAGCAATTAAATGTATGCATTGTAAAGTCTGCTTTTTATTGGTTGTTGTACAAGTTTTCCAATTAGCCTGTCACCCTATAATAGCACGTGGATGCGAAGAGAGTTTGGAAACCATATCCGTGAGTATCCATTTCACCAATAATGTGGCTGTGGCCTCGAGCAGGTGTGGAACTATTGTAAAACAGCCATGTAATGTCTATACCTCTCCATGTATCACGTGACATCTATTTCAAAGAGAAATCATACAAATTACAGACAGGAAATAAATCTCGCATCTGAAAATCCTGCCAGTTATCACATAAATTATATAAATCCAATTAGAAAGTAAAATGTCTAGAATTCATACGGCCTTAATGAGACGAATTGATGCCTTATCGTGACAACTAAAATTAATGTGGTAAACCAATATTTATAAGACAGCGATAAATAGATAATATTTTCTGAAGTCAGAGATTTTAATATTAAAAATTCTATGAAAAATATTAAGGAGACTTCAGCCTTTCTGAAACTGCCAAAATGAGTTATTTAAAAAACGTTTTATAAAGTGGAAACGTGATGTTAAGTAAACAGCGACCTGGAAGATCGCATTCTATGCCCGAAAGGGATCGTCAATCTATGAATAGGGTGATGTCTAAAAATCGTCAGTTGTGATATGAATTAATCGCCCAAGAAATCAACAATATTACCAAGAGTGACGTTAGCGCGAATTAAGAAAATGGCGTTATCATGGTCAGACAGCTGCACGTAATGTAAATATTTTCCCCGTGAATACTTGTATAGCTGGCTTAACTTGGCAGAGAGAGAGAGAGAGAGAGAGAGATAAAGATACAAGGGTAGATCGTTGACCGCTTTAGTCCGATACAAAAGAAAGAACCAACCCTGTTGTCAGTTTTCCTCTTCCCCCTATCCCTTATCATCCATAGTAATTCTGCCCGAAGACAGGTCCTTCACTGCAATCATAGCATTTTCATGCTATGCTTGCAGCTTTACTAGGGAATTGTGTAGGTGTGGTAGCTTCTATTAACATCTGGTGAAGAAAAACCGACAACACTGGTGCGAGTGAGAGAAGTGAGTACAGTTGTCTCATTCTACAAATTTCCCGTAAAGTTAAACTAGAGAGACTATAAGTGCCTCTTGCAGTGGTGTAAAGACAGTGGACCATACATAATCTGTGACAGCCTGGTAGAAGAACTTGTTGTGGCGAATCCAAGGGTAACAATATGTGCTAAGGTGTATTCTACTAACTTATATTTGGAAGAGGTGGAATAATTCCACTTATTTCAATATGAGATTATTTCCAATAGTCGGGCTTGGTCTCGTAGTAAAACTGAATCGAAATCTAAATAGGTTCTTCTAAATTTATGAAGAAAATCTCAATTTTTTTATATTCCTTATCGTGGAGGATCAGTTTGATGTTAGTCATTGATTGTACCACATAATAATGCTTTATGCCATGAAGCCAAGCCTATAGGGAGGGGGTATGGAGATTATAATATTCAGGAAATGGACTGACCTCAATCCAATCGATCACCTGTGGGAAGAATTAGAACGTAGAGTTCGCTCCAGATCTCATCGAACCACGTCATAGCTTCTGTTTTACAGATCTAAAAGGCTGCAATTCCCTGACATACATTCAGGCACCTTGGAGGAAAGATTTCCTTCCAGAGTTAAGGCTGTTATATGCCACAGTACCTGAGTGTACATCAAGACGAAAGTATTATTGAGTTATTGATTAGTGTCCCTATACTTCTGATCATGTAATGTACAACATTCCATCAATATATAGGCTAACAGCCTCGTATTAAATATTCATTCAATTTGTTTAATTGTTTTACTCAACATATAGCTTTTAAATTTATGTACTTAAGTCTATTAATTTCAGTTCTTGAACGTCCAACAGACGAGCTTCGCTCTGCGAAATGCATCAAGTTAATAACATTTTATTGGCTTATCAAAAATTATTTTCCATGAAATTTACCAATAACAAATATATAAAAAATCAATTTAAAAACATTAAAGAACACCCTCCAATAAAATGATGCAATATAATCACAAATTATTTTGTTATTTTCAAGGTTTTAACGGAATTTTTATTCAATCCAAAATATTTGCAGTATTGATAAAAATACAATCCTTTAACTGTTTTACGTGATCAAGTTTTTTTTTTATTTACAGTAACCTAAAAGGTGAATTGAACATTCCATTCTTCAATTAATTTGGTCGTGCAAACTTTCCCGTGCCCAAATTATCTCTTAGCATGTAAGTTTGTATTTTGAAGTTAATTTTGAAATGCACCTTGGAGTTATTCTTTCTATATGTTGGAGAAATTTTCCTAATACAATTTTATATCATGTACCGGTACTATATTGTCTACTTTTAGTTTCAATCGTTTAACTTTCAGAAGTTTAAATTTATTTTCTTTTCATTTAGTTTTTGAGAGAATATTAATTCCCACATTGTTTTTAATTTTGGGAAAAAGATCAAGTGTTCAGTTTAATTGCATTCAAGAAATGGTTTCATTTAAGGGGTAAAACTTATCTTGAAAAAGTTTTAAAATCCTTGAAAAATGTCGTGTTTATGCATTCACAAAACTCAATACAATTCGCCGCTAATAGCACTCTAACGTGGGTATTATCAACTCAAACTATTTTCTGTACTTTCCACTCAGCCACAACATCTACTGAGCCTAAGTTTGACGTTTTCAATTTACCAGCAGGCTTCCACATTTGCACCAATATCTCTACAAGTATTAAAGTTAAAAACTCCATATTTTCAGTTAAACAGATTGAAAACTATATATAAATATTTTGAAGAGAAAAGTAGTATCCTGCTATCTGAAGGCTAAAAAAAATTACTTTATTTTGTTGCAATTTTACGTCTGTTACCACGGAATTTGCTCCTCACATCTATTTTAAGCGTTCCATAATTAAAGTAGTTGACTCCTGCCTACTTTATTTCGATAAACGATTCATTTTGAAACGTAGTTCATACTACTTATTGTTTTAATTTTTCAAAACTTCGAATTAAAATTATTTCTTAATACATGTGGACAAAATATTTAAATTAGTTTTAAATCATTTTTATAGTTTTTTGTGAATTAGAACAAGTTAATATGTTGATGCGGTTGTTTCAGTTGTTGACCTACTAAAAGGAAAATTGAATATTTCAATCTTAAATTAATCTATTGACATACCAAATCAAGAACACAGGATATAGTAATGAATCTTAGGATTTTCTTTAGAAGTAGAGGAATATTTTCAGTGTTACACAAAGCATACGTACATTCCTCTCATCCTCAATAGAAATGACAAGAATCCTCTTGACGTGAAGTAGGTCATTTCAAAGAATTTTGTATGGGGTCTAGTAGTGATGGGGAACAGAAGATGTTGAGAGTGTGTTTAGAGAGACAAACTATTTGTGTGATGGTGCCAAAAGATGGCACACCTGAAGAGATGGAGGTGTGGGCGGAAAGGTACATTCCTCGTGCCGAAGTTGTAAGGCTGCCGAGCCATGTTTCATTCATAAAAATGAGCTGACAAGTCATCGCATCTATCCTATGCTATATGCTATAGTGCCATGGATTGAATAAACCAGCAACCCGCTCGCCTTGTACGTAACTGCTGGAGATAAATGAGGGATGTCCAAATTTAACAATCTCTCATATTTTCTTGCGATTTATGGGACTTGGACTTAATGATGCTAACAGGTGGAGTGAGGTCAACCTATCATGTGGGCTCATTTCAGTCCATTGAGCAACCGATCAACCACATGTAAATATCTTCCACGTCATACACACAATCTAAATCTTGGGTATCGCAGAGCTGGGGTAGAAGCATGGTGTCAGGTTAACTGTATAGACACTTTTGTGCATTTTCAGTTTATTGCAAAGATCATCAGAATTCGAATCCATCGCAATAACTTCCAAGTTTCAAGTTCACTGAATGGAACTTCAGGCTTACAATCCAGTGGGAAACTTCCAGGGTCATAATTCACTAAATATTTTCAGGGCGATATTTCAATAATGACAATATTATTATTATTATTACTATTATTATTATTACTATTATTACTATTATTATTATAACGAAACAAAAACACAGAAATAAGTATTATTAGTCACAGAAATGGACTTTTTAAGAAGATCGGAATGAATATCAAAATTAGACAAAATATACAATAACAGAAAGTATGAATGTAGAAAAGGCATATTGTACAAGTGAGTGAAGTTATCCAACTAAGATGGTATGGGTAAATAATGAGAAGAAGGGACGCAGAAACAAACAAAGAAGTATTGAAATGGATACCTCCTGGAAAAGGAAAACGTGGTAGACCAAAGCTAACGTGGATAAAGGGAATTTAAAACAATATGAAGAAGAGAAATATGACAGAAACAGACACACAAGACCGGGAAGTGTGGAAGAAAAAAATTGAATATTTTGGTTGATATCTGTGTAAATAACAGAAACAACCCTGAATTTAAAAAATAATAATAGGCACTGATATTATTATCATTATCATTATTATTATTATTATTATCATTATTATTATTATTATTATCATTATTATTATCATTATTATTATCATCATTATTATTATTACCATTATTATCATTATTACCATTATTATCATTATTACCATTATTATCATTATTATCATTATTACCATTATTATCATTATTATCATTATTACCATTATTATCATTATTATCATTATTATTATTATTATCATTATTATTATTATTATCATCATTATTATTACATAATTTCTTACAATCAATTGCGGAAACCTCCTGGATTGTAGTAGGCCTATATTGAAGAAAATTTTCAAATCTACAACCCTATGAAGAAGTCTGGAGAGTTACAGTTCACTGAAGAAATATCCAGGATTGTAGCTTAATGTAGAGATACCCATAGTCAAACGTCCACTGAAAATTCTCCAGGATTACAAACCATTTCAGATATACTCCAGAGTTCGAGTTTTATTTGCAAAGCTGATATTGGATACAATCTCATTGATAATGTCTCACAAACAAATATACTGTCATTAAAAAATAAAACTAATTAAACTAATTCACTGGCACTATCGAGCCCTGAGGTTCATGGCCGCTCTCCATACATCCCTGTCCTGGACTAATAGTTTCTAATCATTTTCTGTATAATTCATCTCCTTCAATTCATAATTATTATTCTCCCATCTCATTTTTCGCCTACACACTGTGCACTTTCTCTCTGGTTTACCTAAAATAAGTTTCCATGCCCGTCGTTAAATAATAACACTTATGCATGATTTCGTTTTCACTGCAGTCCGCCAGATTTAAATAATCCATAGTAATTCTGCCCGAAGGCAGGTCCTTCACTGCAATCATAGCATTTTCATGCTATGCTTGCAGCTTTACTAGGGAATTGTGTAGGTGTGGTAGCTTCCCGTTGCTTTCCACACCGGTGAAGAATGATGGTGATGATGATGATGGCCATATGATTTCGGGGACCATTTGGGCCTTAAAGTTTTTCTGACATTTGTCTTACAGGTGAGGAAAAACCCCGATAAAAACCTCACCCAGAAAAACTGCCCCGACCAGGGATCGAACCCGGGCCCGATGCGTGACAAGGCAGCACGCTACCTCGAGACCACAGCGGTGGACGGTTTAAATAAATGAACAATGAAATTAGCGTTTTGCTAATTTAAGGATTAAAGGTATTGCCAATCAATTTTTTGCCTATATGACACAGGGTACAAATAAGGAGTTTCTTCTATTCCAAACCTATGAAATGTTTTGATAGACAGACGTGTTTTGTGTAAGGCCGGAAAAGCACTACAGAATTCCTTCTGGGTCAATCAGGTAGAATAGAGATGTTCTACTGTTTTTGTTTGTGAGTTGTGTAACATGGTGGTCATTCATTAGTTTCTTTTAATCCAAAGTTTTGTTTCGTGAACAAAATACTACAATATTCTGCAATAACATTTAAGAGTTCAGACGTATTGTACATTCAAAAATATTTTTTACAACGCTACTTTCATTATCTAGGAGAGGGAATAATCGATCTGATAGACGTATTCAATAACCAACTCACTAGCTCTACTGAACCCGGAGTTTCATGTCCACGTGGACAAACATCCCTATCCTGAACTAATGTTTTCCAATTCTCATCTTTCTTTATTTACCTTAGTTTAACCTCTCCCTATGTTGATACTTTTACATGTCCCACGTCATCCGTGACTTATAGGGAAATGAGCTGTCGGGACAGGATTTTAAACACACCTTGATTAGGAGCATGAATAGGGTTAGAAATCAATTTACTTTCATTTATCCCTCTCATGACAAACCACGAATATATTATATTACGATGCGGGGTTTTTAAACATTTTCCTTGATTCTGTAAAACACTTCACAAACGTGCATTGTAAGTTACATTATTTTTTGCGCGATGGTATTTTCAAAATAATAAATAATAGTAAAATATGAACATATTTGTTGGAAATATTTGCGTTCATTATAAACAGTTGACTAACGTTAACAGTGTGGGCAATGTTCATTAATTGAAAGAACAGGAGGCCGTAAGACCAATTTAGTGATAAAATGGCGGAAAGTACGTTTTTATTGTTTTATATCGTTTTAAATAAAGTTCAGTTAATTTAAAATGCAGTGATTTGTTTCATATAATGCATATCAACACTACCTTCTGGATATTTTTTGTATATACGTTATGTAGTGTAGCCTATATACCACATGAGAGTTTGTAATATGTAATATTACAGTATAGTTATTTTTATTACTGTATAGTTATTTATTCTGGCAACCCCGAAATGTAGGAAATTGAACTTTCAATCATGGTCGCCATTCCTGTAAGTACGACAAAAAACATTATCGCGCAAAAAATAATTTTAATAATCGGTTTCTTCTTGAAGGTCAGTTAATTGAAGTCGAATGAACAATTGCCCCAGCTATGATATATTTTTTAACCACAGAAGGACATCGATGGTCTCCCAAGATTAGTAATCAGCTCAATGTCAGGGCCATCTCCCAGACAACATGAACATTCAATCATTACTTGGGTTAAAATTTCATTACCAGGATATATTTAATGGTTTTCATAATATCCATACATCCACAGTAATTCTGCCCGAGGGCAGGTCTTTCACTGCGATCATATCATTTTCATGCTATGCTTGCAGCTTTACTAGGGAATTTAATTTTAGGTGTGGTAGCTTCCCGTTTCTTTCCACACCGGTGAAGGATGATGATGATGATGATGATGATAATGATAAGGATGGTGATGAAGATGGTTATGATGATGATGATGATGGCCATATGATTTCGGGGACATTTGTCTTACAGGTGAGGAAAAACCCCGATAAAAACCTCACCCAGAAAAACTGCTCCAACCGAGGATCGAACCCGCTGCGTGACAAGACAGCATGCTACCTCGAGACCACAGCGGTGGACTTTCATAATATAATATTATCATAAAAATTAATAAAATATAGCCTATAAATAGACGCTACATGATATTATATGTTTAAAACGTCTAGACCTATAAATAAGAAAAATAAATAACTAACTCAGTGGCACTGTCGAACCCGTTGGACCATGGCCGCGCGAACATAAACTCTCCACACATCCCTATCCTGAGCTAATATTTTCCAATAACCCCCTGTATAATATATTTCCCTCAAAGCATGGTTAATCTTTTTCTATGAACTGGGCGTTTTCTCTCAGGTTTTCCTACAATAAGCTTCCATGCCTATCTTTCGTTCCCCATTCGTGCCACATGTCCTTCCCATCGCAGTCTACGAGACTTGTCTGTTCTTATTGTTCTTCGTCATGGTTTTGGCTTATTTAATAGCCTGTTCCGGCTCCAAATTGCTGTTCTTTCCATCTTTTCTTTGGTCTTCCCAAACTTCTTCCTCGTGGTTAATAGTTGTATGCTGCTTTTGATAATCTATTCTCAGTCATCCTTGCTAAGTGTTCTTTCCAGTTTGTCCTATATTTCACCATTGTTGTATTTAATTCCTCTACTTTTAGTTATTCTCTTATTTCTGTGCTGTGTTTTTTGTCTGTTCTTTGATATCCTGCTATTGGTCTGAGGAATTTCATTTCAGCAGCTTGTATTCTGGCAGATTGTTGTGATGTCACTGTCCATGTTTCGGATCCGTAAGTAATAATAGGAACTGCCATTGACATGTATAATTTCATTATAGAGTCTTTCCTGGCTTTATTTTTCAAAGTTCTTTTTAGTGTTCCTGTTATATAATTAAACTTATTTAGTTTGTTATTTATAGCCTATCTGTTTCCGCTGTGTATGATATTTCGCAACCCAGGAAGTTATATCTTACCACCTGTTCTATTGGTTTATTTTCTAATATTATCTTTGTCCGAACTATTCTTATTACACCTGGTTTCTCATGAAGATCGTGCAGCTCAGTGTTATGCAGTTCTCCATTCGCCTGTCTGTTCATCTGTCTTTGGTCCAAACATTTTCCTGAGAACTTAATTCTAAAATACTCGTAATTCGAGTAAACAGGGGGAAAAAAGAAGAAATACTGTATTTGAGGTTAGAATATCATAAAGGGATGCTGCTATTTCGTACGGTATAATATTTTCGTTGATTTTTCTTCTGTTTTTAAATATCCTTTGGTGTGTTTTAGGATGTTTAAACTGTTATTTAAATTCTGATACCAATAACTAGCAGACACATTTTATTTAAAATAAATCATTTCCTGTGTAGACTCTTTGAATATTAATAATTATTTTTGTTAATGGTCAATGTATAGTGGACATCCCTGGAGGAGACCGCGCCACGCAGGAAACAGAACCGGCTGAGCCGCGCCTTGCTAATTCTCGTTGCATTTCTTCCGTTCCTCGCTTTAACTTTCATCTCACGCTTATTATTATACGATCCAGCGAGCCAGTTAAGAGGAAAGTATCATTTTCATTGACATATAACATTCCTACACGGAATCAATTTCATTGAAAATGTGCATTGCTGCTTTGCAATTATAGATTCTTTGATACTAGGTTTCAAGTCCTTGGGGTACTCTTCCTCCGGCGCTTCCAAGGACTCCCACAACACAAAAGAAAAGAGCAGAGCTTGTTTCAGTTTTGTCGGCACATTAAACATTTCTTAATTATGTGAATTCTTATTTAAGCTCTAAACGCTGAGATATTACGGTTATATCCTATTATTAAGATGAGTCAATTTTCACCCGTGAAGGTTATACTTTTTTTTTTGCGGGAAGTGGGAGGACTATATGGCATAGCTTTGTTAGTTAAGGCAATACGATATTAGCGGATTAGAGTCCTGATGGGATCAGGATTCTTAAACTTACCTAAACCTTCAGGCTGCATCATGACGCTGGGATCGACTCGACCTCTAACTGAAATCAGTATCATATTTATATGTTATAGATTAAAGGAGACGGTCTCGCAGGGCTTACAATTCGGCTAATAGCACGTGCTAATTGTCTAAAAATGTGGGAGCCTCAACCTCTTAATACTGTAAGGTCTGTAGTGGGATCACTTTGTGTTATCTATACATTTATTTTTAAATACTTTTCTTTTAATTTTAAAGGTAAAATTTCTAGCCATGTATGAAACAAATGTTGCCTAAATCAAAATATCTTCTTCTTAAGCCCTTTCCTTCCCTGTGCCGGGATTAGGGCGCTCCCTGATGATAACTTATTGGCCAAGTTAATTTAGTAACGCTCATTTACCCATAGATGTCAGCGAGTGATGGGGTCGGTCTCACGCCTCAATGAGAATATCGTGCTCAATAAGGTATTACAGGATAGGAAAAGGTCGGTAAATTTTCCACAGAGGCTTTTAATTCAATATATATATATATATATATATATATATATATATATATATATAATGTCCACCGCTGTGGTCTCGAGGTAGCGTGCTGCCTTGTCACGCAGCGGGCCCGGGTTCGATCCCCGGTCGGGACAGTTTTTCTGGGTGAGGTTTTTATCGGAGTTTTTCCTCACCTGTAAGACAACTTTAAGGCCCAAACAGTCCCCGAAATCATATGGTCATCATCATCATTATCGTTATCATTATCATCATCATCATCATCATCATCCTTCGCCGGTGTGGAAAGCAACGGGAAGCTACCACACCTACAATTCCCTAGTAAAGCTGCAAGCATTGCAAGAAAATGCTATGATTGCAGTGAAGGACCTGCCTTCGGGCAGAATTACTATGGATGGATATATATATATATATATATGTATGTGTGTGTGTGTATGTGTGTGTGTGTGTGTGTGAACATTCTTGCGGGAGCATTTTTTTTTTCGAAACCAATATCATTATATAGCAATGAATTAAAAAATGGAAGGTCGAGTTCATTAACAAACAATGTTTTATTTTCTCGACGAAGCTTGGTAAATGCCATTGAAATAAAACGGGAAGGGTATCTTTAAAAAATCGGTAAAACCTGACGATTAGATGAAGTGTTTCGACTGAAAGGCAATATATATTTAAAAAATTCTAGCAGCTGGTATGATTGTTTTTTTTTTGTAACAAAACTGAATACATTGTATCCTTCTTCTTCTTTTAAGCCCATGTTTCTCTTAACAGAGATTTAGGCGCTCTCCCCTTACAGGGAAGAATTTGAACCATACTAATTTAGTTACACTTGTTTTCGTATAGATGTCATTTGAGTGGTCCGTGGTCAGCGTTCCGCCTCATACTGACATCTAGGAAACCAAGGTAGTACTAGGACGGGAAAATTCGGTAAATTTTGCTTAGAGGCCTTTAAGGATCTTTTACGAGCCTGAAAATCTTCAGACTCGGGACCCACGGCTTAAAGTCCCTCCCGGAGGACTTGCTCCTTGGATTTTTCCATCCTAAAAAATCGATCGACCCCGGCCGGGTTTGAACCCGCTACCCTCGGGACCAGAGGCAAGGAGCATAACCACTAGTCTACCGCGGCTGACTATTGGATCCAATTAACAAAATAAATATATAGGCTATATTCCGTACACCAGTAAAATCAGACCACAAATTCAACTTGAGGAATTTGCTTAGTTTACGCATTTTCTAAACGAGGAACTTTTTTTTTTATCTTTTATACATATTTCTGGAAAATCGATGTTTAATTATTTAAATATATCTATATAAATCACCATTTTCTTTAGAAAAGCAGTATATTTGTCAATTCTGCACGATACTGATGATGCAAAATGTTCCACCGATCTGATACTCGGTAGGTACCTGACATGAGCCTGATAGGGGTCTATGGATCTTTAAGAGGGTAATATGTATTTACCTTGCAAGAAATTAAAATAAGGTTTTACAGACGAGTTGATATCGATCTTTATAATCTATGAACTAAAGTTAAACCGAGAGGACTATTATGTTAATAATATCTTTAATCGTTGTTAGTGGACCTCTAGACCACAGAGGAACAGAAGAATCGAATTCTCGAGATTACAATTTTCAGATTTTTCAGTTCAATATTAACCTCTATTGCGAAGTGTATTAATTAAAATGTACAGCCCTTGCACTTGTGACTTTACAATAGCTGGCTGTGTGCCGGCATCATTTCTATTGGTTTTATCAATAGGTTGAGAGCTTGTAGAGAAGGAAATTAAATTCACTTTACGATCGGACGTGTTCTAACCCAGTTGATATGATTTTATTGTCAAGGCCCCCGAGTGTTACGACCTGCAGGATGTCTGATATAACGTAGGTGGATGCTGCGAGCCATGGACCTTCCTGTCACTCCCTGCTGTTCCTGGTCAATTCCATCAGAGGTGAACCAATTAGCTCTGACCTAACAACTCTACCTGGGGAGCTATATTCTCACCTACTCCAACTTGTCTCATTGTTTTAAATATGGAGGCCGACAGGATGGATAGTTAAGGTCAGTTAAATATTTTAAATTATATGTTTGGAAGCAACAGAAGATAGATACAGGGCACGACGTACTGTAATTCGCTACAAGTCGGTAGGTCGCGAGTTCGATTTCCGACAGCGTCAGGCATTTGGAACTGACCTAAATATTCTGGAAGTACTATGACCCTGTGGTTGACTCAGCCTCTAACTGAAATGAGTACTAGACTAGGCCCATCACAATTTAGGAACCAAATACGTCTTTATGATCTACACCACAGCACATGTAAGACATGGCTATACTCTGAATCTTACACAATATCTGTGACTAGAGCATGGAATGCACTTCCCAGTCGTGTCAGGGACTGTCAATCATTATCAGTATTTAAATCCAAATTAACTGATATTTTAAGTTCCACACAATGAAAATATTAACTGCATAACAACGATATTCAACATTTTGTATGTACCTATAAATATTCATCTACGAAGCTTTTCTTTATTTTATTTTATTCCATGTTTTGTTAGTGTTAGCAAGTATTAGACCGTATCTACATTGCCCTTTGTTTAGTCTACATCATAATATTTTAAAATTGAAATAAGTATGTAATTTTTGTATGATTTTATTATTCAGTAGTTCAGTGGAAGAGAAGGTCCTATGGCCTTAACTCTACCAGCTTAAATAAAGCATTTATAATAATAATAATAATAATAATAATAATAATAATAATAATAATAATAATAATTATAATTATAATTATAATAATAATAATAATAATAATAATAATAATAATAATAATATAACAGTCAGGGTATTCTTCGTTTTTATATTTTTATTGGTCATAATTATAATTCTATGTTAATTAATTAGCTTCATAAATCAACAATATTTATATATTTCTTTCTTTTTTATCTTACTTTAACCTCTCCCTTTGTAGGTACTTTAACAGGTCCCACGCGAGGCCGGAACAGGCCGTCGGCCTAAACTATGAAAAGGAATAATAATACTATTAATAATAATAACAATAATAATAATAACAATAATAACAATAATAATAACTTCATTATTATGTTACCATATATATATATATATAGGCCCATATAAATAGCCTATATACATACTTTTTAACTATCCTTATTTTCTTTAATCATTTGTTAAATAATATATTTGTGCTCGTTGGTGACGCCATTCTTTTATTGTCGTTGATATTTTTTCCCTCACTTAGTTATTAATTAAATTACTGCAATATTTTATGTTTGTTTATGTGTGAACATGTTACTGTAAAAGCCCGAACCGCGGTAAATCCTAAAATTTTCCAGTAAAACCTAACCTAACCTAAGATTTATTGGTAAAACCTACGGTTAACCAACATACGGGCTTTTACATTAATATAACATCATTATAGCCTATATAGTGCCACCAGTTCATGGCCCAACAGCAGTTCAATAAATACATAGATCACAAAATAAGCATAATATAATTTTTATTATACAGAAACCTTTTAGGTGTTCTCCCAAACCGAATTTGTGCATACACTGAAGTGCATGCGGTCCGTAATTTAAGCATCCATTACTTGTAGAGAAGCATGCTGACATGCAAAGAAAATGACTTGGAATTAGCTCTGAATACAGCAATACATGTATGATCCGATTAACGAGGAATATAATGGATAGCTTTACAAGCTCGTTACAACAAATCAAAGAGTTTGAACGCCAGCAGCTAGGCATCATAGTTTCTTTTTTACTATTACAAATCTCAAGACATGAATTAGATCAGATGGCGGCTTGCGAGTATTAAGGGAGGCCACGACCCCCTCCACCCTTGATAACAATTAGCAGGTAATTACTGGAACATATCTCGTGGATGATTTTTTTAGAACACCTCCAAAACTACTTCGCTGACAGGTGGCCGAAGGAGAGCGACCTCCATCAACTGGTCCATTGTTCAACGTGTCAAAACGTCAAGAGACGGGCTCTTTTATAAGTCGCCCTATGCGTGACTAAGCGCGTCTATTGAGCGATGAACCATTATAATATGTAGTTACACAATAGTTCCAGTCATCAGTCAATCATATAGCAACCACTCTCAATGTCTCGTGCTTCATCAATGTCAGCCCATCATCCACTCTTTTACCTCAAATTCACTCATTTCCTTTATCACCAAGAATACACAATTTGCACTTCAAAACTCCACACTAATTTCCTCTGTACTACATGTCTATAATTTATAATGTTATTTTCCTTCTCCGACATGCGTGTCCCAAGAAATTTCATGCGACCAATTTAAATTTAACTTGATATTTCCTTGAGATTTCAGATACCAAAATAAATTTTCTAATTCAATAAAATGTCTTCAAACAACCATAAAAAAGAAGATATTTCTTAAACATTTAATTTGTGAAACTCAATTTCTCATGACGACTTATTTAAATGTGTTGGAATGCAGTGACAAAAATCATGCATAACGGTAAATTATTATTGCAGGTTACATATAATCTGACAAGTTTAAGTAATTTCTTACTGATTCGTTTTTCAACCGCTTTATAAATATAAAATAAAACCAATATATCTTATTAGTCGCGTTGTCAATGTAAGAACTAAATAATGTATTAACGCACAGGTATAAAACCGTGCATTAATATGAGATAAAATATTTTAACCAAACATAAGAAAAATTATATGAATTAAGTTACTTATAATTCTAAAACTTGAATTTGAAAAAAAACTTACAGAAGTGTCAAACCATTTATTTAAAAAATACCCACCATATGTCAATATATACATAACTGCAGTTTATGCACACACAGATATATATATATATATATATATATATATATGTCCACCGCTGTGGTCTCGAGGTAGCGTGCTGCCTTGTCACGCAGCGGGCCCGGGTTCGCTCCCCGGTCGGGGCAGGTTTTCTGGGTGAGGTTTTTATCGGGGTTTTTCCTCACCTGTAAGACAAATGTCAGGAAAACTTTAAGGCCCAAACCGTCCCCGAAATCATATGGCCATCATCTTCATCATCATCCTTAACAATACCATCATCATCATCCTTCACCGGTGTGGAAAGCAACAGGAAGCTATCACACCTACAATTCCCTAGTAAAGCTGCAAGCATAGCATGAAAA
The DNA here is from genome assembly GCA_030220185.1 of Diploptera punctata. Lineage (NCBI taxonomy): Eukaryota > Metazoa > Arthropoda > Insecta > Blattodea > Blaberidae > Diploptera > Diploptera punctata. The sequence goes on from JASPKZ010007231.1 coordinate 572,547, forward strand.
TGCTATGATTGCAGTGAAGGACCTGCCTTCGGGCAGAATTACTATGGATGGATGGATATATATATATATATATATATATTTACTTATTTATTTAACAAATTTAACAAAATTTCAAAATACTTGAATAAAGTACCGTAGAGATGTCATAAAATCCGTATCATAAAATAAAATATGTGTCTTAACATGCTTTCGACAGTTACAAATGACGTATTCTGTCATGGTTGTTCATATCTTTTACCCACTATCAAGTAAAACAAAACGAAGGAATGGTGATAAGACGAAATGGGCAAATACATATATTAAATAAAGTACTAATGGTGAAGGCATAACATGATGTTGGGCTTAATGCTGTACTCGTATTTAATTGATACAATTTATGTGCAGCATACAAAATATATGCAAAAATGATCAACCAAAGATTAACAACTATAGTAGACGCAATTACATCAGAAGAGCAGACAGGTTTTAGGAAAGGAAGAAGCTGCACAGATAACGTATTCACTTTCAAACAAATAATAGAGAAGCGAAGAGAATTCAACTTAGAGACGAACATCCTCTTTATAGATCATAAGAAGGCCTTTGATAAAGTGTCTAGACCAAAATTATGGAACATATTAAGTGAAAAAAAAAAAAAAAGGAATTCCACTACATTTGATAGCAGTAATTAAGAAAATGTATGAGAAAACAAAAATAAAAATAAATCAAAGGGAACCAATACATATAACAGGAGGAGTTAGACAAGGTTGTCCACTATCAACCACTCTTTTTAACATTTATTTTGACATGATAAGATCTTGGAAGCAAATGACGACTGGGGGAATTAACTTAGGAAATATAGTAATAAAAACAGTAGCCTTTGCAGATGACCAGATTTTAATAGCTAAAACAGAGGACGAACTACAAATAATGCTATATAAACTAAATGAAATATAAAAAAAATACAACATGGAAATATAATCAGAAAAAAAATGGCCATCAAGGGCAATCATCCAGTTCGGACATAATATTAGAAAATAAACCAATAGACCAAATGGCAAGATATAACTTCCTAGGTTGCGAAATATCATATACAGCGGAAACAGATATAAATAATAAACTAAATAAGTTTAATTATATAACAAGAACACTTAAAAGAACTTTGAAAAATAAAGCCAGGAAAGACTCTGTAATGAAATTATACAAGATAATGGCAGTGTCTATTATTACTTATGGATCCGAAACATGGACAGTGACAACACAACAATCTACCAGAATACAAGCTGCTGAAATGAAATTCCTCAGACCAATAGCAGGATAACAAAGAACAGACAAAAAACATAACACAGAAATAAGACAACAACTAAAAGTAGAGGAATTAAACACAACAATAGTGAAATACAGAACAAACTGGAAAAAACACTTAGCAAGGATGACTGAGAATAGAATGCCAAAAGCAGCATACTGCTATTTGCCATGAGGAAGAAAAAGTTTGGGAAGACCAAAGAAAAGTTGGAAACAACAGCAATTTGGAGCAGGAACAGGGTAGTAAATAAGCCTAAACCGTGATGAAGAAGAAGACAATGCATGTATGTTCCAAGACAAGAAAGTCAAATTGTATTACAGTATTACTAGTAAATTACTTAAACCTGTGTACTGTTCATGATTTTTTTAAATTTATATAGGAAATACTGTGCTATAGGCCTACTTAATTTTAACTAATATAAACTCCCTTCAACTGAAAAAAAAATAGATTAATAATAATAATAATAATAATAATAGTTAATAATAATAAGTTAATAATAATAATAATAATAATCTTCTTCTTCATTTTCCCTTCACGGGCTAGACAAAATGCCTCTTCCGCCTCACAGTTGTTCTGTCCATTTTTTCACTGGCCTTCCTACATTCCTTGAACCTCTTGGCTAGTAGTTAAATGCTGTTGGTAATCTTGTTACGTTCATTCTTTCTACATGTCTAAACTATTTTTCTATATATTCTTTGATTTTTATCATTCAATGGATATGTATTTAACTCTGTTCTTATAAGTTATATTCATTCTTTATCCGATCCATTCTTGTGCAGCGTTTTGTTCTTCTAAGGAAGTTAATTTCTACGCTTTATATTCTACTTAGTAATTTTTTGGTCATTACCCCCCATAAAGTAATGCAGGAACTACCAATGTTTTATAAAACTTCAATCTAGTATCTCTTCTTGTTTTGTTCTTTAATGTTCTATGTGTAGTTCCACATATCATTTGAAATCTTGACAGTTTCACATTTACGTCTCTTTCAGTTTTTTTTTTTGTTTATAGCAAAATTACAACCCAGATAATTAAAATTTGTTACTTGTTCCAGAGGTTTGTTTTCTATTATGATTTTTGACCTATATTTACTTCCCCAAAATGCCATTATTTCTGTTTTTTCCTTTGATATTTTAAAATTGTATTCTTTACATAACTGATTTGATTGATGTAAAGAGTACTGCAAATTATTTTCATTTTCTTGAATAATAACTACATCGTCAGCGTACATTAAAACATTTAATATTTTTAAACGGTCCATTCTTATATCTACATTAACATTACTTTTCCAATTTTGGATGATGTCATTAATACAAATTAAAAAGTGTAGGTGATAAACTACAGCCTTGTCTTACATCTCTATTTATTAAAATTGGTTCGATCTTTGATGTGCCTATATGTATTATAATTTGAGATTTTTCATATTAATAATAATAATAATAATAATAATAATAATAATAATAATAATAGTAATAATAGTAATAATAATAATAATAATAATAATAACAATGCTTTATTTTAGCGGGCAGAGTTAAGACCATAAGGCCTTCTCTTCCACTCAACCAGCGAATAGTAGTATTATACAAAAATTACATACATATTACAATTTTAAGATATTATTAAAATACAGACTAAACAAAATACAATGATGATGTGGTCCAATACTAGCTAACACTAACAAAAAGATGTAATATAATACAATTAAAACAATATAAAATAAAATAAGTAGCTTCCTGGATGATTATTTATAGAATACTGTACATAGTTGTTATGCAGTTAATGTTTTCATTGTGTCGAACTTAAGATATCAGTTAATTTGTATTTAAATACGGAATGATAGTGATTGACAGTCCCTGACATGACTGGGAAGTGAGTTCCATGCTCTAATCATAGATATTTTGTAAGATTCAGAGTATAAACATCTCCTGTGCTGTGGTATCAAAAGTAAAGAAGAGTCTTTTGATCTTGTTCCTAAATTGTGATGAGCCGATACATTTTGAAAACGTGTTGACAAATAGAATAGATGTAATTTAAAACCCACGTGACCTTGGAGCTTTCCGTTGGCTCTTGATCTTATAAAAGATTAAAGCAATAAAATCTGTACTTGAGAATATAGTTGTCCTCGACTAATTAAAATTTCAGTTAAAACTCGTAGGCTTCAGCTGTAGAAAATTTAAAAATTGGTAGGATTCGCGGAAACATGTTCCATCTTCAGCTGTTGGAAAATAATCTTTCTAACAAATGAAGATGAAATATGTTTTGAAAGGCCTACGAAGTTTTAACTGAACTTTTAATTAGTTGAAAACGAATGAAATCTCAGGTACAAACTTTATTACTTTAACAATTTATATAGTAATCTTAATGGTTGGTGATTCAAAATGACGTTAAACGTATTGTCTCAAACTCATTACAATTCATTACACATTTCATCTGATATAACCAAAAGATCTAATGAAAAGTTTCGATTTTATTTTCAACTGCTCCATTTTTTGCAGAAGTTATCTGTAAGTTACACTTAGCAGTTTACGTGCATTCTGTAAATGTGGGTCGTAAGCATGTTGTGAGGTAGCATCTTAGGGTCAACAATGGTGGAAATTCAGAGTGTGGAAGAAATGAGAGTTAAGATTTCCCACATTCGAAAACTAAGATAAACTAAAGCTCATACAGATAGGGAATTTTAACAATAGGCGATCAGGAATTTTACTATAGACTAAATTAAAGTAATAAATAATAACAGTAAAAGTAACGGTTTTATTCGTGGTAAGTTTGACAGTTGTGAAACACGCACAACACGAAATTTTAATAAACATAATGTATACTAGAGAGTGATATTAAAGTGGCAGAACTGACCGGAGTCGTGACTGCCTGCGTCCTGCTGCCTGTCATTTATAAACATCATCCTTCAAAATGGACCGGTAAACCACTTAATAAAGAGCAGTGACACCCCACCCAATAATAACACTCCACTCGTGTTTCACAATGTATTTTGTTGCAGGACTTTTTACTTTTTTTCAGTTTATCAAAACAACTAATTTAGATATGAATGCTGTAGGACTTTAACAGCTATACAGAGTGTAATTAAATTCCCATTCAGACTTTGAGGACGTGTAGTGGGGATCAAGACAATTACTTTTAGCATAGGAACTCATGTCCGGAAAAGTACCATTTTGCCGCTACACGCGTACCATAACACACGTTCAACTCTAAAGGCGCTAAAGGGCCCTGCAAGTTCTCCCAACTTGACCCCTGTGGGGGTCACATGAAATTCCTAATTTACGAGATCACTGTGGCATCCGAGGAAGACCTACTGGCGCGGGACCCGACGACGAGCAGCAGGCGTCTGAGAGAGCATCTTGTGCTGTGATAATTTGCGTGTAGCAGGAAAACTGTATGTGCCTATGTTAAAAGTAACCGTCTTGGCACCTACTACACATCAGCAAAGCCTGTAAAGGGAATTTTGTTACACCCTGTATAATGAAATAGCTGTAAAAATATGTTACATAAAATAATTAAAAACTCGTCAACCGCTGTGATCTCGGGGTAACGTCGTTGCCTCGTATGCAGCCAAGTTCGATTCCCGTTCAGAACAAGTTTCATGGGTGAGGTTTTTTTCTGGAGTTTTCCTCACCTCTAAGACAAATGTTGGGAAACTTTAAGACTCAAATGTTCTCGGAACATCACCTGGTCATCGTAATCACTAATAAGCATTATATCATATTCGCTTTGATTCGTTTGGATGAATGAATGAATGAATGAATGAATGAGTGAATAGTGTGTCTTCTATTAAATGTTCGTGCTCTTTCTCGAAAGTGGCCCCTAGTATTGAGCTGATCACTCATCCAGGGAGGCCCTCCATGTCTCTGTATGGTCAAAAAGTATGTTTATAGCCCAAAGTTAAAATTTCTCTCCCGATAAGTCTTTTTTTTCTCTCTGTAAGTCTGTATTGCGTGTGACATGTAAAAGTACCTACAAAAAAAGAGGTTGAACTAAGGTAAAGAGAAAGTGTGTGATATATATATATATATATATATATATATATATATTTAAAAATCAAATAACTGCACAGCACAGATCTGTTTTATTATTAAGTACCAATATATTTATCAAACTCCAAAACATGTAACAGTACCAATGTAATAAGGACAACAATTTCGGCACAAGTTTTACTGAATATTTCTGGGGATCTTTTCAATGCAACAAAGCTCAAATGACAATAGTTTTATTTTTGAATGTCAAAAGATTTTAATGAAGTTTCGTTGTGTTGCAATCATATCAATTCCAATATTCATTGCAATTGAAAAAAAAAAAAAAAACTCACTGTCAGTATCAAACCCGGAAGTTCATGGTCACGCGGACATAACCCCTCCATTCATCCCTATAGTAAGCTAATATTTTCTAACCATTCTCTGAAATACTCACCTTCGTCAAACCGTTCTTAACTTCACTCTCCCATCCGATCTTGGTCTTCTTATTGGGTAAATATCTTGTGGATTTCGAACAAGAAATTTCCACGTCTCTCTTTCATTCCAAATTCATGTCACATAAACTTCCCCTTGTAATTGACGAGATTTAACTTTATCATTACAAGGTTTCCCATACATATTATGGACCTAACTGTTATGTAGTGTTCTTCATTCACCTGTATATTTACCACTCTATGGTCTAAAATTTTTCCTAAGCACTATGTTTTCAAACAACTAAAACAATCACCATTTTATATAAGAGAAATTGGAGCTGATAATGTCCTTGTAATTTATAATGCCATGTGTTTCCAGGGGGGCACGCCGTAGCGTAGTGGTTAAGGCACTGAGCTACAAGCCAGAGGGTTGAGGGTTCAAGTCCCGTTGGGGTCAGGATTTTTAAACTGACCCAAATCCTCTGGTGGCACTATGGCCCTGGGGTCGACTCAGCCTCTAACGTAAATGAGTACCAGACGATTGTTCTGGGGGTAAAGGCGGCCGTCACGCAGGGCTGACAACCCGGCTGACATAAAGTGCCGATTGTCTAGAAAAAGTGGGAGCCCTAACCTCCTACTACCCCAAGGGCCCCCGGGTCTGTTGTGGGATCACTTTACTTTTGGGGCACGCCGTAGCGTGGTGGTTAAGGCACTGAGCTACAAGCCGGAGGGTCGAGGGTTCAAGTCCCGTTGGGGTCAGGATTTTTAAACTGACCCAAACCCTCTGGCGGCACTATGGCCCTGGGGTCGACTCAGCCTCTAACGGAATTCAGTACCAGACGCTTATTCTGGGGGTAAAGGCGGCCGTCACGCAGGGCTGACAACCCGGCTGATATAAAGTGCCGATTGTCTAGAAAAAGTGGGAGCCTTAACCTCTTACTACCCCAAGGGTCTCCGGGCCTGTTGTGGGATCACTTTACTTTACTTTATGTGTTTCCAGAGTTGAGCCAACGTTTAATTTCTTTCAGCACTCTTTCTATTTTTAACATTATTATTCCTTGACATTTCAATACCGCCACTTCTTCGAATTTTCCCCTGTTTTTTGTGTCCCATTTAATAATGTATTTCTAATGTTGGCACCGATTTAGTTTTATTGATATTGATTTCTAACTTCAATAATAATAATATTAATAATAATAATAATAATAATAATAATAATAATAATAATAATTACATAGCCAAAAAATGAGGGAAATATGGAGTCAAAGGAAATGCATCTAAGTGCTTTGGTAGTCCTACATAGGTTCATTCAAAAATAAATAATAATAATAATAATAATAATAATAATAATAATAATAATAATAATTACATAGCCAAAAAATGAGGGAAATATGGAGTCAAAGGAAATGCCTCTAAGTACTTTGGTAGTCCTACATGGGTCCATTCAAAAAGGAATAATAATAATAATAATAATAATAATAATAATAATAATAATAATAATTACATAGCCAAAAAATGAGGGAAATATGGAGTCAAAGGAAATGCCTCTAAGTACTTTGGTAGTCCTACATGGGTCCATTCAAAAAGAAATAATAATAATAATAATAATAATAATAATAATAATAATAATAATAATAATAATAATAATAATTACATAGCCAAAAAAATGAGGGAAATATGGAGTCAAACGAAATGCATCTAAGTGCTTTGGTAGTCCTACATAGGTTCATTCAAAAATAAATAAATAAATAATAATAATAATAATAATAATAATAATAATAATTACATAGCCAAAAAATGAGGGAAATATGGAGTCAAAGGAAATGCCTCTAAGTACTTTGGTAGTCCTACATGGGTCCATTCAAAAAGAAATAATAATAATAATAATAATAATAATAATAATAATAAACAGAAGCTTATCTGTACATGAAATCATAACTCAAATTTATATTAATTTGCTTTAATTTATGGGAACGATGTTGTGGTAATTGGAAGAAACCTCTTCTTGTTGAACCAAAATGTGTTAAAAAAAAAGAATATTAATTAGGTAGTGAGAAACAAGTGTTCCTAATAACAGAATGTGTTTTAACATTCAGATCTGGTTCTAGGATTAAACATGCGATATTTTGTTCGGCGGAGATATTCAAAATGAGCATATAACAGATGGTACAGTTCACTCCTGCTATGATGTATGGGGCTGAAACAAGCACGAAGACAGCTTCTGCATGGCTTCCAGGTATGTAAGCACCACGGCTGGAGTCCATTCCTCGTGCTATTCTATCCGAGAATCGCTTTTCACATAAAATTGCACCGGTTTACATTTTATATGCTTGAATCGTTGGCTATTTTCACTTAAAACAATCTTCGTTATAAATCAAATCAACATATAGCTATAAATTTACTTGAAAATTAAATAGTATCATCCTACTAACACTGTATATTAGAAACAAGCTGAGAAAATGCATCATTAAAGTCTTTGAACAATTTAAAGTGGAGCTTTATTTATATATGTTATCAAGGAACACAAAAAATAATAATTAGCTTGATTGCACAGGCGTGTATTTTATTTCCTTCGTTCCTTCTTCTTTTTTAGTACATTTTTCGTTAAGATACTTTAGTGAATAAGGCCAACCTAAAGTACAATCATTTATAAAATTTACATGAACATAGGATAGAACAGTGAAATACTTTTTTTAAAATTTTGTTTTCCTCATCAGAGATAGACCCTATGATCTCCTATGGCCTTAATTTCATTAGGTAAAATGTATTATTATTATTATTATTATTATTATTATTATTATTATTATTATTATTATAGTCCACCACTGTGGTCTCGAGGTAGCGTGCTGCCTTGTCACGCAGCGGGCCCGGGTTCGATCCCCGGTCGGGGCAGTTTTTCTGGGTGAGGTTTTAATCGGGGTTTTTCCTCACCTGTAAGACAAATGTCAGGAAAACTTTAAGGCCCAAACGGTCCCCTAAATCATATGGCCATCATCCTTATCATTATCATCCTTACCATTATCATTATCATCATCATCCTTCACCGGTGTGGAAAGCAACGGGAAGCTACCACACCTACACAATTCCCTAGTAAAGCTGCAAGCATAGCATGAAAATGCTATGATTGCAGTGAAGGACCTGCCTTCGGGCAGAATTACTATGGATGGATTATTATTATTATACGTTCATCATCAGATGTGTACGTACAATGTACTATGTGTTTTCTATTATTAATTTCTTGGCGTTAAATATATATATATATATATATATATATATATATATATATGGTATGATAAGAAAAAGTAAATGCCTGGACGGGATTCGAACCACTAGACCAATGAGGCCGACTGTATATTTATATGTAGGCGTATATAAAGTTATAAGTCCACTGCTGGGGTCTCGAGGTAGCGTGCTGCCTTGTCACGCAGCGGGCCCGGCTTCGATTCCCAGTTGGTACAGGCTCCTGGATAAGGTTTTTTTCGGGATTTTTCCTCACCTGTAAGACAAATGTCAGGAAGCTTAGGGCCCAACGGTCCCCGAAAATCATCCTGCCATCATCATCATCCTTATCATTATCAGCATCATCCCTCACCGGTGTGCAAAGCAACGGGAAGCTACCACACCTATAATCCATTAGTAAAGCTGCAAAACATAGCAGGAATATGCTATGATTGCAGTGAAAGACCAGCCCTTGGGCAGAATTACTATAGGTAGATAGATAAAGTTATAACAAATTGTTTGGTTGAAGAGAAACCTTCATATGAAGGAAAATTTGTATTTAAAAAAAATCAAATCACCATTACTTTACGATATTTAATGTTACTTTATGATGGCATAAAGATAAAATAAATAATCATTTTATTTTACCACGGCTTGAAGACAGCAACAATACGAGTGTTATAAACTTTTGCACTTGAATTGTTTTTTTTTAAGAAAGTTAGCAAAAAAAAAATAATAATCATCCCAAGCATTCATAGATTTTTTTCCGAGGGTCGAAGTTGTGAATCGGATAACCGGCCTAAACAAGTCTAACCCCACGCAGGGCATGATCTTGTAAACTGGATCACAAGCATGATCTCTTCTCACGAGACGGCAAGTAGTTTAATGACGTCACTAAGGTCACTTATGTGCCGAATAGTCGGCTGACCTCTCTCTACTAAATAACAGTTTCCTGTAGAGATGAGTCCAAGACGTTCTCACTGTCAAGCACACATTGTATCGATGTGTAATTGGCAATCCCGACTTGACCTGGGGCAAAATAATGCAGTCTCCAGTAGATTCAATTTAAATTTCCAAGATGACAGAAAATGTTAACACTGTGGCTCCGTAGCGCAGGTGGTTAGACACTCTCCTCTCCCCTGGTTCCGATTTCGCGTTTCGGTTACTCTACATGGGGTTCGTGATGGACAAATCGCAGCCAACATTAGTTTTACTAGGAGTTTAACCCATTTTACCTGCCAACAACTTTATTTCAGCACTTCTTCCACACTCGTCTTACTCATTTCGATCATTTCATTTCATCTCCCCTGTGATAATGCGACATTCTTTGCATATCACAGAACATCAGTAATAGGATCATTTCATCTCATCCCTCAACTTGACATTACGCCGGACATTAGTATAGCAGATCTCGCAATTTGCGACCTTCTGAGAAGATTACTAATTGCGACGTCAAATTCTGGCCATAGGTAGATCAAGCGTCTAACTGGGCAATAAAATTGGACACATTCATCCTCCGTATCGGAAAAAAAATACGAAACAACAGGTTGTTCTCCCAAGATATTATCATTTAATCAGGGACAGATTATTCTAATTGAATAATGTGTTCTAAAGTTTGCCATGCATTTATGCAATTGACCCTAAGGTATTACCATATAAAAATATTTTTTTCCTTGTATCTTGTAAGCCCTTGTTTCCTTTAAAGAGATTTAGGTGCTCTCCCTCTACAGGGAAGATATTGAACCATACTAATTTAGTTACACTTGTTTTCGTATAGATGTCATTAGAATGGCCCATGGTCAGCGTTCCACCCCATACTGACATCTAGGAAACCAAAGTAGTACTAGGACGGGAAAATTCAGTAAATTTTGCATGGAGGCCATTTTATTGAGGCTTAAGGATCTTTTACGAGCCTGAAAATCTTCAGACTCGGGACCCACGGCTTAAAGTCCTTCCCGGAGGACTTGCTCCTTGGATTTTTCCATCCTAAAAAATCCATCGACCCCGGCCGGGACCAGAGGCAAGGAGCATAACCACTAGTCCGCCGCGACCGAATCTATTTCCTTGTAGGCTAATCATAAAAAATAATAACTGGAAGAATATATGTTTTATATATTTTCAGTTTAATATTTTGGGACGACAATATACTCAAATACATCATAACATGCGCTTCCAGATTTAAGCCTATGTTTATTTTTTTCTCTACCTCATACCTTCTGTAGTTTTGTTTCTAGATATTTTAATTCCGCCACTTCTTCAAAATTTCCCTCATTTGTTGTTAAGTGTCCATTCCCATTTAAAAATGTAACCAGGTATTTCATTTATCGGATGCGCAGTATGATATTACAATAATTTGTTTGGAGGAACTGCCAAAAATTATATGAAGAACAATTCCAAGTTTATTAATAAAACTATTTATAAGAGATCATGCAACTTTTTATGAATATTGGTACTTGTATTTTTGAGAAATTCTAAGCTGTATTGTGAAACTTAGCAGACCGCGAACATCCAAGTTGATATGAATTGGAAGCAGTAACAGAGTCTGACAGTTATAATTTTGAGCAGTGACAGCATCGTGCGATGTGATTTCAATAGTTGGGAAGATCGGTGAGAATTCAAGTAGACAATATCGTGCTGTCTTTCTCGGTCTCTACTTCCTGGATCACGCGACATCTGCGGGAAGCCTCACGAACTTTTCAGCACGCTTTTCGGTTAACCAAAACCGCGCCAATAGACAAGAACTTCGTACCTTCTACATTTCAAATTCTGCCTGATTAAAGGTTCGAACCCAGAGTTTGATATCAACAGTGGAACGAAGAGAGAGTTTCTTCACTTTCTCGGATCTAAAAAAATCCTAGATTCATATTTACAAAGAGTGCCAAGAATTTCCCTAAGGCCCATTAAGGGTCATTTCCATTAATTCATTATTATTTAATCGGTGGAAAAAAATCACAAATCAAAGAAGCGTTACCCTGTAAGATTTTTAATTAACTTTATTATATGACAATACTATCTATAGTAATTCTGCCCGAGGGCAAGTCCTTCACTGCAAATATAGCATTTTCATGTTATGCTTGCAGCTTTACTAGGGAATTGTAGGTGTGGTAGCTTCCCGTTGCTTTCCACACCGGTGAAGGATGATGATAATCATAAGGATGATGATAATCATAAGGATGATGATAATCATAAGGATGATGATGATAAGGATGATGATGATGGCCATATGATTTCGGGGACCGTTTGGGCCTTAAAGTTTTCCTGACATTTGTCTTACCCCGATAAAGCCTCACCCAGAAAAACTGCCCCAACCGGGGATCGAACCCGGGCCCGCTGCGTGACAAGGCAGCACGCTACCTCGAGACCACAGCGGTGGACAGATGACAATACAATTATTACATATTATTATTATTATTATTATTATTATTATTATTATTATTATTATTATTATTAATCTATTTAGGTCGGAAAACTTTCAGATTTCACTTATGATCTTCGACCATGAGATATATATCAACTTGTAAGCCTACACTAATATTATATGGGGCGGTTAGAAGCAAAGGAGTGCAAGTTTAAGTTTTGCAATATTGAGAAAAACAGGTTCAAAGTTGAAATTGTATAATAAAATCATAGGTAATTGAACAACAGGAGATTTATACATTCATACTTTATCTACTCCTAACTCATACACTTATATCTCTTTGCAACCAAATAAAATTATGATTCAAAAGTGGGGAATGAAAGAGGGGCATGAAAAATTCTTGTAGAAAACCCAGGGAAATTTCTTGTAGGAAACCAGAGGGAATAACGCTAGCTGGTAGACCAAAAATGAGTTGGGAGAATAATATTAACCATGATTTGAGTGAAAGGGAGAAGATTGGAAAACATTAGCTCAGGATAGGGATTTGTGGAGAGGTTATAACCTACGGTTTCGATATTGCCAGTGAGTTAGTTAGTTATGACCTAAGTGTTTTTTGGAGTATCAAGAGATATAGGCCTATATATTATGTTCTCGTTTATACTATATATCATATAATTATCTCATAATGCCACAATTTGAAATTAATTTATAATGTTTTCTTTAACGAATTTATTCACACTTAGGTTTTCTAAAACATTGCTTTTTGTTAACTAATTTTTTATTTCCCCTCAATATTTTTAAAACAAATGCAGAATGATTAAAATTTGATAAAATATTATAATTATAAAATGTTATATATAAAGTGCTATTCGTAATCTTGTAATAAAAGACTGAAAATTTCAGCGAATTATTTACATAACAGCGAGAAATAAGGCAGTTTCCATCATCGTAAAGGAAGTAAAGCTTTCTGTATTCTGTGTGATTGATATTTCTCGTTTCCTATAACTTTAACTCAGTAAGTTTAAAAACCGTTAATAATTTATGTCATACTGCCAAGAACTTGAAATGAAGTACGAAACTTGAAAATTGAACGTGTACTTTCTCCGTAAAAACGTGAAGAGAATGGATTACAAAAGTTACTAACACGTGATCTAGAAGCTCTGCAAGTAATGAGGGGGCAATTGTTATTAGAGCGCCTCCTTCCTGATTGTCAGAATACTTGTTTACCAGCAACATGAAAATAATATATTTTAAAACAACAAAATAATAAGCTCTCCTTTCAAATTTTATCGGTAATATGCTGCATATATTTTTGATCTTGCTATGCAAGTAGGGTTTGAAACGGACATTATACAGACTCTTGATTATTATTGCTATAAATACAGTAAATGTCTGGGATCGTTATGTTCCATGATATTAAAAAAAAGTTTAACTAGCCTACAAATATTTCACCAAAACAAGAAGTAAGTTTGTAACTGCACTTAACGTGTCTATTTCTGTTCCGCAGGTAATATTAGCACTTGAGCAAATTCTTAAACTTGACACAGCCCTGTGACACGAGACCAATGACTTTTATCTTTCTCTCTGCATTTTCCTTGTCCTGAAATATCAATCTCCTAGGGAAACTTGGATTCAGAGGCGAAGAATTACCTCAAGAAATCAAAACCAGATGTAGGCCTGTAGTTACTGTCCTATTTCAAATTAAAGCATAAATACAATTTAAGAAAAAAAATTCATAATTCAAAATAAATATGCATAGAATCCAGTGGAAATACTGTTATTTTAATACTTGAGACAAATTAATAAACAGAAGAAACAGAACTTAAAAAAAAGCCCACAGTAAAAAAAAAAAAAAGAAGAAAGGTCTAATAAAATAATTTCAAATAAAATATAAGAGGTGCTTTAATTTGAAGGTAACAGAAAAATCTTTATCTTTGAGAAATTCAGATATCTTTGACAGAGAGAAACATAGTAATTTCAAATTAATTATGGAGACTATTTCTCATGCCCCAAATGGGGATCAATGACCAATCACGTTTCAATGATTTCTGTTTTACAACCAATCAGAGTCGTGTTTCACCAAATATTTATCAGTGTTATAATTACCATATTAAAGAAAGCTCCTCCTTACAATATTGCGTTCCTTTGGCAATAAATAGTATGATCTGGTTGCAGTGATAAACAAATGAAGCAGTAGAAGCGTACATATCGTTTCTCATTTGTTTTCAAACATCGCCGTTTACATTAAATATATAAATATTTTAAAATAACTATAGTTAAATAATGATTTATGAGTAAACAGCTTAATTTTATTCGTTAAATAGTCCTAACAAATGCCACTCTTGATTTCCAAATTCTCTAGATAAATTCACTCCTCACTTCGTGAGTCGTGAATTTATCGATAATTTAGAAATCACTCGTGGCATTACTTATGATAAGTACGGTCCTATTAATATACTAATAGTTATAATGTAATCATTTAAAACTGTGCAAAATAATATATTTTATCACCAAAACATTCTAAATATTTCTCTTTACAAACAAATTCTATAGAACAATATTTAAATACGTCTACTCATATGAAATCGACTTAAAATCTAAGGAAAGACAAATTATTCACTGTGGAATCTTATTTTAAAGGAGGAAAGAAGATTACGAGTATTTGAGAATAAAGTTCTTAGGACAATTTTTGGACCAAAGAGAGAGTTGAAGAGACAGGTAAAATGGACAAAACTATGTAACCGTGAGCTACATGGTCTTTATAAGTAGCTAGATATTATTAGAACAGTTAAGTCTCGTCGATTGCGATGGGCAGGACATTTGCCACGAATGGACAAATGAAAGAGATGCATGGATGCTTCTTCTAGGAAAACTAGAGGTAAAACGCCGAGTTGGTAAACCAAGAATGAGGTGGGAGAATAACATTAACCATGATTTGAGGGAAGTAGATTATAGCCGGAATGATTGGAAAAACACTAGCTGTTTCATTATGTCCGAGCGGATATGAACCTATGGGTTCGATATAGCCAGTGAATTACTAAGTTTTGCATATGTTTACCAACCCTATTTAAATTGTCAGATGTGAGAAAAATGAAAGAAGCTTTTCTCGCAAATCAACAGTGCAGACACATGCAAGATACAACCGTGACTAAAGGGGGAGAAATACAATTCTAACATCTTGCACCTTAAAACTGTCATCACTTGTGAAGGAGAAAAAAAGTTGTCTTGTTTTGCGCACACTCTGCTATTTTTGGCATTTGGATGACTGACGATCAGCAGAAGTCCTCTCAATTCGAAATGTGGCATAAACTTTGTCGGTCTCAGGAAGATATTATTAGAGTAGACTCAAAAAAATACAAATTTTGCCTCTTGTTACCAGTCACATTTATAAACGAATACTGTATTCAGTTTATGTTTGGCGCGAGCTATGTTATTGAAATATTGAAGTAAAAACTGTGTAAATCTATGAATGTACCATTTCTTACAAATTTATTAGGAATATACTGTAGATAGCATACACTTCACGATATTGGCCAAAGGTTGAAAATTTTCCTTCGCAAAAATACCGTTTACTACTCTGTTAAACAGAATATCGTTTATCCGGTCCGCTTTAATCCGGGTCTCCGATTTATCCGTATCAATTTTGGATTGTTTTTTGTAAATTCATTAGACTCTAGAGTAGACCTACTATGTGAAGTGTCAAAGTTTTTCGTGATGTTAGTTTTCCTTTAGAAATTGATGTTTAGCAAGTTTAAATATCGGGAAGAATTCGGCGGTACTGATGCTTGTACGAGTAAAACGCCTCTGCATTCTTACTGCTTGTAAAATTAATATGAGAAAAAAAAACGCCCATTATTTAGGCCTAATTGGACAGTAGAAACGGCAAAACTAACGTGGTTTAAATACTGAATTTAAAATTGTATAAACGTACCTGAGCTACTCATTCATCCTCCATTACTGTTTTAAATTGGGAACGTCTTTCTGACTGTCGTCCATCTTCAGTGTATGTTCAGTACAGTTTTTCTCGTGAGGATTTTGTAAAGGAGGTTGTATCAGATGGATATTCAACAATCTTCAGTTATCAACTTCTTTTAAAGTTTCGATTTCTTCCAAAATATTAATTTTATTCTTGTATTTTTTTATGTAATACTAAAAGTGTGTTGCGATTGTATTCATATGACGACCTGATTCTATGATGTGTTTCGCACAGCTGGATTTTCCTTCCGTTTAACACATCATAAAGCAGGTCATCAAACAGATACAATTAACAATATACACTTTTAGCAACACACAAAGAATATAACAACAATAAACTTAATATTTTGGAAGAAATGAAATTTTAAAGTCGCTGGAAACAGAAGATTATTAAATGAAAATATACTCATTTACAAAAACACTTCTACGAAATCCTCACAAGAAGCAGTACTGATTAAATGCTGATGATGGACAACAGTTCGAAATACCTATGCTAATTAAAACAATATGAAGGCTCGATAAATCAGGTACATTTGCACAATTTCATCTTGAACTGTTACCTCATCGGTGACACAATTGTTCTTAAAAACTTGGTTTCAAATATTTGTAGTGTACCGGTTGTTTTTTTGAGAATAAAACTTGATTTTACCGCGTGTAATGTGTGTACTATATTCTATTTGATTTTCCGCATTTCAGTTGTTCCCGGTGACGTCCGGTCCCAGCTGTTCGGATGAACGAGATTCTACTCTAGTTGGTATTTTCATTACAGAAAAAAGAAAGAGCTAAACAATTATATCAAGTAAATATCAGTATTATTTTCATTCCGTCACTATGCAACATTTACCCGAGTCGGATACTGTGAAAATAACACAAATATCTACAATTTCAGCTGTGAAAAAAAAAAGCTTAACTGCGATCTTAACAGCAATAAACTTCTGAACAAGTTGTTTCATTTACAAGAGTCTTGTTTCTATAAGAACTGTTATTGTTTACGCGTTACTTGTATCATCTTGTAATTATCAGAAACATAAACATCTCAGTAAATTGTAGTTTCCCAGAATTACTTCTCAGCTTTATGAGGAAAGTTCAAAACCGCAAATTCTAGCAACGCTTTTTATTAGGCTTTATACAGCGAGAATGGCAACTTGATGATTATGACGCTAAAATCTTTACCACACGTAAATTAAAGTGCTCGTTTGGATTGTTGTAAAGACACCTTAACTTCACCGAGTAACTGTCATCTGTCGCTTACATGTTGACATGTTAATTTAGCATTAGCACGCGTTTATCTTCTCCGGTTCTTGTAACATTCTTAACTCATGCCGATGTCTTGGAATGTGTAAGGAATTTTTATACTCTTTATTTTTTCTTGAACATTTTCTTCGTGTTATTATTATTATCCGCGTTGTCTGGTTTCACAAAAGTATTCAAATACCTCTGAGAAACTATGGGCAACTCTATTTCACTACTAGGTGTTTATACAGTAATGATTATTAGATGATAGTCTAATTTTAATTAGTCTTTATTGGGAAGGTTACGTGCTGTAGCTCAAACAATTTCTTATGAAGCAAGATTGGCACTTATTTTATTATTATTTTTTGGTGGATAGTTATGATTTGATAATATTTAATGTAACAACATTGCAGTCCATCATGACTGGACCAACAACACCATCAGGGCTTTGGCCTTCTTTAAAAATATATGCCAGTCTTCTGTATTCGAAGCCACAGTTCTCTAGATCTTAACTCCCAATATTCTGAAATTATTAAATGTACAACCCTCCATCTCAGTCATAGTCTACCAACGTTTCTTCTTCCTTCTGGCTTTGATTAAAAAACTTTATTTACGGTTTTCATATAATTCATCCTAACTGTAAATCCAACCCATTCCAAATTGTTCTTCTTTTTCCTCTTCACCCAACCAAGTCTTAGGCTTATAGGGCTGTTACGATCTCAGTGATGAATTATGTATCCAGAATTATGATATCTTGAAGGAACTACGTTTAGAGCAAGTCATTGAATACATACATAATATACATATATAATATAGGTACTATTATTATAAAATTTACTAGGGTTCCAGTTGGTCTCAGATTTCTAGAACAACTGGATGAATCATTTGCGACGAATGAGTTCAGATAGAGTTCCCAAGGCCATGTTTCGTTATTGCCCAACAGGGAACAGATCTCTGGATCGTCCTAGGAAATGCTGGATACAAAATTCCAAATTTTTAATTTTTACAAATTTAACAATATTTGGTTCATTATATAATTTGTAAGTTCAAAGATCATCTTCATGTATCTCTCGAAGATTCGACAAAGATTGAAACCTTTTTATATGTGTATGATGTTCTGTATATAGCAAATTTTAACTGCAGTGGATTTGCTTTTACAATCCAAGTTTTTACAGTACGAGACAAAATACTTCAAAATTATGTAACTAAATTCTATACAACTGCTGGATTAAAACATATTTGCACCCAAATTATATAATAATTTAAAAGAGTTAAACACACTAAGTTAAGAGGACAATTAAATTTATTATTTAAATATTTTAAAATGATAAGTAGTAGACTATTGTGGTTCATAATATATCCTTCATCTTCAACTCATTTCTTAATTTGATATTAATATATTCTATATACATGTTTTATTATCTTTCGCATTATTTGAGTTTTTATGTGTCAGAATGCATTTTATATTTTGAAACTTGCTCCCGAATTTGTATGTTCTGTTTTCCATCTCTCGTTAACTATAATGTATATTTTCTACTTGTGTTAAATTCTGAAACTGAACTGCACTCGAGGACGAACACTTATTCATTCGGGCGACAATACTTTGTACTTGTGGGTTGTATTATTTCGATCTTTAAAAAATTTAAGATACTGTGATGAGAAGACTACGGGTGGATTTCTCAACCGAAATCTAAATCACGACCGCGGTTTTCCGATGTTTTACTGTTTCTATAACAACTACAAAAACTGAAAATCTACGGCTGTTAATTACAAAAATAAATGTCTGAATCATGTCTATGGTTTCATAACAATTACTGTTAATTTTCAGGCATGTTTACGGTTGTTATGAAAACAATAAAACAATTGGAAAACCGGGGACGTGGTTTAGACTTCGGTTGAGAAATCCACCCATCAATTGATGTTGACTATTTAACTCATGCAGTCAATGACGAATTACATTTTAATGAATTTTGATTTACAACCAATCACAGTCGTTTTTCACCTCGGTTTTACCACTCTCATTTTAGAAAGTGGCTTGCAGATTGTATATATGTATATATATATATATATATATAATATATATATAAAATGCACGAATGTAACCAGATTCTGCTTGCGTGATATAATAGAAAAACATTCGTAACAATTGATTATAAATAAGTAATCCCACTACAGACCTCGGGAGGCCCTTGGGGTAGTAGGATGTTAAGGCTCCCACTTTTTCTAGAAAATCGGCATTTGATGTCAGCCGGGTTGTCAGCCCTTGCGTGACGGCCGCTTTACCCCCAGAACAAGCGTCTGATACTCATTTCCGTTAGAGGCTGAGTCAACCCCAGGGTCATAGTGCCGCCAGAAGGTTTTGGTCAGTTTAAAAATCCTGACCCCACCGCGACTTGAACCCTCGACCTTCCGACTTGTAGCGCAGTGCCTTAACCACTAAGCTACTGATTATACCAAAAAAAAAAACACTGTTTCCACTTTCTTAAACGTATTTTTTCTCAGAAAAATATAATTGACATATTTACATCATAGGACATCAGAAATTAATTAATAACCTGTAATGGCGTGTTTCATTTTTTCTCCACTAGGGTACATTCTTACAATATTGTGATTATATTTGGCAATAAAATATGAACTTGTTGCAGTGATGAACAAACGAAACATTACGTTTCTCATTTGTTTTCAAACATCGTCATTTACATTAAATATATACATAGTTTAAAATAACTATATTTAAATAATGATTTGTGAGCTTAATATTATTCGTTAAATAGTCCTAACAAATGCCACTCTTGATTTCCAAATTCTCTAGATAAATTCACTCATCACTTCCCGAATCGTGGATTTATCGATAATTTGCAAATCACTCGTGGCACTACTTATGATAAAATATTTTATATAATTATTATTAATTAGAGAACATGGAATTATCTTTTAATTATTTTGTCAAATGTAAATACCTATAGTTGAATTATTTTTCTAAAATTTTAAATACCTCTCATAACCTATTTTACGTTTGAGCTCGGATTATGATAAAACAGAGATTAAATGTTTTAAACTCTAGTTTCTCTCAGTTTAGTAACGGTTTACATTCATTTTTTCGTCACGAGGGTACGAGACTGACATCATCTGCATAGGATATTAGAGTTAAATAGACAATGTATTAGTTACTATATAGTTGCACAGGAGGACGAGACAGATCGTATGTTAGATAAAACGGTAAAGTTTCCTCCCTAGGAAACCAGTAAGTCCCCATGGGGTTCATGAAAGCAGTGATCCGATCTTTTCGAACCTGTTACAAAAAAAAAAAAAAAAAAAAACAGTAACTTCTCATATAGCGCTTTTTAAAATGTTCAAGAAGGCTATTAGACCAATTGAAACATTATCACCTCACGGGAATTTAAAGAAAAATATATAATGTGTTGAAAGTTATAAATAAATATATTGCTTTGATGTCGGAATTCCTAAAAAGTTAGTTAAACTTATACGCATGTGTCTAAATGGCACAAAGAGAGTGCGTGTAGGCAAACAGTTTTCGGACACTTTTGAAATCCAGAATGGGTTGAAGCAAGGAGATGCACTATCTCCTCTACTATTTAATTTTGTACTAGAGCATGCCATTAAATCTTTAGAGAATGAGGAAGGCTTACAACTCAATGGTATTAATAAACTGTTAGTTTATGCTGATGATGTAGTACTACTGGCCGATAGCGAGGAGATACTAAAGGACAACACGCACACATTATTGAGGAACACTAAGAAATTAGGACTGGAAGTAAATATCAATAAAACTAAATATATGGTCACACGTAGAAATTCATTATATAATGGAAATGGACAGCTAATGACAAATGAGGGAAATTTTGAGAAAGTGGCTGAATTCAAATACCTAGGAACAATAATCACAAATAGGAATCAGATGCACAAAGAAATTAAACATAGGCTCAATTCTGGAAATGCGTGCTATTATGCATTGCAGAGATTCTTGATGTCCCAACTCCTTTCAAAAAACGTTAAACTGAAAATATATAAAGCTATTATTCTACCAGTTATATTATATGGATCGAAACATGGACTCTTACTTTAATGGAGGAAAGGAGATTACAAGTATTTGAGAATAAAGTACTTAGGAAAATTTTTGGACCAAAGAGAGATGAACAGACAGGTGAATGGAGAAGAGTACATAACAATGAACTACATGGTCTTTATAGGAAGCCAGATATAATAAGAACAGTTAAGTCTCGTAGACTGCGATGGGTAGGACATGTTGCACGTATGGGGAATGAAAGACTTGCATGGAAGCTTCTTGTAGGAAAGCCAGAGGGAAAACGCCCAGTTGGTAGACCAAGAATGAGGTGGGAGAATAACATTAACTATGATTTGAGGGAAGTAGATTATACAGGAAATGATTGGAAAGCACTAGCTCAGGATAGGGATGTATGGAGAGCTTATGTCCGCGCGGCCATGAACCTAAGGGTTCGATAGTGCCAGTGAGTAAGTAAGTAAGTAATTGCTTTGATTGTTGTTGTTGTTGTCTAATGTGCTGCATCTAACACTGAAGTCATTAGCAGTCTTGCTCTCCAATACTTTGAGGTCTTAGAATCTTCATGTTTGACAGCGACACAGTTTTTCAGAAAGTTTAAATATATATAGGCTTAACTAGCTCATATGTTTATAACTCCTTGTAACTGATAATATTATATAAGCCTACAGGCGGCTGTGTGGTGCAAGTCGTTGGTCATTCGCCCTACACCTCTCGAACCCGATTCCGCGTCTCGGTCGATAATTGTGGAATTCATGCTGGATCAATCGGAGTCAGGATAGGCTTTTCTCATAGCTTCTCCCTTTTCACCAGACAAAAATCTCATTCTACCACATATCCATACTTATCTCACCTATTTCATCTGCCCCTAATGATAGGCTGGGCCGACAGTGTATATCCCTCCACATGGTATTACAAGTATAGGTTTTACCTTTATATTGCATATACAGTAATACTGCTATTGTAATGTTTTTGATTGTCGTACCGGTGGACTATTGGTTATGTTCCTTGCCACTGGTCCCAAGGGTCGCGGGTTCTAAGCTAGTCGGGGTCCATGTATTTTTAGGTTGAAAAAATCCGATTCCGATTGAGGGTCTTTCCACTTTTCAGCGGTTGCCCTTTCACCAGCCGGCTGCTGGCCCTTCACATCCACATGTGTCAATCACAGAGGTAGATGATCAACAGCCAGTGTAGGGGTGACATGTGGTTAGCATGTCGAGTCCCCAGCCGTTATAGCTGGTTCCTCAACCTGGAGCCGCTACTTATTGTAGCTACCCAATTGCCTCACGATGCTGGGTGGGCACCGGTCCCATACTGGCCGAAATACCATGAGAAAATTTCTTCCCCCATGGAGACTCGAACCAGCGCAAGTCCCGTAGCTCTGCGCCAAGGCTTCCTACCTTAACCGCTCGGCTACGGCGCGGGACAAAATCCAAGGAGCAAATTCTCCGAGAGACACTTTAAGCCGTGGGACCCGATTCTGACGGTTTTCAGTCTCGTAAAAGAACCGCAAGTCTGAATAAAATGCCTCTGTGCAAAATTTACCAACCTTCTTCATCCTAGTAATACTTTAGTTGCATACTGATGTCTCATTGGGTTGGTATGTTGACCTCATACCATTCATGACATTTGTAGGAAAATAAGCGTAACTAAATTAACTTGGTTTAGTAGTTCCTAACAAAGAGAGGTTAAGGCCGAACATTGGGCTGTTATGCCATTGCAGATAGATAAATACAATGTTTTTAATTTAACATTCATAAAAGTTAATTTTGAAATATAATAGGAATTGACCTGCAGGAGAGATTTAATATGACCTCGAGGTCTTGGATGGCAATGTGGAGAGGACTCACGCAGCAGTGTGCAGAATTCAGCAGGAATGCGCTGCATCCGGTAAAACAGTTCCCACCTAGCTTTTTTATAAGATGAAAACCTGTCTCATACAAATATAACACGTCAACTGTCTTCCTGTTATAATACTGAGTTAATATTTCTTCCAGAGGCGTAAACACAGTCAGTCTCTAACAAACCCATGTTCCTCATTCATTAAGCACCAACTCGGATGATCATTACTTTTTAAAACAATTGAGGAAGTATCCGGCATGCCTAGATATTTCTTTATTATTGTTGACTTTAATGTAGGCATGCACTTCCCTCTCATAACAAGGAATTTCAGACTCAAACAATTGAAAAATAACCATATACTAAACACTATCTTCCGTAAGTATAATATAGGCTATAATCAATATCTAGGTATATTTACATTTTACTCATATTTTGTACTTTTATTATCAGTTATAATCACATTTTAGGTTATTATTATTATTATTATTATTATTATTATTTTTATTATATACTTCGTAGTTTATTTACCTCTATATTGTGTATTGTGTGTTATTAATTTTACTATAAATAATTTATAAATGTTAGTATCTGTAGGCCAACAATTTAACCTTGGCGAAATGGAAGAGAAAGCTTACGGTCTTAAACATCAGCAGGTAAAATGTATTTATTATTATTATTATTATTATTATTATGGACAGGATTTGAGACAGTTTTCAGCCTATAATCAATTAAAAATAATGAATACCTATTTCCGAAAAAAGGACATACATAAATATACAAGAAGTGGATATAACTCAAGATCAATAATTGACTATTTAATCGTAAACAACAAGCTAGGAGCCTTGGTAAAAGATGTGAGAGTACATAGAGGCAGCGATATATACTCTGATCACTATCTCGTGATAAGCAAAATAAACATAATAGCTAAATGGCGGAAAAATAACATAAAGAACAAAAGAAACCAAGAAGAAGTATATAAAATATATTTATTACAAGATCAAAGTATTAGACAACATTATGAAAGCAGAATGAATAAATATATATCAGAGATAGCGACGTCAGAAGATATAAATATTGAATGGGAAAATATATCAAATGTAATACATAAAACAGCAAATGAGATATTAGGAAAGAAAAATAGAATAAGGAATAGGAAGGGCTTGAGAACTTGGAATGCGAATATACAAAATGCAGTGAATGAAAAACAAAAAGCATATCATACATACTTACGACTGAAAACAGAAGAATCTTATGAAGAATATAAAATGAAAAGGAGAATTGCTAAAAGCATTATAAGAAAATCCCATCAGGAGTCATGGGATAAATTTATAAGCTCAGTAGAACATGATATGTATGGAAGACAAGAAATAGGTTATAAATTAGTGAAACATCTAAATCAGACTGAGAAAGATTCTGCCAGATTGAATATAATCCCAGAACAAGAATGGATCCAGCATTATGAAAAACTTTGGAAAAAGGAGGAAATTGAAGGAAAAGAGAACAATGAGGAGAAATAAAAGTGGAAAATATTGATGTAATAGACATAAATGAATTAGAAATGGCTTTGAAAACCACTAAGAATAGGAAAGCAACAGGATTAGATAATATAAATATGGAATTAATCAAATATAGTGGAATATTGTGTAAACTACGAATACTTCATCTAATTAATATATGTTGGCAGACCTATGGGATTCCAACCACTTGGAAAACAGCAATTGTCAAGAATATATTCAAAAGAGGAGACCGGAGAAATTGCGAGAATTACAGAGGGATTAGCTTAATGAATACTGGCTACAAAATATATACGAAAATAATAAATAATAGATTGAGAAACATAACAGAAGTAATAATAAGTGAAAATCAAAGTGGATTCAGAAAGGGAAGGTCATGTATAGACAATGTCTTTACACTGAAACAACTCATAGAAAAGAGAAGAGAACATAACTTAGAAACTCACATAGGATTTATAGATTTGGATAAGGCCTTCGATCGAGTAAACAGACAAAAATTATGGGAAATATTACGAATGAAAGGATACCCGCTGTGCCTTGTAGAAACAATAAAGACATTATATGAAGACACAAATATAATTATAGATACCGGATTCAAAAGAACAGATGCAATCAAAACAAATACTGGATTACGACAAGGATGTAGTTTATCACCCACTTTGTTTAATATATATATAGACGATATTTTTAATAAATGGAAAGTTTTAGTAAATCCAGGAATAAGAATGGATAATAAAATGTGCATAAATAATCTTTTATTTGCTGACGATGTAATCATAATACAGAAAAATGAAGACGACTTACAGAAATCAATGCATGCATTAAATGAAATATGTAAATTATACGATCTAAAAATTTCTGTAAGGAAAACGAAGACCATGGCTTTTAGAGGAAGAGATCCAGTGAGAACCAAAATTATTTTAGAAAATCAAAGTATAGAACAGGTGTCTAGTTTCAAATATTTGGGCTGTGATGTTGGCTACAATGTGGAAAGAGATATTGACTCCAAAATAAATAAATTTCAGACGGTGTGTGGAACAATACAGAGAACATTCAAAAATAAAATTAGAAAAGAAACCAAGATAAAAATGTATAATGTTATGGCGGTTCCCACAATATTGTATGGATGTGAAACTTGGGCTCCAGTGAAAAGACAGAAGGATAGAATACAGACGGCAGAGATGCGGTTCCTAAGACAAGTAAAAGGATGTACAAGACTTGATAGAATAAGAAATGAGGATATAAGAGAAGAATTGAAAGTACAGCCTTTGTTGGATAAAGTCACGAATTACAGACAGAAATGGATTGATCACATGGATGGAATGAGCAAGGAGAGATATCCATTGTTAGCCAGAAATTATCAAGCAAGAGGAAGGCGTGATGTTGGAAGACCTAGAAGACGTTGGGCTGATGCAATATGAAGTCGGAACGGGCAATTGCCTAATCCTTGGAGTGATGATGATGATGATGATGATTATTATTATTATTATTATTATTATTATTATTATTATTATAAAAGTCCACCGCTGTGGTATCGAGGTAGCGTGCTACATTGTCACGCAGCGGCCCGGGTTCGATCCCCGGTCGAGGCAGTTTTCCTGGGTGAGGTTTTTTATCGGGGTTTTTCCTCACCAGTAAAACAAATGTTAGGAAAACTTTAAGGCCCAAACGGTCCCAGAAATCATATGGTCATTATCATCCTTATCATTATCATCATCATCGTCATTCTTCACCAATGAGGAAAGCAAAGCAACGGGAAGCTACCACACCTTTAATTCCTTAGTAAAGCTGTAAACATAGCACGAAAATGCTATGATTGCAGTGAAAGACCTGCCTTCGAGCAGAATTACTATGGATGGATTATTATTATATACAGGGAATGATTGGAAAGCATTAGCTCAGGATAGGGATGTATGGAGAGCTTATGTCCGCGCGGCCATGGACCTACGGGTTCGATAGTGCCAGTGAGTAAGTAAGTAAGTATTATTATTATTATTATATTATTATTATTATTTCTATTAATATTACTTGGGAGATCAGTTCCCTCGTGGATAAATTTCTACTTAATACAAATGACCTCTAAAAGATTTAACAAATATGGGTTTTTATGGTTGTCGGAAAATAATCATGTATTAACAAAAATAATTATATTGAAATTTCGTAAATATGTAATAACGCTTTTAACGTTAAACTTAAGCTGCAATTTAAACAATGAATTCTTAAAATTTTAAACAGAAGTTTTTTTAAAATTCTATTTATAATTTCCAGATGTCTATATTATTTCCTTTTGCATTTAAGGCTATTAGAATAATCATGATGTATTTATACTTTTCATGTACACATATGATACATATATTTCATAAGTTGCAACTTTAAGCATCATACTCCAGAATAAGAATATCGGCCGGGTGGGAGATGACAAGCTTTTTATCTACCCACTTCAAGAGTACCTAATTACAATAAATATTAATAAAACACTATATTAAACTATTTACCTAAGAGATGTAATTATCACTTCATTATTTTACTCGTAAATATGAAAATAAAGTGGAACTATTTCCTGTCATGACCACATAGGTTAGGGACTATGTCCTGTCATGACCACATAGGTTATAAAAGTCCTTACTTCTAACCAGCGATAAACTAACAATCATCAAACTTTTAACCAGCGATACACCACAATTGAGCACAATGTGTAAACCACAAATGAGCAAAAACTAATGAATTTAACTCCTTTGCATGTTTGTGCGCTTTCTAGTTATTATTAAATGAACACAATGTGTACATTTAATCAAGGGATTCATATCTATGTACCATATCTATGGTTTCAACAAATCAGGTCCGGAGGTCCGGACTTATCCTTTACTTATTTAACCGCGTAAAATAATAAAAAGGACGTTCCCTGGATTTCACCTAGTTAGAGTAATTGATTTGTGTTACAGTAATTGATTTAGGTTTGGTTAGCTTTTAGGTTCCTTGCTTTTTAAATGTGATTTGATACGTAAAATAAATTACCTCTTCATTTCTGTTATTCTATGAAAAATTCAAAATGTCGGACGGTTACCATGTAAAATCATATTTCCACTAGTTCATTTCGTGTTAATTATACATATTTAGGCGGCGGTTACATCTCTTAGGAATATTGGTTCATTAACACTTTGCAATACTTTAAATTACAGCAAAATTGGCATAAGTAGCGTAAGTAAAAAGCTTGTCTTGTACAACCCCACCAGAATATCGTATTTATATTTTATAGAAGAAAACTGTTTTAAATTAACATTTATTTTGTTTCGTAACAAGATTTTTTAGAAATATTCACAGTCCTTCATAAATGAGTATTTTTCTCTTCCGTGTGTGTGATAAATTAATTTCTCTCGCCAAGAAAGGAAATAAAAATATTTATAATACTAATGAAGGCCATTTTATAACTATATTACAGAAATATTGCATGCTAGATATTGTAGCGTTTATAAAATTGGGCCACCTTCAACAAATGGATGATTAGAGAATGGCAAATAAGAATATGGAAGTAAAAATAAAAAGTGGCGTAAGAAGAGGGAGACAGACTTAGATGGATCGATGATGTGGAAGAACACTTACGACAGCTGGAAATGAAAATATGTTGGACGAAAATCGGGATGAGTGGCACTTGTCATTAACGAAGCTGAGTCTAGCCGCAATGCTAAAGAAGAAGAAGAACTGCAGAAATAAATTCATGCTATGTACAGTATACATTTTAATTTATTATCCATTATTATATTTCGGTTAATATGTAACAATTAAGACAATTCATTTTTAAAAAGTTGAAAACTTCAGAAATTTTCATGTGAACTAGAAAATAAATACATAGGGCCTACCGTCAAAATATTTTATCATTGAAAAGCCCAACACAGTATTCATTTCTATGACACATTTACATGATATAGTATATGAGATGTATTGTAAAGTTATTTCAGTTCAGAATGAAACCAATATAATAATAATAATAATAATAATAATAATAATAATAATAATAATAATAATAATAATAATAATAATAATAATAATAATAATAATAACAATAAAGGAAAACATTTATTGAAAATAGTAATGGAACCGTTTATGTATTTGTAAGCTAAAAACACGCGTAATATATATTTAGTAGCACGCATTTTAATTTTTATATTCTGACCATATGTCACCCCTATACTGGCCAGATGATGTATACCTCTGTGAAAAACACATGTGTATGTGATACCAGCAGCCGGCTGGTAGGCCCTGTCGCACCAGAGAGTTTAATATAAAATTTAAAAAATACTGTTCTTAGATTACTTCCTCTCTTATATCGTGACTCTTTTGCCTCCCTTACAAAACACCCACGTTTATGATGATCAACGGATATTTGAGAGGATGTTGCACTTGGATGCTAAAATGTTTGCGCAGTTTCTAGTTTCAGGTATTTAACTATGGTTACAAATAGCTATTTACGTTAATGGTTTTGTGAAATAGCTAGTGATCACTAGACCGTGTCATGTCTGACGTGTGGGTGAAAGTATCAACGTTCGGGAAGATCTGATATTTAAATTTCAATTAATTTCTTATTCCAGATACACTCATTTGTTTATGTTTTCAGACTGAGATTGGCTAATAACTTTACAGTGCATTCAAATATATTACAGACGTTTTAAACTGAATAAATGCATGCAGTATATATGTGCAGCAAATCCATATGTACGCTTATGTATGTATGCAAGCATTTACGATCATATGTATGTGTTTATTTCACATTCATACGTACACACAGACACATACAATCACTGTCACTTTTGCACAGATTTAAACAAATTGTGTTTTTTTATTACTTTCTTTCAAAATACTGTAAAGGCAACTGAAAATACAAAGTTCAGCACAATTATATATATATATATATATATATATCTGTGGGAGGACCAAGAAAGCGCTGGGCTGAACAGATGTGAGATCGGAACAGGCAAAGGCCTAATCCGTGAATATGAATAAGAACATTTTCTTGAGATTTCCGCGTCTTGGATTCAAGTTCGGCCTCTGTCTACCGATTCCGATGTTTCGGCATGATCCCAAATGCCATTATCAAGGAATGATAAGTTCGAGTCACAGGTTTAGGTCTTATATAATTAGGCATAGAGTTTTCGTTGTGGTCCGTTTCCGAAGACATCTAGGTGTACGTCTTCGGAAACGGACCACAGCGAAAACTCTATATGTCTAATTATATAAGACCTAAACCTGTGACTCGAACTTATCATTCCTTGATAATGGCATGTGGGACCATGCCGAAACGTCGGAATCAATGGCAAGAGGCCGAACTTCAATCCAAGACGCGAAAAACCCAAGAAAACTTTCTTATTCATACTTATATACACAAAAATCTGCAATATATATATATATATATATATAGTGTTACAAAAACACCGATAAAGTAGGTGAGGTGGTATGTAGAGATATGTTGATAATTTTTAATAAGGTACCAATGTCTGAAAATGATGCGTTTTCACACTATCAGTAGATAACTTCTCAAGACTTCCGTTAGTTGGATTTCAAGACTCAATATTGACAACACTGTCACAGTCACATCAAGTTTTCAAAATATCCACCTCCCATCTCATTGCAGAGGGTACATCGGCGGCGGTGCAGTTATTGGCGCACACATTCAAGTAAAACTGGACTCATTAGAATTGATTCTGTAATAGCGTGGATTCGGGCTATAAGATCCATACGTGACTCTACTGGAGTCTAATAAAGAGATTGTTTCATGTCGCCCCACAAAAAGTAGTCGAGCGGGTTAAGATCGGGTGATCTCGGAGGCCATGGGACTGGTCCCCCTCTGTCAATCCATCGACCTGGATACGTGGTATCCGAATGTCTCCTCACATTGGCACGGAAGTGAGCTGGAGCTCCGTCTTGTTGCAGTCACATTCCTTTGCGAAACCACGTATCGTATATCAGGAAATGAGTCTTCAAATCCTTGGAACTAACACTGATCTTGAGACATAATTAATTTGTCATCAATGTGGAAAACGCATCATATTTCCGGTACTCTTGTGTGTTTACCTGTCTGAATTAAGAATTATCAACATACTCTCGAATATACCTGACGTCACCTCCATTGCAACGGTGTTTTTTTCCACACCCCTGATATATATACTCTTGTTTGTGTATACTTTTATAGTTGAGTTTTCAAGATAAACTATCTTTACCGCTTCCTTATAGTGGCCTTTTTGATAAGCTGCAACTGGAAGGCAAATTGTGTTTCTTAATGAAGGTATAGCAGCAAAAGTCGAATAGTAGGTTGATCTAAATACGATCAGTTTCTGGAGAATTCAGGAATATGCCTCTCCAGCCGATCATAATACTCTCAAGAATTCACATCAAAGATACACTATATCCATTTTATTATTATAATTAATAGATTTATCATCATTATTTTTTTATTGCGGATGAGCCCATGTAGGACTACGCAAAGTACTTAGAGGCGTTTCCTTTGAGCCCAAATTTCTTTCATTCTTTTGCTATGAGCTTGTTTTCTATCATCTGTCCAAGTTCCAGTTTTTTTCTCCGGTTTGTCATTATTATTATTATTATTATTATTATTATTATTATTGTACAGATTGTTACGTGACAATGGAGTGACTACAGTTAATTATTGAGATGGGACAGGCCAGATGTCTAAAACAATGTTTATCATGCTGATTATTATTATTATTATTATTATTATTATTATTATTATTATTATTATTATTATTATTATTATTATATAGATTTTTTTACAGCTGGCATTATTTCTCTGTTCCCTATTTCCATTTAAGTTTTTTTTTCTAAGGAGTTCTCTTCCAATCCCTTTCTTTTAATGGCATTTTGGACACCATTGTTACAACTGTTTTTAGATTGGTGTGTATCAATTTTGATAATTTATAAAAGGCTGTACAAATTTCCTCAAATAACATATTAAGTGGCATATTCTCAGATTAGACGAAGATACAAATATAATTTATTTTGTATTTCAGTTTATAGCTTTTTATATTTCTTCAAAACGGAATTTTAAGCTAACATTATAAGCCCTAATGATATAATAGGCCTATTAACATTTTAATAGGATAATTTAAAATTTCCTATTTGAGGGAAATGTATAAAAAAGATGGAAGAATATAGTTAACTAATGAGTGTAATCAGGACAGTCAGACTCCTCTAACTTCCTCCAGTTATCATCGTGCCTCGTGCCAGTATCAGACGGAAGTATCCTATCATCAGCCGGCATGAACACTCTGCGCAATTCTAACGATAGCACCGACCATTCACTAAAGCTACCTACTGTTACACACTCATTGTTATCGGCTGTAATTCCATACCATGTGATGCAATGTTGCCGACGTATGGACTCCCATATTTTTTTCTTTCGTTCTGTACTCCCACTCCAAATGATACGCAATATCTGACAAAGGCAATGCCCTCTATGAGGTTCATTGAAATATTGTAAAGTCATCGAACAGAGTTATCAAATCCCACCACATGGAAGCGACACAGAAAAACATAATTATTTATACAGTTCTAGGAAAAAAGGACTTGAATTGAAGCCTATAGCATTAAATTATTACGCTAGGTATATAAAAAAAAGTTAAGTAATCCAACTACAGTCCTTAGAAGGCTTTTGTTGTGATAAGAGGTTGAGGCGCCTTCTTTTCGAGGCAAATGGCAGTCCTGCGTGACTTTGGTCACAGAACATAATATTTCACTCGTTTCAATTAGAGGCTGAGTCGATTCTAGGGCCATGATGCTGGCAGAAAGTTTAGGCCAGATTAAAAATTTTGACCTCATTAGGACTCAAATCCGCATCCTTTAACACTAAGTTATGGCCTGCTCCTATGTATATAAAATATTCTTAAATAACATTTATTTAATTTTTAGAGTACGTTCTAGTCAAGATAAAAGTCTTTAACTTGAAAAAACATAATCGCCTTTGTATATGCAGGGTGTCCAAAATGATGGACCGGGTTTCAAAGTTATTTAATTTCCCTTACATAATATATATAAGAACAAAACTTACATGGGATTAAAGAGAAACTCTTTGAGTTTTCATAACATACTTTATAAGTGTTCGATGTGAGCACCCTTCGTTACAAGGCACACATCTAGCTGATAGTCAAATTCCTCCCCAACCCTTGGTCAGCATATTTGGAGTAATGGATTCAACAGCAGCAACAACCCTTCTTCTCAAGTATGGAAGGTCGAGAAGTGGTGGTACGTACACATGGTCCTTCACATACCTCCACAGGAAGAAATCACAAGGTATGAGATCGGGAGATCGTGGAGGGTATGGGAATGAATCATGTCATTCGGACCAACGCGTCATTTGGTGTTCGTGGACGTCCTGGTCTTTTCCCTTTACATATACATCTAGTTGTTTCTAACTGTATTTACCATCGACGGTTAATTTTATCTGTCGGATGATCAATTCCAAATTGCCGTCGGAAAGCTCGCTGCACACCAACAATGGAACCAGACCTCGCAAATTGCAACACACAGAATGACTTCTGTACAGGAATCGCCATTTTCACGAATTTAACGCTGACGCCGTAATCATGACAAGAAACAAACTACTGCATACAGGATATGAAACTTTCACAGTTTTTCTTTCATTATAGCAAATAATCACGCATCCAATTTCGTTTGTAAAGCTATATGAACTACTTAAAACCCCGTCCATCATTTTGGAACACGGTGTGTGTATGTGTGTATATATATATATATATATATATATAGCTATATATATATATATATATATATATATATATTACATTACCAAATTTATCCAAACAGACCATAAATATTATTTAAATATTATCTTGGATACAAATGAACGAAATTTTCAAAAATATGTTTCTTATATTTAAAGAGAAGAAAGCATGCATAACAATATAAACTGGAGAACTAGCAGCAAATCTGTTAGTTCCAGATATTTACCCTCAGTGCTGTTACAAAATTATTATCATTCTTTCTTCAGGCAGCGATCCACCTGAACTGGTGTCAAAATCTTCGTTCTATTTCGTCCTTGGTCTGCCTTTTAATATACTCCCTCTTGGTCTGTGCTCAAAAGTAATCCTCAGGCATCTGTCTCAATCCATTCCTTGGACGTAGTCTCTCCATCACTTTCTATACGTTATATCTTCAATTACATTTATAATTTTAAATTTACTCCTAACGGTCTGTTTTATGTCTTAACCAATCTTATGCATCCAACAGAAGTCACACAACTCTCATTTCTGCAACTTCAATTTCCTTTTTATCGTTGTTTCCAAAATCCAAGTTTCACTTTTATATTTACTTGTTAATTTTCAGATCACTTTATATAGTTTTAAAATGTTTTTTAATTATTTATTTTGAATGTATTAATTTAAGACAAGTTTATTTTACCCCATCTTTGTGTACCAAGTTCGCGTCTCGGTCACTCTATGTGGGATTCGTACTGGACGAATCGGAGCAATAATAGGTTTTTTTCAGGGTTTCTATCTTTTTCCCTGTCAAAAACTTCGTTCCATTTCGTTTCATCTCCCCTAATCAGCCGGCATCCTCTTATAACATAGACCTTCAATAATAGGGGCTTCATTTCACCGAAATTACATTATGTAAACAACAGGAAAAGGTAGCATTGTATGCTTTCACTGTCGGTGTCTTGGCTCTTAAGTTGGTTCCTCCGGGCGGTTGATTGGCCTCGTCCAATTTTATTTAATCTCGACTTTTCATCTACTACTGCAGAAGCCTCTTCTGTAGAATTTGCGTGTCCTCTGTCAACTCCTCAACTGTCGGCTGGAGATTGGCTAGCCTGGCTTATTTTACCACTCCGTTGATACCAAAGGAGAAACATAAGTACTGCCAGACAAAATCCTGAAATTTCCAATAGTGTACACTTATTTTCTGCATTACATTAGATTTGTTGACAAATAGAAAGGAAGCAAAATTAATTTTTAGGACTGAATGAATTAAATGAAACATATCACCGTATGAGTGAAGACACTGTTAACAATCTAATTTCACAGAAGGCAAGCAGTCATAGAGGACATGATTATTAATGGCAACGATTCTTCTGGAAGGATTGGAAACAGGTCTTGCGCTGTGTGTGGGACACTCGCGTCATTCCATAAAGCAAAAGCGCCGACATTTCTAGGCCCCATGGGGTACTCAAGATGAATTAGAAGAGAAACTTTAGTTTCGGTTGCCTCTTCAAATTCTCAACCATACAAAATTGCAAGAAATTGAATGTTTTCTTAAGGAGATTATATTCATTTTATTGTTTAAATATAATAACTCTAGCAACGTTGTAACTATTGTTCTCACACTTCAAAGATTAATTTTAGTCAACAGGTGTTCTGAAATTATTATTGTATGAGCAGAATAGTAAACTCTTATGTTAGGCTTTTATTTTTTATTATACCAGGACATGAGCACTATATCGTATATAATTGCTTCATTTGACAACATACTGTACCTGTAGTTCCTTCTCTGATCCATGGGAGTAGACGTCCATAAATAAACTTAAAATAAAACCTTTACACGTAAAAGAATAAATGTGTTTTAATATTTTTATTTACAATTTTTCATTATTTATTACGAATGTTTGGTTTAAAACAAATTTGAAGAGGACAACAATAAATTACGCAACTTCAGAAAAAAAAACATCATAAATACATTTTTCTTTATATAAAGATATTAGAAAACTTTAATATTTAAGATATTAATATTTCTAACTATTCTTCTTATCGAATTATATAATGGATATACCTATTCATTATTATAGAAGCTCCTTTTGAAGGTTTCGGTTAGATTCGGTTTAGGAAAAGGACAAATAGTGACTCATTTATATTTAGACATAATCAATAGTCATTTCGATAAGTCGAAATTTTATCTAAATGTATTCCAATTATGGTATTTTAAATATGTTAATCCCAATTGTAATAGATTGTTTTATCTTTGTTTTTGGCTACTTAAAGATTAATATTTCGTGAACAAACTATTACATTGTAGACATTTTAGTAGTGAGAAGAAGATTGTTACCAAGGTTCTGTGGTAAAAAAGATGCCCAGATAAAAAGTAGAAGAAGAATAAACAGATATTAAATAGTCAATTATTTATAATTCAAAATTTGATAGTAAGAGCAATTCAAATTATGAAGAACAGAAATAGGATTTGAGAGAAAGACTGATAATTTAACAAACAACCAAACTATTGATACAATTTTTTGTACAAAACAAGACGATTATCCAAATGTAATTCAATCAAATTCAATTTCATAAGGAAGCAGAATATAAGTTTCATGAGCTAGATTTTTAATTCGTATCTAAAGTTGGTACATTTGCCACTGAATTAAAAAGGAACAGCACTAACAGTATTAAGGGAATCTGCTTCCCTTTATATCCGAACTGTCTCCTATGGGTTCCCATGCTGGAAACACAAAGTTGAAAACATTTTTAACCTAACGTAATAGTATCTAGTTACACAACTTTTATGCACCATATGAATTTAATAAATTTCATTTAGCAAACCAGAATAAATATTTTAGAGGATGGATTACACTGGTCAACATGATTTTTGTCTCATGAGTACCGATAGTTGTACTTAATGCAGTTTTTATCGTGTTTTCAAATATGTATTCGGAATTTCTCCATCACCCACAGTTTTTTTTATTTCAATTTCAATTAATGGATTTAAATAATTTTTTAATAAACGTTTTTTCGTCCATTTGTCCATTGTAAAATAAAACCAAATGAGCTAACTCAGGAGATTTCAGCTATGGAAAAGATATATCAAGGCCAATTGAATCCTAATATGCTGGCCTATTATTGTTGGACCATCAAGAGGGATGCTCCACAGACGAAATATAGCAGAAAATCGTCATTTCTTACTTTCTAGGCGAGTCCGAATGTTCAAATATTGTGTAGTTACGAATGTAGAAAATATTAAAGTGTTTGAAATTATAAATTCCTGTCCCTCGGAAACCTTGCGCGATGGAGAAAAAACGATATTATATTTGAATTCAGAAGAAAAATATTATCAGAATCACATGTTTTTCTTTCTGAGATAAAAAAAAGTTTCTTTTTATTGCTCAGTGTTATTTTCTAATCGTATATATTGTAACAAATCTGTTACAGTGCATGTTAGTATAAAAGTGATTCATTTGACTCAGCAGCTGAAACAGTGATGAGGTTGTTTTCTGTTAAAATCAACTTGTAAACGTGGAGCTTGCATTTTGAGTAGACTCATCTGTCAGTCGACAAATCCTGAGAGGAGAGAATGAAGTGTAACATGTGGGTTTACTTCACAAACAAACGGCTGTATCGTAGCACATGAGTGCAAGAGAATATTATCTACTTATAGTTCTTCTTTTTTTTACTAATAAGTGAGAATTGTCACCTGCTAAATGTTGATTCTTTAATTTGGCAAAAGCGTTATCCATAGCTTTGAATTGAACAGTGGATCCTTCAAAATAACGTCTGTAGCAACTCCTATGAGTGAATGAATATAATTAATGGAAATGGGTGAGGTACAAGTATGAAAAGTCAAATAGGAAGACAATGACTCCTTAGGGACAATTTTGAACCAAAAGACAGATGAACAGGCAGGTGAATGGAGAAGACTACATGATCTTAAGAAAATTCTGATGTAATAAGAACACACAGATTGCGATGGGCACAGAACATATGGCACGAATTGGAAATTAAAAAGGGTGATGGAAATTTCTAGTAGGAAAACCAGAGGGATAGCGCCCAGTAGGCAGGCTAAGAATGAGATGGGATAATAATAATTATGGTAAAGATTGGAACACATTAGCTCAGGATAGGGATGTATGAAGACCTTATGTCCGCCCCCGAGTTGGATAATGCCAGTGAGTGAGTGAGTGAGTGAATTAGTTATATCTTGGATATTTAAAAACTCACAATAGTTCACCGCCTGATATTTATTTTTTACCCCACTGGTAATTCGTATTTGAAATATCTGTACGGCTGACTGGAAGAAAAAGACACATGGTCTTAATTTTTTTTTTCCAATCCAGATATAATTTACAGTAGGTATTGAAACCTAATTATACAGAGTGAACTAGAATACACTATATATTATTATTATTATTATTATTATTATTATTATTATTATTATTATTATTATTATTATTAACTTTCTCTTTCAAAATCAATTCCTTCAATTTAAATTTATGATTCCATTTTATTTTTTATTGTCTATTTGCATATATTTTGTGTTAGAATTTAAGAGTCCTTTTCTTCCATTTTTGTTTTAATAAAATAGCAACTCCCGCTGAAGCTCTTTTGTTTTGATTTACACCACTGTACATAACTATATAATCTGATAAATCTGTAGAGCCTTTAAGTTTCTTTTTAGTTTCTGGGATGACTGCAATATCTATATATCTCTCTTTAAGTTCTTTTTGTAGCTCTAATTCTTTATTACATATTCCTCTTACATTCCAAGTGCAGATTTTTATCCTCTTCGCCATCCCTAATCGTTTGTCCTTATTTCTTGCTGTGGTCGTATCCTGAAATCCAATCCGGCCTTTGCTTTGAGATGAATCAGTAATAATAAATGTCACCTGATCGCGTTACGAGCGCTGTGCAGGGTAAGGATAATGACAGGGCTGCTGTCTCAGAGCATCTATCCATGCTCCTCTAAGTATTAACCCCTTTAGAGGGGGTTGCAGCTTCCGCCCCTTGAGCCGTTGTGATGATCGCCTGGTATCACGTCGCCTCGTAGACCGTTGCAGAGAAGAATGTTGGGAACACCATTTAAGAGATGGAGGGACCAATTCGACCTATAATGAGATCGGAACAGCCCATTGGGCTTAATCCTTGTTGTTGTTGTCGATGATGATGATGATGATGATGATGATGAATTTAAGAGTTTTGAAAAGCAGTACACAAGAGAATATTATTCGGCGGGAGTTATTTAGGAGTCAGGAAAGACGTACAGTTCATTCGGAACTGCCTTGGGATAGACTAACACATACTGTTTTATAATATTATCTTATAAATTAAAGCATTTTACATATTTAACTAACATGCCGTATGTAAATAAAGTGTAAACTCACATTCAAAAACACGATTTTTTAAATTATAAGACAATAGCATTGCGGCACCATTTATAGTAAGACTGTCCATAAAAGGTGGACCAGCTTCAAAAGAAATACTTTCAAGTTTAAGATGGGTTGTTGAAACATAAAAAGGTTTATTAGGTTATCATCATATCCATTAGGCGCTGCAAGTTGGGTTACTCCACTTTTTCTCTCGATCACCATCATGAGCATAAAACAGTGTATAGTGTATTTTAACAAGCTATTAATAACATAATGGCAAGAAATTGAAGTGTAATATTTCAAGAGAATGATGGGTATTAAAAGCATCACGTTAACAGATGGCGTTGATAATTGTTTTGCTATCTGGCAATCAACAGCTCTGCTCTTACATTAAAAAGAGGAAATACGAGGTGTTAATCTGACACTCAAATGCATGAGGTGTTAATTCAGAAAAAAAAAACTTCAACTTAGACAAGAACCAAGTTCCTTGCCCCTTAATTACATTTACAAGGAAATGTGTTCAACTAAGAATATTTAAAACATATTGTTCTGGTACGTTTGTCCTTTGTTCTCACACACTTGGAAAAATTAAACTACAGTTGTAGGAAAACAGCATTAATGCATTACTATGATGTTGATGATGACGATAAAGGTACGGGTATTACAGTTTTAGGAATGAGGAAAACATTTTATAAATCTATCTAAAACTGCGGGTAATATATATATATTTTTTTTTATTTCCAGGTTTACAACGTATTCAATTACTTTTCCTGTACCCAAAATTGCAATTTTTTTCCCTCCAATTATCAGGAACAATGCGGAAGAGGAAACTGGTTCTTAAAGGCAGAGAAGGACGGGATGGCTTATATAAGAAATTGGTTCTTCAAAGGAAATAAAATCCTGATTAAGATTTTAGGTCCTCCAGGTTAGGGTTGATATATTCTGTTCATAAGAAAATCAGTAATACTAAAATACCCAAAGAGGTACACTCGGTTGGTTAAATATAATGTTACAAATAATTAACTGATGTTCAATTTCGTATAATGTCAATTCATTATTAAGATTTATTTCAAGGATTGAATAAAGCTCTAAGACTAAAAATGAACAGGAATCATTGACCGCATTCAGACTCGGTGTCCTTCCTATTCGCCCTCCTTTAAAATTATTACCAGGAGATAGTCGATCGTCAAGCAATAACCCCTCTTTAACAGAGAAAGTGTGTATTTCTTTGAATTAGTATCCTTTACTGTCTGTATATCTCTTAATACGATATATTTACCTATTATTAATAAAATAAATACATGACATTATTACTTGTTCTTTTCCATCGTACATTAGGTACGTTTACATGCCCCACGCCACTGGTCATTACAATTGGACGACCTGTCGGGAGAGAGTTTTAAACTTTTGCTCATACGCGTACTTTTTTCAAGACACAAAAACATGGAGGACTAGCTCAATCTAGGACCTCCTCAGACAACACGAACATTTAAGACGATACATAACATTCATTCACTCACATATTCATACAAAACATGACGAATGTCATAATGATGGACTGATAATATTCGGGGACCATTTGGTCCATTTGTCTTAAAGGTGAAGGAAAAACTAAACTTTATTGCCCCTTAGTTTTACTTTTGTGGGCACGTCAAAAGCATAGTGTGCAAAACTCGAGTTGAAACCAGATCTCAGCTGATTGTCAGAACCAATGATTGTTTTACAACATAGAACAGAGGTTTGCTATGCTGTCAGAATTGTACGGTCGTTGCTGCGATGGATGAAATGTATCTATCAGGTAATGAGACACAGGGTAAGACAATTTAAACACACATTTTAAACTATCGGGACATGTCTTTCAATAAAATGCATTTCTTGCACAATTTTTTTCTCTAATGTCCGAACCTTAAGGGCGAACACCTTGACCAATGCATAAAACTCATAAACCACATATTAAGTCAGATTTGTCGATGAGATCAAGTAAAACTCTGTATTGTGTCCCTCGGATCTTGAAGTCATGTTACTCTATGATAAATATCGTGCCCCATAAGTTATAAACCCCCTATAAACTAGATATATCCTAATTAATATAAAATTATAGAATATTCACCTGAAATGTCCGTCTCCTCAACTTAATTAATCATTTAACTGTAGCGCTTTAGGGACTTGTCCCATCATCGGCAGGATTCAAAACTGGTGTTTCACTGAAGATCTGGTAGAGGGGGTTGCATGTATTGGGTTCTATAATTTTCTATATTCTATAATTTTATATTAATTTTGAATAAACCTCAACGGAACACATCATGAATCTTATAAAAGTTAGATATTTCCTGCAATACATGACGAATCATCATAAATTTTACTTTATACAGTATTTTTTTATTTATTGCTTTCTTTCTTTCTTTCTTGTTTTATTTAGTTCACACTCTTTCCCCTTATTTACACAGATAAACACAAGAATAGGTCACAATCCCGGACTCAAGGATATTTAAAATCTCCTATCCCACCGGGAATCGGACCCGGGTCACCGGATTGGAAGGTAGGGTCTCTATCGGCTATGCAACGGCGACGAACAGTATTTCATAACAACCCTCGGACACAGGAGTCACGACACTTTGAAAACTAAAAATAATTAAAATGGTGTATAGGTCTATCCTTACCCAAATAAAGTGTGTAAAATACATTGCTACAAGGGTGTGTAACTTGGAAAGGAACAAATGCATTATATAAAAATTTGCAGGCATATCTAAACAGATGTAAAAAAACGCAACACAATAATAACAGAAATTGAACACAGGAGAAAAACTAGATGGAAGTCTAGAATTTAACAAAGAAGAGAGTCCAGTAGTGCGCTTTCACGAAGACCCTATGCTTCCAAGAGGAGTGACATGAATTATTACTACTATGGAGCTAAAATTAGAATATCATATGATTTCCTCAAGAATAAAATTTCACAGGATAAATAACACCGGCAATCAGTTTATTCGCTATATTTCATAATATTACACTTAAGTTTATACACAGTAACTGACACATGAAATTACTCTCTAAGGTAGGTATAGTAATCTCAATACAGGCCTTAGGAGGCCTTTGAGATAATAATAAATAAAGGTTATCTCCTTTCTAGATAAACAATAAGATTTCAGCCGAGTTGTCAGCCCTGCGTGAAGGACGGTTTTATCCAAGAAAGTATATCCGGTACTTATTTATGTTAGAGGCTGCTTCTACCTCAGTGCATGGTATCAGTGAACATGTTTGAACCACCAATACAATTTTGTCAATATAACTTGTATCTTCTCTGTGATATCTAGTGGAGAAGCGAATCTGCTTAGATGAGTAAAAATAAATGAGTGAAATAAATGACTTTGAAACGTAAGCTATCGTCGACTACTATGTTCCTTTTAAACTGGTCCGGTACACGTCTGGCTTGAATCCAACTGCAAGATCCAAGATTACTACTTCAATCTACAGTTTCCTTTCATATTTATAATTTTTGTCAAGAGCTGAAACCTAATTTAATAAAAATTATTACACCAAACTTTTTTAAAACATTAACAAATATTCTTAAATATCGGTGTATTCTTTCATAAAATTAAATTGCATCTAATTTATTCCAGAAGATCTGAAATTAATAGGTATATATGTTCCAACTATGAGACATGATAAAGAATATACAGGTCTGCGAGGAGAGTCTGAATAAATCTCTGTAAGGTATAAGAGAATGAACAGGTGCAGAAAAACACTTGTTTGCTCTGTTATTAATTCTTGTAGCTGTGATGTTACTTCTGTCGGACTGGATTTTGTATCACAGCAGGTGGGGATCAATCCCCTGGTGTCCAGTATGACCTGGCGAAATACGGAACTACTTTTTTCCCCACACTTCGAGTCCAAAGCATGCATATTTTTAAAGGTAGATTGTAAAGTATTTAGCTGTTTATTGACAATCGCCTATTTTATTTTAATATTTAGTGTGTCTGATCAGTATATTCTGGGTCCCGGGGTCGATTACCGGCTCTTCTTTCAGAATCTCTCTCTCTCTCTCCTGTTATTGGAATTTTCTACCATTTGAAATTAGGAACTGCCAGCCAAAAGTCTCTTAAAGTAAACATTTATATTCGTATTTCCGAAAGCTCTGCATTATTTTACTTTAATTTTATTTTTAATACCACGAGTTAGGTCATAAATTAGACATTACTTACAGATATGCCTACAAGATCACGCACACCACTATAAGTAGTGGTACGTTCTGTCGGGAAAGGGACTTTTTAGTTTCGGATCTCACACATTCTTTTTTGAACATATGAGAACATGGAGGACCTCCTCCAATGAGTGATCAGCTCAATCCAAGACCTCCTCGGAAAACATGGATATTTAAGAGGACACACAACATTCACTCATACATTCAAACTAAACATGGCGAATTATAATGATGATTATGATGTTTGGAGACGTTCAGGCTTTTAAGTTTTCTGATATTCGTCTTACAGGTGAGGAAAATTCGCGAAAAGTAACATCACCTAGGAAACCTTTACCCTTTCGGGGA
Organism: Diploptera punctata; assembly: GCA_030220185.1. Lineage (NCBI taxonomy): Eukaryota > Metazoa > Arthropoda > Insecta > Blattodea > Blaberidae > Diploptera > Diploptera punctata. Next base: position 616,034 of record JASPKZ010007231.1, read on the forward strand.
TCGAAAGCGGGGCCATGCATATGACACAGCTACATTATCCTGAGACTATAATGTAGACGCAAATTGTTTCACAGCTATAAAAATACATTTTTTGTAAAGTGAAATCATTTATTTTATTTTGTCTTATAATGTGGCATGAACCTATTGATTATATGAACTTACTTGGTTATGTTTATTTATTACTTGTAAAATGGTTAAGTCCCTTTCAGATCCAACTTTTTATTTCTTTTGAAAAAGTATGTCATGTATAAAACAACCCTTCAGAACACATTTTTGAGGTTTTTAAAATTTAAAAAATCGTGACATTTGGGGTTCAAAGATTATCTGTTCTTGTACGGAAATTAAATATTTCTTCTTCTTCTTCCTTCCAAGTATTAGGCCAAGGCCTGTTACGATCCTATAGAAAATTTTCCCTCCAGCGTTTGAGGGAAATTCTCGTATAAGACTTGAAAGCATAATAATAGTTCCTTCGATTGGTTGCTGGCCAAAGGAAGGCAAAATCAGTGATGGGGCTGCCATCTTATAGCCTCTGGTGAGGCTTTTCTGGAGAAGAAAAGAAAATAAAGGAAAGAAGAAATGGAAGAAAGGAAAGACTCCCTAGCCCTCGAATGCCCTAATAGCGTCGGGGTCGAAAAAAACAAGAGTTAACCAAGAGAGGTTAGATAGTAAAGTTAAAAGAGTGCAAAACACAAGTAAGTGGAAGAAATGTTTTGCACAGCTTGGGCACCTTGTGGTCGCCATCCACATATCCCCTAGATGAGGACCCCTGAGGGTGAATTAAGAATAATAACTGTAAGAATCAAATTATTATAAAATGTTAGTCAACTGATAATTGATATCATGCATCAAGTAAGTTACAAAACAAGTCAATTTTGAATCATGTTTACTCCAATACACACTGGGGACTGAAGGGTTCCTATTTCTTCTTTTATAGACACTACAAACCTCTATTTGAAGGCTGTGGTTTCTCAACAAGATGTGTCCAGCGTTATTTTTCTCCAATAAATATATTGAATATAGCAAATAATGAATATATTCAGTGATTTTACTGAGTTTTTTATTCAAAATATAAATGATTAACCTGTAATGTTGATTATAATAGTTTGATGTGTTTCATTATTTCTCCACTAGAGTGCATTCTTACAATATTGCGATCCTATTTGGCAATAAATAATATGATCGAGTTGCAGTGAATATACATAACCTCACATTTCTAATTTGTTTTCAAACATCGCCGTTTACATTAACTATATAAATATTTTAAAACACCGGTAACTATATTTAAATAATTATTTTTTACTAAAGAGCTTAATTTTATTCGTTAAATAGTTCTAACAAATGCCACTCTTGATTTCCAAATTCTCTAGATAAATTGGAAATCACTCGTGGCATTACTTATGAACATTACAGTAGCCTACATGTTATTACCATGCTCCATTTTCCGGTTAGTTTTCTAAATCGTAAAATATTGAAATGAGACATAATATGAAACAAAAACATTTCTCATTGAGTACCGGAATGTGTGCCGGTCCATCAAGAGAAGCTAGCATGTTATGTGGTAACAGCAGAGATTTTTTTATTAGCTCCTATGATGTAAAACTCTAGAACTCGTTTCAAGTTGTGGTTTAGTGCCTAATATTATTTTGTTTAAAATAAAAAAGGAGAACTCACGCTCTTATTACTAGCACTGTAGTACAGCCTTCATTCCAAGAGTTTCAAACTGACCTTAAATTAACTCTTGGATCAACTACTAATAGACGTGAAAAGATAAACAGGCCATTTGTGAAGTTTAAACACTTTAAAAGTAGTAGGATTTAGTTTTCTTGTAATTAAGGTGCCACATTAAGGGTAATTATCGGTGTGGTTTTCCTGATACTTTGAATCACCCAAACTGTCGTGCCCGCATGATTATAGAGCAGTGCTTCATGCATGCTATCTCTAATAACGCGTTTCAAGCCGTGGCATTCGGCATTTGACCGTTTTAATCAGAATCTTAACAGATAGGTCGTGTTCAACTAAATACAGAGATTTACATATTTATTCTCGAGTTCGATACCCGGAAGGATTATAATTGTATTTTGGAAATAGTTTCAATCTCGGGGCGAGGACTTAATGGCTGTATTTGATGTCAGATGCCCGAATTAAATTCCAAAATACTCAGTATATACATTGTGAAGGGATGTGGTATTGTTGATAGTGATTCGTCTTGATGGGGACGTTAGTCTAGCAGCCATCTTGATGCTTTTCAAAAGGAGTAAGCAAAGTGCCGGCAACATATTTCACCTTCTCCATTCTCTTAATCATCATCACTAATACAGTGAACTTAGGCCGGGCGCCCACTAAGATGATCGTGATATGATAGTAATACAACAAATACACTGATCCAACACGGACTATGGCAGCAAAGTGACCTAACGCTCACTGTACTGATTCATAGTACAACATGTCGGAGGACGAGGATGTTCTCGATCTAGTTTATTTAGCTAATATCAATTATTACAACAGAAGATGTAAAAGGCGATTCTGGGTATAACCTTTTTGGCTTGCTAATGTAGAAGAAAGTGGTGCTTTTAATGTGTTCAAAGAATTACATATGTATTAAATAACAATTGGAAGAAATATAAGATGTCAGAAAAAATAAATTTATTTATTTATTAAGTTATTTAAATTAAAAGATAATAATAAAGAAAGAAAATGACCAGCCTCATGGGCTAGTGGTCAGCGTTTCTGACTACAGTTCATGAGGTCCCGGGTTCGATTCCCGGTCAAGCCTTAGGAATTTTTCTTAAAGGGAATTATTCCAGTGGTTGCCCATGGTCTAGAATTCAGGTTAAGAACTCTACTGGTGCTTCATTATCATTTATCACCCATCATATCATCGGGGTAACGTAACCTAAGAAATGGATTATAATTCTGCCAAAGCCAGGGAAGAGAGCCACAAATGTCGTAAGAGACAACCTGGTGGCATTAGACAAAAAAAACAAATAAATAAAAAAATAGATAAATGAAGGAGTCTATAATTACTGTTTGCATATTTGTAAATATCTCAATTACATAAATTCGTATGCAACGTCACAGTTGCTTTCCTATGATCATTTGTTCGGAAATTCACTTGTTACTTTTACATTTATTTATTTGTTTATTGCGGGCAAGTGTGTAAAGAGTTTGACATAAGTTAAAAATACTTTAATATTTTCATAATTGAGCTGTTATTGTAATCTATTTTGTGAATTGTGGGCTTGACAGAAAATAAATTATCATGGCATTAAAAATGTTCGGAAATTCAATTGTTAATTTTAATGAGTTTTTATTTTTAATAATACAATATTCATTACTTCCGACAATTCCTGGGCAATCCTATGCCATGCCTGATCTTGAACATTTCTGTTATTGTATTGGTTCAATGTAGTATCATAAAGACAAGGATATTCTTTAATAAGTTCAACAAATGTTATATTGAAATCAGGATCGTCTCTTATCTTCACACTTGTATACGAGCAACTCACAACTGACACAACAAAAAGTGGAGCATGCAGCACTTCGAGCGACACAACACAAACAGTTGGTGTCAAGTTGCTGTCGTATCAGATGAATGGGCTTCTTGCAATACGATATTACGGGTTATAAAGAAACGTACACGCTAGCAACAAGCAAAGCAACAAATCCGTGTCTTGTTGCTGTCGCTTGTCGTTCCAGTGGGCGCCCTGCCATACACTACACACAAACACTTAAACATACTCCTCTCTGTACGCAATACAAATACGCATTATCTGTGGAAAGTGGTTTGTGAAATGGTGTGTAAATTAGAAATAGACGCATTAAGCCATCTATTCACCAAGCGCGGAACCCGAAGCACGAATTGTAGTGGATGGCATTGGAAAAAGACACATATTTAAAGGGGGAATATTTCAAATTAATGTTCAAAGAAATAACATTTTTAAAACGTATACGAATTTTTGTAGTAACTACATTTTGAAACATCCATGGCATAAGTGGCTAGACATTCGCCTTCCGCCTCTGTGTCTCAAGTTCGCGTCTCAATCACTCCATGTGGGAATCTTAGTTCAAGTTTTTCTTTGGGATCTCTTCTGCTTTATCCTGCCAACAGTTTATTATACCATTCCTCAAAACTCATGCCATCCATTACATGTCATCTATTGCTGTGATGGTGCGTCAGGATTGGTCAGCTGACATCCTTTTATATCTGAGACCTTCAATAACAGGGGCTTTAACTCATCTCTCGACCTGGCAATACGACACACACAAGAAGAGGATTTACCTTCATACATGTATATCAAGTAATTATAAAAAGTGTTAAATCTGAAGAGTTTTTTGAGACAACAGTTTCTTACATTCATATTCGAAAATCTCGAGTTCTAATTCCGGGTCTGTCATGGCTGGTTTATTTATTTCTAGTTTTCCTTAGTCGACAAAACAAATGATGAGATAGAATTTAATTATCTCCATTCATTCAATCACTAACCATAAATCTCATAATTAATTAAAATTAGCATTAATCTATTTTCATAAACACATGAATACACAAATCTGGGATCTGTTCTCGGCAAATTTTGTTAAGGAAATTGTCCGCATTTAATCAAAGTTAGGGAAAGTTTTTTTTAGATGAATTTATGTTTCAGGTAATGCTGAAATGTAGCAGTAGAAAGGGGTAAATATGAAAACACGTTGGAGACAAATATAAAAATAAAAAAACGAAAAAAAACTCAGAAAACAAGCAGCTCTAAAGTAGACAACGTTTTTAAAAATCTCAAAACATTAATGGTGATTTTAAATTCTAACTTACTGGCACAATACTTTTCTTCTGAACAAGGAAGGCTTGCTTGAGACTTCAACTTACCTGGAACAAAAAAGAAAAAACAAAATGTTACTAAAAATCAGATGCATAAACTCATCCTCATGATCATCTACTTTAAACACGAGACCTAATAACACATGGGGTGTAGACAGTTTTGCTATCTTTTCAAAATTTGAATATCTACCAACTGATCTCAAAATATGTATAATTTAAAGCTTGTTTTGGCCATCTAACATCAGGCACTCTTTCAACACGGTTTCTCTATTTAAGTCTATATTCAAACAGGAATTCAGTCACAGGATTGATTTTTAGTTTCTCTTTGCTTCTTACCAAGTAGTGTACTGTGCTGTTTTCCTCATGAATATAATCTCATTGGTTGTTATTCTCTACATAATATTCTTCTTAATATTCAAATCTCCGAGCCTTATAAGGGCAAACATTCATAACTAAAATATCGATTAAAATAAGATAATCACATTTTTTGGATCAGATGTTACCCTTAAATTTTCAATATGCCCTATAAGACACATTGACTGAATTTATTTAATGTTTTTAATAAAATGAACGACTAAAAATTACTTAAATTGTGTCGAATTAAAAAAATATATATGTAGTGTACTGACTTACAGTTGTGCATGAATTAGTTTTCACTGCATTCAAACACATTTAAATAATAACTGGCACAAAAATTAGTGTTTCACCAATTTAAGCGTTAAAAATATTTTAAAATATGAATGCATCCAAGTTGATATTGATGGGAATAATATATATAATTTGTTTTCTTTTATGAATGAGAGGAAGACCAAGAAAAACAAGGATTATAGAACACAAAAATGTGTAATGAACCGGAAAGTGATATAGGAGAAAGTCAAAATGTTAAACTTTAAAATAAAAACCCCGATGCAAACCGAGGTATAAGGGGACAGGATTAAATAATTAAGTTTTCAACAAATTTAACATCTGTTAGTCAAATTCATAGAAAATACAGAAACACATTTAATTAGCCTATATCTAACCATTATAAGAAACAAGTCTCAAATAACTTTATAATTTCAATTTTTTTTAAATGAAATGTCAGACATCACTCTTCCCCACTTTAAGACAATAATGAATAAACTTTATTTACAAAGTCAACATATTTTGATTTTCTAATACTTACACATGATTATTTCTCAGTTTTTTATTAAATTTTTCAAAATCTACCATCTTGTAACCACAGAAATACACACAGCCGGACACATAATGTATTAAGCATCTATCAATAACATAAATTGAAGTTGGGAGGAGACAAGGGATTGTTGAGCTTTTGAAAATCGAGCAAAGAGGGAGTAGGGCGTATATAGTAATATTTGACCTTCACTCAGTCGTGTTGGTGAAGTTCGACGTTCACTAGGAAATGTTGATTTTATTACAAACACGTACTTTTCACTAATCATTTTAATGAAACACGACCAAGTCTAATAATAGACGACAGTCACTAACATTCAACGTAGTACATAGGCCTACTGCATATTTTGTACTTACTGTAAACTGATTGTTAGTAATAATCAAAATACCCTTTTAAAAACCATAGTTTCCAAATCAAGTCAATAATATCTTGTGTGCAAATATACTTTCGAATATGCAGTGATATATAACCTTTACAACCGCATTGGGTATAATGGTAACGCCTTTGTCTCAGACGCTGCGGGTATCATTTCGATCCCCGACCGGAACAAGTTTTTTGAATAAGTTTATTTGAGAGGAGTTGTACTTAACCTGTTTGACAAATGCCAGGAATCATTTGAACCCAAATTGTCTCTGAACACCATTTGACCATCATAATCATGCCATCTCATTCGTACTGAGTGAATGTGTTAGTGAATTAGGTAATGTTAAATGTTTGTGTTGTTTCATAAGTGGCTCTGGCATTAAGCTGATCACTCTTCCAAAGAGGCCTTTCACGTATGTGTGTAATTAAAAACGTATTTATGTGACCGAGAGCTAAAATCCTCCTCCGATAGGCAGTTTCCCGGTAAAGATCGGGTGGCGTGAGGAACGTAAATTAACCTATAAAAGGAGAGGTTAAAGTAAGGAAGATTAAAAATTAAACTAAAGTAAACTAAAATCCGTGGCACGAATACTTTTATCAGTATTTGACACTGTCAAGGTAGTGGACAAGAAACCACAACGTGTTCAATGGTGTATGTGACATGAAGAATTCTGTTCAATGCGAGAATATAAACTAGATGAAATGGAGCCTGACATCCCCGGAAATCATTACTTGAAGATCATTGTGCAGACATAAAATGTCAGATGGTCTGACTTTAATTTCACATGCGGACGGTTAAAAATGATTACGAAGAATGTTCTCATCACTTGCAGGATCTGCAGAAATAAGTGATGTTCGATAATTATTCTTGAGATTCAAAAGGATTCTAATAAAAAGAGACAAGTAGTTTGATGTATTCTATGTCAAGGTCATTAACTTGTCACGGAACTTACTTAACAATATTGTTGGCAAACAGTACAAGAATTCTGGCACCATCTTGAGCCACACGTTTAATCAAAGCATTCCTTTATAGAGATGTCTTAAGCATTGACAATTGAATACCTCCCCCAAATAAAGTTTCCATTGGCATTTAGCACAAATTGAGAATGGTATCCCACCCGCATATGAGCTGCAGACAGTAGAAGAATTCTGGCAATCTTGTGCAACACGTTTAATCAAAGCATTCCTATATAGAGATGTCTTAAGCATTGACAATTTAATACCTCCCCCGAATAAAGTTTCCATTGGCATTTTGCAAAAACTGAGAAAGGTAACCAATCCGAATTATAGGCAAGATATTGATGCGTCTTAAAAGAACGTAGATGGTTCACTATAGTTTGACTTTCTTTTATTTAATGCTTCCCGAGACTATCTCATCTAAAATACAGTTGGGCTACTGGCTGACATAACTTCTCCTCAAACGAAACCACCAAAGCAGGTGCACGTCAGCTCACAAGAGAGCAGGTAGCAGGTTAACCTCTTTCTTGGCTTTAGGCATTTCACTACTGAGATCAGTACAACTCTTTCGCCGTTAATTTATTTAATGGATCATATTCTTACCATATCACGGTTATCTCATTTAAATTTAGATCATGAATATGAAAGTAATTTACCAACTTAACTGAATTATTCAAATAAATATTTTTTAAAAATAAATAAATATTTTGCTAAAAATTCTGCATAAAGTTCTTCTATACTCCAGTGAATCTACAACATGGACCTACGTTTTTACTTCGATTTCGAAGGAAGGTACACTTAGGAATTTTACGATTTGCAAAAAATCTGGGAGTGAACCGCGAATCTCGGAACCACAGGCGAGTATGATAACCACTAAACACTGTAACCGATTAGAAGTAAAAGTGGTAGTAAAAAGTGATCCCACCAGAGGCCTTATGGAGCCCTTGATGCAGAAGGAGGTTAGGGGTACGATCCTTGTAAACAATCAGCACTAGAAGTCAGCCTGCGTAACCGGCTGCCTTTACCGTCAAAACAAATGTTGGTTCTCTACTGTATTAGATGGTTAGTAGACTTCAGATAATAGTACCGGAAGGTAGTTTAGGCCATTTAAAAAAACACAGACCCCCCTACAGGGACTCGAACTCTCGGCCTTCCGGCTTGTAACATATTATCTTAACCACGCTAATGTGCTGTGTACCTCCAAAAGTAGTAGTCTATATATCTTCAGTGACATAAAAGCCCAATGTTGCGCCTTAGCCTCTCCTTTGTTAGGAGTTACTAGAGCAAGTTAATTTAGTGACGCTTAGTTTACAAAAGATGTCATGAATGGTATGCGGTCAACATACCAACCCAATGAGACATCTAGTAGGCAACTAAGATATTACTAGAATGAAGGAGGTCGGTAAATTTTGTTCAAAGGTAGCCTCTTTATGGGTATATATATATATATATATATCCATAGTAATTCTGCCCGAAGGCAGGTCCTTCACTGCGATCATAGCATTTTCATGCTATGCTTGCAGCTTTACTAGGGAATTTTAGGCGTGGTAGCTTCCCGTTGCTTTCCACACCGGTGAAGGATGATGATGATCATGATGATAATGATAAGGATGATGATGATGATGATGATGATGATGATGGCCATATGATTTCGGGGACTGTTTGGGCCTTAAAGTTTTCCTGACATTTGTCTTACAAGTGAGGAAAAACCCCGATAAAAACCTCACCCAGAAAAACTGCCCCGACCGGAGATCGAACCCGAGCCCGCTGCGTGACAAGGCAGCACGCTACCTCGAGACCACAACGGTGGACTATATATATTTATTTATTTATATTTATACAGTAGCCAAAAGCAAGTAACCAGAGAAACTGTATAAATATAATAATAAAAAAATAAATCTGGCTTGAGGATTACCACAAGACCGGAAGCAGAAGGTAGGCTACTTGTTCGAGCTGAGTGCTTATGATGACCCTTCATAAGGAATACGAGAAGTTTGATCTTCATTTCATTTTAGCAGCAATACTCATTCCCAAGTCAACTTAAAATTAATACATTCCTATCAGTAATTAGTAAGTTGTTGACCATCCTAAGCAAATATCTAGTCTCCGATGGATTGTCGATTTAAAGTAACCATCATCTCCAGAAAATGTACTACAAGCCAGATTCTTAATTTTATTCCATTATGCATTGCATATTGCATATGGTTTCGGTCCAAATGAACCCATATATATATATATATATATATATATAGGCAATAAATTCCATTATATATATATATATATATATATATAGATAATGGAATTTATTGCCTTTTTTCAGAATAAAGAAAATACATATGCATTTACATTGCGCATGGGCCTGCTTGGCCGTACGTGCATTATTTTTCCATGAATAAAAAATAAAACTAATCATAATATAAACAAATACCTACAAATACACCTGTATCAAAAAACAATAACTGGCTACATATAAGTAAAATCTATGTCTACACTACATCAAACAATACATATCTACATTCATCCATATTCCGTACAGTAGTATTAAAAAAAATGCTAGAAAACAAATTAGAAAAAAACACACACATACACCCACACACCCCCAGACATATACACACCGCACGCTCATACCCCCCTCCCCCGTCGCTGCAGGCATCAAATACACTATCAGACTATTCAACTTATCATACCTACTTATTATATAACATAATTAAAGATCGAAAACAAAGACCATATTGAGATTCTTCTTATTGTTAATACATATATCCTTAATCTACAATTTTGTTATATTTTAATTTTCTTACTGTACCCAAAAATTTGCATGTTTTTGATTCACTCTCGATCCGTCCTAAAATATTCCAACACGCCAGTGTCCCTCGATCCGACCTGAGAAATCTCTCCGGCAGCATCTGTAATCTAAGTTGTTCTGTCTCTCTACAGAATGCTATAATATGCTGCCAGTTTTCATGGCCATCGCATAGTGGGCATAGTTTAATGCCTTCATCATTTGTTAAATCATGGGCCATCCATCCCCCAAATGAAACCATGCAATAGCACTTCTATCATCTCCATCTAAAGAGTCAATTATATATATATATATATATATATATATAGGCTATATGACAAAGGTAAATGCAAAAATATCTAAATTTTTAAGAATTTTAGGGTTAATAAATTCTATCTTCAAGCCACAGTTAGTCCAAAAGCATTCAAGACTGAAAGTGTATAAAATACTGGCTCTTCCAACTCTTTTGTATGGTAGCGAAGTATGGACGTTGAAACAGAAGGATATACAGAGACTTAGATCTGCTGAAATGAGATATCTTCGGAGGACTGCAGGATACACACTATTAGATCACAAAAAAAAATGAAGACATCTTAGAAGAATTACACATGGAATCTTTAGAAAACAAAATTTCTGATTATAAGTCAAGATGGATACAACATGTTCATCGAATGGAAGATCTCAGAATACCCAAACTAATGTTAAGATATCAACCTGCAGGAAGAAGAAGACCAGGACGTCCACTCAAAAGACTTCTGGATGGTGTTTCTCTTGAGGCCGAAACAGGTCAACAAATGGCCTAAATTCGTGAATGTACTATGATGATGATGATGATGATGACAAATGACACTAAACCTGTCATCGGACACCATCCGGTAATCACAATAATCCATTTAATTTTCATTTGTTTAGAATCATTATATGAGTGAATGGTGTGTCTCGTCTTATATGTTTGTACAGTTTCGTAAGTGGCCTCGATATTGAACTAATCACTCATCCGTCTTTACGTGGTCAAAAAATAATGTACTATGTGTGATCCAGAATTAAAACTCCTTCCTGTAAGGTCCGGATATAAGGAAAAGAAAGAAAGATGTAGGCCTATATGTTTTCAAATCTATCAGATAAATTCTACAGCAGTTGAACTCTGTGATTAATTGGTTCATTTTCGCCAATCCTAATTTAAAACCATTTCAGATAGTGGATGTACAATTTAATGTAAGGAACATTGTTTACAGTAATCTCTAGTACAGTGTATCATAATTCTTCTTCTTCTTCTATCCAAGTATTAGGCCAAGGCCTGTTACGATCCTATAGAAAATTTTCAGATCCTTCCGGGATATTCTCGTATAAGACTTGAAAGCATAATAATATTCCCTTCGATTGGTTGCTGGCCAAAGGAAGGTAAGGCCAGTGATGGGGCTGCCATCTTATAGCCTTTGGTCAGGCTTTTCTGGAGAAGAAAAGAAAATAAAGGAAAGAATAAATACAATTCGTAATTATTAACTTGGCCTTAAGAGGGTAAAAGTCATGAGGCTATTTGCTCCACTCAACAAGCGCAAATATATATTAACCATCACAATATAGTTTAAGATAATAGTACGCCAATAGTGTTCTATTGAAACCGGAGATTCACGGCATCCGGACATAAACTCTCCATACATTGCTATTCCGAGCTAATATATACCAATCAATATCCAACGATATTCTTGACCTACCTACTGGAAACCATCCCATTTTTCTACAATAGTAATGCTACTGTTAATAAATTAAAGAAACACGAAACAAAATAATATAAAATTGATATAATTATATCAATTCAATAAAGAGTAAAAAAATAATTAGCTTGTAGAATACATATATCTTAGAACGATTTATGAAAATAATAAGACATGAACTACTTATTGGTAAAAGAATATTATTAATGAAGTGTTTGTTACATTGTTAGGTCAATTAAGTAACAAAGTTATATCGATATATCGTTTAGTATTCTGTGACATGTACTAGATACATGTTCTAGAAAGTTAACTGGACACGATACTAAAACTATTAAAAGGCAATGTGATGACTGGAATATAAACAGCAACATGCTCTTGATATGGATGCCTAAATTATACGTACTAAGGAATCTAATGAAACGGCCTAATTACTAAGTAAGTGTAAACTCTAAACAAATAGAAGTTGGCAGGGAAGATAGAGGTACGTTCTTGCTAGGGGTGTGTATGCGTGTGTCTATGTAATTATTTTATTTGGTGACGATCCTTAACAGCCAAGGTCATTTATTGCCACAATTCAAATCTTGATGTGAAAACGCCAACAAATTTTGTTCAGAGGCCGTTTTTATAAGCTTGAGGTTCTCTTACGTTCCGTAAATCTACAACACAGGATCCACGGTTTTACTTTCATTTCGAAGAAACTTATACTCGGTACTTTTATATGCTGAAAAATCAATCTACCCCAGGTGTTTTGCAATCGCGAACTTTGGAATCAACGGCGAACATAGTAGGCCCAACCAACCACTAGTTGAAAATGGTCTGAGTTACTGCTAGGAGATAAAGGGAAATATGTTAACTTACTTACTCACTGGCACTATCGAACTCGTAGGTTCATGGTCGCACGTACATAAGCTCTCTATACATCCCTATCCTGAGCTAATGTTTTCCAATCATTCCCTGTATAATCTATTTCCCTCAAATCATAGTTAATGTTATTCTCCCATCTCATTCTTGGTCTGCCAACTGGGCGTTTTCCTTCTGGTTTTCCTGCAAGAAGCTTTCATGCACGTATTTCATTCCCCTTACGTGCCACATGTCCTGCCCATCGCAGTCTACGAGACTTAACTGTTATTATATCTGGCTTCCTATAAAGACCATGTAGTTCATTGTTATGTAGTCTTCTCCATTCACCTGTCTTTTCATCTCTCTTTGGTCCAAAAAATTCCCTAATACTTTATTCTCAAATATTCGTAATCTCCTTTACTCGCTTAAAGTAAGAATCCATGTTTCTCATCCATATAATATAATATAACTGGTAGAATAATGGTTTTTTATTTTATATTTTTAATTTTTTTCAGTTTCAGATTGTTGGGAAGACCATTGAAGAGATGGAAGGACCAATTCGACCTATAATGAGATCGGAACAGGCCATTGGGCTTAATCCTTGTTGTTGATGATGATGATGACTTTTTTGAAAGGAGTTGGGACGTAAAAAGTCTCTGCAATGCATAATAGCACGCATTTCCAGAATTGAGCCAATGTTTAATTTCTTTGTGCATCTCATTCCTATTTGTGAGAGAAATATGTTAATGTGAATAAAATAATTGATGTGAATATAAATGCACTAGAACAAGGCCACACCTAATGAAGTGTTAGTATAAAAACAAATGTTTCGAGGTGGCGTCCATAAGAAAAATAACGTGAATAAAGGGTAATACCACAACACTGCACGCCGCGCCGTACTGTAGTAGCAGCAGCGGTTTCCGTTGCTCCAGGGAAATTCGTTTTTTTTAGAATGTGTGCCTGATGAAACCAATTTCCTCCGCCCATTAGCTGAGCGTTTCCATGCTAGAAGGAAAGTTCCGGACCATTAACCACACAGTAGTGCGTCCACTGCGATTAGTAACCACCTATCGAGGATTACTGCAATCAACCCTCTTCATTTTCACCGACATTAATAGACTTGTCATTTTAAAACATTTCCTGAAACACTGTGTCACAGAAATTACATCACTTCTGTGGAATTAAGGGCAGAATGTTTAGAAGAGGGGTAACATTAATTCATATTTAAAAATATATATATATATATATATATATATATATATATATATATATATTACTTGTCATCCACCGCTGTGGTCTCGAGGTAACGTACTACCTTGTCACGCAGCGGGCCCGGGTTCGATTCCCGATCGGGACAGGCTCCTGGGTGAGTGTTTTTTTTTCGGGGTTCTTCTTCGCCTGTAAGACAAATGCCAGAAAGCTTGGGGCCCAACGGTCCCCGAAAATAATCCGGCCATTATCTTCATCCTTATCATTATCATCATCATCCTCCTTCACCGGCGTGGAAAGCAACTGGAAGCTACCACACCTATAATTCCCTATTATTATTATAATTATTATTATTATAATTATTATTATCATCATCATTATATTATTATTATTATTGTTTTTATCGTAAGTATTATTATTGTTATTATCGTATAAAATGTTGTTTGTACATGAAATTTACATTGCTACATTTAATGTATCTTTAACTGTTTATAATTAGTATAGTGTATATCTATATTTGTCAAATATTTATTTGTATTTGTGCTGGTTGAGTGGAAGAGAAGGTCTTATGGCCTTAACTCTGCCAGAATAAATAAAACATTATTATTATTATTATTATTATTATTATTATTATTATTATTATTATTATTATTATTTTAAAGCTGCAAAGCATGATAATGCTATGATTGCAGTGAAAGACCTGCCCTCGGGAAGAATTACTATGGATGGATGGATATTACTTGACATTATTATAAATTTACGTTAATTAAGGGCACACTTAGCATTAAGAATACATATTTTCTAGATATCTTCAGTCTGATTTAATTTATTGTTTACTTTTCTCAGGAATTACTTAAGGTGAGGCTTTGAAATTTTCAGGACACTTTACTCGCTATACGATGAAGTTCGTTTAACATATTTGGTAAAACAGTAGTGCCTCGAAAACGATGTTTTATAAATTGTTTATAAACTCCATGGTGTGACAGGCTTAGAAGTCCCTTGGCCTACCAGCCGACTGCTGGCCTCACATCCACATGTGTTAATCACAGAGGTAGACGATCATCCAGCCAGTGTAGAGGTGACATATGGTCAGCATGTCGGGTCCCCCAGCAATTATAGCTGGTTTTCTCAACCGGGAGACATTACTTATTGTAGCTACCCAAATGTTTCACGATACTCTGTGGGTATCGGTCCCATACTGGCCGAAATTTCATGAGAGAACTTCTTCCCCCATGGAGACTCGAACCAGCGCAAGTCCTATAACACTGCAGTAAGGTATCTTGCCTTAACCACTCAGCTACGGCGCGGGACTTAATAGTTTATACGAAAAATTAATTCGAATTTAAAATTCCATCATAACCTGCATTAAATTATCACAGGTAAATCAATAAAAATGCAATGGAGCATTTTTATATAGGCCTATGACTATTTGTAGCTAAAATTTTACTTTTTCATTAATTACATAAAGTCGAGAAAACTGTACCTCAATACAAGTATGTAATGACTAAACTTCAATGATTTATAAATTCATTCAGATCGAATTAGAAATTGCCCTCCTCCTTCCTATAACAATTATTATAATAAGTTCCAGTATATTTAAGATATATAAAATGTATACATGTATATTTTTAAAGCGAAATGTGCTCTTAATTAACACTTTTTTAAATATCACGTTAATATATATATTACAAATTTTATCCCTTTTCACACTTATTCCACTTAAAGGCTCTTCGTACTTGTGGCAGTTCAGTATTTGAGAATTGAGATTCTGTGTTGTTATAGCATCGCATTCAATTTTAACAAAACAGTGCATTCAACCTTAACAACAGGAAATTACCCTTACCCTTCTGTCAATAAACTGAAACATTCTCACAAAATATTTTGAAATGCAAGTTCTTCAAAATACAACTTATTGATTTTAGATCAAATTTTGTTGGGTTTAATAATAATAATAATAATAATAATAATAATAGCTTTATTTTACCTGGCAGAGTTAAGGCCTTAAGGCCTTGTCTACCACTCAACCAGGTTTAAAAAAAATACAAAAGAAAAGTCTTAAATCTAAATTACAGTATATATATATAAACGATTACAAGTTATGAATACAATACAATTAATATTTATAATGTATTTTGATTTACTCTAAATTTAACGAATTAAATATATAATATGTACAAGATATATAAAAAAAACGAGGAAAAGATTAATGACATAGGATAAAATTAAATACATCAGAGAAAAAGTAATTAGGAGACAAAAAGGTAACTGTATAAGCGTGACTTAAAGGTGCCAAGTGTGCGGCAACCCCTGATATCTTGAGGAAGGAGATTCCAGGAGCGGGCGGAGGCTACTGTGAAGGAAGTAGAATAGGAGGAAGTGCTATGAAGAGGAATTGTTAGCAGACTGCTATCTTGTGACCTAGTGTCAATATTGTGTAGGAGGATAACTTCTCAAATCTGGACGCCAGGTAAGTAGGATGTAGGAATTCAGAAGCTTGAAAAGTAGCGAAAGAGAGTGCAATTTACGTCTGTCAGTAAGACGGAGCCAAGAGAGGTTATTAAAGTGTTCGGAAATATGGTCATAACGGCGGATATTGAAAATGAATCGAATGCAAGCATTATGAACACGCTGCAGTCTCTGCGACAAGGCATAGTTTAGATCATTATATATAATGTCACAATAATCGAAGTGTGGTAACACAAGATTCTGCACTAGGATTTGTTTTAACGAAACTGGGAGAAAATTCTTTAAACGTCTAAGATAATGTAAGATGGAGAAAGTCTTTGGGTTTAGTTTTTTTATTGTAAATATTATTAAGTTAATTAGTATAATGATTGTTAATAATTACTCCTATTTTTTACTATTCATGGCGAGTTGTTACTACATTTGAATTAGAAATTCTAAGGAGCTGGTGTTTCCCCCATCATCATCACCGTCACGTCAAATATACCGGTAATATTATACACTTTTCTAGACCCAGTTGTAGCTGTCACCAATTCCAAAAATCCATTAATACCACTGCACATAACACGATTAAGAAAATATATAGGGCCTAGATGTGTCAGGTTGCTATAGCGAATTTTGCCGGTTCTTTCACGCCTAGATTCGAATGAAGACGTTAGTGGTCTGAATTCTTAAAGAGCGTCGTTAAATCTTCTTTTTCTTCTTCTTCTTCTTCTTCTTCACGGTTTAGGCTTATTTATTAGCCTGTTCCGGCTCCAAATTGCTGCTCTTTCCATCTTTTCTTTGGTCTTCCCAAACTACTTCTTCCTCGTGGTGAATAGCTGTATGCTGCTTTTGATATTCTATTCTCAGTCATCTTTGCCAAGTGTTCTTTCCAGTTTGTTCTATATTTCTCTATTGTTGTGTTTAATTCCTATACTTTTAGTTGTTGTCTTATTTCTGTGTTATGTTCTATTTGTCTGTTGTCGTTAAATAAAATTATAATAAAATTATGATTAATTTACCACTTGGTAGAAGAGAAAGAGGACGCCCAAAAATAATGTGAATTGATGGTGTTTTGAGCAGCATGAGTGAAAACAATTGGACGATGGAGAACGGAATGATAAAAAAATGTGGAAGAGAATGATAGTATAATTGTGGAATGTAGGCTTTCACGGCCGGTAATCATAATATTAGAAGATTCCGGGCTATGTGGCCGTGATCTATAACTGGTGTTTCTTCCAGATGTTTCTCCCTCAACTGCGGAGGGCATCTTCAGTGGTGAGTGATTCTAAGTGTTGTTCCCTTGTCGCAGACTCGACTGAAACAGTTGAGGGAGAAACGTCTGGAAGAAACACCAGTTATAGATCACAGCCATATAGCCCGTAATATTTTAATATTAGAAGATAGTATATTAATTGGGAGAAGGAAGATGTTATGGAACCTGCTAAATGAATAAATTTAATTTGATGAAATTATTCATAAGTAATGCCACGAGTGATTTTGCAATTTATCTAGAGAATTTGGAAATCAAGAGTGACATTTGTTAGGACTATTTAACGAATAGAATTAAGTTGTTTACTCACAAATCATTATTTAACTATAGTTATTTTAAAATATTTATATATTTAATGTAAACGGCGATGTTTGAAAACAAATGTTTCTTTTGTTCATCACTGCAACCAGATTATATTATTTATTGCTAAAGGATCGCAATATTGAAAGAATGCAGCTTAGTGAAGAAATTTATAACCAACATTATAGGTATTAACATGCGAATGATGACAAATCAAGAGGTTCAGAACATTTGAATACTACTACTACTACTAGTACTATAAAGGCATTAATTAATTTCTGATGTCCTATGATATAAATATGTCAATTGTATTTTTCTGCAACGTCATTTCCTGGAAAATAATTCTTTTAAGAAAGTGCAAAGAGTGTTTTTTTTGTGGTATAATCAATTGTTACAAATATTTTTATATTATCTTTCGCATTCGCTTTATGTTGACATTCATGCACTATATAAACAATCTGGTAGCCGTATTTCTTGGAGAGTCAGTCACTGCAAAATAATGCTAGATCTATTCAGAATGTTAAAAAGGAGGTGCTTTCTTTATTATGATAAAGTTTAGTTGGTAAATTTGAGGCGAAACACGACTGTGATTGGTTGTAAATAAAACATCATTGAAATGTGATTGGTCATTAACTCCCATTTGGGGCATGAGTTAAATAGTCCTAAAAATATAATCTGATTAGAGGGTTTACTTATAAAAGTAACTTGAAGTAATTTGTTCAATAGAGGAATATCGTGGTTTGTGGGTGAAGTTGAAACATGGATATCATTAACAGCTAGCTGTCCTTCAGACACAATGGGAAAATATTTTATGGTTCATGATTTCAAAGGTTTCTTGTTGATGTGTGGCATTTAACCCGATCAGATGCGGTTAGGAAATAAAAACAAACGGAAACATGGCTATTGAGGCGCAGAACATCACCGCAACCCAAAACTACCATTCCACAAGTTGAGGGGTCACGAGGTCTACAGACATAACATGATCGGGTGGAGGCTGCAAATGTCACAAGGTGTGCTCCAGATGGAACATGTCTTCATTTCAACCGGTACATAATCATCATCGCCCTTCCCCAAAGCACTATTCCTTCTAAATATACCACTCCGTGTTTTCAAATTTTAAAACTAGTATTATTTCCTACTTTCAAATTGGGATCACCTGCAAACTACGAATGTTTATTTTTATAATCTATTGATATTTATATAATCTACCAGCTAATACTCGGCGTGCGCTGCTACGCCTAAATAAATGAAATGTGTTTTAATGTTTAGTTATGTAAAAAGAAAAATAATTATACATTTATATCGTAATTATTTTTAGATACCCCGTGATGATTACGTGGCGCTGCCCGGGAATCTATTTATCCCGATCTTCTTGTCATTAATGAGGTGAAAGACAAAAACGGTTATTATGAGTTATTCGTAAAAGATAGACATACGCTAACGCAGGCTTTTATGGTAGATTTTTTTTGAGATATTCAATTTTGTGTTATGGTTTAGGTAGCATAAGTCATTTAAGCCTTCAAAAAGCGACCTTTTTTTAGCTCCGGCTCTATACTACATACAGTAATATGTTATATGTTAATTGTCCCAGAAGAATTCTCTAATTGCTGAAAAAAATATTCAAATTGATCAAGTTGTTTTTGAGGCCATAAAGGCCTGACTGACTGACAAACAGACAGAATCACACTCATTTTTATATATAAAAAAGTAAAGTATTCCCACTACAGGCCTCAGGAGGCCCTTGGGGTAGTGGGAGGTTAAGGCTCCCACTTTTTCTGAACAATCGGCACTTGATGTCAGCCGGGTTGTCAGCCCTGCGTGTCGGCCGCCTTTACCCTAGAACAAGCGTCTGGTACTCATTTTCGTTACAGGCTGAGTTGACCCCAGGGCCATGGTGCCGCCAGAAGGTTTGGGTCAGTTTAAAAATCCTGACCACACCGAGACTTGAACCTCGACCTTCCGGCTTGTAGCACAGTGCCTTAACCACTATGCTACGGCGTGCCCCATTTTTATATATAATGACAGTTAAAGAATACGAAATATTATATTTTTTTCTGAAAAAATAGGAAACCTGATACATTATTATTATTATTATTATTATTATTATTATTATTATTATTATTTATTATTACTTTGGCTGTCTCTCTGCTGTCACAAATAACGCAGGTCTTTGCGACTAGCATCCAAGGGATTTCGGATACGATTTTTGCCTAATGGACGCTTCGAATAAAGGACGCTCAACTTATGACGAGCTAGCTATTTGAATTGAGAACTAGCGGAATGTGGTCAAGGAAATTTGGAGCTTTGGTTGACATAAAACATCAAACAAATATGTGACTCCATCTACAGTAACCTATTACTCTATGGCATCAACTATTTCAGTCAGCATGGACTCTTCAGAGGCGTCGTACTACATATTTACTACTAATACTATTATTATTGTTATTATTGTTGTCGTCATTATTGTTATTATTGTTGTCGTCATTATTGTTATTATTATTGTCGTCATTATTGTTATTATTATTGTCGTCATTATTGTTATTATTATTGTCGTCATTATTGTTATTATTATTGTCGTCATTATTGTTATTATTATTGTCGTCATTATTGTTATTATTATTGTCGTCATTATTGTTATTATTATTGTCGTCATTATTGTTATTATTATTGTCGTCATTATTGTTATTATTATTGTCGTCATTATTGTTATTATTATTGTTGTCGTTATTATTATTGTTGTTGTTATTATTATTGTTGTTGTTATTATTATTGTTGTTGTTATTATTATTGTTGTTGTTATTATTATTGTTGTTGTTATTATTATTGTTGTTGTTATTATTATTGTTATTATTATTATTATTATTATTATTATTATTATTATTATTATTATTATTATTATTCGATTCGCAGTTGGAATAGTCGACAAATAAAAAATGTTATATCATATTTATAATTATAATCTTTGCTTAGTGCGTTTAACGTAATTCATTTATATTTTTAGACTAATAGTAACGTCTTGGCAGTAAATTGATACACTATGAAATTTTGGAAGACATATAATTCATAGGCTATCCGATACGTATTTATATAGTTCTTCACTTGTATTGAATTAATTTATTAATACATTTACTATTAAAGTGATTAACAATATTTTCAAGGGCAATTTTTGATCTGCGGCAAGAGTGAATTGTCCAAAGATATTAATACTCACGTGGTGCTTTAAAGACTATTTAGTGAATGAAATTAAAATAATGTTTAGCGAATAGAATGTTTAATAAATTATGTTAATAAAATATAAACAAATTGCGAATTTTATTTATTATTTAATTGGAATTAATAATAATAATAATAATAATAATAATAATAATAATAATAATAATAATAACTGATATAGTTAAGCCTATAAACCCTTATCTTGCACTCAACCAGTAAAAAAAGGTACACAAAATCATAACATAAAAAATAAATAACAAATAAGTACTTACATAAATTTTTATATTAAAATTAACTGAATAATTTCAATAGCCTATTATTTATTAGAGAAGCGATAAATCAGAAACCACAAATTATTCCTCTGTTAGATCAATGATTTAAAAGAAATACATTTCTGTGTTACAATGTTTTGGTAGAGCGGCCTTCCGTTTTTTTTTTTTGTACTGCAGATTACAAATCAAATTTATTTGCGAGTCACGATAGAAAATTTCCGAAAAATTGGTTAACAGGTCTGACAATTTCATTTCGACAATATTTTAGTGTTGTTCGACCACATTTAGTTTAAAACGACACGGGCTATAAATTGGATTGATCAACATTGAATGCGTGGCGTGCGTCTGTTCATACCAATGATGTGAAACAGAGACAATATCTCGTGAAATAATTATATTAACGAATTTCACAAGATATCACTTTAATGAAAGCAGAATTCCGAACTCATAGCTTGACTTGTAATTACGTTTACTCAAATACCTAAATAAGTTTAATAAATTCGTGCCACACGACCTCTAGAAGAAAGGTGCCGAAGTTGTAAATGATCACCTTTTTAAAGAGAAAGCAATTTATTATCTCTATAATTTATATCGATATATTTAATGTAATAAATCTTTTCAAACGTAATAAATTGAAGCGTCTAATGAAAGGCAATGCTAGGAAAATGTTTAAATGTTTGTAGTTTCACCGTAATTCATTTGCATAAATAGCAACAAGTTTAGCAATGTAACATGTAATCTGATATTTTAGTTTGTGACTTTGTTTCGTATGTGTACGTACCACGTGTCGTCGCTTCACATGAAATAAGTGATCAAATATGCAAGAAAATAGAATCACGTATAAAACCGGAGTCAGAGATATGCTAATGTTACAGTCACGGATTACAGTAAGTCAACCATCTTGTGTCTATAAATCTATAAATTCAAAAAAATGTGATCAAGAAACGCGTGCGACTCCATGCAGAGGAATTCTATGGCGAGGTTAAACATAAAGCAAAATGAATTTACTAGACCTCGGGTTTTCAAGCTAAAAATAATGTATATTTAGACACCTAAAATGGACATTATCATCATCACATGGCGCTTCAGTCAATATCAAGCTCTGGCCTGGCCAATACTCTTCCTGCACACTTCTCTATCCACCGCAGCCGACTTCCAGTTCCTGATAACATACATCTGGTTAGTGTCCTTCCTCACTGCATCTTCCCATCTATTTTTTTTGGTCTTCTTTGAGATCTTTTTCCATCAAATGTTGCTTTCATTACCTTCTTCGGAATTATTTCCTTCTGCATTCTATGCACCTGTCCAGCCCATTGTAACATCTTAACAATGAACTACATGGTGATTATAGGAAGCCAGATATAATAAGAACAGTTAAGTCTCATAGACTGCGATGGGCAGGACATGTTGCACATATGGGGAATGAAAGACTTGCATGGAAGCTTCTTGTAGGAAAGCCAGAGGGAAAACGCCCAGTTGGTAGACCAAGAATGAGGCTGGAGAATAACATTAACTATAATACAGGGAATGATTGGAAAGCATTAGCTCAGGATAGGGATGTATGGAGAGCTTATGTCCGTGCGGCCATGAACCTACGGGTTCGATAGTGCCAGTGAATAAGTAAGTAAGTAAGTAAGTAAGGCGGGTTATGTGTCTAAATTAGGCATTCCGTATAGTTCTTTAAGTTATAAAGTATTTAATTCTCCTAAAATGGGCATTAAAACTGTAAAGTAGGTTCTAAAAATAATATTTAAGACTTTTAAACATGTGCAATACCTCAAAATTGCTATCACTAAGAGCAAAATTGGATATCAGTCTTATAAAATTAATAAAATAAATAAAGTTAATTAACTTAAACCCTTATTTTGACAGGATATCCCATAATATATATAGGGGCCTATATAGGTTTAATTTAATCAATACCTAAAAAAACAGTAGAAAAACGAAAGAGTAGAACTCACCTAAATTTGTGTCGAATTACACATTATACAGTAGCCCTATAAATATTCTACAGTTTTATTTGATTTATTTTTCACTGCGGTCCGATACATTAAATATGTGGTACGATAAGTTAGTGTTTCGCCAATTTAACGGTTAATAAATGTTCTATGTGAACGTTATTCCAGATGATGTGTGTTTATTTCCAAGTGTTATAGTAGGACCTATAGATTTGTGAAAAGAAACAACGAGTCTAGAAAGACAAAAAAAAAAAAAAAAAAGATGAACTTTTAAATAAGACAGGTCTTCAGTGATTCAGAACTTTTGCATGCAACATGAGTCTCAAATTACAATTCCTCTATTCATATTTGGTTATGTTTATTTTCGGACAAATTAAGGGTTATCAGTAAGGAGAAATGAGATGGATTCTACCAGAATATTCGGGAAATGGAAAGAAGATACCAAGTTTACATTTGTGGCATCAACTCGAGGCATTGGCGGAATAATAACCCACTTCTGAGGATGGGGCGCCTGGAAGGCGGGGTATGTTACTCCGATGATATGAGGGATGGTAAATGATTCTCAAGCACCAAGAGAGTTCTTAAACCCAATTTAACTTAAATTTCAGAGCAAAGGCTACCACAGTAATAATTCCCTTTAAGGAAAAACTTATGTGGTCTAAGCGGGAATTGAACTCGGGATCTCATTAACTGTAGTCAGAAGATCTGATCACAAGATCATGACGCTGGTCAATATAACAGTCATACCTTTGCATTTGTAGTCATTCTATGGTTAATGAGGTAAATCAAACATCTCGGTATTAAGTAAATAAATATAGGGCCTATTTAGGAAGTGTTTGTGATGGATGAATCAGAGCAAACGTTCGTTTAACCACTTGGATTAATTAGAACAAGGTATGAACTCGGGTTGCTATGACACGAGACTCACGACTTTAGATTCCTTCCAAAAGTACTCATACTCAAGATTCCTACGTCCTTAAAAATCCATCCAGTACGAACGGAACCAGAGACGAGCACAGTAACTATATAGTAGACTAGTCCACCGGTACTGATTTTAGGAATTGGATATTGCAATAACGAATAAATTATATCTTAATTCAGTTATATTATATGGATGCGAAACATGGACTCTTACTTTAAGGGAGGAAAGAATATTACGAGTATTTGGGAATTAAGTCCATAGGTGAATGGAGGAAACTACGTAACAGTGAACTACATGCATGGCCTTTATAGGAAGCCAGATATCATAAGAACAGTTAAGTCTGCGACGAGCAGGACATGTGGCACGAATGGGGAATGAAAGAGAAGCATGGAAGCTTCTTGTAGGAAAACTAGAGACAAAACGCCCAGATGTTAGACCAAGAATGGGGTGGGAGAATAACATTGACCATGATTTGAGGGAAGTCGATTGTACAGAGTATGATTGGAAAACATTAGCTCAGGATAGGGATGTATGGAGAGGTAATGTCCGCGCGGCAATTAACTTACGGGTTTGATAGAGCCAGTGAGTTAGTCTGGTATCTTAAGTCGTAAAATCGCACGGCACTTCGCTATAAAAAGTTAGGGACAGAAACAGGTTGCAGGCCTACATTCATTACAATACATGTGTGGTGACTAGACATGTTGAGATCAACAGTTGAGATGTATCTTGAGATAAGCAAACGAGATTTAAAGTTAACTAAACATCACGCAAATAAGTTAAATGCAAAAAATTACAATGCTCCAGATAGCTAAATAGACCTGATAATTAATTCACGTTTAATTAATTAGATATTACTAGAATTTTCACTTGAATTTGTCACGTTCTCTTTTCAAATGTCTGAACTTTGTTTATAACATTTCAAATAAAATAAGCATTTCTTACAGTCTTGTATTTTATAAATGGAATATAATTAGTCGTGATAAAGGGTTTGTGCCTAATTAACTGACAGTTTTTAATTGCCATAAGATATTGCCCTCTGCACAACAATTGGATCGCATTCGTTGAAAAGTGAACATCTCATCGCGTGTCGTATAGACTTCCAATGTTTCGGATGAATGGACACCACTACTTCATAAAAGCTATCATACTCGTCCCTAAGGCTTTGTTCGGCCCCCCAATCCGATTTCCACACTCCGTCAGACATGACTGACTTTTTTTAACGGTTACCATGTTAATCTGACCACAGCACGCAACACAGCAAGCCCCAGGTTACTAACCTTCTATTAATAGTGTAATGAAATATTTCTCTCATCTCTTAAACTACAGTTTCACCACCAGTCGGAAGCTACTATCTCATCATTAAAGATTAATGATTCATTGTACATTTCCCTAACATATTAGTCATGTTATACATTTCATTCCATTTCATTTCATCTGTACCTGTAATGGTACGACAGGGCATCCTTGTACATCACAGACCTTTAACAATAGGGACTTCGTCTCGTACCTGGCAGAACGAGTATAGAAGTTGCTTTTAATTCCGAATAAATATTCAATCATTACGTATAATTCCTGATTACAACATTTAACAATTGTAGCACTGAAGTTACATTATTCTCTGTCACTCAATGGACCAGGTTTCGATTTCCAAGCTATACTGACTGAGGTATTGCAGTTCCATGTCTACGAATTTAGGCCACACTATTTCCAAAGCAACTTTATAATTTTGAAATCCACACAAATAAGTTATAAGTTAGCTTGAGGTTCTTTATTGTAAACGAATGATAAAATTAATAAATTTATTCTGCATTTACGTAACCACAAGTCTATATATATAGGCCTATAAACTAAATATTATTGCCAAGATACATTGCACACAAATTGGGCTATTTATGAGTATTGTCATTAATTTACTTCTCTGAAATGTTTTATTTATTAGTTCCATTTTTTTATCTCATGCCTTTAAAATGACCATGTAATCAATTGTACTACTTGTTAAATAAAAATACAATTTTCTATAATATATGAATAAATTAAAGACTAACCTTTGAATAAATTTAAAGAAATTCATTAAAAATAATAGAGAAAAGCTTAAAGCTAGGCCAATATTACAAGACAATATCCATACATGACAATTGTCCTATTATTTTCACGCTATTTACGTAAAAACTGCTTTGGAATATTATTCCATTCATTTCCGTGAAGAAAACAGTTTTATTGCTTAAATAATAATGTGTTTTTTTAGACTTAGCAACGATAACATAACCCAAAAAGAAGATCTGTAAAAATGTATTGTGGTTTGCTTAAATGTAACCTTATTTTATTATCGTATAGGCATTAACTTATTAATCCTGTAACAATAGGAGGATGTAAAGGATATCCGCTCTTAAAGTGATCCTCATCGAAACAAAAACATGTGACCTTCTCGCTTTTCATTGGTTATGGTCACCGACGTACGATATAGATGCATAAGTACGCGAAAAAGTAGTTCCCTTCGTTAAATTAAAAATATGTCCTCTGAATATACTGTTATTCTTCGTGAATAAAAATTATATTCAAAACATAGAACATTAATACCTAGAAAAAATATACCTAATCAATAATTACAACTTAAAACAGTTCATTACATATGGATGATGGATACGAGTCATGCTTCAGTTGATTCTGATGCAACAAAATGGTTGAAAGTGTTGAGTCTTCTGTTCATGTGTAGCCATCTACATTTTTAAAATACAAATCTAGTAAACCTTTGACTAGTGGACAAAAACAGTTATTTTAAAAGTATTTCACAACTTTAATGAAAAATCTCACCAGCTTTCTTGTATTCTACCGCATTCAACGATCACGTGTCTTAAATACTTCACACGTGTTCCCTGTCAATGTGACAGTAATTGTGACGTGAATAGCGGAAGGATACAATTGGCGTTTGTTTCTGTTAGGATCAGTTTAACAGCGGATAAGGTATAAGCCTATACAATTTTTGTGACATGAAGTAAAAAAATATTAAAATGTATAAATAAAGTATTTGTTTGTTTGAAGTAATAAATTATAATTGCCATGTAAACGTGTAGATTTATTTTTATTTAGTTGTAGTTTCTGAACATAAAAATGAAACATAAATAAAAATATAAATTTATAAGTGAATTAATCCATAAAATATTCAATAGAATGTGTATAATGATTTATATTCCGATAAGAATACACTAAACATAGAAAATGAGTAATAAAATACCTATTTTGGGCAAGTTATTTATTTCATGGGCGCTAAGTAATCTATTTAAAGATTAATAAAGCAACCGTTTAGTATCTACATGGAATAATTACGGTCTGAATCTAACACAAAAACTCATAAAAGCATCAGAATTACTTTTATCGGTAAAATGAACCGGAAAATGAGATGATACGACTCGCTGACTTGGCAAGTTTGGTTATTAAGATCCAGCTTCTATCACACGCTTCAAACAACATGAGCACATGCCAATTGCAAATACCCTTTTATAGAAGACTAACCCTTCATGAAAACAAAACTATTTATAATATAAATTTTATTATAACATAAATCGCAATTCCGAAATCATACCACTCTCACTTATATTCATTCATAGGGTTCTGCGCAAAAGCAGGTCTTTCACTGCCAATTCGGCATTCTCCACACTCTTAACATAGCTTTTCCTTTTGTATCCGCATACAAAATGTATTTTAATATTGTCTATCATCTGATGTATTTTTCTGCTTCTAACTTTCTTTCCGTTGACCATTCCTTGTAGGAATCCGTCAACAGGCAGTTTCTTCTTAGGCAATGGCAAATCCAATTTATTTTCCTCTTCTTTATCAGCACTTATATTTAGGGCTGAAAAAAGTATTGGTTATAGGCTAGACTGCATCGTACTTAGACCGCTAATGTTTACAAACTACACGTTCACACGCGCTATTCGGGACAGACTTCTAGTACAGTCCGCTTTGTGTAGAAATAGGCTCATCTTTGTATAATTTTTGTTGCGGCATTCTGATACAACCACACGTCACGTAAACAGGTCTATTACTGAGGAGAGTCGTACATACACACTCTCCGCTCCGAGCAGGCAGTGGAGACGCTTGACAAAGATACGCATTTTGTAAACAACTATCCTGATACCGCTAATTTTATTCAGCTCTAGTTATATTAAACCAAGAACACAATAATTGTAAACAATGAGATGAAAATAAATAAATGTACTCCCTTTTTTTTAAATAAAAAATTTATTGTATTATCTCTTTATTTAATCGTATATATTTATCTGATATATTTTAATTATGAACTATACTTTGGTATAGTATTTTATATTCTTTTTTTGTCGTTTTATGAAACATCATTATAAAATGTTTAATGTTAAAAACAATTAAGTGAATTAAAGGAAAATACTTAAATTCTTTCGATTTTACTCGAATTTCCAGTTTTTAGTGATTTTATGTCTGACGAGTTGAAGTCATTGCCGGTAATATAAATTCTTTACTGCTAGTGGAAATGTGGGGAATGCAACTATTTTTTGTGTAGTTTACCCTGATTGGCAATCAGTGATTGCTATTAACAACTGTACAACAGTCAAGATTATTAAAATACATTACGAAACTCCGTTGAGGTCACTGTGTTAAAGTTTTAAGAAATGTTTTTTTTTAAAACAACACTGCTGATTATTGAAGATGACCGAGATCTCAGGTACTGTTTTACATTTCTTAAAACTTTGTACAGTAGTCACAAAATTGACAACTTCAGAAATTTTCTAAACTTTTAAAACTCATAAGTTATTGTATTTACAATATTTAATTTGTTTAATGTTATACAAATAATTTACTTCAGTGAAGTGTGTTTTTTTTATTATGTTGAGTTTTTGTATTCTTAAGTAAAATATATTTTGTTTATATGCATTTATATTACATTTTCCTCATCTGTAAGACAAATGTCGGAAAACTTTAAGGCCCAAACGGTCCCCGAAATCATATGGCCATCATCATCCTTATCATTATCATCATCATCCTTCATCGGTGTGGAAAGCAACGGGAAGCTACCACACCTACAATTCCCTATTAAAGCTGCAAGCATAGCATGAAAATGCTATGATTGCAGTGAAGGACCTGCCTTCGGGCAGAATTACATGGATGGATGGATATTACAAAACGATGTAGCTATTTTTTCAGAATTTTATAGAAGTATACAAATTAAAATTAAAAGGTATTATCAATTGCTTAATTCAATATGGAGTTAAAGAAAGCAAGTAGGCTACTTACAATTTCATTTTGAAATATTTAATACTTTTTAAAATATGTTAATTTAAGAAGACTCGAATTTTTTTAAGATAACAAAAATGCTTCATTCTGAAGAATTATGATTTTTTCATCATCATCATTTCATGTGTTAAATATTCAAGGCTCATTCCGGTCATATAGTTTCAATTGGATAGTTGAATCCATCTGTTATTTGGCCTATCGACATTTCTTCTACTATAATCTAAAATAATTTTTGATATTCCGTCTTTCATGTCCGAACATGCTCCCTCGAATGTTTCCTATATTGTTCCATCAGTTTACAAATGTTTAATTCATTCCTGACATTTTCACTTCTCCTTTTATCCAAACGCGTGTAATCGGCTACACTTCCTAAAAAACTTAATTTTTCCTCTATGATTTTCTCTTCTCTTTTGAATAGAGTCCAAAAACTCACAACTATACAGCAATTATTTTTTCAATAATAATTTGTGTGGACTACTTGATCACTTTTTTCCAGCTTAAAATAGGCTACATGTGAAATTTTTGTGCCTACATACCGATGTTCTACTGTTATTCCTCAGTTTATTCACACAATTTTCTTCTAATGTTTGTTACGTTTATCGTATTGATTAAACAATTGCTTGTGAAAATTCTGCATCCTCAAGATAATAAAATATGTTGTTTCGAGTCTTTAAATTATACGTAAAAATGTTATTTCAAAGAGTATATGACTACAATAAAATTTTACTTTGAATTTGCTGTGATGAAATTCAATTTGAAATGTACTTCCAACTGAGAGGGAGAACATAGTCATCGATAGTAATTTTTCACTCTAGAGAAACGATAAAAAGATATAAACTTCATAATAACTCTTTAGCATTTACCGCCTTCGTTCTTTAAGCAATTAACACTAATCTCATGAACGGCAGTTTATTTTTATCATTATTTCCAGATGCTTCTATTCGCCCTAAGGCTACTTCCACCTGACTTCGGGTTGTTGAATACAGAAGACTTGAAAGCACGCAATCTGAACATCTTGCGATTCCATGTATCATAATATTACACAGCGCTTTACAGTAAAAATTGCCTTCTTACATTACTGGCTATTCCGTCTAGAAGTTATAATTTTGTATTCTAATTCTCGATTATTTCAAAACATATCTTTGCAATCATTACATTTTTAATTTATTCATTTTAAGTCTCGGATATTTAAGAATAGCGCGATAGATCTTCGCCACAATCAATGGAATTATTAGGGTGAGTACAATTTGCCAACCCATATCTCATACACACGCAATAAAAATCTTCAGATAAGAAAACAAAAATCTCTGGAAATATTTCCTATAGATATCCAATACTGTAAATAACTAAATATACCGAATGAGTTAGTATCGTTTGTGACTAATATTCGAGAGGTCCCGGGTTCAAACACAATTTCTGACTAATTTTTTTCTGGTTTTCTTTATAAACTAAACCCAATGGCGCGACACGCCATTGGTCTACCAGCCAGACACTGGCCTCACATGCACTTGTGCCATTTAGAGAGGTGAATGAAGATCAACGCAATATAGAGTTGTCTTGTGGTCAGCCTATTGGGTTTCTCAGCTGTTATAGGCTGGCTTTTTTGAACATGGACACTCACTACTTATTACAGCTACCCAAATTCCTCACGATGATTGGGTGGGCACCGGTTCTATCATACTGGTCGAAATTCTATGAAAAAATGTCTTTCCCTTTGGGGATTGGAACCAGCATAAATTCCGTAGTTCTGCACTAAAGTATCATGCCTTAAACAGCTCGGCTACGGAGCAGGTTATCCAAACATTGTTGAATACAATAATTCAATAATTAAATAAAAATTAATGTTTCGATTAGCCTCGAAGAGTAAGTACGCAATATTAAACTCATTAAACAAGTATGCCTAAATTATTTAGTAGAGTTGGAAAATGCATTGCTTTGTCAGTTTGGTACTTACTTTAAATAACTAGTTATCTATAATTATAATTTAATATTTTCCATAATTATATCGAAATTCCTAATTATACATCATTTCAGTTAGGACTAACAGAAGCGCATGTTTTTACTAGAAAATTAAGAGTTCATGAAATGAACGTTAATTTAATGATAAAAGTTATCTGATAAGGTTCATTTCCATAAATTTACTAAAATTTAAAGATGGATGCTATTTAAAAAACAAAGTTAACTTTGGCTATTCAACTGATGTTATTCTAATTTTTAATTCTTAATTATATGCTTCCGGGCTATTTTACTTGAAAAATGATTGAAATCAAGTTTTAGGTAAAATGAGGCAATTAGACTAAATTCTTACAGCTTAGAAGGTTGCATTTTTACTTTCATTCCATTGCTATCTATTTTGTTATATGAAATAGATAAAACAATGTGAAAAATAAATACAAATCTCTGCTCGAAATGTGGTTCTCAATTTATTTTTCAATACTACAATCTATTATATGAAATTATATTAATATTAATAACAATAATCGAAATTACATTTTAATATTATGTTAACACTTATTACATCCTCAAAGTATTTATATATATTTAATCGACTACAGTGAAAGTAATTTTAGAAAACATTTGTTCCATTCTGTCTCTAATATTCCGTTAATTGTTTCTAGACTTATAAATTAAGTGAAAGAAATGAAAACAATTTAAATTTGTTTTAGAAGTATAGTAAGTGAAGGTGCAGAATTAATCATTTAACTTTGGATGAAAAGTTTCACAAGTGTTTGGTTTCGTTTTGTAACTCCAGAGTTCGAGCCGAATTAATATTGTACCTTTGTGAACCCCGAATCGGATTACTACTGCATGTTTCAGGTGTGTACCTGGTGGGCACGAAGTAGTATGCATCCCAATTGTTGCTTGTCCTTCCTTCATCTGACGCAACCCTACAACATGTAGTGTGTCTTCTGCTTTCCTAGACAAGCGCTTTCTATATTTGCTTGTTTAAATCGATTACTTCAATTATGAATTACATTCTCTACAATAAGTAGAATCTAAACTTTCTTAAATAGTTTTTCATGTACTTAATAGGCTTTATATTTTGGCTATTCTATGCCACCGTGCCACTTGTGAATATTCGATCGGAGAACAAGTGACTTTTAGGGCCGTGTTGGCCAATGTGATAACACATATTTCTGCTAGATCCAATTGCCAACATATTTGCTCACATATAAGGGTATTCTATCCCAATAGTCCACCTCCTTTAGTGGGTATGTTAGGGTGAGAAATTGGATAGGTTAGATGGGCAAGTTAATACTAATAAAATTCATTGTTAAAACCGTTGAGGTGGAGAGTCATAAAATAAAATAAGTTAAAATATACCTTCTTAGGTAAGATCCGTCGTCGTCAACTTATAAAATATGTATTCTTTATGCCTGTAGGCCTTTCAGAACATCCGTTCCATCTTCAGCGGGTCCTTCTTCGCTACAATATCTAGTACGATGGTTGATGCTGCTGGTCCTAATGTGGTGCTGTCGAGGACCAGCAGCATCAACCATCATACTAGATATTGTAGAGAAGAAGGACCTGATGAAGATGGAACGGATGTTCTTAAAGGCCTACAGGCATAAGGAATACATATTTTATAAGTTGAGGACTACGGATCTTACCTAGGAAGGTATATTTTAACTTGTTTTATTTTATGGGCAAGTTAGTATTAGTTTGGGCAAGTTAGGGTGAGAAAATGGATATGTTAGATGGGCAAGTTAGTATTAGTTTGGGCAAGTTAGGGTGAGAAAATGGACGAGTTAGTGTACCAGATTAGTGCAGCGTTCACTTGTTTGTTAGCGGTTTTTTTATATAAATTGGCTACACTGTCTGAGTAATGACTAATACACATTTTATAATGCAGGTATGTTGATTTTAGATTACTTTGAGCTCAGCGTCTTACTTTATTTTAAGGCATTTTTCACATTTTTTAAAAATCAACATATATATTTCTCGCTGCCCAGCGATGGTCGAATGTCGACTACGCTGAATGTCTGGTAGCGCCTTCTTTGCATCTTTCTGTATAAAATAAATGTTTTTGTTCCGATAAAACTCAGTTCCTTACGCCACATCCCGCTCAATACAATGTATTTCGTATCTAACTTTTATGACTTACGGAACACGCAGGTGTAATGGCGCATTCACTTTGGGACAAATCGTAAGATATTTTCTTCCAAGTTGTCATAAATATATGTGCCCAAGTCACCCTAATAGAGAGATCATTGAACAAAGGCGACATACCGGCAAAACCCTCATTAGTGTCGGTTACTGAAATGTTGCGAGGTTGTCAGTGTTTCTCTTTTAAGTATATTTCCTCAGTTTTTGTCAGTATTTGTTTGTTTACTGGAAAAAACGGCAACTATGTCAACAATGTTTTCGCTGCTTGCTTTCAGAGTGTAAATTGGGTTTAGCTAGTGGAAAAGGAGCGCTAAAAAGAAAGTACTTTAAGACTTGTCTTTTACTATAATTTCTCAACCAATTGAATCCGGTTCATATAATCAATATCTTTAAGATCAATCCGAATATCTCCTTCCACCTATCCCTATAATTTCTCAACCAATTGAATCCGGTTCATATAATCAATATATTTAAGATCAATCCGAATATTTCCTTCCACCTATCCCTAGGCGTGCTTAATGTTAATTTCTTATTTTCGTTCTAGTAGTATTCACTTTCGTTTGTAAAGATCTGCTAAGAAACAAGGAAAGAGCGTTGTAAAATATGTGTAAGCTATGTAATTAATGAGACAGAGGACGAAATAAAATAAAATCTCAAAGCAATGATCCATGGATCTGCAGAGCAAGTTCTTTAGCTGTTATTAAATACTTCGAATTGAAGGCTTCCAATCGAAGATGTTGAAGTAGATAAAATGAATAAAGAAAAATCAGTTGGAAGATACAAAATGACATATGCTAAACGTTAGGAAGAGTGAGAGATTGAAGTAGTGATACTGTCTCTATTCACTCACGGCGACATGGATGATATTCAAATATCACATTTATTGCAATTAAACCAGTTTATTGCTACCACCTCACTTAACGCGCCAATGACATCTATTCGTTCTATAACTGGAGAATACGAAGTTAGAATTTAATGGAGTTAAAATCTAGAACAATAAGTAAATTAAATTCAGCTGAAATGGATTTTCGGAGGCGTTCAACTGGAATTTATAGAGGCTATAAAATAAAAACGAGTTTACGGTAACTAATCAAAAGAATCGTTCGAACTTCAATTGTGAATTTCCCAAAATAAAAAAATAAATAAATAAAATTGCATGGTCATGTAAAATGAATGACAGAAGACAGATTCCCAGAAAATACTAGAACAAGTGTCATCTAGTAGAAGAAGAGTAACGAAAAAAACGTGGATTGATACTGTTTTATGGAGCATGATGGAAAAATGAAAACCTGATAAATAAATAAATGCTATTTGAGAAAAAAATATAAACA
Organism: Diploptera punctata; assembly: GCA_030220185.1. Taxonomy (NCBI): domain Eukaryota; kingdom Metazoa; phylum Arthropoda; class Insecta; order Blattodea; family Blaberidae; genus Diploptera; species Diploptera punctata. The sequence continues at coordinate 650,970 of JASPKZ010007231.1, forward strand.
GAGATGTAAAGCATAAATAAATGTATTCCCGCGTCGCGCAGTAGCCGAGTGGTTTAAGACGTAGAGCTACAGGACCTCCGTAGGTTCGAGTCTCAATGGGGACATTTTATTTTTCTTATGGAATCGATGAGTATGGGACCGATTCTCAACCACCATCGTGAGAAATTTGCACAGCTACAAAAATTAGTGGCGCTAGATTGATAGAATCAGCTGTAATAGCTGGAGGATCCGACATTCTGACCACATGTCATCCCTGTACTGGCTGGATGTTTATCCACCTCTATGACGGACATTTGTGGATGTGAGGTCAGCATCAGAATTGTAAGTCGAATGCCTTCTACGTAAACTAAGTCTATCACATTGGGAATAGATGAAGTAGACCTACATCATATAAAACATTAATTACCTAAATTGCTCAATATTTTATTAGAAAAAAACATTATATCTCTATTTTTTATTAGCTTAATCTTCCCCACTGTACATAAGACTACGTTTAAGTGTGTCATCTCAACCATGCCTTAGAGGGGCACGAACAGTCGAGAGATAATTTCAAACTCTGGATCGCATATACAACTTTCCACGTAAACAAAGGCATCAATAGATTTAAAATTCGTCTACGGATGAGTGATCACCTCATTCCCAGGACCACCTCCGAGGCAAACATAATATTTAGGACAATATTCACCATTCGCTCACATAATCACACTGAGCAAGGCGAATAGGATATGGATACTTAAGCTGGCCAGATGGTGTCAGGGGATTATTTGGTTTAAAGGCGAGGAAATACCCCGAAAAAATCTCACCTAAAAACTTCTCCTGACAGAGATCTAACCCAGACCTATTGCATTTGAGATAACAAAATTACCAATGCAAAAGTCTACGTAAACAGCATAGCTTCCAAAACCACGAATTAAAAATAAAACAAATAATAAATTAAGTCATGATACCTCCCAAGTCCAAAAAGATGATCAAAATTAGAAATATTATACAATATTCTTACATTTTAGCAGGCCGCAGTGTATTTGGTTAAGACAATAATTATGATCGAGGGTTCAAGTTCCGATGGTGTCAAAATTTTCAAACTGGCCTAAATTCCTAGCGGCATTATGACCCTAGGGGCGACTCAGCCTCTTAAATGTGTATATTCTGGGGTAGAAACAGCCGTCAAGCAAGGATGACAACCTGTCTGAAATCTCATGCAGACTGTCTAGAAACGTGAAAATCTATGGCTCCTATTACTCCATGGGGCTGTATTGGGTTCACTTTACTTTTTTACTATTACATTATTTTTACTTTTAGATTAATTATTAGACTATGTTTTCCCTTTTGGTAAGGAACTGAAAAAAAAAATCTGTAAAAAAAGAAGCGGAAAAAAAAAATCCAACGATCAGGCCTCACTCGGTATGTAACACCTAATGATGACTATTTAACTCATGCCACAAATGCTAGTCAATGACCAATCACGTTTCAATGAATGTTGTTTTATAACCAATGACAATCACCTCGCACTTTATCGATTTCTCTTTATCAGCTCCTGCTTTTGTGATAAAGAAAGCTCCTCCTTTTTAATGTTCTGAAAAGGTCCAAGCATTATTTTTCTCCAACAAATGCATTGAATATAGTAAATAATGAAAATATTCCTTCATTTTACTGAGTTGTTTACTAAAAAAATAAATGAATAACCCGTAATGTTGATTATGATATATAGTTTCACGTGTTTCATTATTTCTCCACTTGGGTGCACTCTTACAATATTGCGATCTTATTTGGCAATAAATAATATGATCAAGCAGCAGTGAATGAACATAACCTCGCATTTCTGATTTGTTTTCAAACATCGCCGTTTACATTAAATATATAAATATTTTAAAATAACTATAGTTAAATAATGATTTGTGAGTAAACAGCTTAATTTTATTCGTTAAATAGTCCTAACAAATGCCACTCTTGATTTCCAAATTCTCTAGATAAATTGGAAATCACTCGTGGCATTATTTATGATAAAGAATACGATCCAATCTATTGTGGACCTATACTCTTTCTAACAAATCAATTGATTTGGTATTTACTTTATGAAAATGTATTTAATAAATAAAACTATTAAGGTTTCATTTACTAAATTAAATTAAAAATATATAGGCTATATTTACGAAACTCATAAAACTTTAATAGTTTTATCTATTAGATACTTACTTCTTGTATTATCTGATCGATCCTGGACCTCTGGTTCCAGGTTCGTAAGTTAAAACCAGCCATGGTCGATGAGTTTTACATGGCGTAAAAATCCTGAGTACGTGTTCCTTTGGAAGGGAACTAAAATTACTGTCTCTTGTCCTAGATTTATTGCTCGTAAAACAACCACAATACTGAAAATACAGGCTTTTTGCAAAAAAAGAATTGTCGGCCATTTCACGCCCAGATTTAAATTTTGAAGCTTATAAATTTGGCTGTTAATGAGCACCATTAAATTAAATAATAACAAATAGTAATAACTAGTAAAATTTCATTTTAGTTTTTAAAACTAAGAAGGGAATTTAGCATAAGAAAGATTGGGTATTGACACTCTTCTTTAGTCACGAGATTAGAATCCGTCTCACTGAATACTCATGACCATGACCAATGTAAGCTGATTGTCTTGAGGCAAAATTACTTTTTTATCGAGGTTAACAAACCAATCAAAGAACAATAAGATGGACCATTTTTTCCTTTACTTTACTTTGCATAATATTTTTTAATGATATGACCTGCCCATTCTATCTCACCTAATATGATTATTTCTTAGTGAGGTCAGTACTAACAATCGTCCTAATGGCAAAATGACATCAACAGCCCGTCACCCACGTACTATCTGGGTGTGTTCACAAATAATATCATCGACTTTCAACATAGCAATTCAATGGAGTCAAAGAGCATGTGAATAATTTATTAAGCATCATAAAAAGTGTAGGACATTTACCAGTTAAATAACATTGCAATAGGTAACTTTCCCACAATTGCTTGTAGACAGATACGTCTAGTTTTTATCAATTTATTTACATATACCAATTAAAATATTATTCTATTTAACTTTTATGGTCATTATGAAGAAACGATGTAACGAAAAACTTATACTAGTCGTAACTGTTCCAATGAGAAAATTGAACTGTTATTAAAATAGTTAAGGCTAAGCATTGAAGATGCCTAAGATCGTAGGCTTTGGAGGTTTGGCACGGGAAGACGGCAGTAGCTGTAAAAGCCCGAACATAGATATATCAAAATAGTTAAAGAATTATTTACAAAAGTTTTAAGATCAAGCATTATTAAATCTGAAATATGCCATCATTAATAACCTACGCTAGACAAAAAGTTAGGATGAATAATTTTTGTTCTCTTGTTAAGTTGGTCTTTCGGGCTAAATGGCCGTGGTCCAGTTTTATTTAAACTTGGCGTTTTGCTACTACTGCGGTAGAGATGTTCAGGAGATTCAGCGATCTCTCTGTGAACTCTTCAATGGACCCCGGGCATTCAGTCCGGAAGACCAAGTTAACAAAAGTCAAGACACCGGCGGTGAAAGCTTATAGTTCTACATATTGTTATCTTTTTAAATTTAATTGTTTGATCTTATACTTTATGCAGATAATTTATAAACTATTATCAAGTTAAATTCACGTTGAATAGCTGTGAATAGTTATAACTGATATAAGTTTGCCATATATCGTTCCATCATAATTACCATTTTTATTTAAAGGCCCTTTAATATGGAAAGTCATATGACGTTTTGGATCTCGTATTTACACATTAGTTTGAGCATGTCTGTATCTCAGTGTTTTATCGTTTGTTTAGTGAAGAAGTTAATTGATTTAATCATAATTATTGATTATGATGAAATGAACCTGGTACTCTATTTCCAATTCAATATATACCCTGATGAGTGAAGGAAAGTAGAGTCAGATTGGTGTGTGTTGTGTGTGTTTTATAATGCCACCCACTACACTTTACATGTTCGGGTTCCGCTCTGGGCGTTAATGCAGTCTATTTTCAATTTACGCAACATTTGGACAGATCGCTTTACGTAGATGATGCATTTTTCTATTGTGTGAGAGAGGAGTGAAGGATGAGTGCATGCTTATATTTGTGTAGTGTAAAGTATGTTGAATGAGCGTGGTGATGAAGAGAAGGTAGAAGGTGAAATTCGGTCCCTGAAAGTATCCTACTTATATTGAAAATCACCAGGCTTAACGTCCCCATCCGACAGAGAATGATTGTCAACAGTACTATATGCCTTCTCAACATAAGTAATATGGAGAGGTTTGCAGTTTAATACAGGAATCTAGTGAACAATCTAACGATTAAAAATTTTACACCGCCAGCTCTCCTGGCTACGAGATTGAAAATGTTGGAATTAAATTAATTAAAATAAATTAATTTAACAATTAGAATTTTTAACCCCACAAAGTATCGAACCCGGGCCCTCTAATAAGAAAACAGGCATGCTACCACCTAAGCCAGTACGGCGGACATAGACAGATATCTATCTTCCGAGATTTGAATCCAAGATCTACCGATTATGAGCCTCAAATTCAACACACGACAATACATGATAATAGTATAGGAGAGCCGAGGCAGAGATTTAAAATCTTCTACTTCGCTATAAATTAACCCGGAGCCCTGGAGTAGGCATTCCACCAACTAAGCGACGGAACGAAAAAAAAAAATATTCTTAACTCGTTAATTATTGAATTTAATTAATCTAAACATTATTAAAAACTGTATTAAAAAACAGTAAGAGCTTCTTGACTATTATAAGGTAAAAGACGTCATGATATATAAAATAAATAAATAAATAAATAAAGCCTGATATGTCCCTTTAGGGCAAAGGCCTCCCTGTACAGGGGTTAAGCTCTATTTGAGAGTGTCACCCGGTGAGCTACTCCGTGGTGAGAAGTTGACTTGGATGTAGCACTTGGTTTGTATACACTGTCTGTTCTGTGATTAGTTAATACACAGTTGGCTCTCCATCGTTCTCCAGCTTTTCCTGCATCTGGCGACTCTGGACCATTGCGCCCCTGCTCGTTCTTTGAAGATGTCAGCCCATCGTCGTCTTGGTCTTCCGCGCTGTCTCTTGCCTGTGTACGGGTCCCACATGGTTGTTTTTATTGTCCACCTGTCGTCCTGTATTCTTGCGACGTGGCCTCCCCACTTCCATTTTTTCCTGATGGCTTGTTGTGCGGGATCAGTTGTTGAGGATATCGCTTGAAGTGTTGTATTCGAGATTCTGTCCTTCAGAGTTATGCCTAAGATTTTCCTCTCCATTTTCCTTTGGCATACTTGGAGTGTGTACTTCAGTTTGGCAGTAAGATTCCAAGTTTGGCAGCCATATAACAGTGTTGGAAGAACACAGGTTTGTAGTGTTTCCATTTTGAGTTTCCGGTTGAGTGACTTGTCCAGCAGTATAAATTTCAGTGACCAGAACGCCTTCCAGGCGAGAGCTATTCTTCTGCTTATTTCCTTCTCTACTTTCTGATGGAAGGAGAGTAGTTGTCCTAAGTATATGTACTCGCTTACATATTGAAGATCCATTCCATCGACTTTGATAGGGTTTATATATATATATATATATATATATATTGTTTCTGCGAAAAAGCTTGCATGCTGTCTTATTCAGAATCCAACAATTAAAAGGAGTACTCTAATTTCACGTAGATCTGTCTGGAGTTGTTAATGAGTCATTAACAGGTGTTTGTTTAGCTGCCACTTAACGGTGCGGTTTCTCCGCCCATGTAAAACCACTTACCAGTCCAGCTGTGGTAATCAATGAATTGACTGTCCTCATGTCAATGCCCATCCGGGATAAATCTAGCAGTCATGAACACTACAGTTTTACAACTTTTTTTTTAATAACACATCTTTTGCACTTAAAAACAAATTCACGATCCTCGAATAAACCCTGTTATATAAAGCATCCGCATTTATGTTATGTAGAGTAGATATTAGTTTTTAGCATCTGACAGAGTTATCAATACTTGCTGATATTCTATTTCTCTCCAGTGTACGAAATTGTACAGTTAGTCCAAGAAAACTGACCTCCGCGGTTAACAGTTGATGAATCCGCGGAACATATTTTGTAACTACTCCTATAGTGATTTCTAAGAGTGAAGATGAACCCTGTAAGAAATTGTATACCGCGTATTCGAAGGCAGTAAATGTGACCAAAAAAATCACAAAAAGAAAACAACTTTTTAACACATTTTTGTCTAACGATGTGGCGTTAATCATTTTATATGTTATTAATACTAGGTAATATCCGGCATTCGCTGTGGTTGATACCGTGTGATGGCCCTAAGCATTCTTGTTTTAGGCGTTATATTAAAATTGTATTGTCAATTTCTATGGTAGTCATATATGAACAGATAGCGTCAAGTATCTGAAAGTATGACTGACGTCAGAGCCGAGTAGGCGTGTTCTCTGTACCTGTCTCTTTCTCATGCGTGCTAATAACCAAACTAATAGTATCGGTTGCTTACCTACGCTACTTCAGTACAAACAGCTTGTCACATAAAAACAAGTGTTTTCCGAGTTAGAATAGTATGAGTGACACAGACGGCCCGCGCATGCGTATAAACATTCGGCAGAATGGCTATAACGATTTTCATGCTTTGAGATATCTGGCTTTCTCTGCTCATAGTTTAAGACTAATGTAACATATAAATGATCCGATAATAGTCATTACTTTGACGATCTCATTTGTTGAAGCCTGTAGTTCAACGTATGAACCTCATCTAACAGTTATAAGATAATATTAGATTGAAATTAGCTGGATGGTGTGAGAAGAAGTAGGAGTGAAATGGACTTACAGATGAGGATGTTCACGACCGCTACAACTGGAGAAGACGAATTTCTTGAGGGTGACGGAAAACCGTTGTATTGCGGATAATTTTCTAAATAAAAAATGACATTAGACACACAAAAATTTTGTCAACCGACAATAATAAGAGTGATGGTTATAAGAATACAGGCTATAGATACGGTACGTGTCAATGTGATATAACTGGAAAAAAGTGAAGGTCAATGAAATCACGGCACAGTGAATGGTTTTCATTAAATTTAAACTTATGCCATGTGCCTTCATTTGTATACACACTGACAAAGAAGACAGGTGACACGAATTTTCAACAGGTGTAATAAAGTAATCAACGTATCATAATATATTGTATATGAGAATTGAAAGAATAATTCTTGTTCTGAATTTTAAAAACACACGCCTAGAATTTCTGCCTTCCCACATTGATGAATAGCATAAATCTTTCAATTATTAAACAAGTATCAAGTAATTTAAATATCGTTCTCAGCTGTTCGCATTAGCTCGAAGGAACTTGAACACCTTGGAGTCACAACTAAAATGCTAATCTTGCGTTTATACAACTCTACCACTACTGAAAGAGGACCTTGAGCTCAGTTTATGTCCCGTTCATGTAATAGAGATAAGTTTGTTTAGAGCTGAATCTGCAGCCAAGTTAGTATTAGGGTATCGACAACACAAAGATACCTTGTTCTCTAAAATAGATGAGCATTATAGCCATTTTTTCACACAGAAACGTTAGAAGTGGAAATGTATTTACTAATAAGTAAAACTATATTATTATTATTATTATTATTATTATTATTATTATTTAGAGAGCTAATTTTATGAATTAAAGATTACAACACAGTATGATGACTAATAAAACTTATGGCTTAGTCGATAAAGCATCTATTTCCGACTACAGTAAACCGGGTTTGATTCCCGGACGTGTAGGGAATTTTAAATATCCACCTTCGGTCTGGGTGTGTGTAACGTGCATGCATGAAGATAAAAGGTAAAATACTTAAAAACAAAATAGGAAAACAGCTAGCAATATTATTAATACCTTTATCTATTACTACAACAATCAGTGACGCTTTAGTTCGTAGTTACTTGGTAACAAAATCTGTACTTTATATTAACCAAACAAGCTATCAAAACTTAAAATACAGGTTAAGCAAAACGTAAAATACACTTTAATAATGATTTCATATAACTATATAAATAAAATTTCCTTTACTTTTATGGAAGTATAAAAATAGTTACATCTTGGACTGCTTTTAACATTTTTCCTGATGGACCGTGAAAATCACCTTCTCCGCTCATTTTTAGTTTTTAAATTCACATATGAAACTAGCACCCAAAATATTGCAGATTATAAGAACTATGTTTGTTTGTTGATTGATCGTGTTTTTACTCTCGAAAGCCCGGGTTAGTATTTCTCTAAACGTGCCGTTTCCGCAATAAATAAATTTCATTAAATATACTAAATATAAAGCATAGGCCTACACTAAAATACTATGAACGTAGATAAAATATTGTAGACAACACGTTACAAAATTAGGTTTAATAACTCACTTCTCTTGTTACTAAACCTCAGCTTTTGTAACTATGATATGACACGTTAATTTTCAATCACGAAACAAATAATGTTCCATTTAGATGCACACTGTTACTATTTCAGTACATGAACAAATATAGGGCCTATATATTATTATTATTATTAAAATAATAATAATAATAATAATAATAATAATAATAATAATAATAATAATAATAATAATAATAATAATAATAATAATACTCGGTCTTCTACCAACTAAACAATGTATCCTCTGCAACACTATGGAAGATATGAATGCTGATCACATCCGAACTTGCCCAACCCTAACAACCAACAATTTCGTGGACAGATACTGGGAAGCCAGGGAAAAGATTATGAACATTTTATAATCTTTCTTGTTATTGTTATTGTTTGTTTTCCTCAGTTATTATTGGCTAATGAAAAATTTCAAATGCCACTGCATTTAAATAAATAAATTAAATAAATAATAATAATAATATAGGGCATATATTATTATTATTATTATTATTATTATTATTATTATTATTATTATTATTATTATTATTAAAATAAAAGTGATAATTTTATTATGATCATTTGTATTATTCCGATTTTTGTAACAGATTCCAGAATCCATTGGTAATATCGTTTTTATTTATGCCCCTGAACTATTGTTTCTTTATTTTCTCTATCACTAAGAATCTAGCTGTGAAGTACCTTTCTTTCATGAATTTTTTAATTTTCTGAAGCTATTTATCATACGTATTCCATCTGCTCTTATTCGTTAGGTATCCAAAGCATAATTGTTTTCGGCAATCTTTCTTAGATGATACACAGAACTGCAAATATATGAAGATAAACAGAAAGCTTTCGTTTTTTATGTAAATAACTTATAGGTGAATGAAATCAAAGTATCAATTCATTTGACTATCATTTCAAAAAGCTGGTAGGATATAAAATTACATGTACAAGAAACGCAACCTATCTAAAAATAAAATATAATCTAAATGAAAACTATCAATTATTTTCCCCATACGAGTATGTATAGACCTAGCCCTCATTAAGCAAACTTGCAAATTTTTTAAAATTACTTGTATCTTAAAGAGATAAATCAATTGAATAAAATAATTGGAAAAGTCAAATGTAATTTTGTCCAATTTTATACATATATCGATAGGGGGAGGTGGAGTTTTCTTCAGTGATTGGCAATATTGTAATATTGCCAACACATTATGTGTATACGATATGATGTCGGCAAACCATACATTATAATCCTTTGGAAAAATGATGGAACCAATATAAATAACCTTTTTATTGACGCAAAAAAAAATGGATTAACTTGGATGTCTTTCTATGTAAAGCTTGTATAAATATGACATAGGCCCTAGATGAAAAAAAAAATCCCTAAATTCAGGGGTTAAACACTTGAAACAAAAAACTTTTTTCTTCGAAACTCGAGAATATATTGTTTCTGTCCCACGAGCTAAAATTCGTTTAATACCATGACATTTGATACAAATAAAATTATTTTAACTTCCATTCAATTTTGAGCAAGAAAATTCATCTTTGAATAATTGTAACTAAAATTAATAAATGCATGTACCTTCAGAAGTATTTTTTTAAGTGTAATAATAAAATACAATTCATAATTCAAAATTTTCAAATAAATACAGACATATATCAACTTCAGAATCATAATTAAGCTGAGGTAGCGTTTCATATAGGTGCAATTTAAAATATTTTACTGCGAAAGGACCAAATAGTGAAAATAGTTTTATTTATTTGGTATAAGTAATAATAATATAGTTAGAATTGTATTTGTTTTAGTTTTTCGTTTGAGATAATCAAATAGATAAGAGGTTTTATAAATTAAAATTGACATTGTCCTAGTAGTATGCTTGTTGAAATGCATTCGAATGCAAAATTAAAGAATTTCTATAAATATTTGCGTGATTTAGAAATGAAAATTTGCTCCTAGAATATTTTTAATTTTCACGCTATCGTGTTTCTTGCACTTACAGCATCTCATCAAACGAGAAAATAACCAAGCATGACTTTTGAAAAAACGCCCTGCGTATTAGGCAATGAAATTCCAAGATCTGACATTGCATGCATCATATCTGCATTCTTTTATTTTTCGAGATTCATTTTAATACCACAGCTGTTTACAAAATCTCTCGAGATTCTTTTGATTTAAAATGTGTGAGGCCAACAACCGGATCTCCATAGAATTTTAAACGTGATGATGCTCTTAACAAAAACATAAGATGATGTCAAGACCTAAAGGAATTACAGCTTGCGTTTCGTAGAAATCTGTTTTTTCTTCACGGGTCAATGGTTGACTATTAACATGTCCATCATATTGTGTCAGATCAAAACACTCAGGTTTATGTAAATTTACAAAAATATCAATTCATGGTTTTCAAAATTGGAAATTGTTACTATTTGTCTATTTAACCACACACACACAGATAATTATATATATATATATATATATATATATATATAAAATCTAGGTGGAAAATATGACTAACGTCCTTAATACAGTACATGTTAAATAAAACCCAATCAGAAACGTTGGGTTAAAAACCGGCGACGCGTTTCGACAGTAATGCTACCATTTTCAAGACTGAGTAATAACTAAATTGAAAACCTGTACTAACATGTAATCTAATCTTAAGCTACGTCACATCACGAGATTTGCCTTGATAGTATGCTTGCTATTACCTCTATAGCGTAACTACCTTTCCTCTTAACCAAGGAAAACAGGGCGCAGACAGGAATAGGGCCTTATGGACTATATATAATTACTCATTATTCTATTTTTAATTTTATATATTTCCAAACTTAGTTTGGAAGTTTGGAAACATATGTAAAAATAAAGATTGAATTATGAATAATGACAAAGGCCTTAAACGCCCAGTTGGTAGACCAAGAATGAGGTGGGAGAATAGCATTAACTATGATTTGAGGGAAGTAGATTATACAGGGAATGATTGGAAAGCATTATTTCAGGATAAGGATGTATGAAGAGCTTATGTCCGCGCTACCATGAACCTACGGGTTCGATAGTGCCAGTGAGTTAGTTAGACAAATACCTTACTACTGTGAGTGTCTTTTTTTTTCTTAGTTAAGAGAAAAGATGGTCGCATTGGCGGTAATAATAGGGATATTATTAACGAAATATAAAGTAAGATTTGGATGACGTGTTTTCTTTAATTTATGTACGTTTTCAATTCAGTTATTACCCAGTTTTGAGAATGGCATAATTGCTGTCGAAACGCGACGATTGTTTTTTAACTAACGGCTATTCATTGTGTTTTATTTAATATAGCCTATAGTAGCCCTGTGTTTTAGCGAAGTCTGTCTTACCAATGTTAAATTATTCAGGTTCGCTTTATATTATTAAAAACGAAATTTTGCTTGAGGGTGTTTATGTAAAGTTAATCGTTTATATTTTCTATGTTAAACTAAATTTTATATCTGAAGAAATGCGAGAAAGGAAGGAAATTACGATGAGATCTTCAATTTCGAATTGAAATAGTCAAGGGTAGCAAGTGTAACACGAAACCAACGTTAATGAAATAGTAAGCTGAATCTTGTCGTATACCATTGTTATTTATACATTATTTTAGACTATTTTTTGCTGTATAATGGTTATTTAGTCCACCGCTGTGGTCTCGAGGTAGCGTGCTGCCTTGTCACGCAGCGGGCCCGGGTTCGATCCCCGGTCGGGGCAGTTTTTCTGGGTGAGGTTTTTATCGGGGTTTTTCCTCACCTGTAAGACAAATATCAGGAAAACTTTAAGGCCCAAACGGTCCCCGAAATCATATGGCCATCATCCTTATCATTATCATCCTTACCATTATCATTATCATCATCATCCTTCACCGGTGTGGAAAGCAACGGGAAGCTACCACACCTACACAATTCCCTAGTAAAGCTGCAAGCATAGCATGAAAAATGCTATGATTGCAGTGAAGGACCTGCATTCGGACAGAATTACTATGGATGGATGGTTATTTATGTAAATCTAAGGTTCTGTAGACATATTCTTTGTAGAAGTTTGGTGGTTCAAATTTAATAATAGGGCAATCGGTCATGAAATGAACTGTTATAATTAAATATGAGAAAAGTAAATATTGGTTGACTTTACGAGCCACATATAATTACATTTCTCCATACAAAATGAAATTATATTGTCCTTACTTCACATCGAATGTATTATTTTTAATCAAGGGTTCAGTCTAGACTCATCTCACACTTCTTCTGGCTATGATTGTCGTCTCGATCAACAGCTTTCCATATATCCATCCATAGTAATTCTGCCCGAAGGCAGGTCCTTCATTGCAATCATAGCATTTTCATGCTATGCTTGCAGCTTTACTAGGGAATTGTAGGAGGTGTGGTGGCTTCCCGTTGCTTTCCACACCGGTGAAGGATGATGATGATGATAATGATAATGGATATATGATTCCGGGGACCGTTTGGGCCTTAAAGTTTTCCTGACATTTGCCTTACAGGTGAGGAAAAACCCCGATAAAAACCTCACCCAGAAATACTGGATATATATATATATATATATATATATGTGTGTGTGTGTGTGTGTGTGTGTGTGTGTGTGTGTGTGTGTGTGTGTGTTTTAAACCTGTACAATAGTCTATACAAGTCAAAGCACTTGAAGTACTCGTGTCCAGGGTAATGCCAGGTCGAAAGCTGACGAGGCTTGTCGCACCATCACATGAGCAAACGATGTGAAATGAAACGAAATAAATGACATGAATAAGGACAAATGATGGAATAAAGCTTATGGCACAGGGAAGTGGGACAAACACCAGGAAAAGCTGCCCTGGCTCAGAATCGTCCATCATGAACCGCACTCGGAGTGACCGAGCGCGAACTCGGGACCCAGAGGTGTAGGACGAGTGTAAGGTCTAACCACTTGAGCCACGGATCTATAAAATGGAATGAGTGATGCTTGAGTATACGGTTTCTTGTTAGAGAAATTCCAAAGTTATATATAACGATATCACTAACTGGTTTTTCAGATTCAGATTTTTTTTTTAGTTCTTGTTTAAAAATCGAAAATATCTGCTTTTCATTGACATTGATAGCTGATAATTTTTAAAGCTTTTATAATTCTCAAAATTTTAGAGGTTATGAATTTTTAGGGCGTAACAATCTTTGAGAAGAATATAAAAACACTTATCGTTTCATAACGTAAACGTGTATTTAAAAATTAACAAAACTGTAATTATCAAGAAAATGTTAGCTTTCATAAGCACACTTGGTTTAAATAAATCTGTGAGGTTGCACGACGATTTTATAAAGTTTACTAGAATAAGAAGGATATGTAGCAATGAATGTATAACGCTATTGTTCTCAATCAACTGCTTAGAATTGCGGTCACAATCTCGTCTACTATGTTTAACTTGCGTTGGTTTCCGTTTCATCAATTCGAAATGGTTTTCATGACTTATGAAATGATCCGCCGATAAGTGCTCATTGTGATAAATTACTGTAGAACTGGCGTAACCTTCCTTATGACTCCCTAATTATTAGCCGTCACAAGTAGAAACCGTTCTACGTACAATAGTTTTATCTAATCTCCCGCCCTATCTTCAGGACATAAAATGTCCCTACAGTAAAAGATACTGCAATTAAAAAAGTGTGCTGGCGATGACCACTATATAAGGAGTGTCACGGCGTGAGTCCATGCTCAAGTCACGCATAGCATGAAGGATCCATCTACCTGCTGAAGAACAAAAAAATCATGGCTAGTAGTGATTGAGTGAGTTGAAACATCGATCAACACTGCTATCAGCTCTAATAGAATGGACATGCGGAGCACAAAATCAAGAGAAGGGGATTTCGCTAACAAGGGACATACTCGATCTCGAACCTTCAAAACGTAATAAATAATTTGTTTCTGATTCAAATGTTTTCAGCGGGGAAAGAAATCACTAAAAGGACAGATTGCAAACATACCGTACATAAGGCTCACTTTCAACCGAATTATTGGGTCGTCAAAATCCGGGTGCGCTTTATATTCGCTTGCGCCTTACAATAGCATACAAATGATAAAAACTTAGTTTATGGTAAGTCTCCATCGTCGGATATTTGTTTCTGCAACACCGAAAGTATGATTAACATGTCCGTTTCCATATTTGTATAACTTTACTTGTTAAATAAAACATTTGCTGGGTTAGTATTCTCAGCATTTACAAGCAGACAACATACGTTACGTACCCACTTCTGGTTTCTATTTTTTCTATTGTTAGCTACCGATAGCCTAATTCTTATTGTTGTTCTCAGGAAGTACTTCCAACAATACAAGCTTGATAGAGGCTAAAAAACAGTGTCGCCTACACGGTACATATTTTTGGGATCTAATTGTAACTTTTTTTCACTTCTGTCGTACATCTCTGATTTTGAGGTTAACTTTATATTCGATTTTTTTTTACTTTCTTACACCTTGCTTTTGAGATGCGCTTTGTATTCGCGCACTACATATAAACATATACAGTAAATAGTATTATGTATATGTAAATGGAAGATAATTTGGCTCTAGATGCACAAGTAACATGTGTAATAATAAATTGTTAGATTGCACATAAAAGTTTATTTGTTATATAATATTTTAGAACTGTTATTTTAAATTAGTTGAAGAACCAAATTGTATCTGTTTGCCATACAAACGATATCAAGTCAAAAATGGCCTACAATAAGTTATCATGACGAGTTTGTATGAAAAATAAAAATGTATTTTTTAACCACATTTTTCACAAAAGTACTATTTCTGTCTTAACACTTTTTACACAACAGAGATACTATGTTGTAATCTTAACTTTTAGATATAAAACTCTTCATTTCCTTCCACAAAACAGTGATACAATGCATATCCAATACACGTGTTACGGAGGCTGACAACAGCTTTTACAGAACATTTGTAACAGATCGAAAGAATTGGGTTCGTCGGTAGCGTTTGAGATTCGTATTCGGAGCGACTCATATTCAAAATTGGGAATCCGGATAACTTGTTTTTTTTTCGTAGTATTCATGAAGCATTCTGGTTTGCAATTGCATTACCGCGTTTATTTTCACCATTAAATATCGTTACAACATTTATCAAAATTATGTTCAATAAATATGGAAATTAATGCTTCCAGATAACCGTCTGTTGACTATTGTTAACATATTGTCTAGTAAAAAGGTTTTGCACCTGAGCCGAATTGAGACAAGTACATTTTTGTATTTGTTATAATATATTCTTTTAGTTATCACAAATAATACTAGCCCACTGCTGCGTACACAGATGGGATAAAATAATTATAGCATCCTCAAATGAAAATAACTTAAGACAATTGTACTGTAGCTTTTCTCACGCGCGAAAATCTATATGTCCAATAGTGTCTTTTGGATCACATTCTAACCCGCTGATCATTTATTAAATCTAGTTATCCGAAAGTTATATTACACCCAATTTCAATTGAGTTCAAACACAGTTCTGAAATATTTCAGAGCAGACCCACCAATGATTTTTTGACATTTAAATCTCAACTACTATCTTTAATTGTTTCACAAAATGCATTATTTTTATAATAGGTTACTTGAACATTTTGACAACTATTCCATTGAACAATGTGTGACAAAATATATTAATTTATATCGTAAATTGTCATGTATTTCATAAATGAAACGTTGTTGATCAGGTTGTAAATGTATTTATGAGTCTGATTGGGGTATTTCCCCAGTAAGTAGCTACGCAACATCCAACTACATGAATTGCTTAATAAATTACATATCATAGCCTAGAAATGATATTGACTGTATTGTATTATGCATTTCAAAACTTATTGACCCCGTTGTACATGCGAGTTATCAAACAGAAGCCTGGGTACTTCAGTTATATGAAGGCTGCAACACGCATATAACAAGATTATATTTGTTTTACACAAATCATGCATTACAAGGATAATATCACTTGCACTTGTTATAAAATAAACTAATAGAATTATAAAAATTCCCCTTTTATGTGATAAAAATATACATTAAATTATTTGGTTTATTTTTTTAGGTTATATTGTTTACTTTAATTATCTTATATACAGTATAATTTAATTTAAAACATTTATTATCTTAATATATTTATATTCATACGTCTTTACTTTTCCAGTCAATGATTTTTAATTGTGATTTCATCGGAAATCAGCCCCTTAATATCAGGATCATTTCTGAATATTCCTGCCATTCTAAATGGAGGGTCTCGCCGAAGCCGAGCGGTGCAGAGTTACGGAACTTGGTTCAGTACCCATGGGAGAAGAAATTTTCTCATGGAATTTCGGCCAGTATGGGATAAGTGCCCATGCAGCATCGTGAGGAATTTGGGTAGCTACAATAAGTAGCGGCTCCAAGTTGAGAAAACCAGCTATAACGACTGAGGCACCCGACATGCTGACCACATTTTATGATAGTCAAACTTTGTGATTGACACATATGGATGTGAGGACAGCAGCCGGCAGGTAGGCCAAGGGCCTTAAAGGCCTGAATACCATTGATTTTTTTATATTATATAACTGAGTGCAGACTGGGTAAATCCAAGGGGATAATATGGCCGAACTATTGAGAAATAATGCCGAGTGGTTAAGGCAAGATGCATTGGCGCACAACTACGGGATTTGCGCTGGTTCGAGTCGCCATGGAGGAAGAATTTTTCTCATGGAATTTCGGCCAGTATGGGACCGATGCTTGCAGCATCGTGAGGCATTTGAATAGCTATCTTAAGTAGCGGTTCCAGGTTAACAAACAACTGTTACGGCTGGGGACTCGACATGCTGACCACATGCCATTCCTACACTGGCTACACGATCCTGTAAATGTGTGATTTACACATGTGGACGTGGGGTCAGCAGCCTGCTGGTAGACTAAGGGCCTTGTAGGCCTGTTTGCACCATAAATCGTGGAGCATTGAGAAATAATGACTTTAAACAACTGATTTTATGTGGAATCATACAAAAAATGTTTGTTGTCTTTATTACAATATTGTAACAATTTATGAATCTTAAAGTTAAAAAAGTGATTAAGCGATAAAAGAGCGAATTATTTAAATATTAACTTATTCGTGTATTCATTCTGCTACCCGCTATATTCTAAACCCGTTAGGAATATTTTTTTTTATAATGGAATTTATTGCCTTTTTTTCAGAATAAAGGAAATACATATGCATTTACATTGCGCACGGGCCTGCTTGGCCGTACGTGCATTATTTTTCCATGAATAAAAAAAATAAAACTAATAATATAAACAAATACCTACAAATACACCTGTATAAAAAAACAATAACAGGCTACATATATGTAAAATCTATGTCTACACTAAATCACAATAATACATATCTACATTCATCCATATTCCGTACATTCATATTTAAAAAAGAAATGCTAGAAAACAAATTAGAAAAAAAAAACACACACACACATACACCCACACACCCCCACACATATACACACCGCACGCTCATACCCCCCGCCCCCGTCCCTGCAGACATTAAATGCACTATCGGACTATTCAACTTATCAGACCTACTTATTACGTATATAACATGATTAAAGATCGAAAACAAAGACCATATTGAGATTCTTCTTATTGTTAATACATATATCCTTAATCTACAATTTTGTTATATCTCAATTTTCTTACTGTACCCAAAAATTTGCATGTTTTTGATTCACTCTCGATCCGTCCTAAAAGATCCCAACACGCCACTCTCCCTCGATCCGACCTGAGAAATCTCTCCGGCAGCATCTGTAATCTAAGTTGTTCTGTCTCTCTACAGAATGCTATAATATGCTGCCAGTTTTCATGGTCATCGCATAGTGGGCATAGTTTAATGCCTTCATCATTTGTTAAATTATGGGCCATCCATCCCCCCAAATGAAACCATGCAAAGCACTTCTATCATCCCCATCCAAAGAGTCAATATATTTCCCCCTTCCCCACGAAAGTTTCAGTTCCGTCTGCAAGGTGAGCGATATTTTCTGGTTACACTCTGCTTCTATATATTGTCTGTCTATATCGATTAGTCTCTTCTTAACTGTCCTCCAAACATTTCTATTATTCCGGGTACTCCTCTCCCATACCCAACCCATCCCTATGCCCTTCAATCCCCTTTCTACACCGATTACCCAATCTCCCGAAACACACTGCCTTTTCTGTTCATTGTAACACTCTGCTCTAAGCGTGTCCTGATTCCCGTTTATTATGTCCAACCAATACTTAATAGCCATAATTTTGCCCCTTATTGTGTCCGAAAATGTACCGAATTCTTTCAGTATGCCACAATTTGAAGTCAGTGAGTACCACGATTACAAACATTTGAAGGTGGGCTACGTTGAAGATGTTTCATCAGGAAAGAACCACTTTAATGGATTTATTGCACCCTTTACTTACCAGACATCACACCATTGGTGTGGTATTTAAAACTCATTAAATTGCAAAAACTCATTAAATTGGTTATTTTTTATGAAACAGCTTCACCTTAGCCCGTCTTCAAATGTCTTTCCTCGTGGCACTCACTATAGTTTTCTCAACTTGTAAACGTTACTTATTTTAGCTCATCATGATGAGGAGTGACCACCGGACTCATACACTACTTGAAATTCCGTTTCATGAAGAATCGAACAAGCGCGCGTCCTTTAGTTATGAGCCAAGATACGGTCCCTTAGACCGCTCGGCTATGTTGCCAGACATTTACTTTGCATAAGTATATTTAAATTAATTCCACATACAAAGAATACAAGTTTTATGATTTCTAAATTTTACCATGCAGCAATTACAATTCCCAGAGAAGAATACAGGCCTACATAATCATAATATAAATTGGCATGTTTTCTCCTACCGGTAGCTATAAAAAATGAAAACAGCTGTATAATGCTTGAACGAAAACACACTGTGTAACGGTTACATGCTACAGTTTACAACCTTCACAATATATTCTAGACATTTTTAAATTTCGAAGATACAGTTGTTACGTAAAAATTATTCACGTTCTGACCTACAACTTGCTTTTTATTTAAGTTATTGTAAAAATACATAAGAAACATAACTTTATTTACTTTATGTATTATATAGCTGTGTTACTTTTATTTCATTGATTGAAGTATTTTTAATTCAGAATGTCAAGACTTAATATCAAATCCTGAATATCATAAAACACAGACAGGAATATTACATAAAGACTCAAACAGGGCAAATTTCAAATCAAACCACTAATTTTACTCTCATTTTATGATAATTGGAGTTAATTTTTTAAAATATGGATATTATAAATTCCAAACCAGCAATCTGTATAGGATTTGGATATTAAATTTCTCATACAGTTTGCTATTGAGATAGACGAGTAAAAAAATATAAGCCTATATATAATTTACACATAATTGTTTTGAAAAATATGCTAGCTAGATTTTTCTTGTCAATTAGTCTAAAGGATTATTAGATAGGATCTGCAGTGGAATATATTAATTATTAATGTAAGTTAGAGTTAGTTATTTTCTTAAAAACATTGATAAAATATGTGCCAAGAATTTCAGAAATAATAATAAATTGTGATACTTCAAACTGAAAAGATAATTTCCAATTTCAGTATGTAGGCCTGTGAACTTATTCAGTCAATCCAACGTGTTTATTAATATTGAATGCAGTCTACTTAATAAAGAAGGCTCACATATTTGCTATTCTGAATATAAATTACTTTATAAGTAAAATTATAAGATTTTAATGCAGTCAATTTTTATAGATTTTATGAAGATTTTGTAAAGTAGGCCTACATGGGTCCCTGGAAATGAAGTTAGATACTTGTGGCTCACGACATGTAAGACGAAGAATGGGGGTAAATAAACCTAAGTTCTGGACACAAATGAATAAGATTTGTTTCTATTTCCTGGTACTATTACCACATTTTAATCAGCTTTTAATGTTATGACACCCTACTTCTTTGAGCTCATGATGGGACTAGTCCCGAAAGGCCTACAGAGCATTAAAACATCTTAAGTTGAGGAGACGGACCTGCAAGGAGACTATTTTATAATTTTATTTAAAAAAATATTATTGTGACTTAATACCTCAACGGAATGTTATCATTTTTACTAGTATCGATCATAAGTTGTAACAACACTAATGTAAGAATGAGCTTGCTTCATCTCCAATAATTCTTCAAATCCAGGTATAAACTTGGAAACTTCTATTCATGTCCATTTGTCGACCTCAAACGCAATCTTTATTTAGTTCTGATGACTACCAATGCTGAAAAAAAGGCTAACAAGTAACTAGAATGTGGCAAAAAGAATCAAAACTCGTAGAACCTTGTTATCTACAGCTGCCGCCACATATCTAAAAGCTTGGCTGACGGGTAGAGCCGACTAGGCGTGCTCTGTGTCTCTTTCTCATGCGTGCTAATAAGCAAACTAAAAGTATCGGTCGCTTACAAAATACTACTACACTATAATCAGCTTGTCGCTGAAGGCAACAATAGTACGAGTGACGCTGACGGCTCGCGCATGCGTATAAAGCATTCGAAAAGCTAGCCATAACGGTTTTCATGCTCTCAGATATATGACACTCTCCTTACTTGTGTATACCGTTTCCACTTTTAGATTACTTTTGCTTACGCCCTTACCGAATGGCACCATTTGAAAACATCTTGCTTATATTGTATGTAACTTACTGTGAAATTTGGACCTATAACCTATTAAAAATGGGTCTACTGAAATTAACATTATAATGATTAAACATTATATAATATTATCAATTGATATAATGTAAATTTACAAATATTTGTTAATTGAAAAATGAATAGTTTTCCTAGTTTTTTTTATTTATGCACTTAAATATATATTATTGTATTGGGATTTTTAGCATGTTTTATTTTTTTCCTAAGAGCATGGAGCTGACCTATTGCATCAACCCGCAACCTGGAAGACCAGGGATACAAAATTCAATACAAAAATAATACTTAAAGGTCGATCCGCAATAGCAGTGTTGAAATTTTAACAGATGTCCATAGAAACTAAAATCTATATTTATAAATCAATAGGAAGAAGTTTAATAAGCTATGGAGCAGAATCGTAAGACTATGAATGCCAAATTAAAATCAAAATTACAGTCTACAGAAATTAATTTTTAAGAAGATCTGCACGATGCTCTAAATTAGACAGAATCATAAACAGTATTATCCGAGAAAAAATTTAATTTAAACGAAACAATTATACAATTTGTGGGAACTAATCAATTACAATGGTTTGGACACGTGAAGAGGACGAATGAAAATAGATTGCCACTTGGGAGTTTGGAGTGGATTCCAAGTCGGAGGAAAAGAACAGGCAGGCCTAAGAAGACTGGATAGAGGGAATTATGAATTTGATGAAGGTCAGGGGACTGTAGGATGGTGACAGGAAGGATAGAGATGAATGGAGGAAGAGAATCAAAATGTAATATTGGGAACAGGTAGATGCATACATTTAATACCTGTTAAGTAAAATAAATAAATAAATGTATATTCCGACCGGCTTATCTCTACTAAATCTAGGTTTTTAGCATTGTATTTTTTCCTATTGGGAGAGAGCTGGCCTACCGTATCAACCCCCAACCTGGAGGACCAGGACTTTTTTTTTCAGGTGTCCATCGTTAGATCAGTTGCTTTCACTACACTAAGAGCCTGATCTGCCCTTAATAAGGAAGAATTTGACAGAAAAGATAAGATGAAATGATCGGACGATGTCAAAGACATAAATCAACCGATGATCTATCTAATTGTATATTCAATAAACTTAAAAAAATTAAGTGTGTAGTGAAAATAATGAATAACAAAGTGTACGCGATGAAACAGTACAACGGTAGTAGATATAATAAGACCTTGTTCACGCACGAATGCTTTAATCTAAGAATGTAGTTAAACCGATTTTGACTCGCCGTGATCGGAATGTTAATAAACATTCAAATTAATACGTGGGGATTTCTTTACAAGATTGAGCAATTATCAAATTAAATGTAAACGTATGCACAAAGCAATAAAGTTAATCTTATATATGAAACAAATTAAATCAATTGTCTTTCTTATGAAGAGCGTATGATATTCAAATTATTTCATGTATTTCTTTCTCATTTGCTTAGCCTCCGGATTTAAACAATTGAAGGGCTTAGGGCAGTAACATGATAAGTCACATTCTGTTAAGAAATGTCATTTATTACAATGATAGCAAATATAGGCTATGTATTGAAATATCCATAAAATAATCTGTAAGTGCGCCAGTGATGAGTTAAAACATATAGACACACAATGTGTTAACAGCAATACTGTCCAATTAGTACTTATAATTTTTTGAAATGTTAAAATCCTTATATCTCAGAAGAACAATATGTGGCTTATCATGTTATTGCCCTAAGCCCTTCAATTATATTATTATCGTTTTACGCTGTATTCTGTCTTGCTTCTGCAGAAATAAGGCCAAATATTTTTATGGGGCTTTCCATTTTGACAAGTTTTCGTTTACAACTTTATTCACCTAGATGCTGCTCTTTTTTTTTCTTTCTTTCTTTCTTTCTTTCAATAGGCCTATTACTTAACAGCGAAAAAGTAATGTTGTAAGAATAATATCAAAACACTAATCTAACGAGCGAACTGTCAGCCATTGAATGCCGAAACCAACCTCGAAATTTCTCCCATAGAAGCATTGTGATGTACCAAAACCGTGTCAAAAAACATATCTGAAGTTTTTTACTGCAAGGCACAAAAATCGAAGCTATAATACAGCAATTGCAACCCACTGTACGGAACAGATAGGTTCTCTGCTTATGTAAGAGTTGAGTGGAGTGAGGTGGGACGCGGCGCGGACGGCAGGTAGTGAGAGATTTGGCGCTGGATTTTAGTGCCTTGCAGTTAAAAAAGGCAGTTTTTTTTGGAAACGGCCTTGGTACATTACGACACTTCTTTGGAAGAAATGTCACGCTAGGTTTTGGGATGCAATGGCTAACAGTTCTCTTGTAAGTATCATAATGTAACAAAAAAAAAACATATACAAAACTCAATCACGAAGTTTTTCATTTATTTTTCTTAATTTAAGCTCTTCATAGTAGGTACTTTTATGTGACCCAAGATCCACGGCCTTACAGGAACACGAAAAAGATTATTAACGCTGGATTTGATATGTACTTTTGGGCTACATAATAACATGAAAGATCTCAATGCCGTGGCCACCTTTGAGTTAACACGTACATTTAAGATAATATGCACTACCCATAATAAACAAGGCGAAATATGAAATGCTTGATTATGATAACCAGATTGTGTTCGTGGACTATGTGTCCCTTAAAGTTTTTTTTTTACGCTTATCTTACAGATGAGTCATCATCATCATCATCATCATCATCAACAATCACGGATTAAGCCCATGTGGCTTGTTCCGGTCTCATAGATTCTCATTCAAAGTTGGATCCATCTTTTCTTCGGTCTACCAACATTCCTGCGTCCTTTTGGTTTGTATTTAAGTATAATTTTGGGAATGCGATCATCTTCCATTCTTTGAACATGTTCTTTCCATTTTTTTCTAGATTCTTTTATTCTATCTAAGAGTTTAAATATATTTAGCTCATTTCTAATATCTTCACTTCTTCTCTTACCTAGAAGTTTGCAACCAGTCACACTTCTCAGAAATATCATTTCAGCTGCTTCTATGATCTTATCTTCTCTTTTAGTTAAAACCCAAAATTCACTACCATACAATAGTAAGGGGACTGCCACTACTTTATAAAATTTTAGTTTTGTTTCTTTTCTTGTGCTTTTAAATATCCTTTTGATTGTTCTCTTACAGATGAGTAACACCCCATAATATAAATCTCACCCATGAAATTGTCCCGAATAGAAACCAAAACCCCGGTCCACTGTGATCGAGGCAACGAAATTATCATTTGACCACAATGGTGGACAGATAAATTCCTTAAAAGTCAATACTAATAAAATTCATTGTTAGAACCGTTGAGGTGGAGAGTCATAAAATAAAATAAGTTAAAATACCTTCTTAAGTAAAATCCGTCGTCCTCAACTTTTAAAATATGTAATCTTTATGCATGTAGGCCTTTCAGGACATCCGTCCCATCTTCAGCAGTTCATTCTTCGCTACAGCATCAAACATCATACTGGATGCTGTAGCGAAGAATGAACTGCTGAAGATGGGACGGATGTCCTGAAAGGCCTACAGGCATAAAGATTACATATTTTAAAAGTTGAGGACGACGGATTTTACCTAAGAAGGTATTTTAACTTATTTTATTTTATAATTTCCTTAAAACAACAATATAATAATAATAATAATAATAATAGTAATAATAATAATAATTTTTTTATTTATTCAATGCCATCACGTTGTCATTTCGACATTCTGGTATTCTCTCCTAACATGGCGTTATTGTAACCCACTTCTGAGGTTGGGGCGCCTCGAAGGCAGAGTTACGCTACATCGATTATATATAATTGGTGATGATGGTGATAATGATGTACCAAGGGAGGCCTTAATCCTAAACTTAATGATGATAATGATGGCAAGATATTGTTGGGGGACCGTATTTAGTAGTAGTAGTAGTAGTAGTAGTAGTAGTAGTAGTAGTAGTAGTAGTAGTAGTAGTAGTAGTAGTAGTAGTAGTAGTAGTAGTAGTAGTAGTAGTAGTAGTAGTAATATAATAATAATAATAATAATAATAATAATAATAATAATAATAATAATAATAATAGCTTCCTTTATAAAAGGCTAGCAAGTATGACAAAGCGTAATTCGTATTTAAAGAATTTGATTGCAAAAAAAATCATTAGTTGAAAATATTAAGAGTAAAGTAGCTTTAAGAAGTGAGAGGTAAATGAAATAATATTAAATTTGAGTTGTAGGTGGATAAATGTAAAATAAATTGAATTCCAGATATTATTAGTGGTTCCATGTTGATGGCAGTATCTAGAAACATGAAAATGTGGCTGGTATTTTATTATTTACAGTATTCAGAAAGATATAGGGCCTACATTTAACCAATTAATAGTTATCCTAATACATTGTTTAATTATTTTTTTCTTATACAAATATGGAAATTTTAATGACAAATTTCACTTTCTTTCCTTGTAGAGAATTGCTATATAAATTTGTACTTCTATAAATTATAACTTATCAAATGTAAGCCTAGAGTTAGAATTTATTTTATTTTCAGATGATTCACCGTGGCTCGGGCACAATATACGTACGAACATGTTTATAACATCTACTTTCCATTTTACAACCCAAAACACTTTCCTCTGGAAGATGTTCTGCTTGTTCGTATTCCTATGGAAATGTGTCAATAGCCGTTAGATTATTTTCAAACAGTATACCGTGTAATTTAACGCTAATAAATATATTTCAAGTTATTTTAATTATTGTTAACCATTAAAGTCTTAAAGTTAGGTATTAATTGAAAAAAATCCGTTTGCATAGCCTGCAAGTCTACCTGTTATACAGACTTTCATGTTCTTGCAATCAAATAAAATCAATTAATGTATACGAGTAGATTTTAGATGTGATCTTAGAAAAAACACCTAAATGGCATATTTTAATGATTTCCGAAGAAATAAAGCTATTGAGGTTGTTCTCAAGATCAATATATATATATATATATATATATATATGTCCACACTGTGGTCTCGAGGGAGGTAGCGTGCTGCCTTGTCAAGCAGCGGGCCCGGGTTCGATCCCCGGTCGGGGCAGTTTTTCTGGGTGAGGTTTTTTATCGGGGTTTTTCCTCACCTGTAAGACAAATGTCAGGAAAACTTTAAGGCCCAAACGGTCCCCGAAATCATATGGCCATCATCATTATCCTTTACCGGTGTGGAAAGCAACGGGAAGCTACCACACCTACAATTCCCTAGTAAAGCTGCAAGCATAGCATGAAAATGCTATGATTGCAGTGAAGGACGTGCCTTCGGGCAGAATTACTATGGATGGATATATATATATATATATATATATTGCTTATGTATTTGTGCTGGTTGAGTGGAAGAGATGGCAGAATAAATAAAACATTTATTATTATAATTAGTTTTATTATTATGTATATGTGTGTGTGTGGTGTGTATCTGCTAAAGCTCTAACAACCGCAATTTTTGTTTTACCTGAACCAAACTTGGCAAATAGCAATAAATGAAAAAAACATTGAGTTCGTTCATTTTCAAATTTGGACCATTAGGTACATGAGTTCACTAAGTTACTAACTATGGCCTAATTAACTAGCTTACTGGCACTATTGAAACCATAGCTTCATGGTCGTGCGGGTATAAGCTCCCCATACATCCCTATCCAGAGCTAATGTTTTCCAATAATCCCCTGTATAATATATGTCCCTCAAAGCATTGTTAATTTTATTCTCCCATCTCATTTTTGGCTTATCAACCGGGCGTTTTCTTTCTGGGTTTTCTACAAGACTTTACTTGAAACAAAAATTTAAAAATGGCTCAAGCGGTCGCAATTTTCGCAACGAAACTTTGTATATGCTATTAAAATAAAACGAGGAATGCATTCTTCAAATATTAACTAAAACCGACCATTAAAATTCGGGGTTTACCTAAAACCCGAAATTAAAAATTCATTCTGGCAGCCGCCGTGTTTATTCATCGCAATGTATACCATACAATTCAATTAGCCCTTAAATTTTCAATGTATACTATAATATAGAATTGATTTAATTTATTTAATATGAAGTTTAATGTAGAAAAAATAACCAGTAGATATTATTTAAATTGTGCCTAATTCCTACAATATTGAATTATATAGTAAGTTACGGTTTGCATTGTTAGTTTTCACTGCAGTTCGACACTTTTTAATTAAGCTGACATTAGAAACTGGATTTCTCCAACTTAAAAAAAATATCCTATTCTGTAAACAAGCAAGGAAATTTGTCTTGCCGAAGAATTCGCTTAGTTTAAGATGTTTCTGCATGACGAACATATTTGTCCAATACCACCAGATTATATTTACGACATTTCTTACTTTCTTTTCTAGTATAGGCAGAAGTGCAACCTACGGCGAGATTGGGGCGCCTCGAAGATGGAAGCATGTTACACAGTTGATATGATGGTAATAAATGATAAATAACCTCCAAGAAAGCACTTCAATCTAAACTTAACCTAAATTCCAGATCATGAACAACTACAGGAATAATTCCTTTCAAGTAAAAATTACTCTCGTCTGACCGATAATCGAATCCGAGACCTCATGAACTGTAGTCATAAGCTTTGACCACAAGACTGGTCATGAAAAATAAGTAAAGGTACATTTTTGTAAATTGTAAACTGTATAGGCCTACCTATATGACAAACGAGTCATAATCTCTGTCGTCTTACTGAATTAAAAATAAAATAATTTCTACACATTGGCTATTCGTGTAAGTCTATAGGTAAAAATATATAATTTCATTACTATTGTATACTGGAATATAAAATAGTGTAGGCCTATTCAATCAAATTTTACCAAAAGGACTATTTAATTTATTTTTCGTGTCTAAATGGCACAAAGAGCAAGATGCATCTGGGAAAACAGTTTTCCGATACTTTTGAAATTCACAATGGGTAAAAGCAAGAAGTTACACTATATCATCTACTATTCAATTGTGTACTAGAGCATGCCATCACATCTTTAGATGACGAAGATGGCCTACAACTCAATGGTGTTAATAATCTGTTAGTTTATACTGATGAATAGGAGATAGCGAGCATATATTGAGGGCCAACATGAACACTCTATTGAATAATACTGAGAATGAAGAATGAGGTGGGAGAATAACATTAACCATTATTTATGGGAATCTAGATCATATAGGGGATGATTGAAAAACCTTAGTTAAGGATAGGAATGTATTGTGAGCTTATGTCCGCACTGTCTTGAACCATAGTATCAGTAAATTAGTTAGATAGTTATAGGCTATCATGTAATTAGATAACTTTATCACGAATTTAGGCATGGTTATTCTAAATGTAGATTAACTGTAAAACAATGTAATTCCTACAACTGAAACAAATAAATTCGTTCAGGTTTTTTTTTATTAATGGTTTAACTGCTACTGTAATAAAATTAACAGCTTCAAGGACAGAAGGTAATTACTGTAAGGTGTAATTCATATTTATTCAACATTAAATGTCACTAGAAATAATGGTATGGAGAATAACGGAACGTGTGAAACGTTTAGATAAAATAAATTAAGTTATACATTGAGAGAATTAAAACTTTATGAGATTAAAAATTTATATTCGTAATTGATACATCGACAACCTTGCTATTTACGTTCATGCATTCTGGTACCTCTGAAGAAACTACCGTTTGATCTTGTTGATTCATTGTATTTACATTTGGCTTTTGGTGAAAACAAGGAACAAATGTTGAACAATGTTAGGCTATATAAACATAAAGCAGTAAATAAATTGACCATTCGCTGTATGACGACATTCGTATCGGACGTATACTGTTTTTGTCTTATTTCATCCACTGTGTTAAACCAAATAACAAAGACTAAATGATTAGTGGGCCCATAGTTTTACCTGTTTAAAAACTCTCCATCTTTCTTTTGTTTACGTATCTACAACAATGTCAGATCTAATCATTTTTAATACGTCTGAGATGCTGAGGACAGTGTGTAAGAGAATAATGTAACTTATAAAGAGGAGGAAGAGAAACTGGTGTGCCATTGGCTAAGATGAAATTGCTTGTTGTAGGAATGGTCCTCTGAACAAATGATCGCCGAAAACGAAGATATAAGATGATAGACAAATGTTATGATAAGTAGGGAAACGATTTTAATGCATTACAAGGTAAGATTATAATATATTATAATTAGAAGTAACTTCTGACTGTATTTTGTCTTGGTTTTACACAGAAACAATTGAATAATATACTGTTTGTATTGTAGCCTTAACTTTCAGTGCATTAAAATCCTATCCTAATGATAAGTTATATACAAAACAAGAGAGAACAGAGGAAATAGTTGATAATTTTGAGTGTAAATGCCCATATAAGAAGAAGAAGAAGAAGAAGTACGAAGATAGAGAAATTTGAAAATAATAATAAACAAAAGAAGAGAGAAGAGGGGAAAGAATTGATAAGACTGAGTTTGGAGTATAAGACTTGTAGTTGGGCGGAAAACTAATAATGAATAAATTAAATTATATAATTAGATAAATAAAGAAATTTTGGGAAAATACTTAAAATTAATTAAATAAAAATAAAACCTAATTTTATTTGATTTTCATATTTATTATTAATTATAAAACACTAAAACCAAAACAAAACAAATTATCAGGTGTATATAAATTGAAGTGTGGCACATGTGAATTTGTCTATATAGGACAAACTGGTAGACCTTTTATCTCTCGGATAAAGGAACACATGAGAGCATATAACAGAAATTTAGAAAATTCAAAGTATGCTAACCACCTATTCCAATTTAATCATTGTTTCGATCCAAATTTTGAAATTTTACATATTTGTGATAAGGGTAAGAAGTTAGATCTTTTGGAGGCTGTAGAAATTAATAAATTTAAAAGTAGTAAAAAAACTGTTAAATCCTCAACTTGATTTGAATGAATCCCCTTTGTTAAATTAAAAAAAAATAAATAAATATTGTTGTATTGTTGCTTAGATCAGTTGGAACACAATACATAATTTGTTAACATGTCTGAAGAAGGTACAGTGTACCGAAACAGCTGTCACTGAATTATATAATAAATATGAAAATCAAATAAAACTACGTTTTATTTTTATTTAATTAATAAATATGGATTTTCATCAAGTAAACACCAACTCAATTGATTATTAAATACTTAAAATTACGTATTAATTTAGATAGAAGATTTTTTTATGTCAAAATAAAAAGTTAATTGTTGTAGACCTATAATTCAGTTGTACATACACGTAATAAAAGTGACGAGTAAAGGGGTTACATCTTACGCCATACAGTTTGATTGGTCCGTGACATAGATTACAGTTGGAATATGAATCAGGTTACGGATGAAGAATAAGTTAGAGTCGTGACTAGGACATGTCTATCGTACGTTAAAACTTAATAACAATGTGATTTATAACCCTCAAAGCACATATTGCTTAAGAAGCTTATGCTTCATCCTTCATGCCAATGTTATATGAAGATGTTTTCGACTTATATTTGCCCATATAGTCCACTTTGTAGGTTTGAAATGATGTATTGCCACCGGTACGTTTTGTAATTCTATATAAATTTCTCGTTATGGACATTTAAATAAGCTGAACTTATAGAATGCTTTGTGGTCAGCTAAGTGTCAGAGAGTGGTGAATATTAAGATAAATAAGCTTCCAGGTCATGTGGTCGCTTTAAGCATTTATTTTATACTAGAATTGCACCAATCGGAGTTTCAAAAGCCACCAGTGGATATCAAATTCGTATAAATTCTACTTTCTTTTCAAAACAGACCTTCATGTGCACTACGTCATTATTGTAAGTAGTTTGTTCATTACTAAGCAAGAATTTTCCTTTCACTTGATTTTTGAAGAAGCTTCTAATAAGTTTTTTTTTTTAATTCTATCTTTGAGACTGTGGGTCTACCATAATCTAATTAATCGATTTCGATTATAACTGGACTGACAGATATGAAGCAAATATTGAAATAGGGAATATACTTTTCAAATTATTATTATTATTTGGAAATTAATTACCGGTAGAACTTACTTTCGTTTTTCTTTAATACGACGATATATTAAGACTAAACCATAATGTGTGGAACTATTCCATCCATAGTAATTCTGCCCGAGTTCAGGTCCTTCGCTGCAATCATAACATTTTCATGCTATGCTTGCAGCTTTACTAGGGAATTGTAGGTGTGGTAGCTTCCCGTTGCTTTCCACACCGGTGAAGGATGATGATGACAATGATAAGGATGATGATGATGGTCATATGATTTCGGGGACCGTTTGGGCCTTAAAGTTTTCCTGACATTTGTCTTACAGGTGAGGGAAAACCCCGATAAAAACCTCACCCAGAAAAACTGACCCGACCGAGGATCGAACCCGGGCCCGCTGCGTGACAAGGCAGAACGCTACCTCGAGACCACAGCGGTGGACTGTGGAACTATTGTTTTATTCGATATTATGTTATAGATCTGGTGTTACTCCACCGACCCGGGATCGAACCCTGGTGGTAAACACAGATCCAGCGATGCCCGCCACCACGGCCTATGAATAGAAGACACACCCAGATCATTGGATTCTAAATTCCATGGGAGTACAAATACACAAAAAAAGAGAGAAGCTGAACTAAAACTTGCATAATATGTAAAACCAATTTGCTAAAAAATATATATATATATATATATATATATATATATATATATATATATATATATATATGTTCTCGCGACATCTGGTAATAATGGAGAGTATAATACACATATATAAGAAAAATAAGTGTTTGAATTGGATTCGCCTGGTAGTGTAATGGATATCACGCTGAGGTACAGACTCAGAGATCCGGGTTCGAATCCCGTCCAGGCATTTATTTTTCTTATCATACCATATATATAAAGAACCAAAAGGACAAATACATAATAATAATAATAATAATAATAATAATAATAATGATAGTAATAAATAATAATAATTCTACCGGTAATATTAATGCGGCAGAGTTGAGGCACGCGTACGAACATAAAAATACTCTTAAAAGTGCAATTGTTTTAAATAGTACAGCAGTTATAAATATATGTATAAATAATTTGTCTAAACTATTAAAATACATGATGGTAGCTAAAATCTTTCGCTGAAGATGGAAAGGACTAGGGTTAAAAAAAACAAGCTGAGGACGAGAGTACCTACAGGTATTACTTTTATAATTTTATATTAAACTTTAATAATTGGAAATAATTTATGATTTATCAAGTAGCATGATATTATGATAAAAAGTGACACCGCTGTAGAGCTGTCAGAAATGAAAAATGACACTTGATTGAAAGTCTTTCTGGTGGTGAATACATCTTTGTTTTAATTAACGATAATTGTAATTAAGATTTGTAGGAAACTTTCCATCAAAATAAATATGAATAAGAAACAGTACCGAGGGGAAAGTGCAGTACCACTCCCTTTATTTCGAATGTTGTACATGTCAAATTGCAGCAAATTTCTTGTGATAGCTCACGTTCCCAGGCAATCACAGAGTGCAAAACAGCTTGTCCCTTGACAAGAAATAATAGGCTATACTTAGTTCAGTGGCCTCCAATCATAGGATACGTAATAGCCTTTAAATTACAGAGCTTACACACAATGTAATGAGTCGAAATAGAAAGTATGGGATGTCGCTCACTTTGGGAGGGACAAAGTCGTCGCATGTACTGACCCTACACCGCCCAAAAATCTGAATATTTAATAGGTCGCCATTGTTTCATTTTTAAAAAATGAAAAAATAAACTTTTGTACTTGCTGACCTACTTTCGCTTTTGGATTTCCTAGTAAGCTGCAGTATATAATTAATCCAAAACTGAGCTTCCTACTGGATACGATGATCACGACTCCATCTTATTATATACAGGGTGGACCGCTCGAATGGACCTAATTTCAATTGCTTGTTACTGGCAAACGGTTGAAGATAGAAACTTAAAACAACGTTCATAGTACAGAAAAACTCACCAAGTTTCGAATCCTGTCGGTAGATGGCACAAAGATACGTTTCTCGTTCTTAGATTTAATTGTTTGTGAAAATGGCGACTCCGCAGATGAAAGCGCAAGCTGTTTTGTGGTATGCGGAGTTTAAATCAATCATTAGAGTTCAAAGGGAGTTCCGGCGTGTGTTTAACCGTGATGCTCCAACTGCTAGAAGCATAAAGAAGTGGCGTGATACATTATTAGCTACAGGATCTGTGTTGAAGAAGCATGGTGGTGGTCGCAGAGCATCCGATGAAATGGTAGCAAATGTTCAAGCCGCATTTGAGCGAAGCCCCCGGAAGTCATTAAGAAGAGCTTCGCGGGAACTTCAAATACCAAAATCGACATTACAACGGATTGTCCACAAACGCCTCAAACTGCACGCATATAAAGTGCAGTTAGTGCAACGTCTGGAGCCGAATGACATGCCGAAACGAGTGGAATTCGCCAATACGATGCTGGACCGTCTCGGCGCTGATCCTGACTTCATGACCAAGATTTTCTTCTCGGACGAAGCCACTTTCCATTTGTCAGGCAAGGTAAACCGGCATAATGTGCGGATCTGGGGATCGGAGAATCCTCACGCTATTCAAGAGCATGTTCGTGATAGTCCGAAGATGAATGTTTGGTGCAGTTTGTCACATAATAAGGTCATTGGACCGTTTTTCTTCGCCGAGAAAACTGTTCGTGGTACCACATATCTTGACATGCTGGAGCAGTTCTTCTTTCCACAAATTGAACAACTGCAGCCTAAACATCGTTTTCCAGCAAGATGGTGCTCCTCCCCACTGGTCCAATGAAGTTCGTACGACTTTGGACAACATTTTCCCTGGCCGTTGGATTGGTAGGGGAGGACCAATCGCGTGGCCCCCGAGATCTCCCGATTTAACACCACTGGATTTCTTTCTCTGGGGCTATGTCAAAGATAAAGTTTACACCACCCCAGTCAAAGACCTTCGTGATCTTCGTGAGCGCATCATAGAGGCTATTGAGAACATTCCAGAAGACATACTCCAACGTACTTGGCAAGAAATTGTTCATCGCTTTGATATCGTCACAGTGACTGCTGGGGCTCATATAGAGATGTGGTGATCTGGATATCAAAACTTGGTGAGTTTTTCTGTAATATGAACGTTGTTTTAAGTTTCTATCTTCAACCGTTTGCCAGTAACAAGCAATTGAAATTAGGTCCATTCGAGCGGTCCACCCTGTATAACAATTGGACGATGTTATGCATCAATCGGATAAGCATCAATTAAATATATATAGGCTATTTATTTATTTATTTATATTTATTTATTTATTTATTTATTTTGATGTCATCTGTTGCACTGGCATTGCACATACTTTTAGTGTCAAATCTTTAAATAAAACCTTATTATTAAAGAAAAATGCAAACGCCATCAGTCCTATCAGCGATTCTATGTTTTGCAACAAAATGAAACCAGATCTTCATACATGCTAATCTAAGTTTTGCAACATGCAGATAAGCGTCAAATATTCCAATTATTAACTTGTTGATGCATAACTGTCAATCAAGGAAAATAACTTGCAATATCCAGAATTGTTAGTTTGGCGCTATAATTCTAAATAGTGAAGATTGACTTAAACCTTAAACGTATTTCTCTAGAAGCTTACATAGTTGCGCATAACCGGTTGATGCATAACGCCATCCAATTTAGAACACAACTTAAATTGCTTAGAAATGCTGAAAGAATGACGAAAAACAAGCCGAATTGTTAAAAAAGTTATTAAAAATAATTTAATATTATCTGCATATAATAATTATATGGTATGAGTTCATGATGTAGACCTAATAGGTGATACTGAGGAAATACTAAAAGCCAACACACACATTTTATTAAATAACACTAAGAAACTGAGGAAGAAATTAAATATCAATAAAACATTTAAAAATTGATCATACTATCACACATAGATATTTATTGTTAAACGGGATTGGGCACTTAACAAAAAATGAGGGGTATTTTGAAGAAGTGGCGGACTTAGGAATACAAATAGGAAAGAGACGAAAAATAGGCTAAAGACTGGAAACTCATTCTATTATGATTACATGATCTCTTGCCTTCTTGACCTGTCTAAAAAAATGTTAAACTAAAACATATAAGACGGTGAAACATTGGCGCTTAGTGCAAGATACTCGGGACCCACGGCTTAAAGACCCTCTCGGAGGACTTGCCCCTTGGATTTTCCCATTTAAAAAAGTCCAGGGATCCGGGGTTGAGTTTGAACTCGCGACCCTCGGGACTATAAGCGAGAAACATAACCACTATACAGACAATCGCAGGCGATTTATTTAATTCGATTTATTTAACCAGCTAAGTCATTAGCGTTACTTTCAAATCTGAACGCGAAAGGAAATTTGCGGAAAGATTTTTTTAAGGCTTCAATTTCTTTTACGTGCCGCATATATACGACATGGTATCTATGGCTCCGCTTTCTTTCCTAAGGAGCCCAAACTTAGAATTTTTACAACTTGAAAAATGCAGGATGGAAGACTACTAAAGGCTGTCTATGCATGGAAAATTGAAAGAAGGAACATAAAAGTAAGACCAAGAATAACCTGGAAGAAAAACATTCAAGGAATTCAATGACGGAAATTGGTTGTGGCTCGGATGAATACACCGAGGGCAGGGAACGATGGCGGAAGAACTTTAATTAAGAGATATTTGTGAATGTTATTTGACAAATTTGGATCGCCCGTCCAGTCATTTAAGCAAAGTCATGAATATTTTTGAAAACAAACATATGCCAACAGAAAGCAAAACCCGCATATACAAAACGATAGTTCGACCAGTTATCGTATATGGAGCAGAAACTAGGGCTGATACAACAAAAACTAAACAAATAATAAGCACATGTGAAATGAAAATCTTAAGAACTATTCAGAGAAAACATTATTTGATAAAATACACAACACAGAAATTAGGGACAAATACCATATTCAAGACATAACCAAATTTATTATAAATAGACGAAAATATTGGAAGGGTCATATAGAAAGAATGGAAGAAAACCGGCTTGCAAAAAGAGCTAAAGAAGATAGACCAATGGACGGGAGAAGAACAAGAGGAAGATCAGCCAAGAGATGGATAGACAGTGAATGCACATCCAATACGTCTTCCTCCGAGGAGTGATTTTGGAATAAACAGGATGAAAATCCTACAAATTAAGTTTAAGAAGAGAAGAAGATATTTTTAAAACTAATTTTAATTACTAAGGTTGGTTGAAGAAACCCCTCAATAACGAGCAAAATCCTCAACATGAATTAAATGAAAAATGGATCGACTCCGGCAGGTTTGAACCCACGAATATTGTAACGAGATACGAGTATCGTAACCACTAGTTCACTAGGGCCAACTTCTGATCTAGTCGCCTGTAAGTATATAGGACTCGGACCAACGGATCTGTGCCCCTATAGCGCTGGCATCGTTCTTAGAAAAGTACACGTCAGTACTCACACCATTTCACCGCACTCCCCTCCCACTACGTCAAACAGCAGCCACAGTAACTTATCGAGTAGGAATGTTGCCAAACATCCCCCAGTGTCATGGCTCTTGAATATTGAATAATGCAAGGTTGGAGTGGTTGACAACACAGGAGTGCTAGTGCAAGAGAGAGATAGAAAAGAGAGAGATATAGGAATGCAGGGATGGAAATGATTTGCCGAGGCAGAAAAGGAAGTAGGCTTTAGTTCGCATATCTTACGGGGGCACAGATCCGTTGGACAGACCATACCATACATCAAACAGATAAACAGTAGTGAAATGCCTATATATCTGATAATTTATAGGTCAAGGAGTGTAGAACACACCCTAATTCAGGATCTGCCTGCAATGAAAGGTATAGACTCCACCGATCGCGCTACGGTAGCTGTTACGAATACATAGAGTATTTTACATAGATATTTAATTATTTCATAGAATATTTTAATTATTCCAAATAAAAACAGTTGTTGAAATAAAGCACTTAGACATATTATATTTCAGGACAGAGTTTTGATTATGGCAAGACAAAGATTGCAAGGCTAACTGTAAAATCTCTGCATTTAGACTATAGGAATGTGTAATATAGGTAAGTTAGGGTAGATGTAGGTCAAAAGCTTAATATATAACCCTGCATAATAATGTGACTCGGGCTGTCTGTGGAAGCAAGCGTAGCTGATGGGTAAGTCTACATACCATTTTTCTTAATATAATGTACTTAGGACAATTGGAAAGGGAATTCCAGTAGATTAAATAATTTAGGCCTAATACTGTTTTTCAAAATGTAGGAATTAGCCTATTAGATACTTATTAAAATGTAAATTAGGGTAGATTGATAAACCCATCATCCCTCTCTCACAGACCTTAAGAAAGTTCGAATGTAGGTTTTCTTAATATAGGCCTAAGCTTAGATTAGTTATTTAGGGTTAGAAAAATTAGAGTTATTGTAATCATTATTATCTATAAATAAAATAATTTAAATCAAGAATCCATTTATTTATGTTCAAAAACACGTATGTCTTTATAACTAATACATCCACATACTAACGCTCGGCTAGAACCTCATGCTACCAAAAATTCCAAGTCCCGAAGGTCCTTTAAGCCCTAAGAAAACCCACAGTTTGTAATAGTAGCGATAGAGGCTCCATACACAATTTCAGAAAAACCTCAATTATTTTTCTGATTATCCTTAACTAGTTAAAGATAGAAGCGTATTCTTCCTTGTAGAGAAACCTTCTCTTATCTAATTTCCAGCAAGTTAGGACAAGTGAATGAAAAAAATGTTAAAGTGTTTTAAGTCTATTAATCAACAAAGGGCTTGGCTGAGGAAAGAATGCAGTTGCTAATAAAATAAAGCAATGTCCAGTGAGCAGCAGTGGAAGCCAAGGAACAAGTGTATATCGCCCGAGGCCAGAGACTTCTCTCTTGATGCATAGTTAGCTGCTATTCCATTGTTACTCTCCCTCGCAAGAAGCTACAACACTCTTTTTATATCCCTTTCCCCATCCTCCATTTCGCTTAAGGGTTAATACAGGGGTGAACATTTCCCTCTATTTCTGAAAAATTGCATTATTCTTACATATATATTTTTAGCCATTTTCTAAATATTGTCTTGAATTGATAAGTTCCAGTTTTTTCTTTCCAATATGGCAAAAATCTAAAAGAGCACACTCCTCAAAAACTAATAATATCATTAATAATAATAAATGATTAACTTACTGGCTGTATCGAACCTATAGGTTCATGGCAGCGCGGACATAAGCTCTCCATACATCCCTATTCTGAGCTAATGTTTTCCAATCATCCCCTGTATAATCTACTTACCTCAAATTAATAATAATAATAATAATAATAATAATAATAATAAACTATTTTTTAATAATTTAGATTTTTGGCCAGTGGGAAGTGGGAAAGAAACAAAAAATATTATTAATATTATTATTTTACTAATATTTCATATGGGGCAACATATTATGCTTTACAAAGACTCTTTTCATTCCAAGTGCTCCAAAAAAGTTAAACTAATATATATATATATATATATATATATATATATATATATTAGTAATATTTCAATTACATTTTTTGTTGGTAACCTAGTTAATTTATTTCACTATAAACTAACAAATTTACATTACAAATACAAACAATTTCACATTACAAAAATGTATTTTAATAGTAATACAATTTATATTTAATGGCAAAATCTCCACAACTATAAAGCATTGCATGGAGGATCCGATTTCAACTGTTCCAAATTAAATATAGCCCCATGGATGCGAAACATGGTGTCCTATTTTTAATAGAGGCGTGTATATTATGAGTATTTGAGAATGAAATGCTTAGGAATATGTTGGATCAAAGAGAGACGAACAGAGAGGAGGGAGAAAACTAAATAACAGGAGCTACATGGAAAAAGCAGATATAATAAGAACAGTTAACTCTCGTAGAGTGCGATGGACATTGGATGAGGAGTGAAAGAGGGTCCAGTGGCTAGGCTAAGAATGAGGAGGGAAAATAACATTAACCATGATTTCAGGTAAGTGAATTAAACCTGAAATGAAAGGAAATAATAGCTCAGGATAGGGATGTATGGATAACTTAGATACGTGCGGCCATGAACTTCAAGTGTAAACTGAATTAGTTAACATTTAATGTGGGGTCACGCCATGATTCAATACACACGGGCCTCCTTTTCCTTTATAATCAGTGCCTATGATCGACTACATGATTTAAATTAGCACTGATATTAACAATGTATGACGAAAGCATTGAGCCTTCTTATGTTTTCTGATGGTGGTCCCGCCATTGAGCTAATCACTTTTCATTACGCACTTTCTTGCTAAAAACAAGTGTGTGATCCACAGTAAAAAATCCTCTCCAGGCAGGACTTGTCTGTCAAATGCTCGGCATGGAACACATAAAATTACCTACAAATAGGGAGGTTAAACGATGATAGAGAGAAAGAGATTCATGAGCTATAAAATTTCATTAATTCCAAACCTGAACGGATTATTTTAAAATAAATACTAAATATTCTTCTTCTTCTTCCTTCCAAGTATTAGGCCAAGACCTGTTACGATCCTATAGAAAATTTTCCCTCCAGCTTTACATAGGATGGCCCAGAGATCTTCGTCCTCTTGGTATATAATTATAAACAGCTTTGGGGATCCGATTTGAACTCATTCTTTCAAGATGGTGTTTCCAATTTAGTTAGTCATAAGTTTGATCCTTCCTGGAAATTCTCATATAAGAATTGAAAGCATAATAATAGTTCCTTCAATTGGTTGCTGGCCAAAGGAAGGCAAGACCAGTGATGGGGCTGCCATCTTATAGCCTCTGGTCAGGCTTTTCTGGAGAAAAAAAGAAAATAAAGGAAAGAAGAAATGGAAGAAAGGAAAGACTCCCTAGCCCTCGGATCCCCTAATAGCGTCGGGTCGAAAAAAACAAGAGTTAACCAAGAGAGGTTAGATAGTAAAGTTAAAAGAGTCTGGTATAAGTAAGTGGAAGAAAGGAAGAAATACCATATCGGTTAAAGATAAA
Source organism: Diploptera punctata (assembly GCA_030220185.1). Lineage (NCBI taxonomy): Eukaryota > Metazoa > Arthropoda > Insecta > Blattodea > Blaberidae > Diploptera > Diploptera punctata. Next base: position 691,122 of record JASPKZ010007231.1, read on the forward strand.
ACCCAGAAAACTTATACATTGCGGACGCCTTAAAATTCAAATTAACAATTGTTAACCCCTGTATCAATTTCTAAGCGTTTGGACGATCCGGTCACGAAAATTGAATAATTTTTACACTCCATTTATTTAAAGTGCTTTTTGTTTCAGTCGATTGTTACAAACAGTGGTAAAGACAGGTAATTCATCATGCGCACGAAAATAAGACTATTAATGTTGTAGGTTATTCGACAGCTATCAGTGGCGTGATTGAGTTCAAACAGCCTTCAGCAAACTAAGATTGACTTGGTTATCAGAAACCCTCTGCCAGAGATCGATGCGCCTCTCTTTTCTTATTAGATTGCGTTAAAAGAGCATTCCTATGGACCACCCATGGTCGGTCGTTGTTGGCACGGTTATGGACTGCAAGAACGAAATGAAATATTACCACGGCCCAGTAAATGAATTGGTCAACACTTTAGTGGATGAATTAGGTCCGAAAAAAGGGCATACATTTGTTAGTAAATCACTTAACAAGAACCCAATCTATTCAATATTTGGTATATTTTTGATTATCTATTTACACATACGTACATGCGTACAGCATGTTAATATGTTGATGAGCATGTGATAAACTACATTTGTGAAGAATTTGATTTGAAAATCTCAGCCTCAATTAGAAAGTGTGGTAAAAATAAAGAGTCAAAACAGTTATAAGTAGCGAGATAATAAAACAAGTGTCCTACTTCACTTATCTAGCAAACAGGATATCAAATATTTTTTCTCCATGGCGCGACAGGCCTTGAAGGCCCTTGGCGTATCACCAGGTTGCTGGCCTCACATCCACATGTGTTAATCGCATACATGGACTATGATCTAGCCAGTATTGAGGTAACATTATGGTCGCCCAGCCGTTATAGATGGTTTTCTCAAACTGGAACAATTTCTTATAATATCTACCCAAATTCCTCACGATGCAGATCAACATCGGTCCGAAACTGGCCAAAATTCCATGACAAAATTTCTTCTCCATGGGGTGCTCAAACAAACGCAAGTTCCGTAGCTCTGCATCAAGGCATCATGCCTTAAATCGCTCGCTTATTGCGCAGGACGATATACCCCATACATTAAATTACAAAAAAAAATGAATGACAAAATCAAACGTCACTTTATGAAACAGATGTTAACAGAAAACACATTAAGTTTGCATAACATTATTTTAGAATCTAAACTCATCTATGGGAACGTAGTTGGGCCATGAATAAGAAATGATGCCCAGGAGCAGCACAAATGAGGTTCCTAAGATCACGATTGGTCTTTATAATATTTGACCATTCAATGAAATTCAAATATCAGAGAGAAACTAAAAACTAGAAAATATAGTAATGACATAAAACTGTATCAGGAAAAATGGCTGGAATATATGACACCAAGCCGCATTCCAAAATTAGCTTTAAAATACAATTCTACCCGCAATAAATACTTGGGTCGACAACGAGAAAGATGACATGACCAAGAACAGGTCCTAGAAGATCCAAATGATATCTTGTTCTTGATAATGATAATAATGGTGGTGATGAAATACTTTGATTTGAGAATGGACATGAAGTCTGTTTTTTTTTTCTCATGTTTCCTCTATTAAACCAATACTCTGCATGATACAGTGTCACCACACTTCTATAAACCACGGATATTTCTTTTACCTCATTTAAAACTCGAAAACTTCAAAGAGTTCCTCAACATAAGAAATTTATATTAAATGAGAAACGTATTCAATAAAAAACATTTACTAGTTACGACTTCCTCTTGTGACTTTTTCTGTAAAAATCAATCTATTTTCCAAAATCTTGAGTGATCATTAGAGCCCGGATTTGTATGCGAAATGCACGTTTTGTTTTACGCATTAATGATTTACATGTTACATGATTTACATAAGATAAATTGAGCGGTATTTGATAATGCATAGAAATGCATATTCCGGGGGAAAATACTTATTTTAGATTTTTAATGCATAAATGCATATTTTACTCCTAAATGTGGTATTAAATTATAATTTTCCCTTCAGCTAATTACTAGTAATTAATTAATTATTAATTAATATTTTCTAAATTAATAAAATTTTTGCAATCAATTGGATATAAGCGTAACGTGTATATTCACATCTGTGTAAGAGGGGGATACCCGTGGGCCTTGAGAAATAATACTACAGTATTGCTAAAATCACATTTGGTAAGCTTAGTGAAGTATTAATTAAAAATCCTGGCTACAATAGAATTTAAGTAATTTGCAAAATGCTCTCTGGTGATAGTGAAAAAACTGTAACCAAAGAGAAATTCACTGAAGAAGAACTGTGGTGTGTTTCACATGCACCTGTGGCATCATGTAGGCCTAATGTAGAAAGGACATTTTCATAAGTAATGCCACGAGTGATTTCCAAATTATCGATAAATTCACGACTCACGAAGCGAGGAGTGAATTTATTTAGAGAATTTGGAAATCAAGAGTGGCATTTGTTAGGACTATTTAACGAATAAAATTAAGCTGTTTACTCACAAATCATTATTTAAATATAGTTATTTTAAAATATTTATTTCTTTAATGTAAACGGCGATGTTTGAAAACATATGAGAAACGGTGTTACGCTTGTTCATCACTGCAACCAGATCATAATATTATGTATTGCCAAAGGATCGAAATATTATATGAATGCGCCCTAGTGGAGAAATTTATAACCAAATTTAAGGTTTTAATTAATTTCTGATGTCCTATAATGTAAGTATGTCAATTATATTTTTCTGCAACGTTATTTCCTGGGAAATAATTCGTTTAAGAAAGTTCAAACAGTGGTTTCTTTTTTCTGTGGTATGATCAATTGCTACAAATGTTTTTATATTATCTCCCACAAACACCATCAGCTGACATTCGTGCACTATATATACAATCTGGTAGCCGTATTTCTTGGAGAGTCAGTCACTGCAAAATAACACGATGACCTATTCAGAATTTTAAAAAGGAGGAGCTTTCTTTAATATGATAAACTTGTTTGATAAATGCTGTGATTGGTTGTAATTAAAAAAATCATTGAAATGTGATTGGTCATTGAATCCCATTTGGGGAATGAGGTAATTAGTCATTGTATAAACCCTTCTTCACTGACAGACGAAGGAGCTTCACATAAGAAAACCTCATGAAAGCTTCCTTTATCTGATGTAACAGCCAGGAATAAGGTAAGACTACCACAAAGCAAATCATTTACTTGACTTTATTACTATCTGTTTTTGCATATTTATGATGCACATTTTCTACATTTTCCATGCATATTTGCATGTATATTTAGTACTTTATTTTGCATACAAATCCGGGCTCTAGTGATCAAATATAACGGGTAGCGATTTAAGAAGTTATGGGAAAGTTATATAGCATTCTAGAGCAATAATTCTAAGAACATACAGCACCAATAAATACTAGACATCATTGCTCATGTCATGATCGGCTATACTTGATATAATGTTCAATCAATTAGTTACAAAGTATTAAAAAACCGGTTAGACGTGAAAACAATACACTCACATAAAAAGTGTATATCGAAGCCTTTTACAGTAAGATCTGAATAAAGTAAAAAAAAAAAAAAAAAGGCTGTGTACTTTAAAAAGGACAATGAGATGAAAGTTGACAATGAGGACTGTTGTTTTGGGCAATTTTATGATTTGATAATGTTATTTTATTACACTAACGTAAATTTGACAGTTTCTAAATTAAATTCGGAGGCAAAATAAAAACGCACAAACAAGAACAGCTTGGGAAGCTAAGCTATGGCAACTCGTGAAGAGAAGAAGTAAAATAAGTTTTATTTGTATTCATATAAAACATTCAAGAAAATTAGCAAACGAGTTATATATCATAATTTTAGTTTGTAATGTAAATTACATGAAAAATCTCGTCATAAATCACAACAGTGTATTATAACTCTTTCAATTTATTACTCTAACTTTATAAAAACTTTCCCACATTGTCCATTCACATAGACATGAAGAAAATTTAACCATTTCAATGATATATCAGTTTTTTTTACATATTTCTAAATGTATGTTTATACAACAGGAGGACTTAATGGATGAATACAGAACTATGAAGTAACTTCTTCAATGAGACAATTCATAGCAAAATTTAAACATATCCTGGATATTATAAAACTAGTCTATGATATTGAGAATTTAGGGCATGAGTAAATGGTTTGATAAATTTCCTTGTTCATTTAGCATCATATTCATCATCATCATCATCATCACTATCATCCTGTTAAGTAGCAGGAGCTATTAACGGTCTCCAACCATCTCGTGATGTCTTGTTCCTGGGATAAGTAGTAAAGTGTCTGTCGGGATATTCTATTCTTTTCATATGCTGAAGCTGGTCCCGATATATTGTTGTAGGTAGTGAACAATGAGTGTTAGTTATTAATTCTTCTACATTATCAAGGTTTCTCTTATCATCCAGAAGACTATAGCCACTTTTTCGTAGAAATCTCATTTTTGCAGCAGCTGTTTATAGGCGTTATATATATACTGTACTTTGCATATGTATTGGTCCTACTACATATGCCTCAAGAGGCTCTTGGGGTACCCTTTTTTAGACAATCAGCCGGGTTGTCAGCCCTGCATGACGGCCGCCTTTACCTCAAGTACAAGCGTCTGGTACCCATTTCTGTTAGAGACTGAGTCGTCCCCAGGGTCATGATGCCGCCAGAAGGTTTTGGGACAATTTAAAAATTCTTACCACACAAAGTTTTATAAATTAATTTTATAACTGTGCGATTTGTAAAGTGGTAAATTTGAGGCTCTTATTCCGGAGATCACGAGTTCAAATCTCGCTGCCGATTAAACTTACTGAGGCGTTTACATGATTTCCTCTATCATCAAGGCAAATTCTAGTTTCGAATTTCATTACCTGGGCCCATTTAATTATATCCACCATTTCATAGTACCCCCTACCATAAGAAAAATAAATAGACGCGTCATGGCCTTAGATTGAACAGAATCTATAAATAAAAAATAAAATAATATATTAAAATATATATTAAAACTTTAATTCACTGGCACTATCGGCTCCGGAGTTTCATGGTCGTTTGGACATAAGCTCCCCATAGATCCCAATTCTGATCTATTTTTTCCATCATTCCACGTTGCCTCTAATTTATATAATGGATGTCAGTCTCCCACCTCGTTCATGGCCTAACTACAGGATGCTTTCCCTACAAGAATTCTCCATGCCCTTATTTCATTCCCTACTAGTGCCACATGTCCTGTATATCGCAATCTACGAAACTTAAATGTTTTTATTACATCTGGTTTTTCGTAAAGATAATGTAGTTAATGTATATAGTTTTCTCAATTCACCTGTCTGTTCGTCTCTCTTGGTCCAAATATTTTTCCTAAGCACTTTGGCCTATTCTGAAATACCCGTAATGATATTCGTTTCTCTTCTCTTAAAGTACGGGACCATGGCTCGCTTCTGTAATAGTAGAGTTGGAAGAATCACTGTTTTATAACATATTTTAAGTTTAATATTTTTTAGAGAAGATGGGATGAGAAGAGTTCCTATAAGGAATAATAGCAAGCGTTTCCAAAGTCGAATCCGCGTTTAATTTCTTTCTGCATCTCATGATCTCATTCCTGTTTGTAGGTATTTGAACGCATGGAAATAAATAACCTTAGATACTGAAGCGTCTGTAATTTAAATGGAATAAAAAATACAATGTACGTTCCAAACATAACAATGAAAATAAATAGCCTACTGGTTACAACCAATAAGATCTTAGATGTTAATACATAAGAAATAAAGATGTATGATGTTTACATGATAGACCCAGAGAAATTTGTTTCTTATACAAATACTGAGATTATTTTAATATTCAAACCGACCTTCACGTAAAATCAAATGCATGATTCAGAGAGTTCACGCGCAAAATATGGGCTTTCACTTGTTTATTCTTCCGGTTTGTCAACACGTCTATCAGGATGTAACTTGAGTACTTTCCATTAGAAGCGGCATGTGAATTCTGCTTTACACAACACTATATTTTACTACGAGAATACCAACTAAACGTTTCTTCAATGGATGTGCATTTAAAAACGCATTTTTAAAGTATTCATACTATTAAACGTAACGAAAGGTCAAAATACTCCAACACAAACGTTTTACTCAAAATTGTCAATACTTTAATATGGAAGTTACTTAATCAAGTTAATTTAGTTACAGATGTCAGAGACATGATAAATGATTAGGTCATCGCCTTAAAGAGACACCTACTATGAACGAAAGCATTACGTAGATGGGAAAGGCCGATTAAATTTTGTTCAGAAGCTCTAATTTAGTCTTGTTTGTTTTACGAGTTCGCAAATGCCCAGACTCGGGATCCACGGCTTAAAAGCCATCCCAGAGAACTTGTCCTTGATTCTTTTCATTCTAAAATATTCTACTTGACCCGACCGGGTTTGAACCCGGGACCCTAGAGACCAGGGGCAAGGAACTTAATCCCTACTCCACTGAGGCCGATCATTAAATAACAAAAAAGAAACAACTGAAAAGAATACCAAGATAAATACCATGAGCAGATTATGTATTATGGATGCCAGAAACCCGAAATCTCAAGTGGGGGAAATAAAGAGAGAGAGAGAGAGAGAGAGAAGAGAGAGAGAGAGAGAGAGAGAGAGAGAGAGGATGGAAATAACTCATGAAGAGAGAGGGAAATTGAAGGGGGGACATAATTAAAGTACATTTCATCGTAAAGAATTATTTTATATTTAAGTCTACATTAACCATATCCAAGTAGACAAATTTCTCCAAGAGAACAGAACAGGTCAAAAGGCTTATTCCTTGATGATGATGGTGCAAAATGTCTGAATAGGTCATTGGTCCTGGTGAACTAGTGGTTACCATGATCGCCTATGATTCCGAGGTTCGCATATTCAAGCCTGGCCGGTGTCAATGCACTTTTCTGGGCATAAAAATCCTGAACATATATTTTTTGGAAGGAAACTGAAGCCATGTGTCCCGTGTCATATATTTGTGGCATGTAAATGACTCTCAAGGGTGAAAAAAGAGACCTCTGAAAAAAATTGTTCGGCCCTTTAACGCCCAGATTGGAATTGCAAAGTTAATGACTTGAGATGCTAGAGTGGGCTATTTAATACAAATATGAACTTCAAATAGGTCAATGACTGTAATTGAGTTTGAGCGTTGTAATCGGAAAAGAGCGTCAAATTGATTTGCATGAGAATATTACTTAGGACTAGAATTCTATAACTAATTGTCACCTAGCGGAATACAGATTGATGCACAAGGGTTTTAATATGTAAATAGACCAAAAGTGTTTGTTACCTTCTATCATCCTTCTAAAGTCATTAACGACTTTTTGAAACATCCTACAGTACTGCAGTTTTAAAAAAGGATAATGATTTCAAAAGATAATTTCAAAGCCATTAAATAAGCATGGAAATGGAAAGGACCATATTCAATTACAAAGAAGTAAAAGATGAACTCTCTTAATGGGTTTTACTGCGTATATTAAATTTACATTAAGACTTATTCACTCTAATGGTTTTTCTCAATTCCATGTAATCACACAATCTTAATAAATATTTTATCGTTGTTTAACAATTACTTTGTTCGGGATGTAATTTTCAAACAAGCTCTGTAACACACAAAACATCTCCCCACGATTTTGGCTATCAAATAACTTACATAGAAGTTAAATAAACATTTATATTAATGTTTCATTACAGCACTTCACATCGATATTCATCGCTATGACGTCACCATGACGTAGAATTTATGTTTATGCACGTCACTAGACAAACAGACAATTGCAAGCGACTTGAGGTTTTTGCATTATTTGATGAATGGTGTAGGAAGTGTTCGGTGTTTGCGGATCCCAAAGCACTTTAACAATACTTGAATGCTACACTTCCAGAATAATTTACGTTCCGTTATTGCTTTCGGTTACTGCTTTTGGTAGTGAAGTACATGTAAGTTGAAGTAGAAAAGCTTTACAAACACTACAATGTAGGTTTCTCGAAGACTAATGTGTGTCTGCAAGATCTTTATTACACAGGGGTTTCACATCTCACGTGTTTTCACTACCGGTATATATTACTGTCTAAGTTACGAGCTCTCTCTTGAAGCTTGCAAATCAATATTTTTACCTTAAAGCTCTTTTGATATATTCAACAAAAGCTTAGATTTTATTATGTGGCTGTGGAGTTGAAAGACCCAACATCGACGAGATATTTAAACCTCGAGTTTATTTGAAGCTTTTTTTTACGAGTATGTAAGATTTTACCGTAATGCTGTGCTTTTTTAAATCAATAATACAGTATATGAAAAATGCAAATAAAATGCGAATATTTATTTTTTAAACCATTCGAACAAGCAAATATCTAATTTTCCTTCTCCAGATTTCTCTGCTCTCTTTATTCTTATGGTGAGTCAATGTAATTCTGATTGTTCTTCCTCTTTGCTTTCCATTCGATATCAACGGATTACATCATTTGATAACTTTCCCCGTCCAACTGTTTACACACGCCATGGATTTTTCTTACTTAATTTACACTATATATTTTCATACATTCAACATTTCCCTTATGACCACTTTTTTAATTCTTAAATTGGCAGTGTATCCTATAAGATATAGTTTGGTTACTTTTAATATTTTGAACTTAATTTATAGTATCTTGTCAAGTCAACTATACATTAGCAAATCCTTGGAAGATGGCGCTCTCCATCTGCAGCATCATTTCGGGATATATCTTTCACTGATCAATCTAGAGCTTTCTTGATATAAACTCCTGACTGAAATCGAATGCCTTGAAGACGTTTTTTGATCTTTTAGAATAAGTTATAGTCACAAGGTCTCCTGTCTGGTGAATTTGGTGGATGTTCTAGTACTTCCCAATTCCACCTTCTAAACAAATACTACTGAACATCTTTTCACGTCGGTGTTACTTACTAAATATGAGAAACAATGAATATATTCATAAAATATTCCTATTTCGAGACTTTCAGTATTACAGATTCATAAAACAAAAACTGCTCAACAACATAGGCCTACTACAAGATTACAATAATCACCACTAGGATCGCTGATTTACAACAGTGTTGCCATTACTTATCTAATGCTTAGAACACATGAAGAAAAGGAAGAAAATCTATAATTATATAAATTACATCAGTCTATCTATACTAGCCTTATCTTCATCCTTATGCGTTAACAGGATATTCACAGATTACAATAAATCAAAGAACCGCCAGTTCCCCGGTAATACGATTAAGTTAATATGACAATAAATATTTCTAAAAAAATCAGTATTTCTCAAACAGGTATATATTAACATAGATAAGTGCAGATGTTTAAGAAGTAATATATTAATATTTATGTGAGTTTTATGGTTACCCCTGTTTTTCACTTAATGGAGAAGTGATTTCAGACACTCGAGAGATGGTTGTGATGTTACAGTAAACATGGAGAGACCGCAGTGCGCTGTGTAAATACTTGGTGTAGACCGCATGGGTTTATGTTTAGGTACTCTAAGCAATAGTCCAAGTATTTTAATAATATAACGTCCGTGGGGTATAACAGTAATACATCATATTCGTATAAAACTATAAGATATAGGCTATTCTATTCTATAGTGTTCATAGCAATTTCATGCTATGCTTTGAGCATTACTAGGAAATTATAGGTGTGGTAGCTTCCCGTTGCTTTCCACACCGGTGAAGGATGATGATGATGATGATAATGATGATTATGATGATGATGGTCGATGATTTTCGGGGATCGTTGGGCCCTAGATTTTCTGACATTTGTCTCCAAGAAACCTCACCCAGGAGCCTGTCTTGATCGGGAATCGAACCCGTGGCCGTTGCATGACAAGGCAGCACGCTACCTCGAGACCACAGCGGTGGATGACATGGGCTTTTATAAACTAAATTCCAATGTTCCATTGATAAGAAAGCCCTTGGCCTACTAGCTGGTTAGTGGCCTCACATCAAACATGTACCATTTGAGAAAGCCAGCAACTATAGAATGACTCGTGGTCAGCATGTCGGGTCACCCAGCGGTTATAACTGTTTCTGCTCAACCTGATGTAGGTACTTATTGTAACTACCCGATGCTAGTGGATACCGGTTCCATATTTAAAATAAATTCCATGAGAAACAGTATTCCTATAAATATTTGTACCAGACCATGTCTCATAGCTCTGCGCCAAGGCATGGTGCCTTAACTGCTCGGCTACAACGCCGATAATATGTTGAATGTCATGTTCTCAGCCTAATTTTGATCCCTATATTTTAATGATGTCAGGTAACTTTAATTAACACATCATATTTTAATATCCACTATGGTCTCAGAGTAACAAACTTGCCACGAACGTAGCGGGCCCGGGTTCGATTCCCGGTCGGGACCGATTTCTGTCAGTGAATGGTGCGATCCAGAGTTTAAAAATACTCTCGAACCGGTAGTGTCCACAGGGAGGCGTGGAGAATGTAAAAGTATCTACAAAGGGAGAAGTTTGATTAACGATAAAAATATAAAACTATTTAACAGCATCACAGTTTATGACTAGTTCTAGAGGACCCGAGTTCGGTCCCGGTCAAACTATAAGATTTTTTCTTAAAGGGAATTATTCCTGTGGCCTCCAATGGTCTAGTTTTAAGGAATATCCTGGCGGTTCATTATCACCCATCATCTATCATATCAACGGGATAACATAACTCCGGCCTCGAGAAGTGGGTTACAATTCCGCCATTGCCAGAAGATAATACCTGAAATCCATAAAGACAATCTGGTGGCATTGGTTTAAAACATTACTTAATTTAAAACTCACTGGATACAAATATTTTGAGGTAGGTAGGTAGGTAGGTAGGTAGGTAGGTAGGTAGGTAGGTAGGTAGGTAGGTAGTAGATAGCATTATTTTAATAATGGCTGTATTTTATACCTCTAGTCAAAGCTTCGCGATTAAATGGTGAACACATTTTGAGTACACAGGTCCAGAACTGTTCACTCAACGTCATAAAAACTGTGCACATACTTAAAAAATAATCAATGAAAACCAGTTGAGTTAGTTAAAACCAAGATTTAGGAATTGTGTCAAGCTAACTGGTTACTCCGTATACTCTCATATTCTAGTTAGTAACAACGACCACTTTAGTCGGTTCTGGATCTTCATAACTATAGTGCCACTGATTTAAGTTAAAGTCAATTTTTTCTTGAAGGAAATGGGTAGGAAACTAGAGGAAGAATACTCAAGATGGTGTTTAACAATTAATTGTAATAAAACAGAATATATGAGCACAGATTTTTCCGAGGAATTAGAAATAAATGGAACCAATATTAAAACAGTGGAATATTTTAAGTATTTTGGTATCAATAATTCAAAGAGAAGATGGATCATGTGAATCATATATCGAATAAAGAATAATAGAGACAAAGAAAGTTATTGACATATTACATTATATTTTATGGAGTAGGATATATATTCCTACTCCATAAAATGTAATTTAATATGCCACTAACTTTCTTTGTCTCTATTATTCTTTATTCGATATATGATTCACATGATCCATCTTCTCTTTGAATTATTGATACCAAAATACTTAAAATATTCCACTGTTTTAATATTGGTTCCATTTATTTCTAATTCCTCGGAAAAATCTGTGCTCATATATTCTGTTTTATTACAATTAATTGTTAAACACCATCTTGAGTATTCTTCCTCTAGTTTCCTACCCATTTCCTTCAAGAAAAAATTGACTTTAACTTAAATCAGTGGCACTATAGTTATGAAGATCCAGAACCGACTAAAGTGGTCGTTGTTACTAACTAGAATATGAGAGTATACGGAGTAACCCAGTATAATCAAAAAGGGCTAAATTATTAATATATAACACAATTATGGAGAGTAATTTATTATATGATGCGGAAACATGGACGTTGAGCAAAAATACAGAAATAAATTATTAGTAAAAGAAATGGACTTTTTAAGAAGGATATCAAAATTAGACAAAATAAAATTAATACATTAAGAGAAATTATGAATGTAGGAAAGGATATTGTACAAGAGATTGAAGAAATCCAACTAATATGGTATGGGCAAATAACGAGAAGAAGGGACACAGAAACAAACAAAAATAATTGAAATGGATACCTCCTGGAAAGGGAAGCATGGTAGACCAAAGCCTACGTGGAAAAAGGGAATTCAAGACAACATGAAGAATAGAAATATGACAGAAGCAGACACACAAGACCGGGAAGTGTGGAACAAAGGTTGAGGATACCTGTGTATGTAACAGAAACAATCCTGAAATAAAAATAAATTTGTGTTGAAGTAGAAGTTAAATGAATGCCTTCAAATGTATGTGCAAGGTATAGGATTGTAAATGAATGCTCAGCAGGCACAAGGAAACATCAATGGTGTGGAAATAATAAAGCTGTTATCGAGATGAACGGTTAAAAATGTTCGAGTCATGGAGTCATGTTCATCACAACGAAATTTTCTGGTCCGCAAAGCCGTGAGAAGCGCTTCACGCCAAGTTATCTGTTGGGGTGCCACAAAAAACTCAGGCACACGGAAGCAAAAACAAAATCCATTTAACTGTCCGAGTATTGGAAATCTGATTGCCACTGTTACAGAGGCGCCTGGGGTTCCCGTGAGATCTCCCGGAGCCGATGACCGGGATCGCCCTAGAAGCTTGACCAATCGATTGACACGCTCTTTTAACCCTTCAACAATGCGAGCTCTTCATAATAGGCACGCAGATCACGGGGCGAACTAATCCATTTCTTCTGCCACATCCAGTAAGTGGTAAGTGAATGCCAAGTGCAAAAACTCAACATCTCCGAGGCTTTTGTTATGTGGCAAATTAGTACCTTATATTCTTAAAGCAAGATGCTCCATAACCACCAAGTTCCTAATTCAATTACCTTAACTCCTCCGTTGGATCAAGTAGACTATCCTACTCTTTCTCCGATTTTTTCTTTCTCTTACCACATGCGCTGGTTCGAGTCCACTCTGGGAAATACATTTTTTTCATGGAATTTCGGTTAGTATTTAGATAAGTGCTCACCCAACGTGAGGAATTTGTATAGTTGCAATAAGTAGCAACTCCAGATTGATAAAACCAGCTATAATGGATAAGGGATTCGACATGCTGACCAGCTTATAATGCCTTCTGGTTGGATGATTGCTCATTCTGAAAATTGCAAAAGTGGATGTGAAGGTAGAACAAAGGACTTCCAGGCCTGTCGTGCCATAAATTGTCATGGAAGAAAATACTTTGGACTTAACTTTGCCAGAATAATTAAAACAGCACTATTATTATTATTATTATTATTATCATCATCATCATTGAATAACATACCCTAAAATATAGTTGATTGTCAACAGTTCAACTTCATAATTAAGTTAGAGTGATTCATGTTTTAAACTAACTCACTGGCACTATCGAACCCGTAGGTTCATGGCCGCGCGGACATAAGCTCTCCATTCATCCCAATCCTCAGCCAATGTTTTCCAATCATTCTCTGTATAATCTACTTCCCTCAAATCATAGTTAATGTTTTTCTCCCACCTCATTCTTGATCTACCAACTGGGCGTTTTCCTTCTGGCTTTCCTACAAGAAGTTTCCATGCGCGTGTGATTCATGTTTTTTTTAATTACAATTTTATTTATGGTAGATGAGATGTATATCCAATCAAATTAGAAGAAAATTAAGATAACTTACATGAGTTCTCTTGAATAAGCATGCTTCCATTTACGAATTATTCGATCAACTTACCTGAAATACAAAAATAAATAAATAAATAATTTTTATAATAATAAATATCCAAATAGGGTCTGTCAATTTAACAAATTATTCATCCATCCAAGTAATGTCTTAGTTACTTACTAGTCGTTTATTTGAGGGCGATTTGCTAATCACATGCCACTCGTTGACATCTGTAGATAAATAAGTATAAATCAATTAGCCTGGTTAAGGAACTCCCGCTAGGGAGCACCCATGTCCCACGCGGGACGTACGGGGTATATATACTTGAAAATAGAGAAAAAATAAAGCCTTTGCGCTTTACGTTCAAAAAACTGCAAATATTATGACATAACTTAGCCATTCAAATTACTTTTCTAAACATACGAAATCTAATTTCAATCCAATGGATAGTAATACATTACTATAGACAGAAAATCGATTTTTAATTAATTTTGATTACAACATTTGTCTTTAAAACAGATACTTTGATATGCAATTTTCAAAATGAAAACATATAGCCTATTTTCGCTCCAGCCGGCTCATATATCGTAACTCAATTTAGTTAATGGACTAACAAGAGTAATGAATGCAATTTGCATATTTCCAAATGAATATTAGTTTTTATCTCTTCACCATAAGACTAAATGCTTCTTTTTTTTACTGTTCTGCAGTGATTCATAATTCTTTATAAGAATCCATAAAATGTCCGACTCAATTTATGTTTCAAATCTTTAACGGGGGTTTTAGAAAGACTGATGTCATAAATCAATTGCTGCTACACAAAAACAATAAATCAATAAAAAATCAATAAATACTAAACACAATTTTAATATAAACTACAATTAAAAAAACATTTTCTTAAAAAACCCTTGATGAATTCTAATTTAAGCAGAATTTTATATAGGCCAACAGCCAGATCTGCTTACATTTGTAAAATACAGTAAGTTATTATAAAATAACGTATGATACATAATAAATCTAAACACTGTATATAGTCTATGTGCTGTGCTTATAAGAACGTAACCTAATTTGCTAATCATGTTCAAAGCATTATGTAAAGAGTTTTAAGACCAATCCTTGATAGATTATTGCCCTACCTATGTGCGGTCGTTAGAGCCCCTTCTTCCGCTCCGGTGACCCTGAAGATATATAGGATTTAAAAAACCCACCTCAGGTGTGAGTGCAGGCCTACGTCCTGTGCATATGTTAAAAAGAAGAATAAAGAGAAAGATAAACATATAAAAACTAAACAAAAATAAAAAAAACAGATAACACTGGATACAAATAAAAGTTTATAAACGTGTTACAGCATCAAATGTTAGTAGGGGTACGATAACGATGAAAAAATAACTTATAAATAATCCATAAAGAAACAAATTAAAGAAATAAAGAATAAAAAAATTGGGAACCAAATTCAATGTTAATTGAAGAATACATAAAACAATTAAAATATCTAACATAATACTAAAAAATAATAATCAATTGAGTTGGTGTTTACTTGATGAAAATTCATATTAATTAATTAAATAAAAATAAAACGTAGTTTTATTTGATTTTCATATTTATTATATAATTCAGTGACAGCTGTTTCGGTACACATGTCTGAAGAAGGTACAGTGTACCGAAACAGCTGTCACTGAATTATATAATAAATATGAAAATCAAATAAAACTGCGTTTTATTTTTATTCAATTACTAAAAAATAACATCGATAAGAGTATACATTCCGGAAATTAATATTTTCCTATGACGTCATATATGAAGGAATGAACCACAACGAGTTGATGGTTCTTCTAAGGAATTTCCTGCTTTAATAGGAATATCAAGCTCTACGGTATTCCGAAATAACTCAGCGGGGAGTCTGAACACATAACTTACAAACATATAACACTTATGATTAAACTTGAGCATCATCTTCAAAAACATTTCTTATAATAATTTCATTTCTTTTCAAACATGACATTTAGACCTACATACAAATTTCAGATGTCAAAATTAGTTTTTGTTAATCTATTAGGCCTATTCTTAATTATTTCTTAAAAATATAAAACGGACACTGAAAAATAAAACTTTGAGGAGCACACAATTAAAATTTTATAAAATTATGTCAGTGCCTGTCTTAACATATGCAAGTGAAAATTGGATTCTTAACTGTCCAGACAGAAGAAAAATAGAAACTGCAGAAATGAAGTTCTTGCCTTTAGTAGCAGGTGTGACAATTTTGGACAGAAACAGAAATTAAGATATTAGGAAAGACGTAAATATTTTTAATTTAACAAATGGAATTGACAACATGAGAAACTACTGGTATGAACATGTTAAAAGAATGCCTACAGATAGAATCCCTCAGCTGTTACTGAAGTACAAACCAATAGGACATAGAAGTGTTGGACGCCCATTACTAGATGGGAAGGTTCATTAAATCCCACTTGATATGAAAACAGGTCAGAAGGCCTAATTTCATGAAGTAGAAAAAGAAGATCAAATATTATAATAACCTGATATCTACAGTTAAGATTTCCTAAAAATATTAGATTTTATGCAGATACCATAACAAATAGTTTTTTTTTTCAATTTCACACTTCCAAACTAACTTGATTTAACAAAAATAATTAAACTTATTAATTACTGTATCTTCATAGATATCAAACATACATTAGAAGACGTTTGCCTAAGAATCAAAGCTACCTGAATCGAGAGGGCTGTGAGAAGTCCCGGTCATGAAGTTACATCGATCCCACACCATTTATCTTCTTATTCTCCCACTTAATTTAAAACAATGTCTTGTATGTTAGAACTGCCTACTTCTAGTGGTGATGAACTCTGTTTCCATCATGTTGGCAGTCTTCCCATTGTGTCTGGTTTGAAGTTCATCTCAAGTTTCTGTAGTCGTTCTTCAATCATTCTATTAACATAGTCTTTCCATTATTTTGTCCTTCGATTAATTCATCTCTTAAAGCCACATGTACTCCTTACTTCTTCATTAGTATTTCTATCATATAATGTATACCTTGTTACTGATTTTAATATTTTCATTTTATTTGTTCTAACAAGTTCTGCTTTACTTATTTATCTACATTTACAGTGGCGTAATAGCCCAATGTTAAGTTTTAGCCTCTCTTTTGTTAGAAGTTACTAGAGCAAGTTAATTAAGTTACGCTTATTTGCACACAGATGTCATGAATGGCATGCGGTCAACATACCGACCCAATAAGACATCTAGCAGGCAACTAAGTTATTAACTAGGATGATGAGGTGGGTAAATTTTGCTTAGAGGCCTATTTATTCTGGCTTATGGATATTTTACGAGCCTGAAAATCTTCAGATTAAAGACACATGGCTTTAAGTCCCTCTCAGAGGACTTGCTTCTTAGATTTTTCCATTCTAAAAAAACCTATCGACCCCTCGGGACCAAATGTAAGGAGCATAACCACTAGTCCACCGCGGCCCACCTTACTTATTTATGCAATATATATTTGTGGTTTATTCTTACTAAAATATCCATTTTATCTTCCTTTCTCATACTGGTATAGTATTTCTTCAAGTACGATCCTACGTCATAAAATATATATGTTACCAAATCCTTGTCTTTGACAGCATCATAAACCCCAATAACTGTTAAATCCTACAATTTTTCTATTATCTTGATTGAAGCCATTTGAGTACCTAATTAGATGAGGTATAATTTTCGAAGCTTCCAAAAGTGACATATCTGGCCTATCGTAGATGTTACCTTCTATTTATCAAAGTAGGCCCTATATCTCCAATTCCAAATACTCATTTAGGATCATTAGTTACAACGTTTCAAAATATCTCCATGACAATTCGGGATTCCGTATTATGAATATTTCACTAGACCATGAACTTTCAGGCTCTAGCAATTGTAGATTTAGACTTCAAAAATCGGCTTTGAAAACAGTCAAATGATTCTAAAAATAGGAGTTTGGCTTTTAAAAATGTGTAATAGCCCTATTGCAGAAAGTTTAGGAGCAAAATTAATGTAAACGTTTATGAAATGAATTAGAGAAATAAAGTTAATTAACTATAGTAAATATAATTATTGAGCATAAAGTCAAGTTTTTTTACATTATTTCGATTCTCTGACCAAATTCCAAAGATCTCTGGACACCTGATAACATTGAAGTGGCATGGAGTATTTAAATTAAAACAGAAATAGCCAATTATAGGACTAGTATCACAAAATATCAATGAGGCAACTGGGCATTTTCAGGTACTGCAAAAAAATTAAAAAATGAAGTTTTATGATCAATAACCCAAAGTTGGTATTAATGGTAAAATATATAATTTTTATGCACAGTGAAATTATATCAAAGTAGAAAATTTTATGAAACGCCACACTTACATAATTTCTGTTTATTTATTCCTTCAAGAAAAATATGCATAAAAGCCAAAACCCAAGGTTTAAATATTCAAATAGGCCTGTATCACGGTAAAGATAATTTTCACATTGTAACATTGGACATAGAAGCTCACAACACAAAACAAATTAAACTGTTAAAAATAATAAAAGTGAAATAACATAATTTATAAAAATAGATCACGTTTTAAACACAAACATGAAGCCAACCTGATTACCACAGACAGAAATTCTCCACACTTTCTCTGCATCGCTAATTTGAAAGCAATTCTCCATATAGCTCGCAGAGTAAACCACGCATTAGTTATTTCTTAACGCCTTCGTAATGAATCATAACCACAGTTTAATGCCCATAAACACATTAAAATTGCCAACGTCGGGTGTAATAAAAATGTACAGTTCTGGTCTACAAAATTACATGACTCCTTCGGGAAACCTAAATACCGACTCCCACGGCAACGAGATGACAAGATCAGATTATTTTTTTAACCCGAGCATTAGCGTGAAAGTTGAAGAGATTGTAACGTTCATCATCTTGTTTTTCCAGACTTTTCTGTTGACTTATAATTTATGCGTGATATTTTAAGAGTCAACATTAACATAACGGTGGTTATTTACTATGTTAAATGCATCATTCTATTTAAGTATTCTTGTTTATTGTACATCTTCTGTTTTAAACTTGAAATTAGGGTCATATAAATTTTAATGCAACAGGAACTCCGAGTTAAGGACTTATTTTGAACACATACCCTGTTACATAACTTCCGCTATTGCACACCAATGGTTATTGGTGGAGAATAGCCAGATAATCTTAGCAAAATTATCAAAACTTTAATAATAATAATAATAATAATAATATTCTTCCTATTCACGTCTGAGTCTTCTGGTCCGTTCTCAGACTAAAGTTTTGTATTTGCTATCTGTAGGGTCTACCTTGTATGTTATCCAATTGGATGATAGAAAAAAGCTTGCCATGGCAGATGACTACTAGGGACCATTCGTTGTATTTGTTCATGTCATTTTTCTTGATATTCTTGTATTTGTATGTCAGTTATTTTATTTTTAATTGGGCTCGATGTATAATAATAATAATAATAATAATAATAATAATAATAATAATAATAATAATAATAATAATAATAATAATAATAATAATAATAATAATAATAATAATAATAATAACAATAATAATAATAATGATTTATTTTAGCTGGCAGAGTTAAGGCCATAAGGCCTTCTCTTCCACTCAACCAGCGAATAGTAAAATTATACAAAAATTACGTACATATTACAATTTTAAGATATTAAAATACAGATTAAACAAAATACAGTGATGATGTATCTAATACTAGCTAATACTAACAAAAACATAGAATATAATAAAATTAAAATGATAAAATAAAATAAGTAGCTTCCTACATGATTATTAATGGAGAATCGGAATTGGTATCTGGTTTTAATGTAGAGTATAGAAGAGGAGGGTTTGCATTAATTTTTTTGGCTGAATATGCGAGAATTTTATTTATGAGAATGCTTTTTTGTGTTATTTTCCTTGGATGTGATGTATCTTCTTTATTATTTTATTTAAAATTAAGTTTTATTTCATTTTTATTTATTTGAGTTCGTGGGACTTTATATAGTTGTCAGGCAGTTAATGTTTTCATTGTGTCGAACTTAAGATATCAGTTAATTTGGATTTAAATAATGATAGCGATTGACAGTCCCTAACATGGCTGGGAAGTGAGTTCCATGCTCTAGCCATAGATATTGTGTAAGATTCAGAGTACAGACAAGTCCTGTGTTGTGGTATCAAAAGTAAAGAAGAGTCTTGTGATCTTGTTCCTAAATAATAATAATAATAATAATAATAATAATAATAATAATAATAATAATAATAATAATAAGGTTGAAAAATGGTGAGGGGAGGAGTAACAATCTCCTTAGAAAACCAGGGTTCAGTACGCCCGGCTGATAGTACCCTGTAAGTGCCCCTACCTAGTATAACAGATACTGTTGCCTTGCACTTAGGCATTGGTTCATCAAGGGCTAAAGGAAGTGAACCTTGATTTAAAATAACCTGATCCTCCATGTTGGGGGATGACGTAAGAGACTAGCTTCCTGTTCTTTTGAAAAAAATGTACAATGCTAAAATACCCGAGAATGAAATAATTAATCAGGTTGAGAAAGTTGTTCTGATAGGATCTAAAGAAATAAAATAATAATAGCTACATTTTTACTGGCAGAGTTAAACTCCGCCATGGCCGGTCCCAAGCCCGGATGAGAAAGGAGGAGGGGGAGGAGTAACAACCTCGTTAAAAAAAACCAGGGTTCAGTTGGCTCCGACTGATAGTACTCTGTAAGGGCCCCTAGCCAGGGTTACGGTGAAGACCTCAACGGCAGAGTCGGCGCAGAAGGAGTCCTTCATCACGGCGGATCTGGCGGAAGAGGCAACCCTATCTCTAAGGGAAATAGAGAAACGCTGCCTTGCGGTGAAGAGGGATCTTCAAAGGCTATGGGAGGAAAACCCAGACAGAAATTTTCCTGGTCCTCCAGGTTGGGGGTTTATGCTGTGGGCCAGCTCCTCACACATTAGAAAAAAAAAACAAAAATGCTAAAAGACCAAATCAATCAAAGCCGGAAGAGACGCAAAAAACTACAGAGGAATAAGTATAAATAACACATTATATAGAATATTTACGAAGTTATTAAAAACAAAGTTACAAAAAGATGTTAAAGACAAATTAGGAGAAGATCAAAATGGATTCAGACCAGGAAGGTCATGTGTTGACAATATATTTTGCAATACAACAGTTAATTGAAAAACGGACTGCAGTTGAAGAAGAAACCCATTTGACAATGATAGATTTAGAGAAAGCTTATGACTCAATTCCGAGGAACAAATTATGGGAAGTATTGGAGAAATACAATATTGACAGAAACCTAATAGAAATTATTAAACAAACCTATAAAGATAACTCCGCTTATGTTAAAATGGGAAATATAATGTCTAATCCTATAAACACCTCAAAGGGATTGAAACAAGGGTGCAGTCTATCACCAATTTTATTTAATATTTATGTAGAATTTATATTAACGAAATGGAAACAAAGCTGCAAAGGTATGGGGATCCCAATAGGCAATAGATTTTTGCTGACATTACAATTTGCCGATGATCAACTGGTTTTAGCGCAAGACAATTTTGATATGGAATTCATGATAAAAAGGTTGAAAAGCACATATGAATCATGGGGTCTCACAGTAAATTTACAAAAAACAGAATATCTGGCAATAAATAGCAATGAAAGAGAAAACTTAGTATTGGAAGATGGAATCCAAATAAAGCAAGTGAAACAAACTAAATATTTGGGAATCATTATGGATAACATCGAAGGTATAGGCAAAGAGAACATAAAACATAGAATTGAATTGAGTAGCAAAATAATATCATCATTAAATTCCATATGGTGGGATAAACATATTTGGAAAGACACAAAAAAATATATTGGTAAAACATTGGTGGAATCTGTTGCAATGTACGGAAGTGAGGTATGGACAATCAATAAGTACTACAAGAATAGACTAATAGCTCTAGAAATGGATTATTTACGAAGAAGTGCCAGAAAGACTAAATTAGAACGTGTCACAAATAAGGAAATTAGAAACAAAATGGAAGCAGAAGAAAGCATAATTGAAAGAATTGAGGAAAAGGAATTAAAGTGGTTAGGACATGTTTTAAGAATGGAAGATGAGCGATGGCCGAAGCAACTATATGAATGGCATCCTAACAGAAAGAAGAAAAGAGGAAGACCAAGGTTAACATGGAAGGAAAACATGAAGACAGTAATGCAAGCTAGAGGGCTAAGCATCGAAGATGCCCAAGACCGTAGGCTTTGGAGGTTTGGCACGGGAAGACGGCAGCAGCTGTAAAAACCCGAAGATAGATAGATAGATAGTTAAACAATTAAAACCTTCTATGTCAGCCACTCAGTCGTGTTGGATAAAAATTACAGTAATTAGTCTTATAACTAAGGTACAATAAAAATAAATGTTTACATAGTATACCCACAGTATAGGTCTAATTACTGTATAGAACTTATGTATATTTAGTCTAAATTTAAAGAATAAAAATTAAAAGTAAATAGAACATTTTTAATGAAAACCTAACTACAATTAAATAGAATAAATGACATTGTTTGAAGGAGAAAACACAATTATCCAACAACAAGAAATGGTATAATCTTCACTTCAAAGTGTCAAGTATGCGGCAATTCCTGATATCTTGAAGGAGGGAATTCCAGAGGCGGATAACAGCCACAGCCACTTTAATAAATAAATGTCTCAACTAAATTTTTTAGGCATCTTCATTATTCCACCGCTGTGGTCTCGGGCAAACGCCATATCTTACGAAGCGGGCAAGCATTCGATCTCCGGTCGGGACTAGTTTCCTGGGTAACCTTTTTTTCCTTAGCTTTAATAAAATTGTCGTATAAGAACGAGAAAAATAAATCGATTAATATTTAAATCTCCATGTATATAATCTTCTCTATAAAGACTAACTAGGTAAGAAATAAAAAATACAAATCCTACAAACATTAATGGTATCCAATCAAATAAAAAAGTCATCACAATGCTATTTGAATTAATTATACACACCTCCCATTCGGGAAAATTTAAGGCCCAAATAGCCCCCGAAATCTGCAGGCACCACAGTCATCCATATCATATTCGCCTTGTTTAGTATGAATGAGAGAATGTCTTGTCTTAAATGTTCGTGTTGTTTCGGAGGTGGCTCTGGCATTGAGTTGAACACTCATCCAGGGAGACTCTCCATGATCTTGTGTGGTAAAAAAAGTATGTGTGCGATTCAGAGTTCAAAATCCTCTTCCCTTGTGGCTTGGGGCATGTTAAAGTACCTATAAGAAGAGGATAAACAAATATGTAACTTATTTACGTATATAAGTTAGCATTGCAATTATTTATCTTGAAATATGATACAGATATTAATAATTTTATGATTCAGGTATTTATTGTAAATAAAGTTGCATTTATGAAGGATATTTATGTAAATAATTAATCAGATATAACGATGCTGTTTTCCTTGAACTTGAGTCTTTCATAAATCCAGGACGATGAAAATGAAGATGTTTTGTTAATGAAAGAACAAAACTGTTGCAGTATTTCTCATTAACGTTGCAGTCATTAAATTGGTGCTGTAAATCACCAGAGTGTGACACAAACTATCGCTAACCTCGTGTAAAAAATATACAATTAAAACAATTCTTTTTTAAGAAAAGAAATGTCATCTCATTAGAAGATAGCCTATCTTTAAAAGCCCGACTGTTTGAGGAGGCAGATGGCTGATAAGTGCTAGGTATTGTTGTCTCTAAATGAATGACGGAAGGTTCCCCCCAACAGGTAAGATGGCTAGGAGAAAGATGTCATTTCTGATGGTATCGCAGATAACAACCGCCCACTGTGAAAAAAGCCTTCAAACTCCTTTAAAGCAGTATACGGTGACACGTTACTTTATCATCAAGTCAAAATCAACTTATATATATATATATATATATATATATATATATATATATATATATATGGGGGCACACCGTAGCGTAGTGGTTAAGGCACTGAGCTACAAGCTGGAGGGTCGAAGGTTCAAGTCCCGTTGGGGTCAGGATTTTTAAACTGACCCAAACCCTCTGGCGGCACTATGGCCCTGGGGTCGACTCAGCCTCTAACGGAAATGAGTACCAGACGCTTGTTCTGGGGGTAAAGGCGGCCGTCACGCAGGGCTGACAACCCGGCTGACATAAAGTGCCGATTGTCTAGAAAAAGTGGGAGCCTTAACCTCCTACTACCCCAAGGGCCTCCGGGCCTGTTGTGGGATCACTTTACTTTATATATATATATATATATATATATATATATGTGTGTGTGAAAAGAAAAATGAATGCTTGAGTCGGGATTTGAACCGGAGTCTCTAAACTCAAATCCCGACTCAAGCATTCATTTTTCTTTTCATATCATATTTGCCTTCATTGCCAAATGTCAAAAATGTAGTTATATATATATATATATATATATATATATATATATATATATTTGAACTATACTAATTTAGTTACACTTGTTTTCGTATAGATGTCATTTTTGAGTGGTTCGAACATACCTATATATATATTTACGTATTTAATTTTAGGAAGTTATATTTTGAGGTTATTTTAATTATATTATTTTTGGTCTGGACATCTTACCTCAATATTAATGTTGATTTGTTCTTGGACATGTATCAAAACAATTCTGTTTTATCGTCAGCTTTCCCAGAGGGAAATATATATATATATATATATATATATATGTATGTATGTTTGAACCACTCAAAAATGACATCTACACGAAAACAAGTGTAACTAAATTAGTATGGTTCAAATTCTTTCCTGTATGGGAAGAGCGCCTAAATCTCTGTTAAGGGATACATAGGCATACAAGATACAAGACGATGTTTATTTATTAAATAATTATATTATATGTATTGTATATATATATATATATATATATATATATCATCTATGGTATCTTACCTTGTCGTGGAGTGGCTTGCGTGCTTAAATGACTCCGCGAACTGCCGAAAGGAAAACGTTAAACTAGACGAAGAAGGTATATTGGTTGAAAAAGTATTGACTCAACGTAAAAATACAACTGTCAAGAAACGCGGAGATGGAGTAAATAAGGAGTGCTTATGTCCGTGCGACCATGAATATATGGGTTCAATATTGTCATTGAATTATAGGCCTATATATATATATATATATATATATGAGCTTTTCAAAACTGAATATATTAATTTCATTAATTTTTTCCTTAACTATCTTGGTTCATATATAACATACAGCTACGATTGGGATATACACAATAAATTAAACTGATATCAAATGAAGTATGGCACCATAAGAAGAACCCTCCGAAAGAGTCGAAGAGAAACTTAGCTCAGGTTTTATAAAATTATGGCTGTTCATGTTCTTTTATATGGATCTGAATCTTGGGTACTTACAAAAAAAGGTATGTCACACATTCAAGCCACTGAAATGAAATTTTTAAGATCCGTAAAAGGATGTACACGCATGGATAGATTACACAATGAATCCATAAGAAATGAACTGGAGATATTTTCAATACTCGCTAAACTAGACGAGCAGAAATACCAATGGAAAGAACATTTAGATTGAATGGACAATACAAGATTACCCAAAAAGATCAACACCTACAAACCACATGGAAAAAGATCTTTGGGACGGCCAAGGAAACGATGGATTTGAGACCGGAACAGGTCGCATTGACCTAATCCTGGAAAGGAAGAAGAAGAAGATTAAATTTTTCGTGAGAAGCCAAAATCTCTTAGGCCTATAATTTCTGCCACTTTTTTTTTGTTTTTGTGTGAATATCTATACATTTTCATACACATTGGACATGTAGAGTTTTGAAGAAAAGCTCTTTATAGTATAGTCTACATTTTATACGAATGCTTATAATGATTCCTTATAGTTATGCACATGATGGACGAGATAACTTTTTCTTTAAGTTCATAAAGCATTTTCTCCCAAAAACAATTCAATTTTTTTCAATAAAATATGTAATTATGTGAACATTAGGGCATTCCTTTCATTATAAAGTATACATAGGCCTATATTTTTTGGCGATTCATGGTATGCACTACAGGCCAATGTATTTACTGAAGGAAAATAGTAGAATTAAAGTCTGCGTAGGCCTACTTCTATTAATTCTTCTCTGTATACCACGGTTTTGATTCAGATATAATTTGACCCTATACTAAATTTTGTCTTTTTTTTACATTTGATGTTATGCTTATCAGGTAATTATTAATTAATTTTATTCTCGTAATATAGAGCAACCAGGAGATTGGATGGACGGACAAAATTGGCTAATAGGAATCGGACGATGTCAGAGACATTAATCAGCCGATGATCTATCCATCTATAATATAGAGCATGATGTAGTGAAAAAAAAAAAACAGGAAGAAGAATATGGTAATTATTACGATAATAATAATAAACTAATTCACTGGCACTATCGAACCCATAGGTTCATGGCCGCGCGGACATAAGCTCTCCATACATCCCTATCCTGAGCCAATGTTTTCCAATCATTCCCTGAATAATCTAGTTCCCTCAAATCATAGTTAATGTTATTCTCCCACCTCATTCTTGGCCTACCAACTGGGCGTTTTCCCTCTGGTTTTCCTATAAGAAGCTTCCACGCATGTCTTTCATTCCCCATTCGTGCCACATGTCCTGCCCATCGCAGTCTATGAGACTTAACTGTTCTCATTATATCTGGCTTCCTATAAAGACCATGTAATTCACTGTTATGCAAGTCTTCTCCATTCACCTGTCTGTTTATCTCTCTTTGGTCCAAAAATGTTCAATAATAATAATAATAAATAGGCCTTGGCCTAATACTTGGAAGGAAGAAAAAGATAATAATTAATAATGGAGTATTTTTAATCGAAACGCCAAAGAGGTTTCGAAACTAGATTTGAAAATATTAGGTCTATCCCAGGATATGTTTAAGCCTAAATATCAGAGTTTGTTCTTGTTCTACCGGACTGACACAGTTTACTCCACTTCTCCGAAATAAGCAAACAATATTCAAATATTTTCCTCATTGGTTGGCAATGAATCCGCGAACATCTGGCCCTTTGGCGGACTCATCCCTTGAAGACTGAGGTAAATATTGAGAAAATGATACAGATATGTCTGTATTAAATTATTTCTTTTAATAATTTTGCAAAGTTATAGAACAAACGTCTAAAAGTCCGTTAAGTTATTCTAACGTAAAAAGAAGATAAAATTAATCCTAAAAACTCTGATAACTTATTTTTAAAAAAATCAGGTAGAAGGGGCATGGTAGTCAGCAGGGTGCTTTCCATATTCAAATGTTTCCGTCGTGGTGTGTTGTTGAAGTGTCGAGTAATTTGGTAGAGAGGTCAATGGTAGACGAATGAATGAATTTGACGGTCGGCATTGAGTTGTATTCAGCTCACAAAGCGGATTCAGTTTACATGCATAGCGACTCTCTCGTAGAAATGAATTCACAAAATGTTCATTTCACATGACCGCCCACCCACTATTCCAGCTTACTGAAAAATCTCATGTCCCTACTTTACATTCATCAGTACACTCCTCTCGTATCTCCTTACACTTTACTTTGAATTCTTCAGAATTTTGTAATCTTCCAACTTGTTTCTCCATAAAAGTAATTTGGATGAGAAACTACGTCCGGGAGAAGACAGATCCTTAACTGATAACCTTACATATTCAAATGTCCACCGCGCTGTCCACTGTAGTAAGATCTTATCAACACCTTCTTACATCATGTAATATTTTTAGGGATCGAAAATTAATTTGTGATAGAGACGGACTTTTGAAGAGGGCTTCTAGAAATTCAAGAAGAGACAAAATTAGAAATACTAAAACCAGAGAAATAGAGGATGCTGGAAAAGATGTTTCACAACTTATTGAAGAAATAAGACTGAAATGGTTTGGTCACATAAAGAGGATGTCAGATAATAGAATACCTAAAAATATATTAAATTTTGAAGCAGAGGGCAACAGAAGACAGGAGGGGGGGCAAAAGAACAGTTGGTTCAAGGAGTGCGTATGAGTATGGTGTCGAGAAGATTAACAGATAGTGATGCAGAAAATAGAAATTTATGGAGAAAAAAAACGTACAATAGGTTGTAGGAAAACTACTGTATTATATAGAAATTCCTAACAATGAAGACGAAAATCCATTTTGGAACTCTTCCGAAAACACGTTATTTAATAACAACTGAAATGCCGAAGTAGCCTGACTTCTAGAGAGAACGAATAAGGAAGAGAGAGACATTATATATGAGAGAGAGAGAGAGAGAGAGAGAGAGAGAGAGAGAGAGAGAGAGAGAGAGGGGTGGAGGGGAGAATATAATGAATTTATATATAATCATCATCATCATCATCATCCAGGGATTAAGCCTGTTGGCTCGTTCCGGTTTCATGAAAGCTAGAATTGTTAAAATTTAATTTATATATAGTCATTCAATTTCTTCATTTCTATACAAAAATTATGGCTAATAAAATTTAATTTTTGTATTTTTAATGTAAAATTAGGTAGGCCCTATTATTTTGAAAACAAAAGTTTTGTGTTCTCCAAATTTGACGTCTTTATGTGAGCCCAAAACTGAGTTGGAGATTGCAATTTTGTGTTATTTTGTTTGAGTTATTAAGTACAAAAAAGTACAGCATATTTTTACCAAAAGTATGGTTAAGGGGCAAATTTTATAGACGATCGCAGCAGGTCCGGGGTTCGATCCCCTGTCGGGACAGGTTTTTCTGGGTGGTGGTTTCTTTCGAGGTTTTTCCTCACCTGTAATATCTAGAAACTTTAAGACTCAAACGGTCCCCGAACAACATTTGTCCATCACAATCGCCATATTAGTATTATGTTTGTGTGTGTGTGTGTGTGTGTGTGAATGGTATGTTTCGTCTTAAATGTTCGTGTTATCTCGGAGGAGGCTATGGATTGAGCTGATCCCTCATCCAGGGAGTCCCCCAATATCACTGTA
Organism: Diploptera punctata; assembly: GCA_030220185.1. Lineage (NCBI taxonomy): Eukaryota > Metazoa > Arthropoda > Insecta > Blattodea > Blaberidae > Diploptera > Diploptera punctata. The sequence goes on from JASPKZ010007231.1 coordinate 719,902, forward strand.
TGATCAAAAAAGTGTATGTGTGATCCAAAGATTAAAACCCTTTCTCGACAGGTCGTACCACTGTAAGGCTGGGGCCGTGGGACACATAAAAGCACATACAAGGTGAGAGATTAAACTATAATGGAGAAAAAAAAGTATCCTTAATTAAGACAAACATGTTTCATAATGTGAGGTAATTATATTAAGAGATATATTTTTATTACGAGTTATTTATTCTCTTTAAATGTACATTTTGGTTAAGGGACTAAATAATTCAATATTATATCAAAATAAGGAAGACTAGATCAGTTGTGTGCTTGATACTATGTAGAATATCACGTAAGCTGCTAACATAAGTAGAACATTCATATTATCCTTACAGTGTGCATAATTGCATTTTATATTCCTTCACCGTACGTACGTATTGTAACGAAAGACTGTCATAAATTGAGTGTAAACATGTTTATTCTATGTACCTGTTTTTGTAGACGCCAATGCCAGATTTAAAGTTGAATTTTAAGTAAAAGGCATATTTCAGTCACAGTTATTGAGATTGGAACTTATTTAGCTTAAACTGTAGGGAAAAACATTGCTTTAATATTCGAAGCACATCCGCATTAGATTCCAGAAATCTCACAGCTGCATAATATATTTGCACATTTACAGACAATGGGTGAAAAAACACAAATTTGTGATCTTCCTTAAGCACGATGCGAATATGTTAACACTACAAACACAATGACTTGTTAGTAGCGACTGACGACTCAATATTCTAACAAATGTCTTATTAGGCTATGAAATCATATCCAAAATATCTAGCAGTAGGCCTACTCCTAATACCATTATTATTATTATTATTATTATTATTGTTATTATTATTATTATTATTATTATTATTATTATTATTATTATTATTATTAGTAGTAGTAGTAGTAGTAGTAGTAGTAATAGAAGTTAAATTTATTTAGAACATTTTTAATTTTGTTATATTTGTATAGGCCTACATTTCCGGCAATTGTGCTTATTCTTATTTTTCAAGTAAAATATTTAAATAAATAAACATTCTCAACTCGTTTCCAACTCAGGGTTGGGTCAAGCAATGAGATGAGATGAAGCCTCTATATTTATAGAGGGCTGTGAACTACAAGCAACCATCCTGACGCACCGTCACAGGGGCGGATGAACGAAATGGATGAGATGAGTATGGAGAAACGGTGGCATGAAATTTGTGGCAGAGGAAAACGGGAGAAAACCCGGAAAAGAAACCTGCCCAAACTCCGTTTCCTCCACCACGAAACCCACATGGAGTGACAGACTCGAATTCGGGACACCAGCGGTGACAGCTAACATCTAACTGCCTGCGCCACGGAGCCGCCTAAAATATTTAAATAAATAGGTAAAATGTAAATGAACCCACTAGAGGCTTCGGAGATCCTTGGGGTAGTAGGAGGTTAAAGGCACCTATGTTTCTAAGACAATCAGCATGCTTAATTAAAGAAATATTTTTTTAAAAATAGGTAAATAAAGTAAATAAATACATTAATAAAATAAATAAAATATCACTCGGATTGTCAGTCCTGCGTGACGACCGTGTTTACCTTCTGAACATATCTATGGCACTCGTTTCTGTTTTTGTTAGAGAAATAGTGCCGCTAGAAGATTTAGGAACTCGCGACATTTTGGCTTGTAACATATTGCCAAAAACAACTAAGCTAACGAAGGGTCTACCAAAATTAAATAAGAAAAATAGTAAATTATCTCATATTGTTATAACAATTTCGTCTACTTTTACATAATAGTAACAATTAAAACAAAACGAGCTGCACACAATATATAAAACCATGTCTGTCTCTACGTAAGATGTAAATAAGAGTTTGTTATGTAGAGCATAATGCTAATAAATTTTAATTAATTTTATAAAGTGAAGAACATTCTAAGACCAAATTTCATCAATCATAAAATTCACCGAAAGAATTGGAGAAACGTCATAGTAGATAAAATAATGTTGCGAGGAAAGACAGAAAAGCTAAGAATTAACGGTCGTTACGTTCTTCTTAATGATTATTTTGAAGAGAATTGTAAGGCCTGCATCTGTGTGGCGTAATTAATTTACTCAATAACAAAATTATTCACGATTTAATTAATTAAATTTTTAAAATAAAGTCATAGGCCTATAGCCTATGGCTATAACATTTAAGGCGAAATCAGAGTGCAGACTTGCACATGGACTTTGCGAATACTGCACAACAATTCTACAATTTGTGTAAATCCAAGCAGGAAACGAATATATTCTGGAATCGTCAAAGAGATAGGAGAAAGAGAAAGAAGAAAATAGTAGAATAAGAAAAATATTCGCCAGCTGCATAAATAAAAATATCCTCAACTTGTGTCCAACTCAGGGTCGGTTCGTGGGATGAGTTGAGACCCCTATATTCTAGAGGTCTGTGGACAACAAGGGGAACAGATGAATATGGAGACATGGTGGAATGAAATTTCTGGCAGTGAAAAACGGGAGAAACCCAGGCTCCGCATGGAATGACTGAGACTCAATCTCGAGACCCCAGCGGTGAACGTTTACCGCTTGCGCCACGGAGCCGCCTTACTAGCTGCAGCATAATGCTTTCTAAAAGGTAGGATATTAACAAACTGTTACAATATGAAAACAGAATTTCAGATTTTGTAATATTTGACATGAATCCATTTTCCACTCAATTACAAATTTTGAAATTTTCATTATATTTATGACAAGATAAAAACTTAGGCCCAAACACCAGTTTTGCAACACATTAAGGATATGAATGTAAGTTTTTAGTTTCTTGCCCATAAACCACAAACCATATTAGGATGAGCACAATGTCAAGCTGCCATCCTTCACCAGGAGCTCCATGTTAAGAATAAGACAGTGCACGTTCATATTACCAAGTACTCGGACACGTATAATTAAGATTGTGTCTTCTTCTGGCCTCAGCGGTGGAAGCGAAATTAACATTACAACATGCTGGGTAGTCCCTGTCATTTCGTGATAGTGAACGTTTCCCCGTGGAGTTGTATAGGGGTGCACAGATCAAAGTAAAACATTTAAGATTTAAAAACAGCTAATTGTATCAATATAATCATTACAATGAAAATTTTTAGTTTAGATTTAGTTGAGCCTGTTCCTATATCTCAAAATTTTATTAATTTCTCCTGCGTTGTTTAGGTCTTCCTCTATATATCTGTCCTTTAGGTTGATATTGGAATACTTTTTTGGTAAACAATTTGAATCCGTTCTTTTAATATGTGTGGGTATCTCATACTATGTTTAAACTTTTAAACTTTCAGCAATGTTAATATTTACCTTTTTTGCCAAACCTATTTAGACCTAAAAGAGGATGTAAAAATATCATTTGTGCAGTTGATAGAGTCTAATTTGATTTTATGTCTAGAACTCAAAATCTAGTTTTCACTGCTATATTTTAGGAAGGGTTTTGCTGTTATTCTGTGTAACCACAATTCAGTTTCTATGGACATTTGTTTTCCAAACTGTCGTTTAATTATTAAATTTATCTTATTATACTTCTGTAATTTGAAATCTATATTTTTGTCTAAGCTAAATTCGAACACTTGTCCAATAATATTTCTTTACAGTTATATTTTAACCCTCTTTTTTTTTTGCACATTGCCAACATTTTTGTCTTTAAATGAATATATTATATCAATTATTCCCTAGGATTAACTCACCTGGCAGGAACCCTTAGGCCTCAAAGGTTGTTATATCTTAAATTCTAAATTATTTCGAAGAAGTAATACATCAGTCAAACATGGCATGCAAAATGGTGATTGTTTACACAATATTAATATAATCATGAAACAACAAACATTTGCGAAAAGAAAGTAAAACTAGGAATTATAAATCTGTTGTAACACAGAGATTAAAACAGTTAAATTAAACTACTGATATGAACACTTTCAGAAAAATTACAAAAATAAAGTGGTAAAGTAAGAAGTGAAGATACTTGTATTAAGATAGAATGTGAAATATAACCTATCAAAATTTGTATAAATAATTGGAAAAGAGAAAGGAATTAACACTAGACCGAAGAAAATAAGGAAATGGATACCAAAAGAAAGGAGGAACAGAGAAAAGTCAAAGAAAAGATGAAATGACACAATGGATTAAGAATGAGGGAATGAATGCATCCAACAAGCTGTGATTTAAAGCAAAAAGAAGAGGAAAAGAATAAGAGGGTAATCACATGTATTCACGCCCGTTTTATAATGAAACAAATCCGTACCACAACAGATGTTGAACAGCGAAGCCCGACTGAAGTGGTTGTTAAAGCCAGTATAGTAACGCGTTTCAATTTTGTTAATGTTATTCCACCACTTCTCATATCAAGTAGCTACTCAGATGTCCTCTCCAGGCTGAGTAGACCACGTTCCAGATCAAACACTGAAATAAATAAAGTTATGGTGTAGCTGGTATCGAATCCGGGACCACTGGGAAACTAGTCACAAGTGCTAACCATCATACCTGTAGGCTGTAGTTTGAGATAATTAAATAAAGGATGAATTAAACTATCAACCTGCAGGAAGAAGAAGACCAGGACGTCCACTCAAAAGACTTCTGGATGGTGTTTCTCTTGAGGCCGAAACAGGTCAACAAATGGCCTAAATTCGTGAATGTACTATGATGATGATGATGATGATGATGATGAATTAAACTGCAGCATACTTCAAAACTATGGGTTCCTAATTAGAGGCAGAGCCAAATAAACTGTACGCGAGCTGCGTCAACAAGCGTGATTTATTGATCTGACGATTGGTTGGCAGGATGGAGGTGTATATACAAGAATGTAGGTGATTTACCGTGTAAATTAGGATGATTATTGGTGAGAAGTATGGGAATGGAAATTTAAAAAATGAGGGAAAGTTTGAATAACTGCTGGAATTCAAATGCATAAGAGCAATAATAATTAAAAACAGGAACAGAAAGACGTTATACATCTATGCACAATTCTGGAAACGCGCGTGCTCTCAGGCACATGCATATTTAAATGGACTCTTGTCAACGGTGCAACTTCTCTCAAAGAGTTTTAACAGTGTATAATACGGCGAAGGTATATGGATGTAAAAAAAGACCTCTTATTTTTAGAGATGAGAAATATTTCAATTATTTGAGGAAGAAAGTGATTAGGACTTCTTTTTTCACCAAAGAGAGGCGATGAGTTAGGTGGGGAAGGAATATGGAAAAAGGGATACTTAAATTGAGTTACATTATCTTTATGGGAAGCCAGATGTAGTCCCATTGACTGCGGTTTGCAGAACACATGTCAGAAACGAGAAACGAGAGATAGAGAGAGAGAGAGAGAGAGAGAGAGAGAATGAGAGAGAGAGAGAATGAGAGAGAGAGAATGAGAGAGAGAGAGAATGAGAGAGAGAGAGAATAGAGAGAGAGAGAGAGATGAGAGAGAGAGAGAATTAGAGAGAGAGAGAATGAGAGAGAAAGAGAATGAGAGAGAGAGAATGAGAGAGAGAGAATGAGAGAGAGAGAGAATGAGAGAGAGAGAGAATGAGAGAGAATGAGAGAGAGAGAGAATGAGAGAGAGAGAATGAGAGAGAGAGAATGAGAGAGAGAGAATGAGAGAGAGAGAGAGAATGAGAGAGAGAGAGAATGAGAGAGAGAGAGAGAGAATGAGAGAGAGAGCTGCTTGTACGAAAACCAAAAGTGTCCAATATATAGGCCTATATAGGCAAAATGAGGTGGGAGAATTACATTAAGGATTATTTGCGGGGGGAAGTGAACTATACAGGGAACGACTGGAAAGTAGTTTCTCAGGATAGGAATGTAGGGACAGCTTATGTCCGCGAGGCCATAGACTATGGATTCGATAGTGCCAGTGAGATAAAGTTTAGGTGCGAACAAAAATACTGATGTTGTAGAATTCTAATGTTTACCTTCAAGTCGGCTTTTACTCGGATTACCCATGATCACGTGATTTGTTGTAACCTTGGGAGGCGTTCAATTACGTCAATATTGTTGAACTAGTTATTACGTAGCATCATTTTGATAGCGAAATCTAGTTTAAGGGATACACGGATTAGTGAAAACAGAGGGACAGAAGAGAATACCGGTCTGCATATGAGTGATGTATAATCAAGATATCACTGCATTTTGTTCGCTGCTTACTTATAGAATAACGTAGTAGAATAGCATTATGGGATATGAATGAATAATTCCACTGAACAACATGTTTTTCCTGACTATTTAACTCATGCCCCAAATGGGAGTCAATGACCAATCACGTTTCAATGATTTCTGTTTTACAACCAATCAGAGTCGTGTTTCACGAAATATTTATCAGTGTTATAATTACCATATATTAAACAAAGCTCCTCCTTTTTAATATTCTGAACAGGTCTGACCGTTATTTTGCAGTGACTGAGCCTATAAGAAATACGGCTACCAGATTGTATATATAGTGCATACATGTCAACATTTGTAGCAATTTATTATACCACCAAAAAAAGAAACCACTGTTTGACTTTCTTAAATGTATTTTTTCCCAGGTAATAATCCAGAAAAATATAATTGTAATATTTACATCATACGACATCAGAAATGAATTAATATACAGATTGATGTTTCTATTTTCTCCACTAGAGAGCATTCTTACAATATTGCGTTCCTTTGGCAATAAATAGTATGATCTGGTTGCAGTGATAAACAAAAGAAGCAGTAGAAGCGTACCTATCGTTTCTCATTTGTTTTCAAACATCGCCGTTTGCATTAAATATATAAATATTTTGAAATAACTACAGTTAAATAATGATTTGTGAGTAAACAGCTTAATTTTATTCGTTAAATAGTCCTAACAAATGCCACTCTTGATTTCCAAATTCTCTAGATAAATTCACTCCTCACTTCGTGAGTCGTGAATTTATCGATAATTTGGAAATCACTCGTGGCATTACTTATGATAATTTTAAAATGACAAGTGTTCAGGACTAATATGACCAATTAGTTCGATACGCGTTAAGCGCTGGCCGGAGGGTAGACAACACGCTTTACAAGGTCAGTATTCTCTGACCAGAGAGTACCTGTCTGACCGATGCACAAGTGGCTCCTGACAGGCCCTCTGTAGTGACGGATGGGCAGCGCCTTGACCCTTGCAACCCGCAATACGAGTGAGAACGTGATCAAGGTATCAACTATCTGCTAAGGATGATGATTCCACGTGTTTTTTATTATCGAGAACAACAATTTGAGAGCAGGACATTCATTAGACTCGCTAATGCAACTACCCAAAATGACTAATGACCATCAAACGTGTCTATAACAAGTGCTAAGAGTATTATTCCTTTTATTTTACATTAGAGAATATAAGACGGTTATGGAACAAGACTTCAGCAACCGAAAGCATGGCATACAGTGTGTTCCAAAAATAATGATCCAAAATGTACGGATGAGAATTAAGAACGAAAAGAATAAAAAAATACAGTAAACAAGGATTCATAAATCAACTTGTTAACTGAATATTGGTTATTAATTTTAAAAAATCAATCTTTACTTCATCAGGTAAAATTATAATAATAATAATAATAATAATAATAATAATAATAATAATAATAATGAAACCAGATATAAGAACAGTTAAGTCTCGTAGACTTCGATAGGTAGGACATGTGGCACGAATAAGGAAGAAAAGAGGGGCATGGAATCTTCTTGTAGGAAAACCACATGGAAAACGCCCAGTTGATAGACCAAGAATGAGATGGGAGAATAAAATTAACCATAATTTGACGGATGTGGATTATACAGGGGATGATTGAAAAACATTAGCTGAGGATAGGGATGTGTGGAGAGCTTATGTCCGCGAGACCATGAACCTACGGTTTCGATAGTACCAGCCAGTTAGTTAATTAGTTTATAATAATGATAATAATGGTGACGACGATGATGATGATGATGATGATGATGATGATGATGATGATGATGATGATGATGATGATGATGATGATGATGATGATGATGATGATGATGATGATGATGATGATGATGATAATAATAATAATAATAATAATAATAATAAAGACTGGTCAACAACCATTTTGGTGCCATTCAGATTTCAGCGATTATAGGTTGACTTTAGGATGCTGAATCTTAATGTGGTAACGGTTTTGATAGATTGGCTCTAGTTTTGTGAGATATTGTTCGTCTTACCGAAAAACATTTCAAAACATTTCTAATCACAACCAGTATTATTAAAAATATAAAATCATTATAAAGTAAATACATGTAATACTAAAGTGACACTGGATGATAATAGAAAACAACATAACATAGTCGCCACTATCATTGCAACATAGTCTTCAGAATTACCATTCCACTGAAAAACTCCATTCATATGATTTCTCCTATGTGATCAGGACAGTCGCGTTGGAAATTCCAGCAGTAGTCTGCCATCATATTCCTGCCTCATCTTTTTACACGCTTTATATTAGCTTAACCTGTATCTATCTATCTATCTATCTATCTATCTATCTATCTATCTATGTAACTGAATTTTTCAACGCGTTTTTCACCCACTTAAAATAATTGGATCGACTTGAAATTTTGTATACGTGTAGAGGACCCGTGACAATACAATACTTTCATATTCATTTCTAAAATCCTGAACACAATCATCAGAAAATCAAAAAAAGTGTCTTTGTATTTATGTAACGGAATCTTTGAACACGATTTTCACCCACTTAGAGACATTGGATCGACTTGAAACTTTGTATACTTGTCAAGGACCCGTGACACTACAATAATTTCATATTTAATTTCTGAATTCCTGGCCAGAATCATCAGAAAATCAAAAAAATCAAAACTGCTATAATAGGTTGCGAACTTGTCGACTATTTAGTCAATCGTTGTAAGAGCCCAGTTGGTAGAGCGGTGAACTAGTGGTATATAATTTCAGTAATCCATAGGTCGCTGGTTCGAATCCGGCTGCGGAGGATTCTTTTTAGAAGAGTAATACTTTTAGCTCATACCACAATAGTATGGAATTTAAATATATTTACATTGTTATCTTATTCTGTAAAATATTAAAACTAAAAAATAAAAAATAAAAAATAGTTTTAAAAAACTAAAACAGCACGCTTTATTAGAAAACCGAACTCAAAAATGAAAAATAATTTTAATTTCAAACACGCTTGGGATAAATTTAAAGTGGCCAACAAAAAAATCATCTCCAACACATATAGAATAAAACTAGAATTATCAACAAAAAGAAAATAATTTTACCATCAAAAGCGTGGGGTGCTTTTTATGATTTTAAATGTTCTTCTTAGAGACTTTACTTTTACCAATATCTGTTTATTATCAAATATATTAATTGATATAGAGCACCCCAAGCTTTTGATGGTAAAATTATTTTCTTTTTGTTGATAATTCTAGTATTATTCTATATGTGTTGGAGATGATTTTTTTGTTGACCACTTTAAATTTATCCCAAGTGCTAGGGATAAAGTCATTGTTATATGACTGGTACTAGTAAAAATGTATGGGAATAGACCTAGAAAGTTGTCTAAGTCTAGACAAGCCCAAGAAAATAAATCTTAAATAACAAATAGAATGGAAATTAAAATTATTTTTCATTTTTGAGTTCGGTTTTCTAATAAAGCGTGCTGTTTTAGTTTTTTAAAACTATTATTTATTTTATACCTTTCCTCCATTACACTGCTGTGATCCCAAATTCGCGTCTAGGTCACTCTATGTGGGTTTCGTGGTGGACGAAACGGATCCTCGACAAGGTTTTCTCGCAATTTAACAAAATCAATTTTCCCCATTTTCCTCAACCACAAATTTAATTCCGCCATTTCTCCATAATCATCACATTTCATTTCATTTGCCCCTGTGATGGTGCGTCGGACGTGGTCTGCCGACTTCTTTGTTATTCACAGATTTCCAAGTTCATTTATCTAGAGAATTTGGAAATCAAGAGTGGCATTTGTTAGGACTATTTAACAAATAAAATTAAGCTCTTTACTAAAAAATAATTATTTGAATATAGTTACCGATGTTTTAAAATATTTATATAGTTAATGTAAACGGCTATGTCTGAAAACAAATTAGAAATGTGAGGTTATGTATATTGACTGCAACTCTTCTTCTTCTTCACTTCCTGGTTTAGGCAAGAGTTGCCTGTTCCGTCTTCACTAATAGATCTAAGACCATCTCTTCCGAGGATGTCCGACATCTCTTCTTCCTCTTGGAAAATAATGGAAGATTTTATTTGGTAATCTTCTTTCTTTCATTCTTTCTACATGTTCTTTCCGTTGTATCTTGTTGTTAAATATATTATCTTTTATGGAGTAGATCTGCAGTTCTTCACGGATATCCTCGTTTCTTATCTGGTCCATTCTAGTGCAGCCTTTTACTCTTCTTAAAAATTTCATCTCGGCTGCTTGGATTTTACTTTCTTGTTTGGTAGTGGTAACCCAAGATTCACTCCCATACAAAAGGACAGGGACAGCAACTCGATCATATTATTTATTGCCAAACAGGATCGTAATATTGTAAGAATGCACTCTAGTGGAGAAATAATGAAACACATCAAACTATTATAATCAACATTATAGGTTAATCATGTATATTTTGAATAAACAACTCAGTAAAATCACTGAATCTATTCAATATTTGCTACATTCAATGTATTTGTTGGAGAAAAATAATGGTCTAACCTGTTCAGAACATTAAAAAAGGAGGAGCTTTCTTTATCACAAAAGCAGGAGCTGATAAAGAGAAAACGATAAAGAGCGAGGTGAAACACGACTGTCATTGGTGTAAGACAGAATTCATTGAAACGTGATTGGTCATTGACTACCATTTGCGACATGAGTTAATGGTCTTGTTAACATGACCACTAAGAGAATGTGCATATACGTTACCTTGAAAGTATATAAAACCTGCATATGATATCGAATTAAATTATATTTACTTGTTTTGTGGGCGTACATTTAAACTGCCATCAGGGCCAAGGACATATATTGGCAATAAATATGTTAATCTGTTATTTAACTGTGTTGTTTCAGAAACTAATGATTTTTAATCCACATTGAAAGACCTCTGGGTCATAATAGGAACGAATGGTGCGGAACAAAGCATGCAAGAAAACAGACAAAAGAAGATGCTAAATGCCAAGGACAACAATCCGACAAGCGTTTGTTTTATCTGTATTGACATCTGAAACTTCACAGCAGAGGCGAAGGTTGGCTACAAAGATAGTCAGACAACCTGAGGTCTTTTCTACGAAATGCATAGAGATAATAACTAATACAAATAATTTTCTCGGATCAAATAGAACTTCATATTTTCAAAATTAATTGTCAATATTTTAAATGCAGTTACCAGTTAAGCTTGCCTTTTATACAATACTAGTTTTACATGTCCTGCGCTTCCCGAGCATCACTTGTCCGAACAACAGTTTTTGACTCTGGATTAATACATATGCCCTCCTATTTTTTACGACAAAAGTGCATTGGTGGTTTCCCGGATAATTTTTTCGTAACAAACAATACGAATATGATAGGGTGATTTATCATGAAAAAATTGTGTTCATGGCCTATTTGGGTCTTAAAGTTTAACAAAATTTGTCTTACAGATAAGGGAAAAAAATCTGAAAAACCATACCTAGACGACTTGTCTCATCGTGATTAAAACCACTTTGGTCGAGACAATGTTAATTCGAGATCAAATAGATGGTCGAATTCAATATTTTAAACTCTAAATTTTATGTAATATTTTTTTTCAAATCCGTACGAATAATAAAATAAAGTCCAGAAATTTGGCAAATAGGCCTGTGGTTTCGAGATAGCGTGCTACTTTGTCACGCAGCGGGCCCTGGTTCGATTCCCGGCCGGGACAGGCTCCTGGGTGAGGTTTTCTTTTGAGGTTTTTCCTCACATGTAAGACAAATGTCAAGAAAGCTTAGGGCACAACGTTCCCATTACCATCACCATCATCCTTCACTGGTGTGGAAAGCAACGGGAAGCTACCACACCTATAATTCCCTGGTAAAGCTGCAAACCATAGCATGAAAATGCTATGATTGCAGTGGAAGACCTGCCCTCGGGCAGAATTACTATGGATGGGATAATATCGAGGTAGCGTGCTGCCTTGTCACGCAGCGGGCCCTGGTTCGATCCCCGGTCGGGACAGTTTTTCTGGGTAAGGTTTTTATCGGGGTTTTTCCTCACCTGTAAGACAAATGTCAGGAAAACTTTATGGCCCAAACGGTCCCCGAAATCATATGGCCATCATCATCCTTATCATTATCATCACCATCATCATCCTTCACTGGTGTGGAAAGCAATGGGAAGCTACCACACCTATAATTCCCTAGTAAAGCTGCAAACCATAGCATGAGAATGCTATGATTGCAGTGAAAGACCTGCCCTCGGGCAGAATTACTATGGATGAGATAATATCGAGGTAGCGTGCTGCCTTGTCACGCAGCGGGCCCTGGTTCGATCCCCGGTCGGGACAGTTTTTCTGGGTGAGGTTTTTATCGGGGTTTTTCCTCACCTGGAAGACAAATGTCAGGAAAACTTTAAGGCCCAAACAGTCCCCGAAATCATGGGCCATCATCATCATCCTTCACCGGTGTGGAAAGCAACGGGAAGCTACCACACCTACAATTCCCTAGTTGAGCTGCAAAGCATAGCATGAGAATGCTATGATTGCAGTGAAAGACCTGCTCTCGGGCAGAATTACTATGGATGGATATATAATGTATCTTGTGTAAGTATTTACGATTCCCCCCACAATTTAGATTATATGGGGAACGCTTTTAAATAATATCATGGGACAATTATTTTCAATAATTAAAATGCCCTCATATGTCTCCTAACATTAGAATAAGTTTAGGATTAAGGCCTCTCATGACGCATTTATAGCATCATAATAAGTTATCATATGTCATCGGGGCAACTCAAACCGCCTTACAGGCGTCCCAAATTCAGAAGTGGGTTACATTAATGCCAATGTCAGGAGAGAATATCATAATGTTAATGACAATCTAGTGACATTGAATATAAATGCCCACATAGAGCCTATTTCAGTAAATACTTTTTAACAGCTGTATTACAGCAAATATTAATATTTTTTATTCTTAGTTTAAGCTTTCGTTTTAGGTAATTTAACGTGTTCCATGCTTCCCAGGCCTTTCAATGACACGACCTGTCGGGAGAGAATGTTTATATTTTTGATCACATAGGCCTATATCATTTTTTGACCACACATTGCCCTGAAGACATCAGCTCAATGCAGGGCCACTTCAGAGACAGCACCAACATTTAACACAAGATGCCCATCCACTCACACATTCCTAAACAAGGCGAATATGACGTGAATGATTATTATGATAGCTAAATAGTGTGCGAGAAGTATTTAGACCTTAAAGTTTACCGACGTTTGTCTTACAGGCGAGAAAAATCCCAAAAAATGAAGTATTCAAATAAAATACATTTATAACTAACTCACTGGCACTATAGAAACCGTAGGTTCATGGCCGTGTGGATGTAAACTCTCCACACGACGCTATCCTGAGCTAATGTTTTCTAATCTTCTTCTCTATAATTTACCTCTTTCAAATCATGGTTAATATTATTCTCCCAACTCATTATTGTCATACACACACACACACACACACACACACACACACAACACACACACACACACACACACACACATATATATATATATATATATATATATATATATATATATATATATATACACTGGGCGATTTCCTGGTAGGTTTCCGACAAGGAAAGTTTCCATGCCCCTCTATATCCGTTATTCAGTTTTTAAGAACCATCAGAATGTTATCATCCATCTATCCAGGCCTTCCTAATGATATTTTCCCACAAGATTTTACAATAAAACATTTAAAAGTATTTCTATGGTCACCCATTCACACTATATGATCTATCTCGTAGAGTTTATAACCCTGGAAATATTAGGGCAATGATATGAAATAAGGAGTTCCCATTGTGAAGCTTCCTCAATTCTCCATTCCCATTCTTTTGGAACCGATCATTTGTTTTACGATCCTAGATTATTTTATTATGTAAGAGACACTCTTAGAATAGTCTACCACGGGCTATTTTATTGTTTTATAAATTTTAAACTTTCAGCTTCATGGAGAAACCTCATAAGGCGCCTTCTTTAACATCGTTTAGCCTGTCTTGTTTTTGGTATTCCAACTAAATTTGTTTATAAAAAATATTTTATATATTTTTTATGAAAATATATTTTTCACTAAACCATAAAACAGGATTCAGAATTTTAGTTGATTAAACTCTTCAGTCCCTCTACATCCTATTTGATTAGCCTATATGAGGGGTTTGTTTTTTTTCTCGCTCCGTAAAAAATTATGATTGCTGTGATTTCATTACATAATAATGTTAAGTAACTGCAATATATATATATATATATATATCCATCCATCCATAGTAATTCTGCCCGAGGTCCTTCACTGCAATCATAGCATTTTCATGCTATGCTTGCAGCTTTACTAGGGAATTGTAGGTGTGGTAGCTTCCCGTTGCTTTCCATACCGGTGAAGGATGATGATGATTATGGCCATATGATTTCGGGGACCGTTTGGACCTTAAAGTTTTCCTGACATTTCTCTTACAGATGAGGAAAAACCCCGATAAAACCTCACCCAGAAAAACTGCCCCGACCGGGGATTGAACCCGGGCCTGCTGCGTGACAAGGCAGCACGCTACCTCGAGACCACAGCAATCCAAGTGCAGATATAAGAAAAATGAATGTTTGTAGTAGACTTGCTCGATAGCGTAATCGGTAGCGCACTGTGGTATCAATCCAGAGATCCGGGTTCAAGTGCCGTCCGAGCATTTATTTTCTTTATCATGTCATATATATATTAAATAACGATAAATTAAAAATATATTAATCCATATTTTCTTATGTATTGCTTCAAGCTCAAATATTTATTTTATTTATAAGTAGGGCCTATTAAGATTAGGTGACTTTATTGTGGAAATCGCAAATATTTAGTTTCATCCTATCAAATTAAAAATGATAAATATTCAACCGCCATCAAATTTACTCCTGATTATTTTGCTACTTGTCATTTTATGAGAGCAAAATTATAACTAACTAACTAACTAACTCACTGGCACTATCGAACCCGAAGGTTCATGGCCGCGCGGACATAAGCTCTCCATATATCCCTATCCTGAGCTAATGCTTTCCAATCATTCCCTGTATAATCTACTTCCCTCAAATCATAGTTAATGTTGTTCTCCCACCTCATTTAAGTAAAGTATTCCCACTGCAGGCCTCAGGAGGCCCTTGGGGTAGTGGGAGGTTAAGGCTCCCACTATTTCTAGACAATCGGCACTTGATGTCAGCCGGGTTGTCAGCCCTGCGTGACGGCCGCCTTTACCCCAGAACAAGCGTCTGGTACTCATTTCCGTTAGAGGCTGAGTCGACCCCAGGGCCATAGTGCCGCCAGAAAGTTTGGGTCAGTTTAAAAATCCTGACCCCACCGGGACTTGAACCCTCGACCTTCCGGCTTGTAGCGCAGAGCCTTAACCACTACGCTCCAAATTAGGTTTTTAGGCTTGCAAAAAAATCTTTAAATTTGGGACACAATAACAACTTCTGCTTTCAAAATTTGTATTATTTTGCGCTTAGGCTTAGTTTGTGGATATCCATATACGGACTGATAATACTGAAGGAATAGAGGTTATATATAGGCCTATATGCCTATTTGAGTGAACAAAGTTGGGAGTGCTGCAATCTTCGAGTTCCCTTGTTTCATTTAAAGGAAGGTGTCCAAGCGATCACGTAGGTCCAGTTGTAATTCGCTTCAGACTACGGGAGCTTCAAAATAAATTCAGCATGAAAATCCTTGGAAGCAGAGAATGTTTCGCCTGAGGTAGAGTTGATCACGTCCTCACCGTACCAAACGCTATGCAGTTGTGATGTCTACCAAGACCTTTATTACAATGCTTCGCGCCAAGATTTCGATAAAAATCACAAGATGAAGGTATAACGGTATTAGATACTGTGCCCAGGCGTGAGAAACAACCAGAAATACGTGTAACAATTCCGAACAACAGAACACCTCGTAAGTTAACATCATCATGCCAAACATTTGCAATAAGATAAAGAAAAGGTTCCCATATAATGTGGTCTTAAATTGTATTTAATTTTCTGTTCAGTTATTTGAACAAGTGTGATGATAGAAGATGACTAAGCAGTGTGCTACATACAGCGCTGCAGCACTCAAAGATAATGTTCCAGTGATTTGTAATGTATTTACTTCCTTAACTTCTTTTGATACACCGCTATTGAAACTTGTGAAGCGATGATTGATATATGGGCTACTTGGTCGCCAAATAATGCAGTTCAGAAAATTATCACAAGTGAGGTTAGTGATGGCATCATATTTTTCACACTTGTTACAGGGTGTCTGACTCAAGCCATTCATATAATCTTGTAGACACACACAAAACAAGGGGTGGACAAGAATACCGTTCATTATTGAAATTCTTACGCTCAATGAGGTTATGTAATATAATAATAATAATAATAATAATAATAATAATAATAATAATAATAATAATAATAATAATAGTAATATAAGCGTAAAAATATAATAGCTACCAGATCGGCAGCACCCCTTTAACATAAACAAATGAGATGACAAGGATAATTCGTTATATTCACTTGTATACCAAAATAAAGCAATATATTTTCTTTCCAAAAAGTGGAAGACCTTAAATAACTCAGTTGGAAGCATCTCTGATATAAAGCGCTGTGTTCAATCCAAGTGCAGATATATTCAGTCTGTTTCAGATATCATATATTGTACGTTAGGGACCGGATTTATAGGCTTCATTATTTCAGAGATATGTATATAATTATGCTTGGAAAAGTTTCAAAACATGCACATGGTATTAATATATTTATTGAATTATTACAAAATTTTACTTTAATAAATATATGCTCTGAAATAAGAATGTAGTTGCCATAATACAAACATAACAAAGTGCTCAATTCAATTATGGATACCAAGCCCCAGGAAACCAGTCAATACTGACCGCATATCTGGACGACTATCTTGTTGTCGAACCAAAAGCTGAACGACTCGAGCCAGACACCCTGTACAATTTCAATCATTGCGTCTCCTCGAATTAATTTTTTTAACTTATTACAACAGTTTATGGTTCGCAATTGTATTACAAATAAAATGTAAACCCACAGTGATGTATTCGGGTTTATAAGCGCTTTAAAATCGCATCTATAATTTATAAATCGTATTCAGTATTCTGCGAGGAACGAGGTACAGAAAGAAAGTAAACATAAACTCAATTCTGGAAACGCAATATATTATGCATTACAGGGACACTTGTCATCCAAACTTCTCTAAACAAAGTTACACTAAATATATATAAAACGGCGATTCTTCCAGTGTTACATTAGTAAGGATACGAAACGTAGTATCCTACTTCAAGAGAGGAGAAAATATTACGAATATTAGAGAATTAAATATTTACGAAAATATTTGCAACAAAGATAGAGCAGACTGGCGAACGGAAAAAACTCCGCAATTAAACTATATGGGAAACCAGATATGATAAAATCAGTAGGGTTTGCCGACTGTGATGGGGAAGACAAGTTACACGAATCTGGATTGAAAAGGGGGATGAAAAGTTCTTATAGGAAATCCACAGGGAAAATGTTCAGTAGCTAGACCAAACATGAGGGGGGAGAATATCGTTAACCATGATCAGGTAGTGAATTATGAACGGAATGATTGGAAAAAATTAGCACTGGATATGAATGTATGGAAAGCTTATGTTCGCATGGTAATTAAATTCAGAATTCGATAATGCCACTGAGTTGGTGTATATTTATTGTTCTGTGTGTCTTGTGTATTCTGTGTAAGTGGGCTGATTTTATTTCAATAGTACGATTAAATGCCAATTATGTTAAATGGGTTCTGATAATGTAATTTCAACCTGGTATTCGCTTTGATGACTTAGGAAAATAAAAAAAAAACGTATGATTCATTAGCATCAATGTTTCAACCCAAATACGAGTTTCAGTTGCAACCGTATGAGTCAATTCAGTCGGTTGACTATATGTAAACAAGATCATTAAATATTTCAACATAGCATTATTTGGTCCTGTATATTTGGTTTCCTGTCCCTCGTCAGGGAGAAGTCAGCCAGAGAGGATTTTAAATGATCACCTTTGCTATGAGCGTGTGTTTCTATGTTGTATTCCAGAGTACAACTGGCATAGCTGTCATTGTTTCTATATGATGAAAGTTAAAATTTAATTTTTAACTTTTATCATATGACTTCACCTCATCGGAATTTGATATGAATTTTACTAGTATTGATTCATTGTTTCTGCCTATAGGCGACCCTTGGACATTGGTTTGTTAGTCCCGTAGAGGTGTACCATTCACAAAATAATAAATATTTTACTTTGAGAAATAATTGGTAAACAAAACAGACTTGCGACTACCTGAATATCCATGAATTTTATGTATTTATTCTGATAGCTATATTGTGGAAAGCAACGGGAAGCTACCACATCTATAATTCCCTAGTAAAGCTGCAAAGCATAGTATGAAAATGCTATGATTGCAGTGAAAGACCTGCCCTCGGGCAGAATTACTATATGGATGGATAGCTATATGGCGCACATTGAAATAACCGTAACTTGCCATTAACATGTATAATCCTGAAGTGGAATTATGACAAATCTTATTTTTTGTGTTTAATGAATTTTTTAAAGTACTAAAGTAACATTAAATTTGTTCATGGGATCCAAATTTTGGAATCTTTATGTGAGCCCAAAACTGTTTTGGAGAGTTGTGATTTTATTACACGAGTTGTAAAGTAGCAAAATTATTTACATTTTACTAAACAAATGAGGGGTAAATTTGATAGAGATTGAGGTCTATCATTTATGTTACAGTAGATTTTTATTAAGTTTTTATTATATATACAGTGCTACGTCTTACTATTTTTAGTCAAAATGTAAAAAATAAGAAGAAGCACAGTTATGGAATATCATAGTGAAACCAATCACAGTGATCTTGAGATTTTTGTAGAACGAGAAAGAGTTGAATCTCTCGTGTATCACAAAGACACAAAGAACCTAAATACGTTAATAATTATGATATCTTAACAGTTAGAACTAAAGTAGCATATGAAGAATGGTTATAGAACGTCATTGCATATCCAATCACAGCGATTCTTGAGCTGTTAATGGAGTGAGAAAAAGTTCAATCTCTGGTGTATCATATTGAATTACAAAGGGACTGAACAGGTTAATGTTATTATATCTTAGCACTTAGAAATAAAATAAAAATGTAAGCTTGAAAGCACAGTTATGCAAATATAAATGGTGAAGCCAATTCACAGTGATCTTAAGTTATTTATAGAGTGAGAAAAAGTCCAATCTCTCTTGTTATCACATAGCTCACAAAGGTTGATAGTATAGGTTAATGTTAAGATTATCCTCACACACAGCCTGCATAAATTTTTTTTGAATTTTGAGATAAAATGCAAGATTCATAGCACAGTGTTGTGTTAGATATAATTTTATCGCCGTTATAATGACGTGTAGGAATAGAACTAATTAAGAAAGTTATCCACACCGGACAAGCCTGTGCATCTTTCCGGTTTCATTAAACTTCAAGTGGAGAATAAAACAGGTAGCTGCCAATTTGCAATTAGCTTCAATGAAAGTTCCTGAAAAATCTCACGGTTTTAAACAGTTGCATTAAAAGTAGCGTTATACAAATTTCGTGACACAATTCACACTATTTTCTCATAGCTTTTTTTAAAAGTTAAATTCACATTCCATTGCTTGCATATGTTAATGAATATAACACACATATAGTAGCAATATACTCGTACCTGTCTTGGAGGTACTGTGTTCTAAAATTATATATATATATAAAGAGGGGTTAGAGAGAGAGAGAGGAGAGAGAGAGAGATAGAGAAAGAGATAGAGAGGAATC